>CM035174.1:91839879-92467130 GCA_020205615.1 Panax quinquefolius | reverse complement strand
TATGTTTTAATTGGAAATATTTTATATACTCCAAAAAAACTTGGAGAGAAGTATCACACTATCACCAAGCTAGATGGCAAATCATCAATTGAGTTCGGATTTCAAAATAAAAATAAAAATTTAAGTAACATTCCAACCAAAATATACAATATGGAAAATCAATATAAATTTATCCCCTCAAAATTTTAAAAAAGAAGAAGAAGAAAAGAAATATTCCTCCCATTCAAAAATTATAAATAAAATTTAATTTTGAGGTCAAATGACAATATATTAAATTTTAAATTAATGTTAATTTATGTAATTATATAATTTTATATTATATAACAAAAGTTATTAATTATAAAATTTATTTAATTTTAAACTTTTACGAGTCGTATTAATTTTAAAATTTAATATATGATCGTTTGACCTCAAAAATTAAATTATTTATATCTAATTTTGGGAGATGGAGTAAAATCTATATATAATAAGATAAAACAAAGTTTTTTTGGTCTTTTATATTTGACTTTAATATAATTGCTAGTAAAACACTTTTAAAGCTTCTTGATTTTATTTTGTTAATTACTACTAAAATACTTTTTAAACCTAAAATTTAATTAGAACCATATGATTGAAAAAACTTTAGAGTAACTTATTATTCTATAATTATTTTATTTTTTATAAAAGTCATTTATTAATATTGATTCTCATTAGACAAAATTAAAACACCTACGGATCATTGTTAAATATACTTACTACGATTATATATTTAACAATGATATTATATCATATAATAACAAATTATTATTCTCCTAATTTTATTTTATTAACTACTATTAAAACATTTTTCAAACCTATAATTTAACTACAACAAAAATACTATTTATGATACTGAAAATAAAAAGTAAATATTAAATTTAAAAATTATATAAATTGAATATTAAATTAAAAATAACAAAAAAATAAATATATTACTAACATTGATAACAAAAAGACCATTTGCACCCTCAACTTTACACCTCATGTTGACTTTTGCACCCCAAACCAAAAAAGGTGTCTACGTACACCCCAAACTTCAATAAAACGTAACAAAAAGCACACTTTCGTCAGTTAACTGGTCAAAAGTGACTGACTAAGGCACATGTGTGGATCTGGAGGGGTGTTTAAGTCTTTTCCTTCTTATCTTCTCTAACATTAAGCTGGAACAAGCTATTAAAACTCAAAGTGATTCAGTAGCATACGTGCAGCTCGATTAGATTGTAAATCCATGAAATTCACTCAAGAAAATTAGGAAAAATTAGGGCTCATGGATCGAAATTGCTGGTGCATGAAGAAATCAGTGATGAAGACGGCTCGGAGAAGCTCAAACAATGTGTGTAGAAGATTCTTTGGTTGTCCAGATTGGTGTGAAGATGGGCATGGTGGTTGTAATTTCTTCGCTTGGGTTGATCATCCAATATGTGAAGTGATGTGCAGTATGGTTGATGTGCAAGTGATGTGCAACAGATATCATAACTTGCACACCAACCATTTTTGTGACGCCCCCAAAATTAGGTATACATCACCCATCTTGAGTCGCCAGATACATGGTACAGAATTCAAATACAACTTAATAATATAATTGTCGTGTACAATACGACAAAACATAAACTGTGAGTTTGAATACAAATATTGTCCACTAGAGAGTATACAAACTCAAAAGGAGTCCTCATTATAATTATTATCACACTATTTCACAGAATAGTGAGGACTACTAATGCACCATCTAGGACCATCACTCCGTTCCCCGACTCGTCCCAGCTATATTCTCATTTCACGAAGAGAGAGCGGTGAAAGAAAGGGTGAGCTCAACTAGCCCAAGAAAAAAATATTATGACTAAGATAATGCGAATAAATTATCAATAGCCTTCAACAATATAACAGCTGATAGAATATAATAGACAACAAGTTTTAGATCAAAAACTGCAGCGAAAAAAGCAATCCATTAGAAAAGTCAAGTAGAGAATAAAATATACTATCTTCAATGATTTAAAAGGTTTTTTTATCACTTTTATCGCTGGAACTCAGCTTAATAAATAATCCACATCATCGAATCACCCCTGCACTACGGCCAATGATATTCTTTAGTATCACGACCACAAATTATCCATGCACTACGGGCCAAAGACATTCGTGTATTCATTAATGGTCATGATCATGCCAACAACTGTCCATCAATGCACTACGGGCCAATGAGGACTTTTACCATATTATTTGGAACATTACGGTCATGATTACACAATAATCCTCGTCATAATCATACCAAGTCCATCTACGCACTACAGTGCCACGATGACGCTTCAACAAAATATAAACATGAGGATGATGACAATGATATAAGAATTCAATAAAACAAGTTCAAGAATTAATTTATTCGGAACTAATAACGTCCCAAATTGTCAACATGATAATCTTTGTTTGTAGAGTAAAATTCAAGAATGCTCGGAAGAATATTTCCATGAAAAGATCTTTCGGATGAAGCGCAATTATCAAGGAGATATTCCACTAATTTCATGGAGTATAAAAGTCAAAACTTTAACCAACTAAGTATAATAAAGAATGGAATAACAAAAGAAATCACCATGCATGCGGTTGCTTCAGATGTATGTGTTATTCCAACAAAATACTAAATAACGGAACCGAATCGCAAAATTCGCACCGGCGGGATGTTCCAATGTAATAATAAAGAATGGAATAACAACGAAATCACCATGCATGTGGTACTTCACATGTATGCAGTTATTCCAACATAATACTAATAAAGATTTTAATCGTGTCCCACAGTAAAACGCATGCATGTGATATTCCAAAATAATAATAAAAAGATTTTAACTAGGTCCCAAGAAAACGCATGCACGAGGATATTCCAATGAGAATAATAAAGATTTTAATCAGTCCGACGTAAAACGCATGTATGTGATATTCCAAATGAATAATAAAAGCACTTTAATAATGAAAGAATGTCACCAAGTATATGGTAGCCTTCACAGATATCTGAGTTATTCCAATGAATAATAAAGAATAGAATAACATAAGTTCTCTTCATGAATACAAAAGAATAACATCCCTTACGAGTACAACAAATAATATTCCCTACCTTAAAAAAAAGAGTACTGGATATAGGAGTAGTGAAGTAGCAGAATACTTTTCTTCTTTCTCTCTATAATTTCTCTCTATAATAATTGCTCTAAAACTTTTGTGAATTGGTGAGAAATGAAGGAAGAATGAGCTTCTATTTATAGGAAAATATAGTTTCGATAATTGCACGCTTTGGGGCTCGAAATATTACAGTGTAATTCCTTCCTCTTTTTCTTCATTTTTAATTTAGTCCTGCAAGTATTATCAATCTTGCACAAATTCCCCTAATAGTAAATCATGTGAATCAATAGTACAATCATGTGAATAAATAGTATAATCATGTGAATAAATAATATAATCATGTGAAAAAATTAATTACAGTATAGTACCTTCAACTATACCTCCATTTTTAACTTAGTCATACAAGTATTATCAATCTTGCACCACCACTCCTAATAGTATAAGAATGTGAATCAATAGTACCCGTGAATAATAACTCGTGAATAAGAACTCATGAATAAGTAACTCGTGAATAGTACTCAAACCTAAAAAAGTGTTAGAATACCCGAGTGAACAATATAACCTCCAGACATCAATTATCATCGAAATAAATGTCAATTTCCACTAACACTAATAATCTCAATACAATGGAACAATCAATTTCATCTTTAATCAACACAACTTATTCATCATTAATATTATAACTACAATATTTAACAACCAGGTCGTTCCCAGAAAAGAGGGGGCTTTCCAATAAGGATTTCTCCTTATTAGCGCGCAATTAGGTGACCAAACCTCTCCTTGACAGAACTTCTAGACATTGTCAATATTGCAAATAATAATATGAATAACTTTGTCGTCTCAATTATTGATTTAATAATAATAAATATTATGCAGATGATCTTCAGTAACAATAATTGAATCAATAATATGAAGATATGATGCATCAATTCATCAGTAGCAATAATCGAGTATAACCGAGTGACTTCTTTACGTAAGCATCAATAATCAATATCGTGTAACTACTACGCAACCACGCTTATTATTACACTTTTAACACCGGTGTTTCAAACAGTTAACGGTAAAACTTCCGCCGTTATTTTCATAAAAAGTATTTTGTGTCGTTTTCTCGATCCGACAATAATTCCGCCATGGGGTCCACTTATGATTGTCTTGTCAAATTTGATATTCCCCAACAAAAAGAATATTCCCCGACCAATCGAATATTATATAACAACTTGCGTACTTTGCAAAATTTATAAATATAACCCACAACTATAACATTATATCAAATCCACACCATAATATTTAAAAATTATTTTGAGAAAATTAAATATTTATTCATAAAATCTGGGGTCTCACAATTTTACTGTAAACTTGCACCAATTCACACATGCAGAATAATAAAAATTCAACATGTTTATATCATCTTCATTCAAAGAAAGTGCCCATAAATTACAACCAATAAACTTCCCACAAAATAGATGTCCAACAATTACATTTCATATTGCTCCTAATTTCTACCACTATATAGAAATTACAATCCCATAAATTACATTCCCAATAATTGTCCACAAAAATTGCCTTTTTTTAGTTAGAGTACTACCAATACATTCAGAGTATTACCAATACATACATAGCCTAGAAATTTACTTGTGGGGAATTTCATCATTTATTGAGATGAACATGAAATAGAAAATCACAACCCAAGTTGCAGTTAACAGACCCTTTATAATCCATGCCCTAATTCTGCACTGCTTCAGTTCATGTTTCAGAGCTTTGATTTCAGCATCCAAATTCTCTAATCTTCTAATTGGTCTAGGTATTACTTCCTTTGAACGCTCACACATTGGATGATCAACCCAAGCGAAGAAATTACAACCACTGTACCCATCTTCACACCAATCTGGACGACGAAAGAATCTTTTACCGGCATTGTTTGAGCTTCTCCAAGCCATCTTCATCACTGATTTCTTCATGCACCAACAATTTCGATCCATGAGCCTTAATTTTCCCTAATTTTCTTGATCGAATTTCTTGGATTTATAATCTAATCGAGCTGCACGTATGCTACTGAATCACTTTGAGTTTTAGTAGCTTGTTTCAGCTTAATGTTGGAGAAGATAAGAGGGAAAAGACTTAAACACCCCTCTAGATCCACACGTGTGGCTTAGTCGGTCACTTTTGACCAGTTAACTGACGAAAATGTGATTTTTGTTACGTTTAATTGAATTTTGGAGTGTACTTACACACTTTTTTTAATTTAGGGTGCAAAAATCAATATGAGTGTAAAGTTTGGGGTCCAAATTATCTTTTAGTCAAGTTATTGAATTTCAAGGCTTTGATCCCCACAATAAAGGAGCACCCTGTTCAACCGCCCCCTCCGTTTGCTTTCCTCCATTCCCTTCTCCCGCAAAATCACCCAAACCACTTTTTTCTTCTCTCCTCTTCCTCCTAGATCTCTAAATTTTCCTCATACACCCAAAACCAAAATCAAAGCTTGTTCCCCCAAAAATCCACAAAAAATGAGAGAAATCCTTCACATCCAGGGCGGCCAATGCGGCAACCAAATTGGCGCCAAATTTTGGGAAGTTATCTGTGACGAGCACGGCATCGACCACGCTGGAAACTACAACGGCGATTCCGACCTTCAGCTGGAGCGAATTAATGTGTATTATAATGAGGCAAGTGGTGGCCGGTATGTTCCTCGGGCTGTTCTTATGGATTTGGAGCCGGGTACTATGGATTCTCTTCGATCGGGTCCTTTCGGGCAGATTTTCCGGCCGGATAATTTTGTGTTTGGGCAATCTGGGGCGGGTAATAATTGGGCGAAAGGGCATTATACTGAAGGAGCTGAACTGATTGATTCTGTGCTTGATGTTGTTAGGAAGGAGGCTGAGAATTGTGACTGTTTGATGGGTAATAGTTTACATATTTTTAATTTTATAAATTTATGTTATATATGTGCATATCAATATGAATTTGTTTTGCTTGTGTGTTTTGCTGTTTATTGTTATGTTTATGGTTGTTCTTGTTATTGTGTTTTACGCGTGTTTCTTCAATTTGATAAAAAGATCATTAGATTTTACAGATTCCTGCTTTCATGTTGAATATGCGTATATGTAGATTTATGGATCTGTTTGGATAATGTTGTGTCTTTGTTGCAGTATTGTCATGATATGAAGTGATATTTGGCTATTGCATTATTCGTTATTCATTTTTGTCCTGTAGCTGTCTATGGTGTTTGAAGCAAAGCATCACCTTTTGTATTGCTGTATCTTTAACCTTTTTCATGATTGGGATAATTTAAGGAGTAATCCTGTAAGATATCAGACTTCTCTTCACTTACTTTTTCTTAATTATGGGTTACTATACAAAATTCACTATATTTAGCATTGTGATAGTAATAGTGTTTGGATCTACAATGCATGTACACAACATCTTACGATGGTTGTCATCTCAGCGAAAACCTATGGGGTACCTGTAAAATTTGTGGCATGTGAATGAATTCAAATATTTAAAAACATGATTTGGATCTGCATAGAAGGATAGAACTAATTTAATACCCTATTGAGAGCAAGTTTCTGCTCCTAATGTTAACTATTAGAAAGCTGAAGAAAAAACTGCTTGCTTGATCAATTTAATCAGGACATGTGTCTCAATTCTACTGTCATTTGGCTACTTTATCTTTTTTTCTGCCTTTTGCGTAACCTGAGCTATTGTTCTGTAGTCTGATGTGTTCTTGTAATATGTTGCTTTTGTTCACAAGTCACAAGCTTTCGTGTATAGGCTTGGAGAAATTCAAGCAGTACTTGATGTATATTATTATGTATGCTTCAAATTTCTAGAATTCAGGATGCTTCTTTCTCTAATTATGGCAGTCCTAAGGCACAGTATAACTTGCTTTGAAATTTTCAACTCTCCCTCTGTAGCACTCGCTCACTCTCCCTATCTCCCTTGCTGTTATGCTTCACTTCCATATTGCAATTTAAAAATGTTTGCTCTGTTTTGATGTGCTGTTTTATCTTTGTGACAGGATTCCAAGTTTGTCATTCTCTGGGTGGAGGCACTGGATCTGGTATGGGCACCCTTCTCATTTCCAAGATCAGGGAGGAGTATCCAGATCGTATGATGATGACATTTTCAGTCTTTCCTTCTCCGAAAGTATCTGATACTGTAGTTGAGCCATACAATGCCACACTTTCTGTTCATCAACTTGTCGAGAATGCTGATGAATGTATGGTTTTGGATAATGAGGCACTTTATGACATCTGTTTTCGAACCCTCAAGCTTACTACTCCCACATGTGAGTTATTAATTTTTCTCTCTAGAATCCTGAGTATTATTATACTGTAATATTTTCTAGACAACGCATTTCTTGTACGAAAATCACACATGAATTGGACTAATTTTGGAAAATGTAGTTTTTCCTTTCAACTTGTATCCATATGGTTTAAAATTAATATTTTCCCCTCTGAATGGAGGTTGGGAAGTCCTTTTAAGATTATTTATTAAAAGAAAATGAACTCCGACATTGAATGGTGTTGAAAGTGGGTCTCTTTCATTATTGGTAGTTGGCTTTTAATTGGTTGCTACATTAACTCTCTCTCTCTGTCTTTGTCTCTGTGTCTCTCTGGTCCTTTTTAGATATCATAGTAAAGAAGAGAATTGACAGTTATATTTAATTTTTTGTTTACCCATAAATATTTATTTTATTTTATTTTTAATTTTTCCTTGCATGACTCTACTTTTTAACCACTTATCTTTTTTATGATTTTCAAGTCGTTTACCATTACCATATTAGTATTTGGTATATAATCAGATCCTTCTGAAATAATTTTATTTTACCTGCCTTGTTTCAGTTGGCGATCTCAACCACCTGATCTCTGCTACCATGAGTGGTATCACATGTTGCCTTCGGTTCCCTGGACAGCTGAACTCTGACCTTCGTAAACTTGCTGTTAACCTTATCCCATTCCCTCGACTTCACTTCTTCATGGTCGGCTTTGCACCCTTAACTTCCAGAGGTTCCCAGCAGTATAGCTCCCTCACTGTCCCGGAGCTGTCTCAGCAAATGTGGGATGCCAAGAATATGATGTGCGCTGCTGACCCACGTCACGGTCGCTACTTAACTGCTTCAGCCATGTTTCGTGGCAAGATGAGCACAAAAGAAGTCGATGAACAGATGATTAATGTCCAGAACAAGAACTCCTCGTACTTTGTTGAGTGGATACCAAACAATGTCAAGTCTAGCGTTTGTGACATCCCTCCAAAGGGTTTGAAAATGTCATCTACTTTCATCGGAAATTCAACTTCCATTCAAGAGATGTTCCGACGAGTGAGTGAGCAATTCACAGCCATGTTCAGGCGAAAGGCTTTCTTGCACTGGTACACTGGCGAGGGAATGGATGAGATGGAGTTTACCGAGGCTGAGAGTAACATGAACGACCTTGTGGCTGAATACCAGCAATACCAGGAAGCAACTGCTGATGAAGAGGAGTATGAAGAGGAAGGAGGACAAGAAGAGGAAGTCGGAGCTTGAGTTGTATACCCTTGTAATCAAGTACAGGTGATTGTGTGCTTATTGTGAAGCGATGAATTAGAGTTTGCGTAGTTACGATACATTGTATGATTTGTTTTTGTATTTGATACTCTTTGACATTGTGTTTCTTATTTAATTGAATTGTGAATGTTGTTATTATTTGCTAGATGGCTGCTGTGTATGCTGTTTCTTTGGTTTATATATTCGAGTAATTATTTTTTATACTTCTGGTTGTTATAAAAGATTATTAAAATTAAGAACAAAGATGATTAGAGGAAATAGAGCATTCTCATTGTATTTTCATATCCCATTCATTCTCAAAGGTCATTATAATAAAGAGGGGTAGGAATGTATCTAGACATGGGTAGGAATGTATCTAGACATCTACACACTATGTATAATTTTGTAACACTTCCCATTGGATGTCTATTGTATAGCCATACGCATTAAAAGTTGTTTCATTAAAAACTTTACCAGAAAAAATCCAATAGGAAAAAAAACTTTGGTTAAGGGAAAAAGAGTACAGCGCATTTTAGCTCCCCCTCATGAATGTATCATTAAGTCCTTCAACTGTCGCATTCCAATATTGCGACGCAATCTTTCAAATGTTGTATTTGGTAATGCTTCGGTGAACAAATCTGTTAGATTATCTTTTAAGCAAATTTGTTGAACATCAATGTCACCGCACTTGTCAAGGTCATGTGTGAAAAAGAATTTCGGTGATATGTGTTTTCTTCTATCTGCTTTGATGTATCCTCCTTTTAATTGAGCTATACATGCAGCATTGTCTTCATACAGAATGGATAAAGTTCTATTGTAGCAATTTTCTAAGAATATGTCTCGTTAAAAACCTTACCAAATAAAAATCCAGTAAGAAAATTTTTGGCGAAGGAAAAGAGTACAATATTCTTGTATAACTTCTAGTGCCTTGAGATTGCCTCATTAAAACCTAACAAAGGAAAATCCAGTGGAAAAAAACCTTAACGAAGGAAAAAGAGTACAATCAGCATATATCCTTTTTACTCCCTTTTATAAGTACATAGAATTTCTATTTTTCATGGTAAAAATATCATTAAGTCGAAGCATGCCAATATTGTGCACCATCTTCTTCAAAATCGTAGTTGGTAATTACATAATGAATATATCAACTAAATTATCACATGATCATATATGCTTGATATCAATATTGTCATTCTTCTAGGGCTCATGTGTATAAAATAATTTTGGTGCAATATGCTTGGTTCTATCACCCTTTGGATTAAATAATCCCAAATCAATAGTCTTGTAAAATATGTTTACTTTCATTACAATGTCTTCGAGTTGATGCATAACTATACATTGCTAGTAAGTTAACTGCAAATGCTATATCAGGTCTTGTCAAATTTGCAAGATACATCAAAGTACCAATTACATTAAGATATAGTACTTCAGGACCAAAACACTAATTTCACGAAGATATGGTACTTTAAGACCAAAAGTTTCTTCATCATTTTCTTGTAGTCAAAACGGATATTTCTTAATATCAAGTGACCAATCTATCATTGGAGTACTTAAAGGATTAACATTATCCATGTAAAGTTACTTCAGGACTTTTTCTGTGTATGTTGATTGATGAACAAGAATTTCATAGTTCAATTTGTAGGTCAAGACAAAAATTTGTCTTACCAATATCTTTCATCTCAAATTTGTTGTTTTCGTCGACTCTTCTGGAGCAAGATCTTTCATCAATAAATACAGTAATAATAGCAAATTCAGATTATGATCTTTTGATAAAGATGCATGTACAAATTGGATTACTCTAAAATCTTTCTTTCAAAAGATATCCACTCAGGCGATTATACCACAATATGCATCTGGATTGCTTTAACTCATATAAGAATCTTTGTAGCTTGATAGAATACATATTTTGATATATAGAATTTATGCTTTAGACATTTTATATCATTCAGGGATTTTCATGTAGATATAATTATATAATGATCCATACAGATGATGTAACAACATCCATTAATTTCTCTTGCTACCAAGCTAATTAAAAATCTGAATGTAATTGTGTCCATTACATAAACATATGTTTCTTCATTATCAATATTAGGTCTTTGCAAGAAACTTTATGCTACAAGTTGAGTTATGTACCATATAATTTCATTTTTTTTAATTCGTACAAATACCCATTTGTATTCAACAGGCATCACACCTTTAGGTGTTCGGAGTACAGGTCCAAAAATTTTACGTTTACTTTGTGAATTTAGTTCTACTTGAATCGCGCTTTTCACATTGGCCAAATATTTCTACATTCATCAACCATTTGTGGTTCATATACATGATCATTACTTCTGGTAATATTAAGAATAATTTTATACGAAAATATGTTGTCGACAACAATTTTATTTCTATCCAATATATCTGTCTCATGTATATACATAATGTATCGAGATCTCGTTATTTTCAGGTATCTAATCCTCTTCAGGAGATAACTCATCCTCTTCAGGGGATAACTCTTCAAGAGTTTTATTTACAAGAGATTTTTTTTCATAAGTTTTGGATAGATCAATAATTTATTTATTTATTTAGCCTAGTTGTTTCATGGGTATAGCCTATTTATAGGCTGCAACTTATTTTTCTTGTACTTTCTTCTTCTGAGAAATTTTATCTTTAACAGCGATCATTCTTCACGTTTCAGGTGTGACTTTAATTCAATTTGCTGCTGAATTAACTGATTGTCCTACAGGGACTTCAATCCCTGCTATAGTATTAGCAGCTAGAATGTGAGATATCACTATTTTCTTATTATCGGTGAATAATTCTTGTAATTGATTTTCAATTCATTGCAAATGAATAATCTTTTGAACTTCTAGTTCATATTGATTTGTATGAAGATCAAGATTAAATAACGTTGAAACATTCCAATTAATCTCCCGTCGTGCTTCAGACAACGATCTCACGTCGTGCTTCAGGCAATGATTTTCTCCCCCTAATCGTGGGAAGACTGTTTCATTAAAATAACAATCCTCAAAAAATACCTTAAAAATATCACTTATTGAGGTTATGATGCAGCATTTAAAATAGCATGACCCCAAGCATATATTGGTAATTTTGATTTCATAATCAAAGGTCAGGCAATATATTGAAGTCTCTTGATAAGTGATTCAGTTACACCATTTTGAGTATGTGTATGTGTAACAGGATGTTTAATATAAATATAACCATCTTGTTAATGCATCAAGTAAAAACATAAAATAGTTGAATATACCACAATGTGGGTGTATCATGGTCCACATATATCACTCTGAACTATTTCTTAGAAAGATGAACACTAAATAACAATAATTAAATGTGATAGTTTGGTAATTAATTTACTTTGATATAATCAACAGGTAAAGGAATCTTCTGGTTCTTTAAGGGATGTTCATGGGAGTTTTCAATAATTCGACGCATCATTATTGATCCTGGATTATCAATACGATCATGCCAAATCATAAAAACCTTTGGATCCGAACACTTCTGGTGTATTGCAGGCTTCTGGTGTATTACAATATTTATTTCAACTATTCTCATTTTAGTATAATATAACCCAAAAGAGAAAATATACACTTTTTCTAATATGAGCTTCTGGCCTGATACTATTGAAGTAATATAAAGAAATTATTCACTGCCTTTGTTATTGGTTTCAATATGATAACCATTATAATGTATATATCCTTAAATCTGAGCAAATTTCTGCTTGACTCAGAAGAATATAAAGAATCATCAATACAAAGTTTTTGTGCCCTTTAACAACATTATAATCGCTCTTCCAGAGACTTTAATTAAGTTTGATGAATAATCGCTCTTCCAGAGCCTTTAATTAAGTTTGATGAGCTTTTGACCCATACATCTTTATATATGCAAAAACATAAATTTAACTTTATTAATTGAAACATAAATAAAACATATAATAAAAATACTTTATAATGTCATAATACAATGAAATAAAAATAATTAATTGGTATATGAACATTTCTATCAACATATATTATCAAGGAAATCATAGACATCAAAATTAGTTATATCCACTCCATTTGAAAAGTCAAGATAATTCATGTGATCTTCAAGATCATTATGATCAATAAAGTTTATTTCAATTCTATTTCTTTTTCTTTTATGGAGTCTTAGTACAAATTTACCAAATGTTTAGAAGTACAACATGTACATCCTCTTTTCTATATTGATTGTTCTTTTCACGCCTAAGATCACAACCATAATTTCCTCTATGTTTATCAAATGAGGTTCCATTCACTTCAGGGAATGAAGTAGAATCGGTTGGACGAGATTGATAATTTTTCAGCAGAAACTCATTATTTGTTCAGCCACTTGAAGAAATGATATCACTTCTAGGAATATAATTTCTTTTATCGCTTCAGGGAATATATTATGAACTTACACTCACAATTTTGCTACTGCAGGAGCATATTCGAGGCATGAAATATAGTAAATATTTTTTCTAATATGTCTTTATCAATATTTTATTTTCATGGAGATGATGGCGAATAAAAATAATTGATTTTGCATGATCCTGCAGGGATGCATATTTGTCAATCTTAATTGTCTTTATATGAATATCAGAGTTCATGACAAGTAATTCTTTTCTCGATATATATCAAGGACAACAAATTCAAATTCATAAGATTTGACATCTATATAAATACGTAAGAAATTAAATAGCGAAGTATAAATTTATAAGAAGACAATAAAAATATTTACCCTTCTCTAGTCACTTTCAAAGTGGGAGAATTGGGAGGTGGAATGATTATTTGTTTATACTAATACTACTACATCACAAAAGTAGTGTACTTAAGTAATTTGTATTCTCAGAAACTTCAGAGTTGTCCATTATCATTATATTGTCTCATGCGTTTTTTGTAAAACAAAATGTTTATATGTATATCAAATTTAATTGTAATGAAACAATACTTACAATCAGTTGAGAGAACCTTTCTTTCTTTTTTCTTCCCAAAATTGGGTAGAGAATCGTGCTGATAACGTGTTATAAAAGATTACTAAAATTAATAACAAAGATAATTAGAGGAAATAGAGCATTCTCATTGTATTTTCATATCTCATCCATCCTCTTGACAATACTTCTATTTATAAGCACATGTACATAAATACTTGGAAGTTTCAAAACTCATAGGTCATAGGAGTTTTAAAGCTTAAAGGATATGAGAGTTACAAAGCTTAAAGGTCATTACAATAAAGAGATATATGAATGTATCTAGACATGAATAGAAATGTATCTAGACATCCACACACTATGTATAATTTTGTAACACTGGTGTAATTTCCTATTTTGCACTTCTCAAAATTTCACTTAGAATCCAGCCTGCATCCTAAAAACTTGCCAAGTATCCTACCTGAATATAAACTGAAGAAAAAGTTTCTAGAATTCTAAGTGACAAAAATTCAAGGTTTGGTGCTTGAGAATTTATTTAAAATTATGTACACCCAAAATACCAATGAAAACAATAAACAATCAGTTTCATGATATTCAAATCCTAACCCAAGAACAGAATTGCATGCAATCATGCAATTATAATACTTGAAAAATGGAGAAAGAGAAATTAAATGACGCATGCCTATGAAATCTTCAAGTAAATAGATCGATATATATGTATTCATGCAAGTATATAAATTTACAAATTATAAATATAAACATGTGTGTGTATATATATGTGTGAATATATATATATATATATATATATATATATATATATATAGAGAGAGAGAGAGAGAGAGAGAGAGAGAGAACCTGCCTTTAGGAGCAAAATGTTCAGAAGTTTCAGGGGAATGGGAGCTCCAAGAATCCTGGCAATTCCAATTTAGGAAAGAGGGGGACATTTTAAGAGAACCATTTTGAAGAAAGAATACTACCACTACCTTGTCCTCAAAAAGTCTATGCAAGTACGACAGTCGGAACTACTTTTTTTTAACCATGATCCAAAAATGAATATGTAGTTATTTTAATGAGATAAAGTACTTTGATATTTTATATGTGGTCCATAACTGACTTATGAATTTCGATTATTTATTTTCATATTGTTATTGTTATGAGGATCAATCACAAAAAATAAAATAAAAATAAATTACATTATGAAAAAGCTTACAGATCAAAATGCCAAAATTTCAGCAATAAAATGTTTAACCAAACTATAAATTTTGAAGAAAAAGTAACCAAAATTCCCGTGTAATTGAAGATAGAAGATGTAATTTAGGCAATCAAGTTGTCTGTGTTCACCATTTAGTCATAGGTATTCGACCGCATGCAGGCAAAGATTTTGGTTGTGAGGCGGGCCTAAAGTGTAGGAGCCAGTTAAAACATTCCCTGCAGCATGGCTGCATCTACATCCTATATATATATATATATATATATATATATATATATATATATATATATATATATCAATGCACCTTTCCTCCCAAAGATTGTCCTTCACGAGCTCTGATATTAACTGGAGACAAAAACATTTCAGAGCCCGTGAACCCTCCAAGTTTCCCAAAGATCCATCCGACATTATCCTGAGGTTTGTTAATGTTACATCCATGTATTGATTGAAAATCCCATTTTACATATCTTGTTTTGCTTTCCACCCTCATGAAATTTGTGGTGGATTTGTTTATCAATTGATAGAATGCTGTCTCTTTTGATATGAGGTTGATATTAATATTTACTGAATATGAGTTTATATATTCTGTTTGGGTTTTTCTCAGCCATTAATTATACTTAATTAAGAACGCATAACGGGTGATTGTTTGAATGCCCGTGTTAATGATTGTTTTGTTTTGTTTTTCTTTTCTTTCTTTTGTATAAACTTTGATCTGCATCTGGTTATTTTAGGAGGCGCCGAGATGGCCACAAAGGCTTTCACTGTGGATTTGAACAAACCCCTTGTTTCCCAGGCCAGACCTCTTTCCTTTTCCTGTTTATCTTTTCATATTTACAAGTGATCTTATTTGTTTTGTATGTGTGCCGAGGATAAAAATTGTATTCCCTCCTTCTGAGCTAGGAAAGAGTTCAACTTTTTTTGTAATTTCCATTCAATAGGTTGGCCATCTTGGAGAAGCTTATCAGGAATGGATTCACAAGCCTATAATTAGCAAGGAAGGCCCCCGGTTTTTTGCAAATCCCATTCTGGAGGTAATTTTCACTTCCTTTTTGCATAAATATATAATTCAATAAGCGAAATAATCACTTGTAAATATGTATCCTAAGCTCTAGAGGAGTAACTGAGGTGAATAATTTGATGGTGTAATTTTTCTTTACCCACATGAAATCAGATAATAGCACCTAGTTTTTGCTCCAGCTAAGGAAATGTCATTCTATTAGTTGACCATGCATGTTATAAAGAACTTGATGTAGTTTCAATATCTTGATTATCTTGATTCTTTTCAATCCAATATGAATATTGTAACCGTAGCTTCGTAGAGTCAAGATTATTGTAGAAGATTTGACACGGGTGATCCCTATCCTTAAGGTCCTTATCGCCCCCACCACGATCGGTTTGCTATGGGTTGCAGACGATATACCTCCAGGATATATGTCAAGCCTCAAAACTTAACAAATTTGTGATAGCAATTCACATTTGTTCCACACGAGTACTTCTTTGTAGTAGTTATTTGTTTGTAAGAATAATAGCTAAAAGAATGAGAGATTTTCATAGTGCAAAATTATTATGTCTAAAATGTGTAGGGATTTCAGCACAAAAACGCAACGAAAATATAAAATAATCAAAGCAATTTCCGAAACCCAAAACATGATCCATGCGAAACAGAAATTAATTCAGTGGTTTAGATATTATACCGATTATGAAAGAATTCTGAAACGGCTTCGAATCTTTTACGCAATCCAATAGAACTGCGTCTCTACGGTATCCACACGAACGCTCCGCGAATCGTACTGCAAAAGAAGGAACCGCGGCACCAAGGATGAGGATTTTCGAAACTGTTTTCTCTAGTCTCTCTCTAAGAGCGGCTAGGATTTTGTATTTTGACGTAATCCTTAAAATGACTGATATATATCATATATATAGCAGTTAGGAGGAATTAATCAAAACCTAATATTATTAAAATTCGAATTTATATATATATCTGAATTAAGTCTTACTTAATTAATATACCTATATATATAAATTATCCTATTAATTTAAATTCGTAATTTAAATGCTATCAATCATATTGACATATTTAAATCTTTACAATTTAAATTAATTCCCTTTTAATTACGTTCTATATGTGTGACCCTATAAGTTATTATTACGTTGACAATAATTTTAAAATTATATTATAAAATTATAAATAAAGTGAAGCAAAGATCTAGTAATGCATCACCGCTACCTGTGTAATAATAAGATCGATGATTCGATGCAACCTTTTCTTGACCAATGTATCAATGTAATTTAATCCTTTTAACCTTAATATCCTAGATTAAACTCGAGTCATGAAATGTGTCATACTCTTCATAATTTAATCTGAGTTTTTCTTAATCAATGAGTAGACTAAATGAAACAAATCACTATTTGACCATGGCTATGCATTTCATAGTCATACTCAATCAAGAGGCCTATGGATATCACCCCTAATATATAGGATGGTTAAATTCCATGTAGATCACTCATATCTCTCACACGATTCATGATGTACCCAATAATTACCTTTATAGTCTACCCTATTAAAGGTGACATTTGATGATATCAAAGTACATAAATTCCCGTGTAGAAATATAGTGATTTCAGGTCGGAGAACTATTACATCATTGTCACTATGAGAATTGTTAATAACACTTCGCATAATGCTCTACATAGAATTCTCATGGTGGGTTTATCCAGTACATCGTTCTCTAACATGTACCTATACATTGACTTAATATCTAATATATTTATGACCAATGAGATTTGGTCATCAATAATCCATCATATCTTAGTCTTTAATGCATCATTGTTGTCCCATCAACAATGATACTTTCGACTATGGACATTTAAGAACAATGATACTAATTGTAATTATATAATATCATGTTCAAGTCACATACTTGAAACTATATAATTTGTATCACTATTCTAAGGATTTTTATTATGTTAACATTTATATAACGTAGTAAATAAAACCATAATAAAACCATTCATTTATTCAATCAAATATAATATCAAAACGTTAAGCAATTATATCAAATAATTGGCCTCTAGCCAAGCATAAACTCTAACAATGTATATATATAAGACTTCTCTCAATATACATATATGTAGTATATCTATCTCTACACATATAGATACATACATATATCTTTAATAGTTTCACCATTAAACTATTATTTATTTCTATTTTAATGATAATTACATTACTAATAATGAAAGTTACATATTAGTAATAAACTTATAATTAAATAGAATGTCAAAAGTAAGAATATCTCTTGTTCCAAAATAAAATAAGATTATACACTTCTACTTATAAAGTGACAAGTAGTCTTTTTTTTTATTAAATAAGACAAGAAATAATAGTTTTATCAAACAACTTTGCACCTTATTAAATGACTCACTATAGGCACAAATGGAATGAAGTTCTCTCTTACTTTTCACAATTAGAGAAACAAATTACACCTTTATATTTACTTGAATTATGTCCACTAATGGGTTTTATCAAACTCAAATATGACATAATAAGTCACTAAAGTATAAAATAAGGTGCAATATATAACAATCCCCCACTTGTTTGGAAAAATTATTTTTCATCCAAACAACTTCCTATCAAACAACTTCAAGGCATGTAGACTCGGCAACCAAGCGAGGGCCGGTGAGGCCAGCGCAGACTATGACAGTCGGCCAAAAAATACCAATTTTGGTGGGCTAGAAATGCGAGGCCGAAGTGGCCGGTTGGGCGGACCGAAGCTTCGCATTGGACTTCTCCCTTTAATTTTTTTTTAATGCAAAAATAACATGAAATCCCTATAATGCCAAACTTTTGGCCATCAATCTGTGAGTGCTGCAGTTTTAATTGCGTCGGTTCAATAAAAATTCCCACGATGAACATCACAGCTTCATTGGTGCTCCTGTGATTAAGTTCCAAGTTATGAATACCTCATACATGCATATATATGGAAAAAGTAAAATGTAAATTAGACATAGTAAAATGTAGTTAAATTTGTAGTTAACTTAAAAAATATAAATTTAATTTATAATAATTTGAAGTTAATTTAAATACTAAAAAAATGTATTCTAAGTTTATATTTTTATGTAGTTAATTTAAAATATGTTTAAAAAAAATAATTTGAGCATAAATTTAAATATAGTTAAATTTGTAGTTAACTTAAAAATATATAAATTTAATTTAGAATAATTTGAAGTTAATTTAAATACTAAAAAATTAATTTAATTTAGAATAAAAATACTAATTTAATTATAAAAATATTAATATTAGAACTTAAGCGATTTAATTATAATACTAGCTTGTAAAAGGGTGTTTATTTGTGTAGCATTACTCTCACCTGCTTCTTTGAAGTGAAAATGTTGATATATTTGTGTTGTCAAGCATATCAGAACGAGAGTCTTTGTCGGTTTGGTTACCAGTTAATTTTACTTCATGAAATTATCATATTTAATATGGACTTCTTGTGCATAAAGATATATGGAAGCCAGGGAAAAGATACATGAAGTGCATATTTTATCCTATAACTTACTATATATTTTTGAAGATTGCATTAAAAATAAATAGTTATTGTAGCTTCATTAGTTTGAACTTCTTATTTATTTACTTACAATGTTTCAAGTGTGTTCAAGACTACAACCCACAAATGTGACATTTTAATTTTAAAAAAAAAAATAAATGTGGTAGGGCCAAAAAGTTTGCTTTTATGGGCTAAATAATTGGAGCCCAAAGCCCGACCCATGGGTCTGGGCCTCTTTTGCCAAGTTTAAAGGCACGTGTGCATAAAAAAGGGTGTGACGAACATTGAACCTTCCCTTAGTGTAAACAATTCAAAGTCACATCGAAGTTGAAGGTGTCCGTAGATTGAATATCAGCTACTTCTATATGATATGACCGAAATTGTCACACACAAAATCCTCCTACCACGGTGAGAATACTCAATTGCTTAATATGGCCATGCGCAATACCCTGTTTCATGAACCTCTAAGAGAGTAAACCATGCACAACCCTCTACAAGAAGCGGCTCCACTTCTAGTTCATATAGGCAAAGTGATTCATAAGTTTTTCTGTTGCTAAGAACACAATAACTTTGTTAAGAGTATAACTCAGCCTCGGTCGTGCAACAGACGTTACTATTTTAAACTACACATGGAACCACATCGATCGATAGTAACACAGTCAGCAACTATGACTTGTTTTCCCATTGAACCTATAAACTAGGGGTAACCTAGGAATAGGTTGGGTTCCCATCACCCCTGACTCAAAGTGGTTTAAGTTCCATATCACAAATAGTTAAACTTACTAAGTTTTCGTCAAAGTCTTAGTAAAAAGATAAGTCAAGTCGTCACTTGACTTCCTCATAGACAAAAATTATGATACCTTCTTGTATCAATTGTCTAACAAAAATATGTCAAGACTTACCTTTAAAGGTAATTTCATATTCTCTATACAAAAACAATCTCATTATCACAATATAATGAACGAAACAATTTTGGAAGTGGCCACAATTTGATGTTTCAATAACAAATTTCGATTCCAATTGCTTTCTACATCATATAAAGCAATAGTATTACTTGAAGTAAATTATACCCTTCACAAAAAGTAATAATATATCCACCTACTTGTGGAAATATAAGAATATATTCACCTACTTGCGAATATTTTCTTAATTAATCAAGATCACAACCAACTATGAAAAATTAATAACATTAGATTCATATTGTGAAATGGGAAATACTTATTTGTTTCTTTCTCATCTAAAAAACAATACCCAAGATTGGTTGAAAACTCACCTACTTGTAAATTTATAATTTCCCTTACTAAAATATAAGTGACATTTATGTGATCTATATATTAAAACATTGAGAAATCTAACAAAACCCAATTTTAAATCATTAGTATACTAAGTTTAAAACTGTAGGAAATATATGATCTCGTGCATTGCATATCAAACATAAGGCTCCCACTAACACATGCATGTGTACTTCAGATTTACAATAGCTATATCAAAATTAACTTCCAGTATACCATCACCATTAAAGAATTATTAAATCCTTCAATCTCAAGGTTTATCAAACTTAGTTCGGTATTGCGTCTCAATACTATTAAACTGGTTTAGTTGAAATTTTCACTATATTTTCACAAGATAATAATATAACATCTATTTTACATGTCTTTCAACATAAAGAGAAAAAAAATAGATGTCTTAAACTCGTTTACGTTAACAATACTATGTAAAATGATCAAACATATCATTAATATACACAAAAAACTATCACATTATAGTTTATACAATTATATTGTTAGTAAAACATATAAATAATTCTATATCCGATAGAATCTCAAGGTAAATATGCATATTATCACCTAATATGTATTCACTTTAATATTTATAACTTAGTTTCAATCTCACTATATATTGAACTAAATCACAATAAAAATTTGGATCATATTTAGGCTAATAAAATAGGTATTTTATTTACCAAATTATTATATTGATTTCCTTCACCAAATCAATATATTGCTCTTTCTAGGTTCAGTTTATAACTTTGTTGAACCATAGATAATTAATTAAGTGAAATAAGTTCACACTTCAATATTATTCAAAAGTTTGTGTTTCAAAGGCTTTCATTTCACAGAACTACACAATCAAATTGAATTTTGCAACAAGAAATCTATAAGCCTTACTATATCTTACATAAATAAAATTATGCTCCAAATAGTTCAAAGACCAAAATAAAAATCTTATAGAATCACCCCCCACACTTTTAAATAATTGATATCTCATTGAATAATTTCACTTCACCATATTATGCTCACTACTTAAAATAAATTTTAGATTAATTGACATTTTATGTGACAATGTTCCTATAAATATTACTTCCACATGAGAATATTAAGGAACACTTCAAAAAATAAAAAATAAGTTCTTGTACATTTTATGTATTAGTTATTCATATAAAGATTGTTTATACTTAAGAATCTTTTAGAACACCCCACATAAGAAAACAAGCTCTTATTTTCTTAATTACATAAAATCTCAAATTCAAAAAATTATTTAATATAAGCACTTAAAATTATACATGTACAATTTTCAAGTATGCCAACATGTAACACTTGACTCTATGTAAATAGCATAAAATTCATTATATACAAATTATAACACAACTCATCATATTGCACAAATTTATTTGCATATAAATCATAAAATATAAAAATTTATATTTACTTTTTAAGAAATTAATTTATCACAAACAAAATTAATTTATATGTAGAAAGCAAATAAAATTTACACACATGAATTAGTATATCCTCAAGTGTTTTCTTATCCCAAACTTAGACATGAAATACCATAAACATTATATCTTTGAAAATTATAAATATAGAATTCAAGACAATTATCATAATAATATGAAATACTTGAACATCACTATATTTATAAAAAGTCAAAAATAAAATATTTACCTCAATTAGAATATACAATATTCATATAATCACATTAAAGTTTACTACTTTTTGGACAAGAAGTACACATAAAAATAAATCAACATATACCAATTATGATTATCCCAAAAACACTACTTAATATCATTTCTAAGTGTTTTCTCAACATCAAAATTATATTGTATATAAGATTTACTCAACCAAATCTATTTCTACAATATCTCTTCTAACTATTAGTTGATAATTAATTTATTATCCACAAACAAAGTAATCTATCTCAAAATTCATGTATACAAATACCAAGTAATATTCTACACTAAATATTACCTCAAATTTATATGCATAATTTTGTTCAAGAAGAACATAAATTTACTTTATTCTCAAAATAAATTAATTCACGCCTATTTTGTTATATGTGTATAAACAAGTAAATTTCTCAAATGTTACTACAACTTTCTCTTAATAAATTAATCTCAATTAGTGTATAAAAAAATAATTGTCTCAAATTTCATACATACATACATATATATATATATATATATATATATATATATATATATATATATATATATACACACACACACACACACACACACACACATCATAATATTTTATCCACTCATAAAATATTACAACCAAAATATATATATGCACAAAATTAAATTTATTCCATCATATATGAACAAAAATTTAATTATTTTTCTTGTCCCACAAAACTAATTAAATAATTTATTACAACAAAATGTAGGTAAAATACTACTACTCAGACATACAATATCATCTACACATGATATAATACACAAAACATATACTTTCAAGTATATATACATACAAAATGATACATATATATCATTTATAAAAATAAAGGTAAATGTTAAAAAACATAAATTTTGGAATTAAATCTGAAGAACACCATAATCTCTTTAGAAAAATTTCTAGGTATCAATATTTGGTGTTTTTCTATGATGACTCTTCATCTTCTCCACATCATTAATTACAAACTTGTAAATTGCAAGTTTTTTTACTTTCATTTTTCTCCACAATCCATCTTCTAATAGGAATTATCAATAAAAATAATTAGCTTAATCAACTATTACTAATTATCATTAAACTCCATTGATAAAATAGATATATAAGAAAAATGATACTTGTCTTTGAAAACCGTGTTGTCTTCTATCTCACCAAAATCTGGACTCCAATGAACATATAAAGACCTTAAGAATGTTGTAACCGTAGCTTCGTAGAGCCAAGATTGTTGTAGAAGACGTGACACGAGTAATTTCTTTCCTTAAGGTCTTTATCGCCCCCACCACAATCGATTTGCTATGGGTTTCAAGATATATGTCAAGCCTCAAAATTGAACAAATTTGTGATAACAATTCACATTTGTTCCACATGAGTACTTTTTTGTAGTAGTTATTTGTTTGAAAGAATAATAGCTAAAAGAATGAGAGATTTTTATGGTGTAAAATTATTATGTCTAAAATGTATATATATAAGACTTCTCTCAATATAATATATGTAGTATATCTATCTCTACACATATAGATACATACATATATCTAAAATAGTTTCACCATTAAACTATTATTTATTTCTATTTTAATTATACTTATTACTACTAATGATGTAAGTTACATATTAGTAATAAACTTATAATTAAATAGAATGTCAAAACTCTCACAAGAATATCTCTTGTTCCAAAATAAAATAAGACTATACACTTGAACTTATAAAGTGGCAAGTAGTCTTTTTTTATTAAATGATAAGTCAATAAATAATAGTTTTATCAAACAACTTTGCACCTTATTAAATGTTTCACTATAGGCACAAATCAAATGAAGTTCTCTCTTATTTTTCACAATTAGGGAAACAAATTACACCTTTATATTTATTTAAATTATGTTCACTAATAGATTTTATCAAACTCAAATATGATATATAATAAGTCACTAAAATATAAAATAAGATGCAATATATAACAATATGAAATATGTAAATGGGAGGAGGTTGCCATCGATCTTTGTCTTGTTATGTTCCCTCCCTCCATCGTGTCACATCTCGTGGCTATGCCTATCTTTGGCTTAAATATGCACCTGTGAGTTCTTGGAATATTGTTTTGGCAACTTTCTTGTGCTTAATTATTATGGCCCCTTACTCATTTGCAATTTGTACAGTTTTTGACGCGCACAGTATGGTGGGTTGTTCCACTCATCTGGCTTCCAGTTGTATGTTGGTTTGTTTCAACATCTGCCGATATGGGCATTGCTCCTCCTCAGTTAGCAGCAACAGTTTTTGCTGGCATCTTTGTATGGACATTGATGGAATATACCTTGCACCGATTTCTTTTACATATAACACTAAAGGGCTATTGGTTAGTTCTCTCTCTCTCTCTCTCTCTCTCTCTCTCTCTCTCTCTCTATATATATATATATATATATATATACCATCTCTCCCTCTCCCTCTCCCTCTCTCTGTTTTAAAAAAGAAAATGTAGTTTTTCTTAGTTCAATACTTTAGCACCATCATTTACTGAGTGAAGTACTTAAACTTTGAATAAATCATGCAGGGGAAACACATTGCACTATCTTCTTCATGGCTGCCATCACAAGCACCCCATGGACAGAGTTCGACTTGTTTTCCCTCCTGCTGCAACGGCTATTTTATGCGTGCCAGTATGTTTTTTTCTTCCACATTCTCTCTCAATTAGTTAGAAATTCATTTGACACGGCGTTTATACTATCTCCGTTCCAAAATTAGAGATACAAATATTAATGTATATTTTGGAAGGTACGTACGTAGGGTAGGGTAGGGAGTATATTTCATCAACTTGTTCTGATTTATCATGGTCTATCATTTTAGATTTGGAACCTGTTTAAACTTTTCTCACCTCCATCCGTTGCCCCTGCTTTGTTTGGGGGTGTCTTGTTTGGATACATTATGTACGATATGACACATTACTATGTGCACCATGGAAAGCCATCAAAAGGAGTTCATCACAATCTGAAGGTAACACAACAATATAGTCATTAAGTCATGTAAACCCTTCTTTCTCAGCTAAATTAAAGATCAATTGGTGAAGTTGATATATAACATTAAAAAAAAAAGTCAACATTTTTTATGACATAAAAGGGAGTGGTTAACATGAAGTTAATTTTGGTCAACTGACTAATATAGTACCGACACGCTGGTCAGAAGGTGAGGTGTAAGTATTGTATCCAATTTATAATGAAATTAACTTCATGATAACCGGATCTGACATGAAGGTTGCATCTCCTTGGTCTTGGATGAAAATTAATAGCAAAAAAATAAAATAGCTAGCCGAGGATATGCAACTTTGTGCTATACAAGTGCAACTTTTTTCCGTATCAACTATAAATAATAATTACTAAGTTGTGTTTATTTCGCGACAGAGATACCATATGGACCATCATTTCAGAATTCATGACAAGGCATTTGGAATCACTTCTTCATTTTGGGACAAAGTTTTCGGAACACTTCCGGAGAAATAATTTTGTACAATCTTTCAAGTTCATTATATATATATATATATATATATATATATATATATATATATATATATATATATATTCTGTAGCTTCTTGCAGTTTATTGTAAACAGAAATGAAAAATAGAAGATTGTGATACTTTGTGATGATTGATTGTTGTTCTTCATTGCAGTCCAGATCTTGCATGTGATAATCCAACAGCTTTTAATAGATAGTGTTCTATGGTTTCTTTTTCTTTATTATTAGGGGGGGAGATGTATATCAAATACTAATCTCTTTTTCCCACTTATTAGTACTTATGCACTCAACTAGCAATCAAATAGTCGACATAAACATTCACAATATATATCATTTTCCTAAGATGAATGTTGTAGTACTAGTGTTGTGATGTATTGCGGCCGAATTACAATTAATGTAGTACGGGTCTTTTGATGTATTGTGATAGAATTACAATTACACAATTTATCAATACGTATTATACAAT
Source organism: Panax quinquefolius (assembly GCA_020205615.1). NCBI lineage: Eukaryota > Viridiplantae > Streptophyta > Magnoliopsida > Apiales > Araliaceae > Panax > Panax quinquefolius. The sequence goes on along the minus strand of CM035174.1, from coordinate 92,440,882 downwards.
CAAAAAAGTTGACCTAAACATTCACAATATATATATATATATATATATATATATATATATATATATATATTACTTTAACTTAAATATGAATTATTACCTTAAACTATGATGAGTCATATTCCACTTCGGTGATCCACCTTTTAATTTTATCAATTAGATGATTAAAATTTTAATTTTTCCACTTCCATTCAATTGGTTCTGCCACGTCAGAAATTGCTGACGTGACTCTTTGGGTAGGCCATTGTTCAGCTGATGTGTAACTAAAAAAAGAGTATTTTAATGTTTGAGTACACAATTATTATATATGAAAGGGCAAATTTATCAAATATTTAATTAAACAAATTTATAAATAAAAAAGTATCAATCATAAGCTGTTAGTGGGAATCCAAATCACAAATATGTCGTAGCCTCCGATTCACCGCGAACAAGCCTCAATCACAAATCAACCATCACCAAAAATCTGGGTTAGCAACCGTAGTCACTGTTGAAACTTGAAGATCGAAGTATTTTGGCGAAAAAAGTAGTTCTTCAATAGCCGATTTTGAAAGGAGGAAGAGGAAAAATTGAAATTGATTATTCCTTGCTCCTTTACACGGACAATGATGGTTGTATACAGATATGGAAGTTTAAGAAGGTGTTACGTATCTGGAGGTTGAAGAAGATGAAAAGTTCGTCTCTTTCGCACCTTAATTTCATCCATATGTTCTCCCTCCCTATTAAAAAATCTTCATACCCAAACTCAAACTAAACTCTAATTCGTTGTAGAGCTTACAACAATTAAGTCAATGGCTGATAAAATTTTTGATTTCTAGGTTTATTATTTGGAGATATTAAATCTATAATATCTATTTCTGTGCATAAATTGTTGGTATGGATGGTAGTTTAATGGATATTAATAAATATAGTAACATACATTTTTTCCCATGTTAATTTCTTCTTTAATTACTTTATGATATTTGGTTGTGTTCTTTGAATAACAGAGGGGCTTGTGAAGAAGAAAGTGAAAATGGAGATGAGGGTTGTTCAAAAATGGTGAGTGTAAGATTTAATTTGAGGAAGAGGACGAAGAATATGAGATAAAAGCATTTTTTTTAATTGTATGATTGATTTAATGATTTTTGGATGCAGATCTTGATCTTCAATGTTTGGCTAAGAGGAGTTTTTGATCGATTTTTAATGGTTTTAGATTTTGTTATTTTTGATTTGTATTAAGGTATAATATAAAGTGGTTTGACAAATGTGCCCTTTCATATATAATAATTGTGTAATCAAACATTAAAATACTTTTTTTTTAGTTACACATCGGTTGAACAATGACCTACCCAAAGAGCAAGATAGACGTGACATGACCAATTGAATGAAAGTGGAAAAATTAATAGTTTAATCACATAATTGATAAAATTAAAAAATGAATTACTAAAGTGTAATATGGCTCATAGTTTAGGATAATTATTCATATTTAAGCCTATTATTTTCCATGTAATATATAATAATAAGATAGAACCCAATTTGTATTTGGGCGAGAAAACACAATAACAGTTCAGATTCATTCTAATTGATTTGGACGAAAAAACATAAATACGGTCCAAATTCATTGTAATTTTTAGATGGTTGAAACAGAGAGAGAGAGAGCATTTAGTTACATCGTGACTTGAGACACCGCAATTACTAGTATTAACAATAATCTACTCCAAATGAATTAAAGAATGGGACCCACTTATTCCCTCCTATCTCTATTTTCTTGGGCAAAGGGTCAAAAAAGCCCCTGATGTTTATGTGACGGACCCGAATCCAAGTCCTAATTCACCTCGGATCCGGTTCGATCATTCTATACAACTATTACTATTTGCGAAAGATATAAACATAAATTGTTTATACATTACATTACACACTATTCCCCAAGGTCGAGTAACCTTTACTTATACATATTTCATAACCTTTTTAACTTACAATAACATTATCATCATACATTACTATTTCAAATCTAATCGCATACGTAAACTAAAGATGGAACTGTCTTGGACCTTTCCTTGTATCCGAAGCATTCGCCTTAATCTACAATGTTTTATCATGATATAGAAAGGGTGAGCATGAAAGTTTCTCAACAAGTTTAAATTCAACAATATAACGATATATCATGATTGAAATGATTTGAATAATTGGCTGGCTATAATTCAACAATATAATTGTGAACTAGCAGGAACAAATTTATGACTGAACAAGTATTATACATGAACAAATATATCTGAACCAACTGGTAATGAAGGTGATTAGCCTTTCATACCTGACTTATACATGCAATATGTACAGAGTACAATTCATGGCAATCAACAATGATTAACCATAAGCTTATCCGAATAAAACACTCTTAATAGAGTTAAGTAAATACAAACTTGCCTGAACCGTTGATTACCACAACGCAATTTATAACGCTTTATCCGAAGACCCAATATTAGTAATATAGATCTCCAATATTAGAATAAAATCATCACAATATAATACTATAATATATATATATATATATATATATATATATAATAACCTAAACACATAACACATAATCCTATTAGTCGATAACACACATAAGACTCAAAGATCGAATCAAACTATTTCAAATTCGACTTGAGTTCGATTAAAGTTCTAATGTCCCGACGATTACAATCCGACAATTCTTCGAGTCTAAATTCAATTAAACTCTGATTTAACACTTAACAATTATCTCAGATAATTTTAATAATAATCAAAAATATTTTTCATAAGTTCCTAATAATTTTCAAATAATTATTATCCTTTATCTTGTATTTTCAATCATTAACAACGTATTTAAATGAATTAAATACCACATAATTCTTTTATCATTAATATTTATTTATTATCAAATATTAATGAAATACATCATATAATATTATAATATATTTATAATATCACAAAGTATTTTTAATACTTTAAAATCACCTTTATATGATTTTTAAACACTTACATTCATTATCCGATAATTTCTATTAATATTAAAATATTAATATTTTCATGACAAAATATCAAAAGTTATATTTTATAACTTAAAATATTTTTATAATACTTAAATCATTTTATATGATTTATAAAGCATGAATTCTATTTTTCCATAATTTATTTAATATATTTATTAAATAAACTAATTATCATTAGTATTAATTAATTAATGAAATTTATCCCAAAATATTAAAAGTCACTTCAAATAACTTAAAATATTTTCTTTTACCATAATATTATTTTTCATAATTTTTCATGTATTTAAATCATTTTTAAATCATTTATTTAATATTATAATTAAATAAATTAAATACCATTTATATTCCAAAATATTAAATATTTATGAAATATACTTAAAATAATTAAAAACTATTTTTCGTAATTTAAAATAATTTTTCGAATTTATTATGTATTTTCAATAATTAAAACCATTTTATCTATTTTTAAATAATTTTACGGAATTTCGAAATTATAAAATAAATAAACTGTCGCTAAATGGATATAGCGACACTTTATTTCTAGAGCTATAGGTGTTCTTGGCCTCAAGAACAACGGCAAAGATGTTTAAGGGTATCGTTTGACCACTTCTAAAAATCCATTCTGGTCATGTTCTGGGTTATATAAAATTTTTATATTTTAGTATTGATGTCCCACTACAATATCCAACCAACACTTTGGTTAAAAAACATCACAACAAGGAGATCAAAGCCTCCAAAGTTCTTTGTCAGAACAATCTGGGTTTTACGGGCCCGACAGCTTTGATACCTACTTTGATGCTCGATTATATATATGTTCTGGTCTTGGTTCATGTGGTTTGATGGTTCGCACATGTAGTACTAGTAGCAAGGTAGAAAACAAATACAACAGATCAACTTAACAACATCAAAACAGTAAGATCTATGTCAGTCAAACTATGTCAGAAAAATCAGATATGAAGTTTCTGGGTTTTTTCCAGATTTTGACAAAACTGGTGGTCAAGGTTACTTTGACCCTGCATAACGTTTATTCTATGTACGATATGGGTGATATAAAAGCTCGATAGTGTAGTCCTTATATTATACTACAAGTGAAGTACACAAACATGGCCCAATAACCTGTCAGAAGCAAGATCCGAGGCCTTGAACTTCTTGTCAGACATTACTGAAATTCTGGGTTACCCAGAAGCTTACTCCCATGATCGGTCAACGCTGTTTGACCGATCATAACATGAAATCTAGATCCGATCCGACCATGATTCAAGTTTCAGACTAAAGACCACATGGCAGAGAACAAGTTCAAAACATAAAACACATATAACGATTAATACACAAGAATCTAAGAGCTCTGACATTGGCTTGTCAGACAACAAAATTAGGGTTCTTGACCAGTTTTAAAATTTTGATTTTTGTGCCTCTAGCTGTTATGGATCCTTGATCCAACAACCCAGATCACTCAAAAACACCCTCTAACACATTTCTAACCAACCAATTTCAACTTTTAACATCAAATCAAAAGATCTTAAAAATTAGGGTTCTTATACCTTTTGAATACCCAATCTTGATTTTTGACTTTGATTCTGATCTAGGCTTGCTATGAAATGATCATAGCTTTATTTTTAACTGACTTCCTCTAAAATTTTCGGAGGTTGAAGAGAGAGAAAGACTTGGAAAGCAAATGAGCAATTTTTTTGTAACTTTCTCTTTCTTAATCTATTATAAACTTAGATACAATGAATACAAGTTATGCTAGGTGTCCATTTAATCAGATTTGCTGAGATTTTGGAGCCACAAGGTCAATATAGTGGGTCACCAACTCCCACACTTGGCAAAATCTACACTCCAACCATTAAATAATACACAAAGGGCATTCTAGTCATTTTCCATTTTATTTTAATGGCATTTTGGATATTTGACCAAACCCTTAGGGTTTAGGGTTTAGTTAGGGTTTAGGGTTTGGAAAAATTAGGGTTTAGGGTTTGAGCCAATGTAGGGTTTGCAATTTATTTTTCTAAAATTTCCAATTTCGGTTATAAAAATAGAAAATTAATATTTTTAACTTATAATTAGGATTTTCTAATTATATAAAAATTTCTTAATCATAACTTAAATATTGTTAATTAAGATTTGTATTTCCTAATTAAAATCGCTAATTTAGCAATTAGGGTCAAAATCACTTGATTAGGATTTATAACCCAAAATTAGGGTTTCTAATAGAAAAATTAATTTTCTAAAATAGAAATTAGATTTAAATATTAGATTAGGGTTTTCTAATTACTTAACTTGAAAATTAGAATTAATATATCCTAATTAATATTAAAAGTATTAAATTAACACTTAGGTTTTCCCTAATTATAAAATTAGGATTTTTAATACCGAAATTAGGGTTTAACAACTATTAGGGTTTGCTAACTAATTAAGTGTTACCCTAATTAATATTATAATTATTTACACTTACGCCATTAAGTTCCCGATTTAGGGTTCCATGTATCGAATTAGGGTTTTGGATTCCCGGAACTGAAATTAGGGTTTTCAGAACCGATTTCTAGGGTTTCTTATAATCCGCTAGGGTTTTTTAACCGAACGTTGACGTTCTTAATATATACTTAGGGTTTGTTACAGATATCGTTTATCTGGTCAACCCTTGACCCTTAACCACATATTGTAGACATATACACCGAACATATTCACGTATTACTTAATCCTGAATAATTCACCTAAATCCTTCACAGAATTTTGAAATCCTCAAAATTCAATCTTAAAAATATCAAACGCATACACTTACTTTTTTCTAGGTTCTAATTTAATTTGAACCTTAAATCAATTTATAAAAATTTTAAAAATATTCTAAATTCTCGGGTTGTCACAGTTTACCCCGATGTCCCATTTGCACCATAAACTAATTTTTTTTTTAAAATTACCCTTAACGTTATATTTTTTGGGTCGCCCGTGCCGTTAACTAGGGGTGAGCATGGTGCGGTTTGAAGTCCAAACCGCACCCAAAACCGCTTAGGTGCGGTTTGAAAAATTCAAAACCGCACCCGAAACCGCTTGTGATTGGTGCGGTGCGGTTTTAAAGTGTGCGGTGCGATTTTAATTGGTGCGTTTCGGTTCCAAAACCAATTGAAACAAAAAAAAAGTTTAAGCCTTCAATAAAATTTAACATAAAACTTACATCGAACAATTAACTTAGTGACAAAGTAGGCAATGAGAATTATATCAAACATGCTTTAAAACTAAAACATAAGCTATATAAAACAACGGAGACCATATTTTCGATAACAAGCAAGAATGTTTATCTAGTTCCCCAAAAATTAAAAGTATATAATGTGACGCCCCCAAAATAGGTATACATCACCTATTCTGAGTTGTCAATACATGGTACAGAAACAACTACAACTTTATTATTACAACAGTAAAACTGCGAGTTTGAATACAAATATTATCTTCTGTATAATATCTATACTCAAATAAATCCTCATCACATTTATTGATACATTATTTTACAAAATGGTGAGGACTACTAAACAATCCTTTCTAAAACCTTCATTCCATACCCCCAGACTGTACTCGCTATATTCTCGCCTCCCGAGAAGAAAAATGGAACAAAAAGGAAAAGGGTGAGCTCAACTAGCCCAAGAAAGAATATTATGACTAAGATAATATACAACAAATTACCGTTAGTCTTCAACAGGAAAAATCTAATAGAATACAATAGACAACAAATTTTAAATCAATATTCGCAATGAAATAATAATTCATTAGAAGAGTTAAGTAGAGAATGCAAACTACTATCTTCTATGTATGAATTTAAAAGTTCATCGCTCTATCTTTTCCCCTCGTAACATCAATCAATATACATCCGGAATCAAATATTCATCTTTGCACTACAGTGCCAAAGATATTCATCGATTGGTCATGTTCATCTAAACACTGCTCATCTTTTGCACTACTGACCCAAAGATATTCTTCAGAAATCATTCATCTTTGCACTACTGTGCCAAAGATATTCAATAATATCATCATTTAAGACCGAGGATGATGAAAATATTTTTAAAGAAACGAATCCGAAGAAAACAAAATGACAAGGATTAAGGATTAAGGATTCGTACTTTGTTTTATCCATGTTCAAAAATACCTCAAAAATAATCATAGTGGTGTAAAATTCAAGAATGATCAAAACATGGATACAATCAAAGCTAGTATCCGAATAGATATTTTGGACAAAAAGAAGAAATTTCATTTTTTCGATGAATAGTGTCAGATATCGTGAATAGTGCCGAGTATCGTGAATAGTAACTCCACACCAAAAGATAGAAATTCCACAAAAAAAAAACATCTTCACGCTTACATGAATAGTACTCGTGAATAGAATCGTGAATAATAACTCATGAATAGTAACTCGTGAATAGTAACTCATGAATAGTAACCCCGACATGAAAAAGTTCCAAATTTGATAAAAGTTCCAACCAATATTTCAAAGATAATGATATTGAAGAAATAATATCATTTGAGAAGAAAATAACATCCCTTACCTCGAAAGATTAAGACTTTCTAATTGGAATACTGGGTATTATAGTCTTTGAAGGGAACTTGCACCGCTAACAATACTCAAAGTATACTCACAAGAATACGCTCAATATATCGAGAGAAATAGAGAGAAACTTCAGTTTACGGTGTTTTTCAATTCTAACCTAAGCACCCTATTTATAGAAAATGCTTAGAACACCAAAGCAGAAAAATTGAATATAATATTAATATATTTTCACATTTTCTTTAGCCCACCTTAGACAACTGATCTCAGCCCATTTGAATCACATGTGAGGCCAACTTAGTTGCAAAAAACGTTTTTCTCAAAATAATTAACTAAAACTCCCAAAAATTAATTATTTCGGAACTTCGGAACTTCAATAATTCATAATAAATAGGCCTTTCATCAGAAAATTCGAATCTCGCGAGTTTTTATAGGAAATTCAATTCTCTACAACTTTGTAGAAGAAAGTTTTTTCAAATTCCAAACAGAAATTGACCGAAATCCACAAACGGGCGATTTTACAGGCTATAATCAAATTTCGGTCAATAATTGTGTCCACCAACACACAAAACATGTGTTAAACATTTAATGCCACAAAAATACTCTTCCGCCTCATATACTCATATATCCCACATTCATTGTAAAAATATCATCGTTAATATATTATTAAAATAATATATTTAAATAAATTATTTTATCGAAAAAGATAAAATATTAATTTTCAACAATTGTCACATTAAAAATTTTCTCCATCTATATCCTCATAAAATCAATATTTTCCTCATCATATAAATCAATAATTAATTATTCATAAATAATATTATGAGAATCACATTATCGACAACCAGCAGCCTCCTCAGAGCAGGGGCTTTCGATAAGAATTTCTCCTTCTTGGCGCGCAATTAGGTGACCAAACCTCTCCTTAGATGTAACTTTCTAGACATTGCCAATAATGTTATCTAATAATATTATTCAGATAATATGAATTATTACTTGATAATGAAAATATACACGTAATGACAATTATTGAAACAACAAAGAATATAAAATATCAATGCAAAGAATTATTAACTCAATAAAATATTTGAATAAAGAATTATCAGTAACCATTATTGAGTAGTGCCTTCTTACGTAAGAATCAATAATTGGTGCAATACTGCGGTACCGTATTCTTGTGCAACAACAACGCAGATTCTCGTGTTTTAACCACCGGGTATTCAAACAAGTGTTAATTGTAATAACTACGCCACGTTATTTTTAAACCACTTATATTTGTCGCTTTCTTCATCCAATCGCTTTTTTAGTTATGGGGCCCACATATTATCGCGGCTTGGCCGCATTTAAAATATTCCACGACCAAACGAATATTCCCCACAACAATGAATATTTTATAACCACTTGCTTATTTTGAAATATTTGCGTATTTTACCCCTAACTATCCACATTAATCAAATCAACCCTTACTATTTCAAAATAATAAATAGAAAATTAAATTTCATTAATAATAAGTTGGGGTCTTACAACCTCCCTCCTTATGAAATTTCGTCCTCGAAATTGACGATGTGTACACTGGTGCTTCAAAAGGTGAGGATACCTCGCTTTCATTTCGCTTTCCAATTCCCAGTCATTTCTCTATATAGCATGATTCCTCCACAAAACTTTAACTTGTGGTATGACCTTTTCAGGCGTAGGACATGCTCCTTCCTATCCAAAATCTTGTGACAGTACTTCCTCATTAGTTAAGTCTTCTGGCTATCTCGTCCTGCCTCTAACTCTATAACGTGGTTCGGGTCTTTCACATATTTACTGAAGTACGGATATGTGAAACACATTATGAACACGAGACATACTTTCGAGGTAACGCGAGTCTATAGGCTACATTTCCTACTTTCTGGTCAAGAATTTGAAATGGACCAATAAATCGTGGATTGAGCTTTCCTCTCTTCCCAAATCTTGTAACTCCTTCCATGGAGCAACTCGCAACAATACATGATCCCCTACACTAAATTCCACGTCCTTTCGATGAAGATCCGCATAACTCTTTTGTTGATCTTGTGCCGCTTTGTATCGTTATCGAATCATTTGGATCTTTTCCGTAGTCATACGTATCTGAACTTCGGGTCCCAACAAAGGTTGCTTCACCCACCTCGTCCCCAACATATTTGGGAGAGCGACACTTTCGTCCATATAATGCTTCAAATGGAGCTACACCTATACTTGCTTAATAACCGTTGTTGTTGGGAGAATTCCACCAATGGTAAATACTTATCCCAACCGCCTTGAAGTCTAGGACACGAGTCTTAATAAATCTTCAAGAGTTTGAATAGTCCTTTCGATTGTCCGTCTGTTTTGAGGATGGTATGCGGCCAATCGAATCAGAAATCCGCGCCCATAGCTTTTTGCAAGCTAACCCAAAATCTTGAAGTGAATCTTGGGTCACGATCCAAACTATGGATACAGGCATGCCATGCAACCCTCACAATCTCATTCACGTACATACTAGCAAGACGTTCAAGTGAATAAGTCTCCGTGATTGGCAAGAAATGAGCGAGACTTGGTTAATCTATCAACAATAACCCAAATAGCATTGATGCCTCGAAACCGTAGTAGGAAGACCCAGAATTAAATCCATGGTAATGTGTTCCCACTTCCATTTCGAATCTCAAGTGGTTGCAACGGACCCTTAGGTACCGGATGCTCCGCTTTACACGCCGACAAGTTAAACACATTGAGATAAACTTTGCAATCTCTCTCTTCATATTGTTCCACCAAAATGTATGTCAAGATCACGATACATTTTAGTACTTCCAGGATGGATTGCAAATGGTGTATTGTGTGCCTCCATCATAATCTTGTACTTCAAATCGAGTCGTTAGGAACACAAAGTCTAGAGTGGACTCAAGTATTCCTTCTTCATCAATTCTCGCTTTCGAATAGCTCCTTCTTGTACTTTCTTCTTCATACGCATCATTTCAAGATTCGGTGGCTTGAGCAACCTTAACTTTTTCTATTAAAGTTGGCTCTATCGTATACTACTGACATCATCGCACTTCGTTCCGCATATGATCTTCTACTCAACGCCGTCAATACCACGTTCGCTTTTACCAGGATGGTATTGAATAGTGTGGTCGTAGTCTTTCAATAGCTCGAGACAACGTCATTGCCAAGCATGTTGAGTTCTTTTTTGAGTGAAGAAATATTTAAGGCTTTTATGGTCCGAATATATCTCCACTTTCTCCCCATATAGATAGTGCCTCCATATCTTTAAGCAGAAAACGATCACCGCTAACTCTAGATCATGAGTAGGATAATTCCTCTCATACTCTTTAAGTTCTCGCGAGGCATAAAGCTATGACTTTCCCACGTTGCATGAGAACACATCCTAACCCTTTGCCTGAAGCATCACTTGTAGATAACAAATCCATCCGAACCAGATGGTATTGTTAGAACAGGTGCCAAAATAAGTCTCCTCTTAAGCTCTTGGAAACTCTTCTCGCATTCTTCGCTCCAAACGAATTTTGTATCCTTCCGAGTTAGCTGAGTTAATGGAGTAGCGATTCGAGAAAACCCTTCCACGAACCTCCGATAATAACCAAATAAGCCCAAAAGCTACGTGCTTGATCCACCGACTTCGGTTGCTCCCAACTTTGTATTGCTTCAATCTTGGCACGGATCAACAGATACTCCATGTTTCGACACCACGTGCCCAAGGAATGCTACTTCCTCGAGCCGAACTCGCATTTCTTCAATTTGGCATATAGTTTGTTTTCACGAAGCCTTTGGAGTACCGACTTCAAATGGTGCTCATGATCTTCACGACTTTTGGAATATATGAGGATGTCATCAATAAAAACAACAACAACGAATCGATCCAAATATTCCTTGAATACTCGGTTCATCATATCCATGAAAGTCAGCAGGAGCATTAGTCAATCCGAAAGACATGACTAAGAATTCATAATGCCCGCATCGAGTTCTAAAGCGGTCTTTGGAATATCCTCGATTCTAATCTTGGTGATGATATCCGAATCTAAGATCGATTTTGAAAAGAATTGTGCCCCTTACAGAATCGGTCAAACAAGTCATCAATACGAGGTAGAGGATACCTATTCTTGATGGTGACATGGTTCAATTCCCGATAGTCAATACAAAGTCGCATACTCTCGTCTTTCTTCTTTACGAATAAAACAGGAGCACCCCAAGGAGATGTACTAGGACGAATGAAACCGATGTCCAACAATTCCTGTAGTTGGACCTTTAACTCCTGAAGTTCAATAGGAGCCATTCAATATGGGGTTTTAGAAATGGGCTTTGTACCAGGTTCAAGATCAATAAAGAATTCAACTTCACGTTCTGGGGGTAGACCGGGAAGTTCTTCGGGAAATACGTCAGGAAAGTCAATAACAACAGGAATATTATTCAAATTTGACGTGTCTTTATTCAAATCCATAACATGGGCTAAGAAAGCTTGACATCCATTTTCAATAAACGAATAGCTTTATGATTAGATATGATGACGTTGATTGATTTTAATGGTTTAGTTGCTTGAATTAAATAACAACAGGTTGATTAGGAATATGAAAACTAACAACCTTACGAAAATAATCAATTTTGGCATGATGAGTAGTTAACCAATCAATCCCTAAAATCACATCAAAAGCAAGTATCTTTAAAGAGATAAGGTCACAGGTAAGGTGATGGTGCCAACTTGAATCAATTAAGATTTATAAACGATGGATGTGATGAAAGTTTCTCTAACGGAGTTTCCACAGATAGGTCAAAGTCTAATTTCTCCAAGTCAAGTTTAAACGTTGAGCACAAGCGGAGAGATAAATGAATGGGTAGCACCCAGATCAAGTAAGGTATAAACTTCGCAAGAATTTATAAATAGCTTACCCGTGATCACCTCGTTTGGGTTCCTCGCATTATAACCAAATCACAACAAACGCTCTTCCGGAATCGTTGACTTTGACTTTTACTCGGATCGATTTTTGAGTCACCGTCCCTCATTGAACTAGGTTTTACCACTGCATAATCTCGAGCGATATGTCCTTCCTTTCCACAATTATAGCATACCTTGAACTGTTGTGGGCCGGTTTGACCGGTATGTCCCTCTTTCCGCATTTATAGCATATGACCGGTGGTCGTTCTCCTCCCTTAGAACCCGATTCTTCTTGCAGATCTTCGCCTTCATACATGGTCGTTGTTAAATCTTCTCTTTTTAAAATCTCCTCCCGACTCGCTTCTTCTATTTTCATGGCCGTGATTACCACGGAGTGGTTACCATTTTTTGTCCGTCTGCTTTTTTCTCTCATTTGGTTATCATTATTCATTGACCGCTATCTCTGGTACGATCCACGGTTATGGTCCTCGAGTTGACCGTACTGCTTATCTCGCTTTAATAATTTGAGCCTTGTTTACAACATCCCGAATAGAGAAAAAGTTTATGAGAAATGAGATCTTGACGTATCTTGGGTTTCAAACCTCTAAGAAACATCCGCGTCATACGTTCCTCATTCTCCACCAAATGAGGTGCAAACACGATAACTCGCAAACTTTGCCTCGTCTTTGAGACACCGCCGTATGTTATTTTGCTCTAATCTGATGAACTCCACTTCCTTCATATAGCGAACACTTTCGGAAAGTATTTGTCATTAAATAGTTCTGAAATGTTTCCCAAGACATGTTGAGTGCGGTGGATGGAGTACGCTTCACGACTCCCACAGTGAGTCTCGCCTCGCCACTAACATAAAGGTGGCGAATGGAACCTTCTGTTCTCCGTGCATCCCAAGACATCGAATATCTTGGTAATTTGTTTGACCCATGTTTCCACCATGATCGGATCTGGCTTTCCCTTAAATTCGGGTGGTCCCAACTCTTTGAACTGCTTGTTTGTGACAACCCGTGAATTCTTATCATTTCCTCCTCAGTATTTTGAACACGAGTCTCCCTCGTGCGATTTTACATGAACGCAAAAAGCTTCTAAACATCCCTCGTTCATCATCTCGCTTTCGGTGGTGTTGTTCACGGAGAACATTGCCCGACTGTTACACGTTCTCTCCTCGTTGGTGAGTCTGAGCGTCTCCACTAGTCTCATTTCCATTGTTAATATTCTCGATCGACATTCTCAAATCACGCTAAAAAACAAGGGTTAATTAAGGAAATCAATATATCACATAATATCCCTATATCTTGACCAACTAACAAATAAGCTTAGGTAGGACACACTAGCGAAGGATTTACTCGTCTCTCCCTCCTAGTTCTATTCCCCGATCTCCGCCAGAGATCTTATCCTAAGCTCGATACCAACTGTAACTCTCGGACACCAACATGTGTGACACCTCACCAATGATACCTATCGGTTTGCCACCGCAGAGCAATCAAGCGTCCCTACGGAGAGTCCGGCCGGTGCATCCCCATCAACAGAAGTCACCGGATAGAGGCTCGGGGCTCTTTACTTATGGCTCGATACCAACTGTGGCGCCCCCAAAATAGGTATACATCACCTATTCTGAATTGTCAATACATGTGCGTAAACAACTACAACTTTATTATTACAACAAGAAAATGCGGAGTTTGAATACAAATATTATCTTCTGAGAATATCTATACTCAAACAAATCCTCATCACATTTATTGATACATTATTTTACAAAATGGTGAGGACTACTAAACAATCCTTTCTAAAACCTTCATTCCATACCCCAGGCTAGTTTTCGCTTATATTCTCCTCCCGAGAAGAAAAATGGAACAAAAGGAAAAGGGTGAGCTCAACTAGCCCAAGAAAAGAATATTATGACTAAGATAATATACAACAAATTACCGTTAGTCTTCAAGGAGGAAAAATCTAATAGAATACAATAGACAACAAATTTTAAATCAATATTCGCATGAAATAATAATTCATTAGAAGAGTTAAGTAGAGAATGCAAACTACTATCTTCTATGTATGAATTTAAAAGTTCATCGCTCTATCTTTTATCCCCGTAACATCAATCAATATACATCTGAATCAAATATTCATCTTTGCACTACGTGCCAAAGATATTCATCGATTAGTCATGTTCATCTAAACACACTGCTCATCTTTGCACTACTGACCAAAGATATTCTTTAGAAATCATTCATCTTTGCACTACTGAGCCAAAGATATTCAATAATATCATCATTTAAGACCGAGGTCGATGAAAATATTTTTAAAGAAACGAATCCAAAGAAACAAAATGACAAGGATTAAGGATTAAGGATTAGTACTTTGTTTTATCCATGTTCAAAAATACCTCAAAAATAATCATAGTGGTGTAAAATTCAAGAATGATCAAAACATGGATACAATCAAAGCTAGTATCCGTAATAGATATTTTGGCCAAAAAGAAGAAATTTTATTTTTTGGTGAATAAAGTCTCAGATATCGTGAATAGTCATAGTATATCGTGAATAAGAATCTGACACCAAAAGATAGAAATTCCACAAAAAACATCTTCACGCTTCATGAATAGTACTCGTGAATAGTAACTCGTGAATAAGAACTCGTGAATAAGTAACTCATGAATAGTAACTTAAGTGAATAGTAACTCATGAATAAGTAACCCCAGAGCATGAAAAAGTTCCAAATTTGATAAAAAGTTCCAACTAATATTTTAGCATAATGATATTGAAGAAATAATATCATTTGAGAAGAAAATAACATCCTTACCTCGAAAGATTAGTACTTCTAGTGGAATACCGGGTATAGTCTTTGAAGGAACTTACTGCACTGTCTAACAATACTCAAAGTATACTCACAAGAATACGCTCAATATATCGAGAGAAATAGAGAGAAACTTCAGTTTCTGGTGTGTTTTTCAATTCTAACCTAAGCACCCTATTTATAGGAAAATGCTTAGAACACCAAAGTAGAAAATTGAATGTTGTAAGACCCCAACTTATTATTAATGAAATTTAATTTTCTCTATTGATTATTTTAAAATAGTAAGGGTTGATTTGATTAATGTGGATAGTTAGGGGTAAAATCTTGTGCAAATACTTCAAGCAAGTGGTTATAAAATATTCATTGTTGTTTTGAATATTCGTTTGGTCGTGGAATATTCAGAATCTTTGTCGAATAATATTAAATGCGGCCAAGTAGCGACCATGTGTGGACAGCTGTGAAAAGCGATTGGATGAAGAAAACGACAAATATAAGTGGTTTAAAAATAACTACGTAGTTGTTACCGTTAACAATTTGTTGGAATACGGTGGTTAAAACACAAGAATACTGGCGTTATTGCCGCACAATAAGCACCCAGATTGCACCAATTATTGATTCTTACGTGAAGGCACTACTCAATAATGGTTACAAGTAATTACCGCTTCGATTTTTTATTGAGTTAATAATTCTTTCGCGTTGATATTTTATATTCAACATTGTTTCAATAATTGTCATTTACACGTATTTTTCATTATCGAAGCAATAATTCATATTATCTGAATAATATTATTAGATAACATTATTGGCAATGTCTAGAAAGTTCTCATCTAAGGAGAGGTTTGGTCACCTAATTGCTTGTAAGTAAGAAGAAATTCTTATTGGAAAGCCCCTCTTCCCCTGAACCTGCCGGGTTGTCAATAATGTGATTCTAATATTATTTATGAATAATTAATTATTGATTTATATGATGAGGAAAATATTGATTTTATGAGGATATAGATGGAGAAAATTTTTAATGTGACAATTGTTGAAAATTAATATTTTATCTTTTTACGATAAAATAGTTCATTTAAATATATTATTTTAATAATATATTAACGATGATATTTTTACAATGAATGTGGGATATATGAGTATATGAGGAGGAAGAGTATTTTGTGGCATTAAATGTTTAACACATGTTTTGTGTGTTGGTGGACACAATTATTGATAGAAATTTGATTATACACGTAAAATCGCTTGGTTTGTGGATTTCTTTACCAATTTCTATTTGGAATTTGGAAAACCTTTCTTCGCAAAGTTGTAGAGAATTGAATTTCCTATAAAACACACGTGAGATTTGAATTTTCTAATGAAAGGGCTATTTATTATGAATTATTGAAGTTCCGAAGTTCCGAAATAATTAATTTTTGGGAGTTTTAGTTAATTATTTTGAGAAAAACGTTTTTTGCAACTAAGTTGGCCTCACATGTGATTCAAATGGGCTGAGATCAGTTGTCTAAGGTGGGCTAAAGAAAATGTGAAAAATATATTAATATTATATTCAATTTTCTGCTTTGGTGTTCTAAGCAATTTCCTATAAATAGGGTGCTTAGGTTAGAATTGAAAAACACACCAGAAACTGAAGTTTCTCTCTATTTCTCTCTCGATATATTGAGCGTATTCTTGTGAGTATACTTTGAGTATTGTTAGACGGTGCAAGTTCCTTCAAAGACTATACCCGTTATTCCAAATAAAGTACTAATCTTTCGAGGTAAGGGATGTTATTTTCTTCTCAAATGATATTATTTCTTCAATATCATTATCTTTGAAATATTGGTTGGAACTTTTTATCAAATTTGGAACTTTTTCATGTCGGGGTTACTATTCATGAGTTACTATTCACGAGTTCTTATTCACGAGTTACTATTCACGAAATCTTATTAAGCGAAGCGTGAAGATGTTTTTTTGTGGAATTTCTATCTTTTGGTGTGTGAGTTACTTATTCACGATATCTGACTATTCACGATATCTGACTATTCACCGAAAAATGAAATTTCTTCTTTTTGTCCAAAATATCTATTACGGATACTAGCTTTGATTGTATCCATGTTTTGATCATTCTTGAATTTTACACCACTATGATTATTTTTGAGGTATTTTGAACATGGATAAAACAAAGTACGAATCCTTAATCCTTAATCCTTGTCATTTTGTTTCATTGGATTCGCTTTTTAAAAATATTTTCATCATCCTCGGTCTTAAATGATGATATTATTGAATATCTTTGGCACAGTAGTGCAAAGATGAATGATTTCTCAAGAATATCTTTGGTCAGTAGTGCAAAGATGAGCAGATGTTTAGATGAACATGACCAAATCGATGAATATCTTTTGCCTCAGAGTGCAAAGATGAATATTTGATTCTGTATGTATATTGATTGATGTTACAGGGATAAAAGATAGACGATGAACTTTTAAATTCATACACATAGAAGATAGTAGTTTGCATTCTCTACTTAACTCTTCTAATGAATTATTATTTCATTGCGAATATTGATTTAAAATTTGTTGTCTATTGTATTCTATTAGATTTTTCCCTGTTGAAGACTAACGGTAATTTGTTGTATATTATCTTAGTCATAATATTCTTTCTTTCGGCTAGTTGAGCTCACCCTTTTCCTTTTTGTTCCATTTTTCTTCTCGTGAGGCGAGAATATAAGCGAGTGCAGCATGGGGTATGGAATGAAGGTTTTAGAAAAGAATTGTTTAGTAGTCCTCACCATTTTTGTAAAATAATGTATCAATAAATGTGATGAGGATTTATTTGAGTATAGATATTGTCTGAAGATAATATTTGTATTCAAACTCACGCTTTTTCTTTGTTGTAATAATAAAGTTGTAATTGTTTCATACCATGTATTGACAACTCGTAATGGGTGATGTATACCTATTTTGGGGGCGCCACGGTTGGTATCGTAGCTTAGGGATATGATCTCCATTTTGAGATCGAGGAATAGAACTAGGAGGGAGAGACGAGTAAATCCTTCGCTAGTATGTCCTACCTAAGCTTATTTTTTTAGTTGGTCGAGATATAAGGATATTATGTGATATATTGATTTCCTTAATTAACCCTTGTTTTATACGCGATATTTGAGAATGTCGATCGAGAATATTAACAATGAAAATGAAACCGTGGAGACGCTGTACTCTCAACAACGAGGAGAACGTACAACAGTGTGGCAATGTTCCTCCCATGAACAACACCATTTGAAAGCGAGATGATGAACGAGGGGATGTTTAGAAGCTTTTTGCGCTTCATGCAAAATCGAATTTGGAGGAGACTCGTGTTCAAAATACAGGAGGAAATGATAGCAATTCACGGTTGTCACGACCAAGCGGTTCAAAGAGTTGGGACCACGAATTTAAGGAAAGCGAGATCCGATCATAAGCGGAAACATGGGTCAAGCAAATTACCACGATATTCGATGTCTTGGGATGCACGAGGAGATGAAGGTTCCATTCGCCACCTTTATGTTCCGTGGCGGCGGTCATCTTGGTGGGAGTCTCGTGTAGCGTACCCATTCATTACTTTTCGGCGTGTCTTGGGAGGCGTTTGAAACTATTTAATGACAAATACTTTCCTCGAAAGTGTTCGTCGTATGAAGGAAGTGGAGTTTATTAGATCGGAGGCGAGAACAACATGGCGGTGTCTCGATGACGAGGCAAAGTTTGCGAGTTATCGAGTTTTTGCACCTCATTTGGTGGAGAATGAGGAACGATGACGCGGATGTTTCTTAGAGGTTTGAAACCCGGCGATACGTCAAGATCTCATTTCTCATAAATTTTCTCTATGTGCAGATGTTGTAAATGTGGCTCAATTATTAGAAATGCGAGATAACGAGTACGGTCAACTGAGGACCACAACCGAGGATCGTATTGAGATAGCGGTCAATGTAATAATGATAACCAAATGGAGAAAAGAAAGAGACGGACAAAATTGTAACCACTCTGGTGGTAATCATGACCATGAAAATAGAAGAAAGCGAGTCGAGGAGATTTTAAAAGTGGAGATTTAACAATGACCATGTGAAGACGAGGCGGTCTTGCAGAGTAATCGGTTCTAAGGGAGGAGAACGACCACCGGTCATATGTTACAAATGCGAAAAAGAGGGACATATCAGTCCAAACCGCCCTACACAGCTTCAAGGTATGCTATAATTGTGGAAAGGAAGGACATATCGCTCGAGATTATGCAGATGGCGAAACCTAGTTCAGAGGACGGTGACTCAAAAGATCGGCCTAAAAAGTCAAAGTCAACGATTCCGGAAGAAGCGTTTGTTGTGGATCGGTCATAATCGAGGAACCCAAACGAGGTGATCACGGGTAAGCTTTTATAAATTCTTGCGAAGTTTATACCTTACTTGATCTGGTGCTACCCATTCATTTATCTCTCCTGCATGTGCTCAACGCTTAAACTTGACTCGGGAGAAATTAGACTTTGACCTATCTGTGGAAACTCCGTTAGAGAAACTTTCATCACATCCACCTGCTTATAAATCTTGTTTGATTCAAGTTGGCACCATCACCTTACCATTGACCTTATCTCTTTAAAGATACTTGCTTTTGATGTGATTTTAGGGATTGATTGGTTAACTACTCATCATGCCAAAATTGATTGTTTTTACGTAAGGTTGTTAGTTTTCATATTCCTAATCAACTTTGTTGTACGAATTCAAGCAACTAAACCATTAAAATCAATCACCGTCATATCTAATCATAAAGCTATTCATTTATTGAAAAACGGATGTCAAGCTTTCTTAGCCCATGTTATGGATTTGAATAAAGACGCCACAAATTTGAATAATATTCTGTTGTTATTGACTTTCCCGACGTATTTCTGAAGAACTTCCCTTACCCCGTAACGTGAAGTTGAATTCTTTATTGATCTTGAACCTGGTACAAAGCCCATTTCTAAAACCTGGTATTTAAATTCTGTACCATGTAAGTGGCGACCCAAGATGGGTGATGTATACCTAATTTTGGGGGCGTCACATTACAGTAATTACTGTTCAGTATTTTATTGAGTTAATAATTATTGCATTGATATTTTATATTGCTGTTGTTTTAATAATTGTCATTACACGGTATTTTTTATTATCGAAGCAATAATTCATATTATCTGAATAATATTATTAGATAACATTATTAGCAATGTCTAGAAAGTTACATCTAAGGAGAGGTTTGGTCACCTAATTGCACGCCCGAAGAAGAAGAAATTCTTATTGAAAGCCCCTCTTTCCAGAAACGCACTCGTTGTCAATAATGTGATTACGTAATATTATTTATGAATAATTAATTATTGATTTATATGATGAGGAAAATATTGATTTTATGAGGATATAGATTGAGAAAATTTTTAATGTGACAATTGTACCAGGTTCAAGATCAATAAAGAATTCAACTTCACGTTCTAGGGTAGGTCGGGAAGTTCTTCAGAAATACGTCGTGAAAGTCAATAACAACAGAAATATTATTCAAATTTGACGTGTCTTTATTCAAATCCATAACATGGGCTAAGAAAGCTTGACATCCGCTTTTCAATAAACGAATAGCTTTATGATTAGATATGATGTTGATTGATTTTAATGGTTTAGTTGCTTGAATTGCATAACAAAGTTGATTAGGAATATGAAAACTAACAACCTTACGAAAACAATCAATTTTGGCATGATGAGTAGTTAACCAATCAATCCCTAAAATCACATCAAAAGCAAGTATCTTTAAAGAGATAAGGTCAACAAAAGGTAATGGTGTCAACTTGAATCAAACAAGATTTATAAACAAAGGATGTGATGAAAGTTTCTCCTAACGAGTTTCCACGATAGGTCAAAGTCTAATTTCTCCTGAGTCAAGTTTAAACGTTGAGCACAAGCAGGAGAGATAAATGAATGGGTAGCACCGGATCAAGTAAGGTATAAACTTCACAAGAATTTATAAATAGCTTACCCGTGATCACCTCGTTTGGGTTCTCGATTTTGACTCACCACAACAAACGCTTCTTCCCGAAATCGTTGACTTTGACTTTTCTCGATGTCTTTTGAGTCACCGTCCTCATTGAACTAGGTTTCGCCACCGCATAATCTCGAGCGATATGTCCTTCCTTTCCATAATTATAGCATACCTTGAACTGTTGTGGACGGTTTGGACCGATATGTCCTCTTTCCCGCATTTATAAAGATACGACCAATGTGGTCGTTTCTCCTCCCTAGAACCAGCTTGTCAAGCCCGCTGACTGCGTCTTCACATGGTCATTGTTAAATCTCCTCTTTTAAAATCTCCTCCCGACTCGCTTCTTCTATTTTCATGGCTATGATTACCACCAGAGTGGTTACCATTTTTGTCCGTCTGCTTTTCTCCGCCATTGGTTATCATTATTCTGCTGACCGCTATCTCGTACGATCCTCGGTTATGGTCCTCGGTTGAATATACTCGTTATCTCGCTTTCTAACAATTGAGCCTCATAACAACATCATCCGAATAGAGAAAATTTATGAGAAATGAGATATTGTCGTATCTTGGGTTTCAAACCTCTCGAAACATCCGCGTCATCGCTCCTCATTCTCCACCAAATGAGGTGCAAACCTAGATAACTCTAAATCAGTGTGCCTCGTCTCGAGACACCGCTCATGTTGTTACGCCCCGCCTAATAAACTCCACTTCTTCATACGACGTAACACTTTCGTGAAAGTATTTGTCATTAAATAGTTTCAAAACGCCTCCCAAGACATGCCGAAAGTGCGGTGAATGGAGTACGCTTCACGACTCCCACCAATGATCGCCTCGCCACGGAACATAAAGGTGGCGAATAGAACCTTCGTTCCTCCGTGCATCCCAAGACATCGAATATCTTGGTAATTTGTTTGACCCATGTTTCCGCCATGATTGGATCTCGCTTTCCCTTAAATTCGTGGTCCCAAATCTTTGAATCGCTTGGCCGTGATAACCCGTGAATTGCTATCATTTCTCCTCAGATTTTGAAAACGAGTCTCCTCGTATGATTTTGCATGAATCGCAAAAAGCTTCTAAACATCCCTCGCTCATCATCTCGCTCGGTGGTGTTGTTCACAGGAGGAACATTGCCCGACTGTTGTTACGCGTTCTCCTCGTTGGTGAGTACAAAGCGTCTCCACAGCCTCATTTCCATTGTTAATATTCTAAGTCGACATTCTCAAATCTTGTCAAAAAACAAGGGTTAATTAAGGAAATCAATATATCACATAATATCCTATATATACGTGGCGCCCCTAAAATTAGGTATACGCCACCCATCTTGGGTCGCCACTTACATGGTACATAAATTCAAATACAACTTACTAACCTAATCGTAGTACAATACGACATAAACTATGAGTTTGAATACAAATATTGTCTACTAGATATTATACAAACTCAAAAAGAGTCCCTCATTACAACTATTATCACACTATTTCACGGAATAGTGAGGACTACTAATGCTATCCTCTCGGACCATTACTCCGCTCCCCGACTCGTCCCAAATATGTTCTCATTTCACGAAGAGAATAAAAAAGAAAAGGTGAGCTCAACTAGCCCATGAAGAAATATTATGACTAAGATAATGCGAATAAATTATCATTAGCCTTCAATGATGTTAAACCGATAAAATACAATAGACAACCAGGTTTAATCTGCGGTGGAATAAAGCAACCCATTAAAAGAGTCAAGTAGAGAATAAAGTCTACTATCTTTTAGGTTTTAAAAGGTTTTCATCAATTTTTATCATTGAGACTCGACAATAAATAAACCACCACATCTAATCATCCCCATTACCACGATCGAAGGATTTTCATCAAATTATCAATGGTCATGACTATACCGAATCACCCCCGGTCATAATCATACCAAAAACTATCCATCAACGTGACATTCACAGAATACCGGGAGGACTTTTGTCACATCATTTATATCAAGTCATGATTATACTTAGAATGATCCTCGTCATAATCATACTAAGTTCATCTATGCACGTAAGTCAAAGATAACATAATATTACATGAGGATGATGACAATGACATAATAATTCAATAAAACAAGTTCAAGAATTATTTAATCCATGAATTATTAACGTCCAAATTATCAACATGATCTTTGTTTAGAGTTAAATTCAAGAATGATCGGAAGAATATTTCCATGAAAAGATATCTTTGGATGAAACGCAAATATCAAGGATATTCTACTAATTTCATGGAGTATAGAAGTCAAAGTTTTAACTAACTTGGGTATAATAAAGAATGGAATAACAAAAGAAATCACCATGCATTCGGTGCTTATGATAGACAAAGTTATTCCAATGAAACAATAATAACGGAACCGGTCGTGATGAAATTCACAAGCGAGGATGTTCCAATAGAATAATAAAGATGGAACCCGATCCGGTGTAAAAACACATGATAGGATATTCAACAGAATGATAAAAGACGGAACCAGTCCGGTGTAAAACACACGACGCAGGATGTTCCAACAGAATAATAAAGATTTTAACCGGTCCCAAGTGTAAAACACATGAGCATGTGATGTTCCAAATGTAATAATAGAAGAATGTCACCAAGTATAGGTAAACCATGGCATAAAAGTTATTCCAATGAAATAATAAGCATGGAATAACATAAGGATTTCACCAAGTATAGGGTATCATGGCGTATCAAGGTTATGTATAGGGTATGCCACTTTTACGAAAGTTATTCAATGTAATAATAGTGAATGGAATAACGTAAGTTCTCTTCAAGAAGAAAGAATAACACCACTTACGGGTGCAACAAATAATATCCCTTACCATAAAAGAACCTGAATATAGAAGTAGTGAAGTAGCGAATACTCTTCTTCTTTCTATAATTTTCTCTCTATAGCTTCTTTCTATAATTTCTCTCTCTAGAGTTTCAATGAATTAAAGAAAATAATGAAGGAATGAGCTTATTTATAGGAAAATGGAATGCATAAGAACTAATCCATGAAAAAGTCAGATTGATTTACTTTAATCTGACGGTCCATATTTAAAGAAAAATCTTTTAAATAAAATATAATATATTCTATTTATATAAAAACATTTTACTATGCAAACACTACATGCAATACTATGCAAAACACTATGCAAAATACTATAAAGACTATTCATAATAAAATATAATATATTCTATTTATAGAATAACTTTAATAAAGTATTCTATTTTATATAAAAGATGTTTCGTTTTATTACGTTAATAATACTGAATAAAACAAAACGTCATTATCGCTTATAATAATTCATATTATTAATCGACAATAATGGAATCAAACCGAGTGACTTCTCACATAAGCATCAATAATCAATACTGGTAATGTCTTTCTTGTCTGCAACCACACGTATTATTGTACTTTTACTACCGAGGTAGTTCAACAATATCAACGGTAAAACTTCCGCCGTTATTTCAATAAAATATTTTTTGTCGTTTTTCTCGATCCGGCAATAATTACATTATGGGTCCACCAATGATTGAGTAGTTATGCGAATATTCCTCGCTAAACCTGAATATTCCCAGACCAATCGAATATAATATAACTACTTGCATACTTTTGCAAAATTTATAAATACTACCCACAACTATAATATTATCTCAAATTCACACCATAATATTAAAAATTATTTTGACAAAATTTAAATCTTTATTGATAAAATCTGGGTCTCATATATCTTTGACTAACTAAAAAATAAGCTTAGGTAGAACACCTTTAGCGAAGGATTTACTCGCCTCCCTCCTAGTTCTATTCCCCGATCTTCCCGGAGATCATATCCTAAGCTCGATACCAATCTTTGTGGCGCCCCCAAAATAGGTATACATCACCTATTCCGAAATCAATATACATGGTGCAAAACAACTACAACTTTATTATTACAACAAGAAAAAGCGTGAGTTTAAATACAAATATTATCTTCTGCACAATATCTATACTCAAATAAATCCTCATCACATTTATTGATACATTATTTTACAAAAATGGTGAGGACTACTAAACAACTCTCTCTAGAACCTTCATTCCATACCCCCGACTGCACTCGCTTATATTCTCGCCTCCACGAGAAAAATGGAACAAAAAGGAAAAGGGTGAGCTCAACTAGCTCAAGAAAAGAATGTTATGACTAAGATAATATACAACAAATTACCGTTAGTCTTCAACAGGAAAAATCTAATAGAATACAATAGACAACAAATTTTAAATCAATATTCGCGAAAATAATAATTCATTAGAAGAGTTAAGTAGAGAATGCAAATTACTATCTTCCATGTATGAATTTAAAAGTTCATCGCTCATCTTTTATCCCCAGTAACATCAATCAATATATATCTGGAATCACATATTCATCTTTGCACTACTGAGCCAAAGATATTCATCATTAATCATGTTCATCTAAACACTGTTCATCTTTGCACTACTACCAAAGATATTCTTCAAAATCATTCATCTTTGCACTTTCTGCCAAAGATATTCAATAATATCATCATTTAAGGCGAGGATGATGAAAATATTTTTAAAGAAACGAATCCAAAGGAAACAAAATGACAAGGATTAAGGATTAAGGATTCGTACTTTGTTTTATCCATGTTCAAAATACCTCAAAAATAATCATAGTGGTGTAAAATTCAAGAATGATCAAAACATGGATACAATCAAAGCTAGTATCCGAATAGATATTTTGGACAAAAAGAAGAAATTTCATTTTTCTTGAATAGTCTTGATATCGTGAATAGTGTCGTATCACGTGAATAGTAACTCAGACACCAAAAGATAGAAATTCTACAAAAAAAAACATCTTCACGCTTACGTGAATAAGACTCGTGAATAAGAACTCGTGAATAATAACTCATGAATAGTAACTCGTGAATAGTAACTCATGAATAGTAACTCGTGAATAAGAACTCATGAATAGTAACCCCGACATGGAAAAGTTTCAAATTTGATAAAAAATTCCAACCCAATATTTCAAAGATAATGATATTGAAGAAATAATATCATTTGAGAAGAAAATAACATCCCTTACCTCGAAAGATCAAGATTTTCAATTGAAACACTTTGGATATATGCTATGACTTGGACTTGCACCGTATAGCAATACTCAAAGTATACTCAAAATACTCACAAGAATACGCTCGATAATATAGAGAGAAAAACTTGATTTACAGGTGTGATTTTCAATTCTAACCCTAAGACTTCTATTTATAGGAAAATCTTGAGAACACCAAGCGAAAATTTAATATAATATTAATATATATATAAAATTTTCTACGTACTCATACCAGCTGATTTCCAACTCTTAACACATGCCTACAAATAACAAAAACGTTTTCTAACTAAAAATATTTTAAACTTCCAAAAATCAATTATTTGAACTTGAAGCTTCAATAATTCATAATAAATAGCCCTTTTGCCATAAAATTCAAATCTCGCGAGTTTTTATAGGAAATTCAATTCTCTACAACTTTGCAGAAGAAAGTTTTTCCAAATTCCAAACAGAAATTGACCGAAATCCACAAACGGGTAATTTTACAGGTATAATCAAATTTCAATCGATAAATGGGGTCCAATTTAGCATGTTTAACATGTTTTAAACATTTATTGAAACAAAAATACTCTTCCTCCTCGTATACTCATATATCCCACATTAGAGTTGTAAAAATATCACCATTATTATATTATTAAAATATAATAATATATTTAAATAATTATTTTATCGTAAAAGATAAAATTTTAATTTTCAACAATTGTCACATTAAAAATTTTCTCCATCTATATCCATATAAAATCAATATTTTCTCTCATCATATGAATCAATAATTAATTATTCATAATTAATATTACGAATCACAATATTGACAACTTATAGTTCCTGTGAAAGAGGGGCTTTCGAATAAGAATTTCTTCACTCTTTGGCGGCGCAATTAGGTGACCAAACCTCTCCTTAGACGTAACTTTCTAGACATTTCCAATAATGTTATCTAATAATATTATTCGATAATATGAATTATTGCTTGATAAAGAAAAATCTTGTGTAATGACAATTATTGAAACAACAAGAATATAAAATATCAACGAAGAATTATTAACTCGATAAAATACTGAATAAGAATTATCGTAACCATTATTGAGTAGTGCCTTCTTACGTAAGAATCAATAATTGGTGCAATACTGGTAGTGCTATTCTTGTGTTTTAACCACCGAGTATTTTAACAATATTAATTGTGAATAACTACGCCGTTATTTTTAAACAACTTATATTTGTCGTTTTCTTCATCCAATCGCTTTTCAGATTCTGGGGCCCACACATGGTCATGCTGGCAAATGTGCGAATATTCCCGATAGTACGAATATTCCACGACCAAATGAATATTCTCCGACAACAATGAATATTTTATAACCACTTGCTTATTTTGAAATATTTATGTATCTTACCCCTAACTATCCACATTAATCAAATCAACCCTTACTATTTCAAAATAATAAATAGAGAAAATTAAATTTCATTAATAATAAGTTGGGGTCTTACAACTACTAATGCTATCTTCAGGGACCATCACTGTTTCCCAAGCTCGTCCCAAATATATTCTCATTTCACAGAGAAAACGGTGAAAGAAAGGGTGAGCTCAACTAGCCCAATAAGAAATATTATGACTAAGATAATGCGAATAAATTATCAATAGTCTTCAACAATGTTAAACCGATAAAATACAATAGACAACCGGTTTAAGCTGCAGTGGAATATCTGCAATCCATTAAAAGAGTCAGGAGAAAATAAAGTCTATTATCTTTTAGGTTTTAAAAGGTTTTTCATCATTTTATTATAGTTGAGACTCGACTTTAATAAATATTCCACATCATCGAATCACCCCCACACTACTACCGAGGATATTCTTTAGTATCACGATCACAATTATTCATGCACTACGGGCCAAGAATATTTGTGTATTCATTAATAGTCATGATCATACCAACAACTGCTGTCTATCAATGCACTACTACCACCGAGGATTTTTACCACATCATTTGTAACATTACTACTAAGTGATTACACCGAATAGTCTCGGTCATAATCATACCAAGTCCATCTATGCACTACAAAGCCACGGATGACTTTAAAAATATAAACATTAGGATGATGACAATGATATAAGAACTCAATAAAACAAGTTCAAGAATTATTTTATCCAGGAACTATTAACGTCCAAATGATACTATTTTGTAGAGTAAAATTCAAGAATGATCGGAAGAATATTTTCATGAAAAGATCTTGGATGAAACTCAAATATCAAGGATATTCCACTAATTTCATGGAGTATAGAAGTCAAAGTTTTAACCAATTTGGGTATAATAAAGAATGGAATAACAAAAGAAATCACCGTAAATGCGATAGATCGCATGAAAAAAGTTATTCAATGTAATAATAAATAACGGAACGAATTCAGGTGAAATTCACAAAGCGGGATGTTCAAATGTAATAATAAAGATGGAACCCGGATCCGGTGTAAAACACATAGATAGGATATTCCAATGTAATGATAAAGACGGGACCAGGTCCGTAAAAAAACACAGAGCGAGGATGTTCCAATGTAATAATAAAGATTTTAACCAGTCCCGGTGTAAAACACATGCATGTGGATGTTCCAACAAAATAATAAAGACGGAACCCGGTCCTTGTAAAACACACAAACAAGATGTTCCAATGAATAATAGAAGAATGTCACCAAGTATAGGGTAAACCACGTTATCGAGGTTATTCCAATGTAATAATAAGCAATGGAATAACAACAGCTTCTTCATGAATAAGAAAGAATAACACCCTTTACATTTGGTAGGAGATTGAATCTTTACTTGCAGATTAAGTAGTAACAAAATACTCTTCTTCTTTCTCTTTATTCTCTATATACTTTCTCTCTCTATAGCTTGAATGAATTTGTGAAAAATAATGAAGCCCTAGGCCTCTATTTATAGAAGATTTCTAGCTTAAAGACTTTTGTGAAAAGGCAAGTGGCTTGACGACTAATGATGTGAAAAGAAAAGTGGTTTGGCCTTTTGTAATGTGAAACGACAAGTGGTTCGGCCTTTTGTAATGTGAAACGACAAGTGGTTCGACGCCTGTAATGTGAAACGACAAGTGGTTCGACGTCTGGTAAAGGTAATTAATATTGACGAAGGTAAATACTATTCACAAGGGTAATTACTATTGACTAAGGTAATTACTATTGACGAAGGTAAATACTATTCATAAGGGTAATTACTATTGACGAAGGTAATTACTATTGACGAAGGTAAATACTATTGACAAAGAGACTCTTAGATGATGACATATGAGCCCCCCATAAATAATCAAACTTACCACAAATCATTTTTTTTCATCAACACATATTTAATCTTTCAACAATTATTAATCATTTATAACTTTTCTGCTTTGGTGTTCTAAGCATTTTCCTATAAATAGGGTGCTTAGGTTAGAATTGAAAATCACACCAGAAACTGAAGTTTTCTCTCTCTATATTATCGAGCGTATTCTTGTGAGTATTTTGAGTATACTTTGAGTATTGTTAGACGGTCTGAAGTTCCCTTGAAAGACTATACCCTATTCCAAATTAAAGTACTAATCTTTCGAGGTAAGGGATGTAATTTTCTTCTCAAATGATATTATTTCTTCAATATCATTATGCTGAAATATTGGTTGGAATTTTTTATCAAATTTGAAACTTTTCTATGTCGGGGTTACTATTCATGAGTTCTTATTCACGAGTTACTATTCATGAGTTCTATTCACGAGTTCTTATTCATGAGTTACTATTCACGAGTTACTATTCACGAGTACTATTCATGAAGCGTGAAGATGTTTTTTGTGGAATTTCTATCTTTTGGTGTTTGAGTTACTATTCACGTGATCGACACTATTCACGTATACTGCAACTTATTCAATTTAAAAATAAAATTTCTTCTTTTTGTCCAAAATATCTATTCGGATACTAGCTTTGATTGTATCCATGTTTTGATCATTCTTGAATTTTACACCACTATGATTATTTTGAGGTATTTTTTTGAACATGGATAAAACAAAAATCACGAATCCTTAATCCTTAATCCTTGTCATTTTGTTTCATTTGGATTCGTTTCTTTAAAAATATTTTCATCATCCTCGGTCTTAAATGATGATATTATTGAATATCTTTGGCACATGTAGTGCAAAAAGATGAATGATTTCTCAAGAATATCTTTGGTAGTAGTGCAAAGATGAGCAGTGTTTAGATGAATACATGACCAATCGATGAATATCTTTGGCTCAGTAGTGCAAAGATGAATATGTGATTCCGGATATATATTGATTGATGTTACGGGGATAAAAGATGAGCGATGAACTTTTAAATTCATACATGGAAGATAGTAGTTTGCATTCTCAACTTAACTCTTCTAATGAATTATTATTATTTCATTGCGAATATTGATTTAAAATTTGTTGTCTATTGTATTCTATTAGATTTTTCCCTGTTGAAGACTAACGGTAATTTGTTGTATATTATCTTAGTCATAACATTCTTTACTGAGCTAGTTGAGCTCACCCTTTTCCTTTTTGTTCCATTTTTCTCAGGAGGCGAAATATAGCGAGTACGAGTCGGGGTATGGAATGAAGATTCAACAGAGAGTTGTTTAGTAGTCCTCACCATTTTTGTAAAATAATGTATCAATAAATGTGATGAGGATTTCTTTGAGTATAGATATTGTCTAGAAGATAATATTTGTATTTAAACTCACAGTTTTACTGTTGTAATAATAAAGTTGTAGTTATTTACGTACCATGTATTGACAACTCGGAATAGGTGATGTATACCTATTTTGGGGGCGTCATGATTAGTATCGAGCTTAGGGATATATTTTCCATGGGAGATCGGGGAATAGAACTAGGAGGAGAGACAGAGTAAATCCTTCATTAGTGTGTTCTACTAAAGCTTATTTTTTAGTTGGTCGAGATATAGGGATATTATGTGATATATTGATTTCCTTAATTAACCCTTGTTTTATGACGTGTTTGAGAATGTCGATGAGAATATTAACAATAGAAATGAGACCGTGGAGACGCTTTGTACTCACCAATGAGGAGAACGTGCAATAGGTGGGCAATGTTCCTCCTGTGAACAACACCACCGAAAGCGAGATGATGAGCGAGGGATGTTTAGAAGTTTTTTGCGATTCATGCAAAATCGATTTGAGGAGACTCGTGTTCAAAATCTGAGGAGGAAATGATAGCAATTCACGGGGTTGTCACGACCAAGCGATTCAAAGAGCTTGGGACCACGAATTTAAGGGAAAGCCGATCCGATCATGGCGCGAAACATGGGTCAAACAAATTACCAAGATATTCGATGTCTTGGGATGCACGGAGGAAACGAAGGTTCCATTCGCCACCTTTATGTTCCGTGCGAAGCGGATTCTTGGTGGGAGTGCAGGAAGCGTACCCATCCATCCATTACTTTTCGGCATGTCTTGGGAGCCGTTTGAAACTATTTAATGACAAATACTTTCCTCGAAAGTGTTCGTCGTATGAAGGAAGTGGAGTTTATTAGATTGAGCGAGAAACACATGGCGGTGTCTCGATGTGAGGTAAAGTTTGCGAGTTATCGAGTTTTGCACCTCATTTGGTGGAGAATGAGGAACGTATGACGGATGTTTCTTAGAGGTTTGAAACCCGCATACGTCGGTATCTCATTTCTCATAAATTTTCTCTCTATTCGACATGTTGTAAGCAGGGCTCAATTATTAGAAGCGAGATAACGAGTACGGTCAACCGAGGACCACAACCGGATCGTACGAAATAGCGATCAATGAATAATGATAACCAAACGGAGAAAGAAAGACGGACGAAATGGTAACCACTCTGAGTGGTAATCATGGCCATGAAAATAGAAGAAGCGAGTCGGGGAGGAGATTTAACAACGACCGTATGAAAGACGAGCAGTCTTAAGAAAGAATCGGTTTCTAAGGGAGAGAAACGACCACCGGTCGTATGCTATAAATCTGCGGAAAGAGGGACATATCGGTCAAACTATCCACAACAGTTCAAGGTATGCTATAATTGTGGAAAGGAAGGACATATCGCTCGAGATTATGCAGATGTGAAACCCTAGTTCAATGGGATGGTAACTTCAAAAGATCGTCCCGAAAAGTCAAAGTCAACGATTAGGAAGAGGCGTTTGTTGTGGTTGTCAAAATCGAGGAACCCAAACGAGGTGATCATGGGTAAGCTATTTATAAATTCTTGTGAAGTTTATACCTTACTTGATACTGGTCTTACCCATTCATTTATCTCTCTGCTTGTACTCAACGTTTAAACTTGACTCAGGAGAAATTAGACTTTGACCTATCTGTGGAAACTCCGTTAGGAGAAACTTTCATCACATCCACTTGCTTATAAATCTTGTTTGATTCAAGTTGACACCATTACCTTACCCGTTGACCTTATCTCTTTAAAGATACTTGCTTTTGATATGATTTTAGGGATTGATTGGTTAACTACTCATCATGCCAAAATTGATTGTTTTAATAAGGTTGTTAGTTTTCATATTCCTAATCAACTTTGTTATGCAATTCAAGCAACTAAACCATTAAAATCAATCATTTCATCATATCTAATCATAAAGCTATTCGTTTATTGAAAAAGCGGATGTCAAGCTTTCTTAGCCCATGTTATGGATTTGAATAAAGACACGTCAAATTTGAATAATATTCCTGTTGTTATTGACTTTCTGACGTATTTCTGAAGAACTTCCCGTCTACCCCTAGAGCGTGAAGTTGAATTCTTTATTGATCTTGAACACGGTACAAAGCCCATTTCTAAAACCCCATATCGAATGGCTCTATTGAACTTCGAGGAGTTAAAGGTCCAACTACGAAAATTATTGGACATCGGTTTCATTCGTCCTAGTACATCTCCTTGGGGTGCTCTGTTTTATTTGTAAAGAAGAAAGAGCGGGAGTATGCGACTTTATTATTGACTATCGGGAATTGAACCATGTCACCATCAAGAATAGGTATCCTCTACCTCGTATTGATGACTTGTTTGACCAAATTCAAGGGCACAATTCTTTTCAAAAATCGATCTTAGATTACGGATATCATCAAATGAAGATTAGAATCGAGGATATTCCAAAGCGCCTTTAGAACTTCGATGCGGGCATTATGAATTCTTAGTCATGTCTTTCGGATTGACTAATGCTCCTGCGACTTCGTGGATATGATGAACCAAGTATTTAAGGAATATTTGGATCGATTCGTTGTTGTTTTATTGATGACATCCTCATATATTCCAAAAGTCGTGAAGATCATGAGCACCATTTGAAGTTTGGTACTCGAAAGGCTTCGTGAAAAACAAACTATATGCCAAATTGAAGAAATGCGAGTTACGGCTTGAGGAAGTAGCATTCCTTGGGCACGTGGTGTCGAAACATGGAGTATCTGTTGAACCGTGAAGATTGAAGCAATACAAAGTTGGAAGCAACCGAAGTCGGTGGTGAAGTACGTAGTTTTTGGGTTAAGTGGTTATTATCGGAGATTCGTGGAAGGGTTTTCTCGAATCGCTCTCCGATTAACTTCATTAACTTCGGAAGGATACAAAATTCGTTTGGAGCGAAGAATGCGAGAAGAGTTTCCAAGAGCTTAAGAGGAGACTTATTTGACTTTTGTTCTAACAATACCATCTGGTTCGGATGGATTTGTTATCTCTGACGATGCTTCTTCGCGAAAGGGTTAGGATGTGTTCTCATGCAACGTGGGAAAGTCATAGCTTTATGCCTCATGACAACTTAAAGAGTATGAGAGGAATTATCCTACTCATGATCTAGAGTTAGCGCAATCGTTTCGCGCTTAAAGATATGGAGGCACTATCTATATGAGGAGAAAGTGGAGATATATTCGGACCATAAAAGCCTAAAATATTTCTTCACTCAAAAAGAACTCAACATGTGGCGTGACGACGTTGGCTCGAGCTATTGAAAGACTACGACCACACTTTATTCAATACCATCCCGGTAAAGCGAGCGTGGTAGTGACGTTGAGTAGAAGATCATATCATATGAGGAACGAGTGCGATGATGTCAAGTATACGCGTAGAGCCAACTTTAATAGAAAAAGTTAAGGTTGCTCGAGCCACCTGACATCAGGAGTTGATGCGTATGAAGAAGAAGAAAGTACAAGAAGGAGCTATTAGGAAGCGAGAATTGATGAAGAAGGAATACTTGAGTCCACTCTCTGAGACTTTGTGTTCCTAACGACTCGATTTGAAGTACAAGATTATGATGGAGGCACAATACACACATTTGCAATCCATCCCGGATGTGAGACCCCGATTTTTTATCAATAAAGATTTAAATTTTGTTGAAATAATTTTTTAATATTATGGTGTGAATTTAAGATAATATTATAGTTGTGGGTAGTATTTATAAATTTTGCAAAGTATCAAGTGGTTATATTATATTCGATTGGTGGGGAATATTCGGTTTAGCGGGGAATATTAAATACAATGACTCAATCATTGGTGGACCCTAACAATTAATTATTATCGGATTGAAAAGCGACAAAAATATTTTATTGAAATAACGGCGGAAGTTTTCTGTGTAGTTCTTGTTGAACTACTTTCGGTAGTAAAAAATGCGATGTCGTGTGGTTGCATAATAGCACACGGTATTGATTATTGATGCTTATGTGAGAAGTCACTTCGGTTTGATTCCATTATTGTCGATTAATAATATGAATTATTATAGCGATAATGGCGTTTTGTTTTATTAAGTATTATTAACGTAATAAAAGCGAAACATCTTTTTTATATAAAATAGAATACTTTATTAAAGTTATTACATAAATAGAATATATTATATTTTATTATGCATAGTGTTGCATAGTGTTTTTTACATAGTGTTTTGCATAGTATTGCATAGTGTTTGCATAGTAAAATGTTTTTATATAAATAGAATATATTATATTTTATTTAAAAGATTTTCTTTAAATATGGATAGTTAGATTAAAGTAAATCAATGCAGATAGTTCATGGATTAATTCTTATGCATTCCATTTTCCTATAAATAGAAGCTCGTTCCTTCATTATTTTCTTACAATTCATTGAAACTACAGAGAGAAAATTATAGAGAGAAGCTATAGAGAAAATTATAGAAAGAAGAAGAGTATTACTTTGCTTACTTCACTTTACTTCATATTCGGTTCTTTTTACGGTAAGAGGGTGTTATTCTTTCTTCTTGAAGAAGAACTTACATTATTCCATTCATTATTATTACATTGGAATAACTTTGTAAAAAAGCATACCTATACATAACTTTGTATCTGTGCATACCTATACTTGGTGAAATCCTTATGTTATTCCATTGCTTATTATTACATTGGAATAACTTTTGTATCTGTGAGTTTACCCTATACTTGGTGACATTCTTACATTATTACATTTGGAACATCACATGCGTGTGTTTTACAGGACTGGTTCCGTTTTTATTATTACATTGGAACATCACATGCATGTGTGTGTTTTACAGGACTGGTTAAAATCTTTATCATTACATTGGAATATCTATCGTGTGTTTTTTACAGGATCTGGTTCCATCTTTATTATTACATTGGAACATCACATGGGTTGTGAATTTCACGACTTTGGTTCCGTTATTATTATTACATTGGAATAACTTTTATACATCTGAATCTGCGTGCATGGTGATTTCTTTTGTTATTCCATTCTTTATTATACCTAGTTGGTTAAAACTTTGACTTATACTCCATGAAATTAGTGGAATATCCTTGATATTTGCGTTTCATCCATATTTTTCATGAAAATATTCTTACGATCATTCTTGAATTTTACTCTACAAAATAGTATCGTGTTGACAATTTGGGCGTTAATAATTCATGGATTAAATAATTCTTGAACTTGTTTTATTGAATTATTATGTCATTGTCATCATCCTCGTGATATATTATGTTATCTTTGGCTTACGTGCGTAGATGAACTTAGTATGATTATGACCGAGGATCATTCGGTATAATCATGGCTTGTTATAAATGATGTGATAAAAGTCCTCGGTGACTTGTAATGCGATGATGGATAGTTTTGGTATGATTATGACCGGGGGTGATTCGGTATAGTCATGACCATTGATAATTTGATGAAAATCCTTGGCCAGTAGTGCGGGGATGATTATATGTGGTGGTTTATTTATTAAAATGAGTCTCGTGATAATAAAAAAATTGATGAAAACCTTTTAAAACCTAAAAGATAGTAGACTTTATTCTCTACTTGACTCTTTTAATGGATTGCTAATTCCATTATGATTAAAGCTGGTTTATACATTGTATTTTATCGGTTTAACATTTGTTGAAGGCTAATGATAATTTATTACGCATTATCTTAGTCATAATATTTCTTCTTGGGCTAGTTGAGCTCACCCTTTCTTTCACTTTGTTCTCTTGGAAATGAGAACATAGTTGGGACGAGTCGGGGAGCGAAGTAATGGTCGAGAGGATAGCATTAGTAGTCCTCACTATTACGTGAAATAGTGTGATAATAGTTGTAATGAGGACTCCTTTTGAGTTTGTATAATATCTAGTAGACAATATTTGTATTCAAACTCACGGTTTATATCGTATTATTACACAGTTATATTAGTAAGTTGTATTTGAATTTATGTACCATGTAAGTGGCGACCCAAGATGGGTGGCGTATACCTAATTTTAGAGGCGTCACGGTTGGTATCGAGCTTAGGGATATGATCCTGGCTGAGATGTGAGATAAGAACTAGGAGGGAGGCGGGGAGTTCCTTGCTAGTATGACCTACCTAAATTTATTTGGTATTTAATTGGTGGGTCGGAGAGTATAGGGATAATATGTGATATGTTAATTAACCCTTATTTTGTGGCGGTGTTTGAAAATGGCATCAAGAATGTTGAGAATAGCAATGGAGCACGAGAGGCTGTTGATTCTCCACATATCGATAATCGGGGATAATGTGCAACAGGATGGCGATAATCCTCTTGTAAACAACAACAACGATCGATTGATGAATGACAGTGCGTTTAAAGGTTTTTAGAATTCATGCGACATCGGTAACGACTCACTCCAAAAGCGTGGGGTGGAAACACGAAAACTCTCGGCGATCACCATTAAACAATTCAAGGAGCTGGGACCACCGGGAGTTTAAGGAAGAGCCAAAACCACTTACGGCGGAAGCATGGATAAAGCATTACCAAGATATTTGATGTCTTGGGATGCTCAGAGAGCAAAAGGTTCCTTTACGCCTTTTATGTTGCTTGCGGAGAGGCGATTCTTGGTGGGAATCGGTAAAAGCGTACTCAACTTCTTTGTCTTGAAGATATCTTGGGAGAAGTTCGGGGAGGCATTTTACGACAAATACTTTCCTAAAAGTATTACGCACATGAAGGAGGTGGAGTTTATCAAGTTGGAACAAAACAATATGGCCAGTGTCGCGATACGAGGCAAAATTTGCGGAGTTATCACGATTCGTCCCCACTTGGTGGATAATGAAGAGAGAATGGCGCGAATGTTTTTAGAGGTTTGAAGCGGAGATACGTCGACATCTTATTTCTCATAAAGCGTGTTTTTATTCGATGTTGTAAATAGGGCTCGATTAGTGGAGCGCGATAACGAGTTAACCTTGACTAAAAGAAGCGGTAAGCAAAATTATAATACCGGTGAGAGTAGTCATCGAGCGGTGACAACAAGCGTGGAGGAATCAACGGGCGGATATGGTAACCACTTGGTGGTAATCAAGGCCAAAATAATAAGAATGGACATTTCAAGAAAAGGAGATTCAACAATGATGGAAAGGCGTCGGCACCGGCTTTTGTTGTTAAGGAAGGAGAAGGACCACCTATTATATGTTTCAAATGCGGAGGAGAGGGACACATCGGTCCGAAGCTGCGCCATGTAGATCAAAGCATGTTATAATTGTGGAAGAAAGGTCACTTAGCTCGATTTTGTCGTTTCACAGAAAACAAATTCAACTAGGATGGAGGCACCAAAGGCATCCCGAGACAAACAAAGCCGGTAGTTTAAGAGAGCATTTTTTTCTCGTGACGAGGAACACTGAATAAGATTATCACGGGTAAGTAATCATAAGCTCTTGCGAAGTCTATCTGAGTGTTAGATACCGATTCTACCCACTCTTTTATTTCACTAGTTGCGTTCAACGTTTAAATTTGACTCAGGAGAAGTTAGACTTTGACTTGTTGGTTGAAACCTCGTTAGTAGGAGCCTTCGTTACCTCCTTTTTTTTTTAAATCTTGTTTGATTCAAATAAACACTTTCACGTTACTGTCGATATTATCTCTTTGAAAATACTTGCCTTTGAGGTAATTTTTGAAATCGATTGATTAATTACTCATTATTCTTTTTGTAAGGTTGTTAGCTTTCATATTCTAACCAACTTTTATCTGAATTCAAAGTAACCAAACCCTAAAGTTAATCATTGTAATATCAAGCCATAAGTAAAGAGCTCCGAACCTTTAGTTGTTGACTTCCTTGTGTGGAATGCAAAAAGCCGGACTTTACTGTGGCGACATCGTGAATGAAGATGGCAAGTTTATAGGTATCATTGTGAGGTCTTATCTAGGTTAAGGGATAGAAGTCACGGTTGGTATCGATGTGACGTCTTATCAAGTCTTGGATGAAATGTGATTTTGAATGA
This sequence comes from Panax quinquefolius, assembly GCA_020205615.1. NCBI lineage: Eukaryota > Viridiplantae > Streptophyta > Magnoliopsida > Apiales > Araliaceae > Panax > Panax quinquefolius. The sequence continues at coordinate 92,401,913 of CM035174.1, read as the reverse complement.
TATTTCTATCATTAATAAATTTCTTGGCGTATTCTTGAAGATTTCTAGCCTACCTAGGCGTGAAATCGAATTTTGTATTGACCCGATCTGAAAAAACCCATTTCTTAAACCCTCGAATATTTCTTGACTAAAAGGATGCATTTTACGAGGATTATGATGAAAGTCATAATAAAAGTATAGAACTAATGAAAATCATGGGTATATGAAGTATTAGTAAGTTTTATGATGAGTTATGTTGGTTGGTATGTGAAAACATGAAAGTTTCTTAGAAATCACAAAGAGTTGAAAATCGATTTTGGTGAAAAGCGTAACATGAAATTCAATTGACCATATCTCCTATTATATTTTGAATTTTTGAGTGTGGTCAAGTCCTAGAGTTAGATCTATGAGTTACCTAACTAATCCAAGTGGAATTACTAGAAAAGGTGTTGTAGATTTTTGTGTGGACTGATTTTAGCAAAGGGTGCAAAGCTGCAAAAATCGAAAAAAGCTTCTGCCATGATTTTTTAGAGGCTGTTTCGGCCACTTAAATTATGAGAAAAATTCTGGCCTTTTGGGACATGAAGGTATATGGTATAAAAGTACCTCCTGTCCAAAAATGAGCTCATTACGACTTAAAATGAGCAAGTTATGACTATTTCAATATTTAGGTTTTTAAATGAAAATGCTATATAACGAGTTCTATAACTCAGATGACCATGAAATTTAAACTGAGACTCACGTTAACATGTGTAAGGTCCTGCCAAGATTTGGGAATTTTGGAGTTAAACTTGAGGTAGCTAATTTCTTAAGGAATTAATTAGAAATTGATTTTTGAAAAATAGTAAATGAATTTTAAAAATTTCGAAAAATATATTTTCATTATGGGACTATATTATGCTAAATCCCAGAAAAGAAATATTTTTGGGACTAATTTGGTATTTTTCATGAAAATAGTTTAATTCTGAACATATGAGTTAAATATATTATGTGAAATAACAAAGTTGAAAATATGATTTTATGGCTAGAGAATCCTATATAGAGTATATGCATATTTTTTTTGATGAGGATTTGATAATTGGTGATGATATTTTATGAGTATGGCATTTTGAATGATTAAATGCATTATATGGTAAAGCGTAAACAATTGAGATAAATTGTTTATAAATTTAAAAGTGATTAAAATATTGTTATAATATTAATGATATTAGATTATGAGATTATTAAGTGATTGATAACATGGGGATATTCTTGAATCTGGATAAATTATATTATAAATGTTTAATATTTATCCTTTATCTCATTTGATTGATTCTTTATATCATTATCCTCGTGTTTATATTATGTTGAAAGTCATCTCGTGGCTTTTGTAGTGCATAGATGGACTTGGTATGATTATGACCACGGATTTGTTGGTATAATCATAGCAGTAATTGAATACACAATTATCTTTGGTAGTAGTGCATGGATAATTTGTGGTCGTGATCTTAATGAATACACAATTATCTTTGGTAGTAGTCATGGATAATTTGTGGTCGTGATAATCTTAATGAATACACAATTATCTTTGGTAGTAGTGCATGGATAATTTGTGGTGTGATCTTAATGAATACACGATTATCTTTGGTAGTAGTGCATGGATAATTTGTGGTCGTGATACTTAATGAATACACACATTATCTTTGGTAGTAATTTATTATGGATAATTTACCTGATGGTCGTGATAATTAATGAATACACAATTATCTTTGGTAGTAGTGCATGGATAATTTGTGTGTCGTGATAATTAATGAATACACAATTATCTTTGGTAGTAGTGCATGGATAATTTGTGGTTTAATTGATCTTAATGAATACCACGATTATCTTTGGTAGTAGTGCATGGATAATTTGTGGTGCATGATAATCTTAATGAATATCCTTGGCACGTAGTGCGGGGATGATTCGATGATATGGATTAATTATTGAAATGAGTCTCGTGAATGAAATATTAATTCATGGATGTGGTAAAAGTCATCTTTGGTAGTAGTGCATTGATAGACTTGGTATGATTATGACCACGGATTATTCGGTATAATCATGGTAGTAATTGAAAACACGAATATCCTTGGCGATGAATGCATGGATAATTCGTGGTGGTATGATCTTATTAAGCTAAGTCTCGGTATTATTGGTTTCTGATTATATATCTTTGGCTTTGTAGTGCAAAGATGAATTGTTAATAAATATCTTTGGCAGGTGCAAAGCAATTGTTAATGAATATCTTAATATTTTGCAAAAGATGAACTTAATATTTTCAATATAAAGGTATTCAAGGTATCCTCACCTCTTTATCATATCAGTCGTATTACCCTAATTTCGAGGCGAAATTCCATAAGGAGGGAGATTGTGAGACCCAGATTTTATCGATAAAGATTTAAATTTTGTTGAAATAATTTTTTTAATATTATGGTGTGAATTTAAGATAATATTATAGTTGTGGGTAGTATTTATAAATTTTGCAAAGTATGCAGTGGTTATATTATATTCGATTGGTGGGGAATATTAGGTTTAGCGAGGGAATATTAAATACAATGACTCAATCATTGGTGGACCCCAGCGAAATTATTGTCGGATTGAAAAAGCGACAAAAATATTTTATTGAAATAACGGCGGAAGTTTTACTGGTAGATTCTTGTTGAACTACTTTCGGTAGTAAAAATACGATATGTCGTGTGGTTGCGTAGTAGCACTTACGGTATTGATTATTGATCTTTATGTGAGAAGTCACTCAACTCGGTTTGATTCCATTATTGTCGATTAATAATATGAATTATTATAGCGATAATGACGTTTTGTTTTATTAAGTATTATTAACGTAATAAAAGCGAAACATCTTTATATAAAATAGAATACTTTATTAAAGTTATTACATAAATAGAATATATTATATTTTATTATGCGTAGTGTTGCGTAGTGTTTTGCATAGTGTTTTGCATAGTATTGCATAGTGTTTGCATAGTAAAATGTTTTTATATAAATAGAATATATTATATTTTATTTAAAAGATTTTTCTTTAAATATGGATGAGTCAGATTAAAGTAAATCAATACAGATAGTTCATGGATTAATTCTTATACATTCCATTTTCCTATAAATAGAAGCTCGTTCCTTCATTATTTTCTTACGAATTCATTGAAACTACAGAGAGAAAAATATAGAGAGAAGCTATAGAGAAAATTATAGAAAGAAGAAGAAGAGTATACTGTACTTACTTACTTCTTTTATTCGGTTCTTTTTTTTGTGAGGGTGTTTATTCTTTCTTCTTGAAGAACTTACATTATTCCATTCATTATTATTACATTGGAATAACTTTTGTAAAAAGTGGCATACCTATCATACATAACTTTGTATCTGCATGGCATACCTATACTTGGTGAAATCCTTATGTTATTCCATTGCTTATTATTATACATTGGAATAACTTTGTATCTGTGATTTACCTATATACTTGGTGACATTCTTATTTCTTTTATTACATTGGAACATCACATGCATGTTTTTTTGGGACACGGACACAGTTAAATTTTTTATTATTACATTGGAACATCACATGCATGTGTTTTACAGGACTGGTTAAAATCTTTATCGATACTGTTGGAATATCTATCACGTGTGTTTTACAGGATGCAGTTCCATCTTTATTATTACATTGGAACATCACATCGGTTGTGAATTTCACGACTGGTTCCGTTATTATTATTACTATTGGAATAACTTTTATACATCTGCAATCTGCGTGCGTGGTGATTTCTTTTGTTATTCCATTCTTTATTATACCCGGTTGGTTAAAACTTTGACTTATACTCCATGAAATTAGTGGAATATCCTTGATATTTGCGTTTCATCGATATCTTTTTTTCATGAAAATATTCTTACGATCATTCTTGAATTTTACTCTCTAAAAAATATATCATGTTGACAATTTGGGCGTTAATAATTCATGGATTAAATAATTCTTGAACTTGTTTTATTGAATTATTATGTCATTGTCATCATCCTCATGATATATTATGTTATCTTTGGCTTACGTGCGTAGATGAACTTAGTATGATTATGACCGAGGATCATTCGGTATAATCATGGCTTGTTATAAATGATGTGATAAAAGTCCTCGATGGCTTGTAATGCGATGATGGATAGTTTTGGTATGATTATGACCGGGGGTGATTCGGTATAGTCGTGACCATTGATAATTTGATGAAAATCCTTGGCCAGTGAGTACGAGGGATGATTATATGTGGTGGTTTATTTATTAAAATGAGTCTCGGTGATAAAAAAAATTGATGAAAACCTTTTAAAACCTAAAAGATAGTAGACTTTATTCTCTACTTGACTCTTTTAATGGATTGATAATTCATTGCTGCGATTAAACTGGTTGTCTATTGTATTTTATCGGTTTAACAACATGTTGAAGGCTAATGATAATTTATTACGCATTATCTTAGTCATAATATTTCTTCTTTGGGCTAGTTGAGCTCACCCTTTCTTTCATTTTGTTCTCTTGAGGAAATGAGAACATAGTTTGGGACGAGTCGGGGAGCGAGTAATGGTCGAGGAGGATAGCATTAGTAGTCCTCACTTATTACGTGAAATAGTGTGATAATAGTTGTAATGAGGACTCCTTTTGAGTTTGTATAATATCTAGTAGACAATATTTGTATTCAAACTCACGATTTATATCGTATTATACCACAGCAGTTATATTAGTAAGTTGTATTTGAATTTATGTACCATGTAAGTGGCGACCCAAGATGGGTGGCGTATACCTAATTTTGGGGGCGTCACTATGGAAGTACTAAAATGTATCGTGATCTTGACATACATTTTGGTGGAACAATATGAAGAGAGAGAGATTGCAAAGTTTATCTCGATGTGTTTAACTTGTCGGCGTGTAAAGGTGGAGCATCTGGTACCTAAGGGTCCGTTGCAACCACTTGAGATTCCGAAATGGGAGTGGAACACATTACCATGGATTTCGTTCACTGGGTCTTCCTACGGTTTCTCAAGGCATCAATTCTATTTGGGTTATTGTTGATAGATTAACCAAGTCTGCTTCATTTCTTGCCGTCTGAAACTTATTCCCTTGAGCGTCTTGCTAGTATATACGTGAATGAGATTGTGAGGTTGCATGGCATGCTGTATCCATAGTTTGGATCGTGACCCAAGATTCACTTCAAGATTTTGGGTTAGCTTGCAAAAAAGCTATGGGCACGCAATTTGCGATTTAGTTCGGCATACCATCCCCAAACGAGACGAACAATCGAGAGGAGGACTATTCAAACTCTTGAAGATCTATTAAGACTCTGTGTCCTAGACTTCAAGGCGGTTGGGATAAGTATTTACCATTGGTGGAATTCTCCTACACAACAATAGTTATCGAGCAAGTATAGGTGTGGCTCCATTGAAGCATTATATGGGCCGAAAATGTCGTTCTCCGATATGTTGGGATGAGGTGGGTGAAGCAACATTGTTGGGACCCGAAAGATTAAAATACGTATGACTACCAAAAAGATTCAAATGATTCGATTATTGAAGCGTATACAAAGCGGCACAAAACTTATTATTAATGAAATTTAATTTTCTCTATTTATTATTTTGAAATAGTAAGGGTTGATTTGATTAATGTGGATAGTTAGGGGTAAAATACATAAATATTTCAAAATAAGCAAGTGGTTATAAAATATTCATTGTTGTTTGAAATAGAATATTAGTTTTGGTGGAATTGGAATATTAAATCTTTGTCGGGAATATTAAATGCGACGCATTAGTAGCGATCTTGTGTGGGCCCATGTGAGCGATTGGATGAAGAAAAGCAAGCGAAAATATAAGTTGTTTAAAAATAACGGCGTAGTTATTCTACAGTTATCTTGTTAAAATACTAAATTGGGTTAAAACACGGTAGCTTTGCGGTATTGCACCAATTATTGATTCTTACGTGAAAAGCCTTTACTCGATAATGGTTCGATAATTCTTTATTCGATATATTTTATTGATTTAATAATTCTTTGCGTTGATATTTTATATTCTTTGTTGTTTGATAATTGTCATTACTGCGTATTTTTCATTATCGAAGCAATAATTCATATTATCTGAATAATATTATTAGATAACATTATTGGCAATGTCTAGAAAGTTACATCTAAGGAGAGGTTTGGTCACTAATTGCGGCGCGATGAGGAGAAATTCTTATTGGAAAGCCCCTCTTTCTCACAGGAGCTGCTGCACGGTTGTCGATATTGTGATTACATAATATTATTTGTGAATAATTAATTATTGATTCATATGATGAGAAAAATATTGATTTTATGTGGATATAGATGGAGAAAATTTTTAATGTGACAATTGTTGAAAATTGAAATTTTATCTTTTACGATAAAATAATTCATTTAAATATATTATTATATTTTAATAATATAATAATGGTGATATTTTACAGCGAATGTGGGATATATGAGTATATCTGAGGAGGAAGAGTATTTTTGTTGCAATAAATGTTTAAAACATGTTAAACATGTCGGTGGACCCCATTTATTGGTGAAATTTGATTATAGCTTTGTAAAATCGCTTGTTTGTGGATTTGGTCAATTTACATTTGGAATTTGGAAAAACTTTCTTACGCAAAGTTGTAGAAAATTGAATTTCCTATAAAAACTCATGAGATTTGAATTTTTACGATAAAAGGGCTATTTATTATGAATTATTGAAGTTAGAAACTCAAAATAATTGATTTTTGAAGTTTAAAATATTTTTTTAAAGAAAAAAAATTTTTTTATTTTTTTTAGTGGGCTAACATGTGTTATTAATGAAATGAAATCAGATCTTGGAAGGTGTGGCGAAGAAATTTTATATATATATATATAATATATTATATTAAATTTTACTAACTTTGGTTCTTAAGCGTTTTCTATAAATAGGGTCTTGGGTTAGAATTGAAAATCACACGAAAAGCTGAAGTTTTCTCTCTCTATATTATCGGCGTATTCTTGTGAGTATTTTGAGTATACTTTGAGTATTGTTATCGGTCGAGTTCAAGTTCCTTGACCTATATACAGGTATTTTAAATTAAATCTTACTCTCTTTCGAGGTAAGGGATGTTATTTTTTTCTCGAATGATATTATTTCTTGATATCATTATCTTTGAAATATTAGTTGGAACTTTTTATCAAATTTGGAACTTTTTCATGTATTTACTATTCATGAGTTCTTATTCATGAGTTCTTATTCACGAGTTCTTATTCACGATTCTTATTCACGATTCTTATTCACGAGTACTATTAATGAAGCTGAAGATGAAGATGTTTTTTGGAAATTTCTATCTTTTGGTGTCGATTTTTCACGTTCGACCTTATTCACGTATCTGACACTATTCACGTATCTGAATTCATAAAAAATGAAAATTTCTTCTTTTTGTCCAAAATATCTATTACGGATACTAGCTTTGATTGTATCCATGTTTTGATCATTCTTGAATTTTACACCACTTATATGATTATTTTTGAGGTATTTTTGAACATGGATAAAACAAAATCTGAATCCTTAATCCTTAATCCTTGTCATTTTGTTTCCTTTGGATTCGTTTCTTTAAAAATATTTTCATCATCCTCGATCTTAAATGATGATATTATTGAATATCTTTGGCACATAGTGCAAAGATGAATGATTTCTGAAGAATATCTTTGGCCGTAGTAGTGCGAAGATGAGCAGTGTTTAGATGAACATGACCAAGTGATGAATATCTTTGGCTGTAGTGCAAAGATGAATATTTGATTCGGATATATATTGATTGATGTTACGAGGGATAAAAGATGAGCGATGAACTTTTAAATTCATACATAGAAGATAGTAGTTTGCATTCTCTACTTAACTCTTACAATGAATTATTATTTCATTGCGAATATTGATTTAAAATTTGTTGTCTATTGTATTACTATTAGATTTTTCCTGTTGAAGACTAACGATAATTTGTTGTATATTATCTTAGTCATAATATTCTTCTTGGGCTAGTTGAGCTCACCCTTTTCCTTTTTGTTCCATTTTTCTTCTCGGGAGGCGAGAATATAAGCGATGCAAGTCGGGGTATGGAATGAAGGTTCTAGAGAGAGTTGTTTAGTAGTCCTCACCATTTTTGTAAAATAATGTATCGATAAATGTGATGAGGATTTATTTGAGTATAGATATTATCAGAAGATAATATTTGTATTCAAACTCACAGTTTCTTGTTGTAATAATAAAGTTGTAGTTGTTTACATACCATGTATTGTGACTCGAATGGGTGATGTATACTATTTTGGGGGCGTCACGGTTGGTATCGAGCTTAGGGATATGATCTCTGGCGGAGATCGGGAATAGAACTAGGAGGGAGGCGAGTAAATCCTTATTTAGTGTGTCTACTAAGCTTATTTGTTAGTTGGTCGATATATAGGGATATTATGTGATATATTGATTTCCTTAATTAACCCTTGTTTTATGGCGATGTTTGAGAATGTCGTTGAGAATATTAACAATGGAAATGAGGCCAGTGGAGCCTTTGTACTCACCAGCGAGGAGAGCGTGCAGCAGTGGCAATGTTCCTCTGTGAACAACACCAGCGAAGCGAGATGATGAGCGAGGGATGTTTAGAAGCTTTTTGCGATTCATGCAAAAATCGAATGAGGAGACTTCGTGTTCAAAATCTGAGGAGGAAATGATAGCAATTCACGGGTTATCACGGTGAGCGATTCGAAAGTTGGGACCACGAAATTTAAGGAAAGCGGATCCGATCATGGCGGAAACATGGGTCAAACAAATTACAAGATATTCGATGTCTTGGGATGCGGAGAACGAAGGTTCCATTCGCCACCCTTTATGTTAAAATGGCGAAGCGGACTCTCTTGGTGGGAGTGCGTGAAGCGTACCCATCGGCCTTTTCGGCGTGTCTTGGGAGCGTTTGAAAAACTATTTAATGACAAATACTTTCACGAAAGTGTTAAATCGTATATGAAGGAAGTGGAGTTCATTAGATTAGAACAAAACAACATGTGGCGGTGTCTCGATGCGAGGCAAAGTTTGCGAGTTATCGAGTTTGCACCTCATTTGGTGGAGAATGAGGAGCGTATAGCGCGGATGTTTCTTAGAGGTTTGAAACCCGCGTCGTCGATATCTCATTTCTCATAAATTTTCTCTCTATTAGGATGTTGTAAACGAGGCTCGATTATTAGGCGAGATACTTGAGTATGTCATGCGAGGACCATAACGAGGATCGTACGAGAGATAGCGATCAGCGAATAATGATAACCGGCGGAGAAAAGCAAGCGGACGGACAAAAATGGTAACCACTCTCTGGTGGTAATCATAGCCATGAAAATAGAAGAAGCGAGTCGGGAGGAGATTTTAAAGAGAGATTTAACAACGACCATGTGAAGGCAGCGGTCTTGGCGACAAGACCCGGGTTCTAAGGGAGGAAAACGACCACCGGTCGTATCTTTATAAATCACGGGAAAAGAGGGACATATCGGTCAAGCGCCCTAGCAGATTCAAGGTATGCTATAATTGTGGAAAGGAAGGACATATCGCTCGAGATTATGCGATGGCGAAACCTAGTTCGGCGGGACGGTGACTCAAAAACATCCCGAGAAAAAATCAAAAAATCAGCGATTAGGGAAGAAGCGTTTGTTGTGGTTGGTCAAAATCGAGGAACCCAAGCGAGGTGATCACGGGTAAGCTATTTATAAATTCTTGCGAAGTTTATACCTTACTTGATCTGGGTGCTACCCATTCATTTATCTCTCTGCTTGTGCTCAGCGTTTAAACTTGACTCAGGAGAAATTAGACTTTGACTATCTGTGGAAACTCAGTTAGGAGAAACTTTCATCAATCCATTTTTTATAAATCTTGTTTGATTCAAGTTGGCACCATCACCTTACACATTGACCTTATCTCTTTAAAGATACTTGCTTTTGATGTGATTTTAGGGATTGATTGGTTAACTACTCATCATTACCAAAATTGATTGTTTTAAATAAGGTTGTTAGTTTTCATATTCTAACCAACTTTTGTTATGCAATTCAAACAACTAAACCATTAAAATCAATCAACATCATATCTAATCATAAAGCTATTCGTTTATTGAAAAGCGGATGTCAAGCTTTCTTAGCCCATGTTATGGATTTGAATAAAGACACGTCAAATTTGAATAATATTCACATTGTTATTGACTTTCTGGCGTATTTCTGAAAGAACTTCCGGTCTACCCCGAGCGTGAAGTTGAATTCTTTATTGATCTTGAACACAGTACAAGCCCATTTCTAAAACCCCATATCGAATGGCTCTATTGAACTTGAGGAGTTAAAGGTCCAACTACTGAGGAATTGTTGTTGGACATCGGTTTCATTAAATCTAGTACATCTCCTTGGGGTGCTCTGTTTTATTAAGTAAAGAAGAAAAGCGGGGGTATCGCGACTTTATATTGACTATCGGGAATTGAACCATGTCACCATCGAGAATAGGTATCCTCTACCTCGTATTGATGACTTGTTTGACCGATTCTGAGGGCACAATTCTTTTCAAAAATCGATCTTAGATTACGGATATCATCGGTGAAGATTAGGCGAGGATATTCAAAAGGCGCCTTTAGAACTCGATATGGGCATTATGAATTCTTAGTCATGTCTTTTTCGGATTGACTAATGCTCTACGACTTTCATGGATATGATGAGCCAAGTATTCAGGAATATTTGGATCGATTCGTTGTTGTCTTTATTGATTGACATCCTCGTATATTCCAAAAAAGTCGTGAAGATCATGAGCACCATTTGAAATTTGGTACTCGAAGGCTTCGTGAAAACAAACTATATGCCAAATTGAAGAAATCGAGTTACGGCTTGAGGAAGTAGCATTCCTTGGGCGCGTGTGTGTCGAAACATGGAGTATCAAGTGATCGTGAAGATTGAAGCAATCTGAAGTTAGAACAGCAAAAAGTCGGTGGTTGAAATCGTAGCTTTTGGGCTTAGTGGTTATTATCGGAGATTAAATGAAGGGTTTTCTCGAATCGCTACTCCATTAACTTCATTAACTTCGGAAGGATACAAAATTCGTTTGGAAGCGAAGAATCGAGAGAAAAGTTTCCAAGAGCTTAAGAGGAGACTTATTTGGCTTTGTTCTAACAATACCATCTGGTTCGGATGGATTTGTTATCTCTGATGATGCTTGAGGCAAAGGGTTAGGATGTGTTCTCATGCAGCGTGGGAAAGTCATAGCCTATGCCTCGCGACAACTTAAAAAGTATGAGAGGAATTATCCTACTCATGATCTAGAGTTAGCGGCCCGATCGTTTTCATGCTAAAGATATGGAGCACTATCTATATGGGAGAAAGTGGAGATATATTAGGACCATAAAAAGCCTTAAATATTTCTTCACTCAAAAAGACTCGACATCTGGCGGCGACGTTTGGCTCGAGCTATTGAAGACTACGACCACACTATTGATACCATCACGGAAAAGCGAGCGTGGTAGGTGGCGCGTTGAGTAGAAGATCATATCTTGAGGAGCAGAGTGCGATGATGTCAAGTATCGCGTAGAGCCCGACTTTAATAGAAAAAGTTAAGGTTGCTCGAGCCAGGCCGGAGGCGATCGTATGAAGAAGAAAAAGTACAAGAAGGAGCTATTAGGGCGAGAATTGATGAAGAAGGAATACTTGAGTCCACTCTAGACTTTGTGTTCTAACGACTCGATTTGAAGTACAAGATTATGATGGAGGCACAATACACCATTTGCAATCCATCACGGAAGTACTAAAATGTATCGTGATCTTGACATACATTTTGGTGGAACAATATGAAGAGAGAGATTGCAAAGTTTATCTCGATGTGTTTAACTTGTCGGCGTGTAAAGGCGGAGCATCTAGTACCTAAGGGTCCGTTGCAACCACTTGAGATTCGAAATGGAAGTGGGAACACATTACCATGGATTTAGATTCTGGGTCTTCCTACGGTTTCTCGAGCATCAATCTTATTTGGGTTATTGTTGATAGATTAACCAAATCTGCTCATTTCTTGCCGTCTGGGAGACTTATTCCTTGAGCGTCTTGCTAGTATATGTGTGAATGAGATTGTGAGGTTGCATGGCATGCACATATCCATAGTTTGGATCGTGACCCAAGATTCACTTCAAGATTTTGGGTTAGCTTGCAAAAAAAGCTATGAGCGCAGTTTCTGATTTAGTTGACATACCATCCTCAAGCAGACGAGACAATCGAGAGGACTATTCAAACTCTTGAAGATCTATTAAGACTACTGTGTCCTGAACTTCAAGGCGGTTGGGATAAGTATTTACCATTGGTGGAATTCTCCTACAACAACGAGTTATCGAGCAAATATAGGTGTGGCTCCATTTGAAGCATTATATGGGCCGAAAGTGTAAGCTCTCGATATGTTGGGATGAGGTGGGTGAAACAACATTGTTGGGACCCGGTTAAATGCGTATGACTCTGAAAAAAGATCGAAATGATTGACAACAGCGTATACAAAGCGGCACAAGATCGACAAAAAAGTTATGCGGATCTTCATCGAAAGGGCGTGGAATTTAGTGTAGGGGATCATGTATTGTTGCGAGTTGCTCCATGGAAGGGAGTTACAAGATTTGGGAAGAGAGGAAAGCTCGATCCACGATTTATTGGTCCATTTCAAATTCTTGGCCAAGAGTAGGAAATGTAGCTATAGACTTGCGTTACCTCAAGTATGTCTACGTGTTCATAATGTGTTTCACATATCGTACTTAAATAAATATGTGAAAGACCGAACCACGTTATAGAGTTAGAAGCAGGACGAAATAGCCAGAAGACTTAGCGTATGAGGAGGTACTGTCGAGATCTTGGATAGGAAGGAGCATGTCCTACAGCATGAAAGGTCATACCACAAGTTAAAGTTTTGTGGAGGAATCATCTTTATAGAGGAAATGACACAGGAATTGAAAGCGGAAATGAAAGCGAGGTATCCTCACCTTTTGAAACACACCGTCGTCGTCGTCGATTTAGAGACGAAATTTCATAAGGAGGGAGGTTGTAAGACCCCAACTTATTATTAATGAAATTTAATTTTCTCTATTTATTATTTTGAAATAGTAAGGGTTGATTTGATTAATGTGGATAGTTAGGGGTAAAATCATGAAATATTTCAAAATAAGCAGTGGTTATAAAATATTCATTGTTGTCGGGAATATTAGTTTGGTGGTGGAATATTAAATGCTTGTCGGAATAATATTAAATGCGACGGTAGCGACCATGTGTGGGCCCATATGAAGCGATTGGATGAAGAAAGCAGCAAATATAAGTTGTTTAAAAATAACGGTAGTAGTTATTCTGAGATTATCTTGTTAAAATACTAAATTGGTTAAAACACGCTAGCACACGTTATTGCACAATTATTGATTCTTACGTGAAAGGCACTACTTTCGATAATGGTTTCGATAATTCTTGTTCGATATTTTATTGATTTAATAATTCTTTGCGTTGATATTTTATATTCTTTGTTGTTTGATAATTGTCATTACGATATTTTTTCATTATCGAAGCAATAATTCATATTATCTGAATAATATTATTAGATAACATTATTGGCAATGTCTAGAAAGTTACATCTAGGAGAGGTTTGGTCACTAATTGCGGCGCCCGATGAGGAGAAATTCTTATTGGAAAGCCCCTCTTTCACAGGGCTGCACGGTTGTCGATATTGTGATTACGTAATATTATTTGTGAATAATTAATTATTGATTCATATGATGAGAAAATATTGATTTTATGTGGATATAGATGGAGAATTTTTTAATGTGACAATTGTTGAAAATTGAAATTTTATCTTTTTACGATAAAATAATTCATTTAAATATATTATTATATTTTAATAATATAATAATGGTGATATTTTTACAACGAATGTGGGATATATGAGTATCTGAGGAGGAAGAGTATTTTTGTTGCAATAAATGTTTAAAACATGTTAAACATGTCGGTGGACCCCATTTATTGGTGAAATTTGATTATAGCATAAAATCGCGGTTTTGTGGATTTGGTCAATTTACATTTGGAATTTGGAAAAACTTTCTTACGCAAAGTTGTAGAAATTGAATTTCCTATAAAAACTCGTGAGATTCAAATTTTTACGATAAAAGGGCTATTTATTATGAATTATTGAAGTTAGAAACTCAAAAATAATTGATTTTGGAAGTTTAAAATATTTTAAATTAGAAAAACGTTTTTTTATGTTTTAGGCTGGCATGTGTTTAAATGAGCTGAAATCAGATTCTTCAAAGGTGTGGCGTAGGAAATTTATAATATATATAATAATATTATATAAATTTTTACTTTGGTGTTCTAGCGTTTTCTATAAATAGGGTCTTTGGTTAGAATTGAAAATCACACGAAGCTGAAGTTTTCTCTCTCTATATTATCGGCGTATTCTTGTGAGTATTTTGAGTATACTTTGAGTATTGTTAGGCGGTGCAAGTTCCTTCCTTGACCTTATACAGGTATTCTTTATCTTAATCTTTTTTGAGGTAAGGGATGTTATTTTCTTCTCGAATGATATTATTTCTTGATATCATTATCTTTGAAATATTGGTTGGATTTTATCAAATTTGGAACTTTTTCATGTAATTATATTATTTCTTGAGTTCTTATTCATTATATTTGAAATATTGATTCACGAAGTTTTATCAAATTTGTGAAGATGTTTTTGTGGAATTCTATCTTTTGGTGTCGAGTTTCTATTCACGTATCTGCATACACTATTCACGAATCTGACACTATTCATTGAAAAATGAAAATTTTTTCTTTTTTGTCCAAAATATCTATTACGGATACTAGCTTTGATTGTATCCATGTTTTGATCATTCTTGAATTTTACACCACTATGATTATTTTTTTGAGGTATTTTTGAACATGGATAAAACAAAGTCTGAATCCTTAATCCTTAATCCTTGTCATTTTGTTTCCTTTGGATTCGTTTCTTTAAAAATATTTTCATCATCCTCGGTCTTAAATGATGATATTATTGAATATCTTTGGCTTTTGTAGTGCAAAGATGAATGATTTCTGAAGAATATCTTTGGCCGTAGTGCAAAGATGAGCAGTGTTTAGATGAACATGACCAAGTGATGAATATCTTTGGCTGTAGTGCAAAGATGAATATTTGATTCGGATATATATTGATTGATGTTCTGAGGATAAAAGATGAGCGATGAACTTTTAAATTCATACATAGAAGATAGTAGTTTGCATTCTCTACTTAACTCTTACAATGAATTATTATTTCATTGCGAATATTGATTTAAAATTTGTTGTCTATTGTATTACATTAGATTTTTCCTGTTGAAGACTAACGATAATTTGTTGTATATTATCTTAGTCATAATATTCTTTCTTGGGCTAGTTGAGCTCACCCTTTTCCTTTTTGTTCCATTTTTCTTCTCGGGAGGCGAGAATATAGCGAGTGCAGTCGGGGTATGGAATGAAGGTTCTAGAGAGAGTTGTTTAGTAGTCCTCACCATTTTGTAAAATAATGTATCAATAAATGTGATGAGGATTTATTTGAGTATAGATATTGTCAGAAGATAATATTTGTATTCAAACTCACGATTTCTTGTTGTAATAATAAAGTTGTAGTTGTTTACATACCATGTATTGACAACTTTCGAAATGGGTGATGTATACTATTTTGGGGGGCGTTCTAATCTTCAATTGGTGATATCAAGACGAAGATCGATCTTTGAAAAGAATTTGGCTCCTTGCAAAATGGTCAAACAGGTCATCAATACGTGGCAATGGATACCTATTTTTGATGGTGACATGATTCAATTCCGATAATCAATACAAAGTCGCATACTCCCATCTTTCTTCTTCACGAATAGAACAGGAGCACCCCAGGAGAAGTACTTAGGGCGAATAAAGCCAATGTCTAACAATTCCTGCGATTGGGTCTTTAACTCCTCGAAGTTCAATAGGAGCCATTCGATATGGGGCTTTGGAAATAGGTTTTATCTTAGGGTTCAAGGTCGATACAAAATTCAATTTCACGCTTTGGGGTAGGCCGAGGAAGTTCTTTGGGAATACGTCGGAAATTTATTAACAATAGGAATATCGTTTAAAAGCGGCGTATTTTTATTTAAATCGTGACATGAGCTAAGAAAGCTTGACATCCGTTTTTCAATAAGCGAATAGCTTTATGGCTTGAGATGACCGTGATTGATTTTAATGGTTTGGTCGTTTGAATTAGCATAATAGGTTGATTAGGAATATGAAAGCTAACAACCTTACGAAAACAATCAATTTTTGCATGATAAGTAGTTAACCAATCAATCCACTAGAATCACGTCAAATGCAAGTATTTTAATGAAATAAGATCGACGGGTAATGTGAGGTACCGATTTGAACCAAACAAGACTTATAAGCGATGGATGTAATGAAGGTTTCTCCCAACGGAGTTTCCACGAGATAAGTCGAAAGTCTAATTTCTCCGGAGTCAAATTTAATCGATGGCGCAATAGGAGAAATAAAAGAATGGGTAGAACCCAGGTATCAAATAAAGTATAGACTTCATTAGAGTTTATGATAAGTTTACCCGTGATGACCTCATTCAGTTCCTTGCTCTTTGGGAGGTCACAACAAACGCTTCTCCCTTGCACTTTCTGGGTTTTGAATTTTACGGGATGGCCTTTGGTGCCTCCATCCTAGTTGAATTTGTCTTGATGGCAACAAAAATTGAGCTAAGTGACCTTCTCTTCCACAATTATAACATGCTTTGGATGGCATGGCAGCAGTTTGGTGATGTGTCCCTCTCCTCCGCATTTGAAGCATATGATAGGTGGTCTTTCTCCTTCCTTAACAATGGGTCTTTGGTCTTGGCGTCTTTCCACCATTGTTGAATCTCCGATTTCTTGAAATGTCCATTCTTATTGTTTTGGCCACGATTACCACCGAAGTGGTTACCATATCGGCTTTGTTGATTCCCTCACGCTTGTTGTCACGCGCTTGATGACTACTCTCATTGGGTATTATAATTTTGTCAATTTGCTCTCTTTTAGTTGTGTTGACTCATTATCGTGTTCCACTAATCGAGCCCTATTTACAACATCGAATACAAACACGGTTTATGAGAAATAAGATGTTGGCGTATCTCGACTTCAAACCTCTTAAAAACATTCGCGCCATTCTCTCTTCATTATCCACCAAGTGGGGCGAAATGTGATAACTCATGCAAATTTTGCCTCGTATTGCGACACGGTCATATTGTTTTGTTCCAACTTGATAAACTCCACCTCCTTCGTGTGGCGAATACTTTCGGAAAGTATTTGTCGTTGAATGACTCTGGAACTTCTCCCAAGATATCTTCCGTCTGCAATGAGTTGAGTCGTTTCTACCAATTCTAACAAGTAATCCGCCTCTTGCCATGACATAAAAGGCGTGAAAGGAACCTTTTGCTCCTCGGAGCATCCCAAGACATCAAATATCTTAGTAATCTGCTTTATCCATGCTTACGCGAAGTGGTTTTAGCTCTCCTTAAACTCAAATTGGTCCTAGCTCCTTGAATTGTTTAGCGGTGTGCCAGAGAGTTTCCCTCGTGTTTCTACCTACGTTTTGGGCGAGAGTCGGCTCTACTTTCTTTGTTGCATAAATTGCATAAAGCCTCCGAACATTTGATCATTCATCATTTTGGTCGGTGTTGTTGTTTGCATGAGGATTGTCGCCTTCACGATGCACATTATCCGATTATTGATATGTGGTGAATCAACGATCGTCTGCGCTCCATTGCTATTCTCAACATTCTCGGATGTCATTTTGAGATCTTGCCACAAAACAAAAGGTTAATTGACGTATAACAAATTATCCCTATCTTCGACCAACCAATAAAATAACACGTAAACTTAGGTAGGTCATACTTAGCGAAGGTATTCCCGTCTCTCCCTCTAGTACTATTCTCACATCTTAGCGGGGATCATATCCTAAGCTCGATACCAACTGTGGCGCCCCCAAAATTAGGTATACATCACCCATCTTGGGTCGCCACTTACGTAGTGCAAATTTAAATATAACTTACTAACATAAGCGTAAATATACAATCGACATAAACTGTGAGTTTAAATACAAATATTGTAAGACCCCAACTTATTATTAATGAAATTTAATTTTCTCTATTTATTATTTTGAAATAGTAAGGGTTGATTTGATTAATGTGGATAGTTGGGGTAAGATCGTAAATATTTCAAAATAAGCAAGTGGTTATAAAATATTCATTGTTGTCGGGAATATTAGTTTGGTGGTGGAATATTAAATCTTTGTCGAGGAATATTAAATGCGACCAAGTAGCGACCGTGTATGGGCCCCATAATGGAAAGCGATTGGATGAAGAAAGCGACAAATATAAGTTGTTTAAAAATAACTTGGCGTAGTTATTCACAGATTATCTTTGTTAAAATACTGGGTGGTTAAAACACAAGTAGCACACGTATTGCACCAATTATTGATTCTTACGTGAAAGTCACTACTTAATAATGGTTACGATAATTCTTTGTTCGATTATTTTATTGAGTTAATAATTCTTTGCGTTGATATTTTATATTCTTATTGTTTGATAATTGTCATTACACAAGATATTTTTTCTTTATCGAAGCAATAATTCATATTATCTGAATAATATTATTAGATAACATTATTGGCAATGTCTAGAAAGTTACATCTAAGGAGAGGTTTGGTCACCTAATTGCGGCGCCAGAAGAAGAAATTCTTATTGGAAAGCCCCTGCTCACTGAGGAAGCGCACGGTTGTCGATATTGTGATTACGTAATATTATTTGTGAATAATTAATTATTGATTCATATGATGAGAAAAAATATTGATTTTATGTGGATATAGATGGAGAAAATTTTAATGTGACAATTGTTGAAAATTAAAATTTTATCTTTTACGATAAAATAATTTATTTAAATATATTGTTATATTTTAATAATATAATAATGGTGATATTTTTACAACGAATGTGGGATATATGAGTATCTGAGGAGGAAGAGTATTTTTGTTGCAATAAATGTTTAAAACATGTTAAACATGTAACGGTGGACCCCATTTATTATTTGAAATTTGATTATAGCACAATAAAATTGCCCGTTTGTGGATTTGATTCGGTTTACATTTGGAATTTGGAAAACTTTCTTACGCAAAGTTGTAGAGAATTGAATTTCCTATAAAAACTCGCATGATTTGAATTTTCTGATGAAAGGGCTATTTATTATGAATTATTGAAGTTAGAAGCTCAAAATAATTGATTTTGGAAGTTTAAAATATTTTAATTACAAAAACGTTTTTTGTGTTTGGTTAGCCTCATTAAACACATGCATGTTGCTGAATTCAGATGGTTCTAGGTGCGTAGAGAATTTGTAATATATATAATATTATTATATTAAATTTTACGCTTTGGTGTTACTAAGCATTTTCCTATAAATAGGGTCTTGGTTAGAATTGAAAATCACACCGAAATCAAGTTTTCTCTCTATATATTATCGAGCGTATTCTTGTGAGTATTTTGAGTATACTTTGAGTATTGCTATATCGGTGCAAGTCAAAGTCATAGCTTTATATCCGGTGTTTCAATTTAAAGATCTTGATCTTTCGAGGTAAGGGATGTTATTTTCTTCTCGAATGATATTATTTCTTGATATCATTATCTTTGAAATATTGGTTGGAACTTTTTATCAAATTTGAAACTTTTCCATGTCGGGTTACTATTCATGAGTTCTTATTCACGAGTTCTTATTCAGCGAGTTCTTATTCACGAGTTCTTATTTCACGATTCTTATTCGAGATTCTTATTCACGAGTACTATTCATGAAGCGTGAAGATGTTTTTTGTGGAATTTCTATCTTTTGGTGTCGGAGTTACTTATTCACGTATCGACCTTTATTCACGATATCTGACTATTCATTCAAAAAAATGAAATTTCTTCTTTTTGTCCAAAATATCTATTCGGATACTAGCTTTGATTGTATCCATGTTTTGATCATTCTTGAATTTTACACCACTATGATTATTTTTGAGGTATTTTTGAACATGGATAAAACAAAGTACTGAATCCTTAATCCTTAATCCTTGTCATTTTGTTTCACTTTGGATTCGTTTCTTTAAAAATATTTTTCATCATCCTCGGTCTTAAATGATGATATTATTGAATATCTTTGGCACATAGTGCAAAGATGAATGATTTCTGAAGAATATCTTTGGTAGTAGTGCAAAGATGAGCAGTGTTTAGATGAACATGACCAATCGATGAATATCTTTGGCACTGTGTGCAAAAGATGAATATGTGATTCGGATATATATTGATTGATGTTACGAGGGATAAAAGATGAGCGATGAACTTTTAAATTCATACATGGAAGATAGTAGTTTGCATTCTCTACTTAACTCTTCTAATGAATTATTATTTAAATTTACGAATATTGATTTAAAATTTGTTGTCTATTGTATTCTATTAGATTTTTCCTGTTGAAGACTAACGATAATTTGTTGTATATTATTTTAGTCATAACATTCTTTCTTGAGCTAGTTGAGCTCACCCTTTTCCTTTTTGTTCCATTTTTCTCGGAGGCGAGAATATAAGCGAAAGTGCAGTCGGGGTATGGAATGAAGGTTCTAGAGAGAGTTGTTTAGTAGTCCTCACCATTTTTGTAAAATAATGTATCAATAAATGTGATGAGGATTTCTTTGAGTATAGATATTGTCTAGAAGATAATATTTGTATTTAAACTCACGAGTTTCTTTGTTTGTAATAATAAAGTTGTAGTTGTTTTACATACCATGTATTGACAACTCGAATGGGTGATGTATACCTATTTTGGGGCGTCACAAATATAAATCTACTAGATATTATACAAACTCAAAAGGAGTCCTCATTACAATTATTATCACACTATATTGCACATAATAGTGAGGACTACTAATGCTATCTTCGGGACCATCACTCGTTTCCCAGACTAAATCCCGGCTATATTCTCATTTCACGAAGAGAACGATGAAAGAAAGGGTGAGCTCAACTAGCCCGATAAGAAATATTATGACTAAGATAATGCGAGAATAAATTATCAATAGTCTTCAACAATGTTAAACCGATAAAATACAATAGACAACCAGTTTAAGCTATGAATGTGAATATGCATCCATTAAAAGTGTCAAGTAGAAAATAAAATCTACTATCTTTTAGGTTTTAAAAGGTTTTTCATCATTTGTTATAAATGAGACTCGACTTTAATAAATATTCCACATCATCGAATCACCCACTTTTCTGCCAGGGATATTCTTTAGTATCACGACCACAATTATTCATGCACTACGGGCCGAGAATATTTGTGTATTCATTAATAGTCGTGATCATGCCAACAATCGTCCATCGATGCACTTCTGACCAATGAGGATTCTTACCACATCATTTGTAACATTACGGTCGTGATTACACAGAATAGTCTCGAGTCGTAATCATATACAAGTCCATCTATGCACTACTGAGCCCATGACTTGACTTTAAAAAATATAAACATGAGGATGATGACAATGATATAAGAACTCAATAAAACAAGTTCAAGAATTATTTTATCCAAGAACTATTAACGTCCAAATGAT
The DNA here is from genome assembly GCA_020205615.1 of Panax quinquefolius. NCBI lineage: Eukaryota > Viridiplantae > Streptophyta > Magnoliopsida > Apiales > Araliaceae > Panax > Panax quinquefolius. The sequence goes on along the minus strand of CM035174.1, from coordinate 92,380,254 downwards.
AAATCTTTTTTTGTAGAGTAAAATTCAAGAATGATCGGAAGAATATTTTCATGAAAGATCTTTGGATGAAACGCAAATATCGAGGATATTCCACTAATTTCATAGAGTATAGAAGTCAAAGTTTTAACCAACCGGGTATAATAAAGAATGGAATAACAAAAGAAATCACCATAAATGCGATGAGGCCGCGCAAACGAGGTTATTCAATGAGAATAATAAATAACGGAACGGTCGGTGAAATTCACACCCAGCGGATGTTCCAACGAGAATAATAAAGATGGAACCGGATCCGGTTGTAAAACACACGAGATAGGATATTCCAACGAGAATGATAAAAAAGAGCGGAACCGAATCCTGTAAAAACACAGACGAGGATGTTCCAGCGAGAATAATAAAAGAAGCGGAACCCGGTCCGGTGTAAAACACATGCGAGCGAGGATGTTCAACAAAATAATAAAAAAGCGGAACCGGTCCGGTGTAAAACACACAGCGAGGATGTTCCAATGAGAATAATAGAAGAATGTCACCAAGTATAGGGTAAACCACGTATCTGAGTTATTCCAACGAGAATAATAAGCGATGGAATAACAACAGTTCTCTTCATGAATAAGAAAGAATAACACCCCTTACATTTGGTAGGAGATTGAATCTTTACTGACGGTGTAGTAACAAAATACTCTTCTTCTTTCTCTTCTTATTCTCTATATACTTTCTCTCTACATAGCTTGAATGAATTAAGTGAAAAATAATGAAGCCCTAGGCCTCTATTTATAGAAGATTTCTAGCTTAGCTTTGTGAAGTGTGAAAAGCGAGTGGCTTGACGACTAATGATGTGAAAAGAAAAGTGGTTTGGCCTTTTGTAATGTGAAACGACAAGTGGTTCGGCCTTTGTAATGTGAAGCGACAAGTGGTTCGGCGCTTTGTAATGTGAAACGACAAGTGGTTCGACGTTTGGTAAAGGTAATTACTATTAAGCGAAGGTAAATACTATTGTGAAGGTAAATACTATTCACGGGGGTAATTCTTATTGTGAAGGTAATTACTATTATTGATGTAAGATTTTTATATAAAATTTTTTTCGTTTTCTCGATCCGGCAATAATTACAAATAAAAGAAATTTCCTTTATTTATTATTTTGAAATAGTAAGGGTTGATTTGATTAATGTGGATAGTTATAAATATTTAAATCATTATAAAATATTTCAAAATAAGCAAGTGGTTATAAAATATTCATTTTATCTTTGTCGGGAATATTAAATAAAAAGGAATTTCCTTTATTTATTATTTTGAAATATTAAATGATTTGATTAATAATGGAATATTAAATGCTGTAAATATTTCAAAATAAGCGACCATTATAAAATATTCCATGTGGGAGCGATTGGATGAGGAAAGCAATATTATATTTGTCGTGGTTATTAAATAACGGCGTAGTTATTCTGTGTGTGGCCCCATAAGATTAAAATGGGGAAAAGCGGAATAAAGTTTGGTGGTTAAAATACGATGTCTGGCGTTGTTGAATACCCGATGGTTAATCTGATGTCTGGCGTGATTACTGTAATGGTATTGCATGATTGTTGAATTATTGATCCTTACGTGAAGGCCTTTACTCGATAATTTTTCACGATGAATTCTTTATTCGATATTTTATTTTATTGATTCGATAATTGTTGCGTTGATATTTTATATTATTATTGTTTGATAATTGTCAACTACGATGTTTTCCATTATCGGATCGATAATTCATATTATTTGAATAATATTATTAGATAACATTATTGGCGATGTCTAGAAAGTTACATCAAGGAGAGGTTTGGTCACTAATTGCGGCGCCCGATGAGGAGAGATCCTTATTGGAAAGCCCTCTTTCTGAGGAGCGACTGGTTGTCATAAATGTGATTACGTAATATTATTTGTGAATAATTAATTATTGATTCATATGATAAGAAATATTTATTTTATATGAATATAAATGATGGATTTATTTATGTGGTTATTAATGAAGGAATTAATCTTTGAGATGTTTTATTTGTATTTTATCGGATTGGAGGTATTAAAAGATCAAATCGGTGTTATTACGACTTTATTGTGTGAGTTATAATATTTAATCCGAATAGTTGGATCGTTGTAATTTTTGGATATATTATACATATATAAGTTGAGTATATGTCCACAAATTTTGAGCGAGATTAAAAATGAGCGTATAATTTATTATGAATTTTAAGAGGTGGTGATTGAAATTAGGTTATAAATGATTTTGGTGGAAAATTCTAGAATTGGTGGGCCCCACTTTTGGTTGGTGAAAAAAATGTGCTCAATTGAATTTTCAAATGTGGTGGGTGGGAATAGTAGCGAGTAAAAGCCATCGGGTTGCTTGAGTTAAATGCCTTGGCGTCTTAACATTTTCTATATAATAGAGAGCTAAGTTAAATTGAAAATCACACGAAACAAAGTTTTCTCTCTTTCTCTCTATTATTATTGGCGTATTTTGTGAGTATTTAGATACTTTGAGAGTTCTTTGTTCGTCTGAAGTTTCATTCGACATCACTTGAGCCTTTTCCTTAGAAATCTTGATTCTTTGAGGTAAGGGATATTATTTTTTTTCGTAATGATATTATTTCTTGATATCATTATCTTTGAAATATTGATCTGAAGTTTTATCAAATTTGGAACTTTTTCATGTCGGGGTTCTTATTCATGAGTTCTTATTCACGAGTTCTTATTCATGAGTTCTTATTCACGATTCTTTCTTCACGAGTCTTATTAATGAAGCGTGAAGATGTTTTTTTTGTGGAATTACATCTTTTGGTGTCCGAGATTCTTATTCACATATATCTGGCCTTATTCACGTATCTGACCCTTTATTCACGTATCGACCTTATTCATCGAAAAATAAAATTTCTTCTTTTAAGTCCAAAATATCTATTACGGATACTAGCTTTGATTGTATCCATGTTTTGATCATTCTTGAATTTTACACCACTATGATTATTTTTGAGGTATTGTTGGACATGGATAAAACAAAATCTGAATCCTTAATCCTTAATCCTTGTCATTTTGTTTCCTTTGGATTCGTTCTTTAAAATATTTTCATCATCCTCGGTCTTAAATGATGATATTATTGAATATCTTTGGCACATGTAGTGCAAAGATGAATGATTTCTGAAGAATATCTTTGGCACATAGTGCAAAGATGAGCAGTGTTTAAATGAACATGGCCAAGCGATGAATATCTTTGGCCTTTAGTGCAAAGATGAGCAGTGTTGAGATGAACATGACCAATTGATGAATATCTTTGGCACATAGTGCAAAGATGAATATTTGATTTGAGATGAATATTGATTGATGTTACGAGGATAAAATATTGATGATGAACTTTTAAATTCATAGATTATAGTAGATTTCATTCTCTACTTAACTCTTACATGAATTATTATTTCATTGCGAATATTGATTTAAAACTTTGTTGTCTATTGTATTACATTAGATTTTTCCTGTTGGAGACTAACGATAATTTGTTGTATATTATCTTAGTCGTAATATTCTTCTTGGGCTAGTTGAGCTCACCCTTTTCCTTGTTGTTCCATTTTTCTTCTTAGGGAGGCGAGAATGTAGCGAAATCTTAGTCGGGGTATGGAATGAAGGTTACAGAGAGAGTTGTTTAGTAGTCCTCACCATTTTTGTAAAATAATGTATCAATAATTATGATGAGGGATTTATTTGCGTGTGGATATTATCTAGAAGACAATATTATATTTAAACTCATGATATATATTGTCGTATTTCACACGACATTTGTATTATTGAAGTTGTAGTTTGCTTCTTGTACCATGTATTTGGCGACTTCGAATGGGTGTTGTGTATACCTATTTTGGGGGCGTCACGGTTAATATCGAGCTTAGGGATATGATCTCTGGCGGAGATCGGGGAATAGAACTAGGAGGGAGGCGAGTAAATCCTTGTTAGTGTGTCTACTAAGCTTATTTGTTAGTTGGTCGATATATAGGGATATTATGTGATATATTGATTTCCTTAATTAACCCTTGTTTTATGGCGGTATTTGAGAATGTCGATTTAGAATATTAATGAGTGGAGTAAATGAGGCCAGTGGAGATGCTGTCTTTACCAACGAGGAGAGAGCGTCTGACAGTGGCAATGTTCCTCCTCTGTGAAAACACCACTGAATGCGAGATGATGAGCGAGGGATGTTTAGAAGCTTTTTGCGATTCATGCAAAAATCGAGACGAGGAGACTTCGTGTTCAAAATCTGAGGAGAAATGATAGCAATTCACGGGTTATCACAATGACGATTCGAAGTTGGGACCACGAAATTTAAGGAAAGCGGATCCGATCATGGCGGAAACATGGGTCAAAACAAATTACAAGATATTCGATGTCTTGGGATGCGGAGAAAGAAGGTTCCATTCGCTACTTTTATGTTAAAATGGCGAAGCGGACTCTTTGGTGGGAGTCGTGAAGCGTACCCGTCCAATACTTTTTCGGCGTATCGTGGGAGACATTTGAAAGCAGTTCGATAACATACTTCCACAAAAGTATTAAATCGTATGAAGGAAGTGGAGTTTATTAGACTAGAAGCGAAATAACATGGCGGTGTCCCGATCTGAAGCGAAGTTCGCGGAGTTATCGAGTTTGCACCTCATTTGGTGGAGAATGAGGAGCGTGTGCGGATGTTTCTTAGAGGTTTGAAACCCGGCGTACGTCGATATCTCATTTCTCATAAATTTTCTCTCTATTCGATGATGTTGTCAGCGGGGCTCGGTTGTTAGGCGAGATAACGAAATGCGTTCATTGAGGACCATAACGAGGATCATCTAGATATAGCGATCAGCAGAATAATAATGATAACCCGGCGGAGAAAAAAGAAGAATGAGACACGAAAATGGTAACCACTACTGTGTGGTAATCATGGTCGTGAAAATAGAAAAAGCGAGTCGGGAGGAGATTTTAAAAGAGGAGATTCAACAACGACCATTTGAAGGCGTCGGCGCTTGATGTGACTAGTTTTAAGGGAGGAGAAAGACCACCGGTCGTATATATTTACAAATCTCTGGGAAAGAGGGACATATCATTGGCGCCCAGCAGTTTAAGGTATCTTTATAATTGTGGAAAAGAAGGACATATCGCTCGAGATTATGCGATATCGAAACCAGATCCAGTGAGAATGGTGACTCGAAAAGGATGTCCCGAAAAAATCAAAAGTCAGCGGTTCTTGGAAGGCGTTTGTCGTGGCCAGTCAAAATCGAAGAACGACGAAGTTAGCAGGGTTAGTTAATTATAAATTCTTGCGAAGTTTATACCTTACTTGAGATATCGGTTCTACCCATTCTTTTATCTCTCTTTACTTTGCGCTCAGCGTTTGAACTTGACTACGGAGAAATTAGACTTTGACTTATTTATGGAGACTCCGTTAGGAGAAACTTTCATTACATCCGTTGTTTAAAAAATCTTGCTTGATTCGAGGTTGGCACTTTATCACATTACACATTAACCTTATTTACATAGAGATATTTGCTTTTGATGTGATTTTAGGGATTGATTGGTTAACTACTCATCATGCCAAATTGATTGCTTTTGTAAGGTTGTTAGTTTTCATATTCTAAGCAACTTTGTTATTATTCAACTCAAGCAATCGAACCATTGTAGTCAAACATTTTCATATCAAGCCATGAAGTCGTTCGTTTATTACGGATGTCAAGTTTTCTTAGTCCATGTTATGGATTTGAATAAAGACACGTCGATTTGAATAATATTCTTGTTGTTATTGATTTTTCTAACGTATTTTACGAAGAATTTCTTGGCTTACTCCCAAAGCTGATATTAAATTTTGTATCGAATTTGAACCCGTCAAAACTCATTTCTAAAATCTCATATCGAATGGCTCTATTGAACTTGAGGAGTTAAAAATTCAACTATAAATTTGGTACTGAGCCTTTATCTTGTGACTTCCTTTGTGGAATTCACTAAGCGAGACTCTCTGTAGGGGGCGTCGTATTAGATGCGATAGTAAAGCGATAGGTGTCATTGTGACGTCTTATCCAAGATTGGGATATGAGTCGCGATTGAGAACAACCTAAGTCGATGTCGAAATCGTAGCTTTACAGGCTTAGTTGGTTATTATCGGAGATTCGTTGAAGGATATTCTCGAATCGCTATTCCATTAACGTGGTGACTCGTAGAGATACAAAATCGAATGGAAGCGAGGAATGTGGGAAGAGCTTGAAAGAACTTCGAGAGGAGACTCATTTAAATACGTGTTACGACCATGCCATCTGGAAAAAGCGAGCGTGGTAGGCGGCGTTTGAGTAGAAGATCATATCAAATCGAGGCGAGTTGCGAAGACTGATGTATAATTATAATAGAGATGGAGATGAAAACTCTACTTTAATAGAAAAGTTAAGGTTAAAATTCGAGCCATGGGGCGGATGATGATCGTATGAAGAAGAAAGTACAAGAAGGAGCTATTAGGGCGAGAATTGATGAAGAAGGAATACTTGAGTCCACTCTAGACTTTGTGTTCTAACGACTACGATTTGAAGTCAAGATTATGATGGAGGCACACGATACACCATTTGCAATCCATCCTGGAAGTACTAAAATGTATCGTGATCTTGACATACATTTTGGTGGAACAATATGAAGAGAGAGATTGCAAAGTTTATCTCGATGTGTTTAACTTGCCAGCGTGTAAAGGCGGAGCATCTAGTACCTAAGGGTCCGTTGCAACCACTTGAGATTCCGGAATGGAAGTGGGAACACATTACCATGGATTTAGTTCACGGGTCTTCCTACGGTTTCTCAAGGCATCAATCTTATTTGGGTTATTGTTGATAGATTAACCAAATCTGCTCATTTCTTGCCGATCTGGGAGACTTATTCACTTGAGCGTCTTGCTTAGTATATGCGTAAATGAGATTGTGAGGTTGCATGGCATGCACATATCCATAGTTTGGGATCGTGACCCAAGATTCACTTCAAGATTTTGGGTTAGCTTACAAAAAAAGCTATGGAGCGCAATTTGCGATTTAGTTGGCATACCATCCCAAAGCGGATGGACAATCGAGAGGGACTATTCAAACTCTTGAAGATATATTAAGACTACGTGTCCTGAACTTCAAGGCGAGTTGGGATAAGTATTTACCATTGGTGGAATTCTCCTACAACAACGATTATCGAGCAAGTATAGGTGTGGCTCCATTGAAGCATTATATGGGCGAAAATGTAGTTCTCGATATGTTGGGATGAGGTGGGTGAAGCAACATTGTTGGGACCCGAGTTAAATCGTGTATGACTACACCGAAAGATCGAATGATTCGACAAGCGTATACTGAAGCGGCACAAGATCGACAAAAGAGTTATGCGGATCTTCATCGAAAGGGCGTGGAATTTAGTGTAGGGGATCATGTATTGTTGCGAGTTGCTCCATGGAAGGGAGTTCTACAAGATTTGGGAAGAGAGAAAGCTCGATCCACGATTTATTGGTCCATTTCAAATTCTTGGCCAGAAGTAGGAAATGTAGCTATAGACTTGCGTTACCTCAAAGTATGTCTACGTGTTCATAATGTGTTTCACGTATCTGTACTTAAATAAATATGTGAAAGACCGAACCCACGTTATAGAGTTAGAACCAGGACGAGATAGCGAGAAGACTTAGCGTATGAGGAGGTACTGTCAAGATTTTGGATAGGAAGGAGCATGTCCTACTGCATGAAAAGGTCATACCACAAGTTAAAGTTTTGTGGAGAAATCATGCTTTATAGAGGAAATGACACAGGGAATTGGAAATAGAAATGAAAGCGAGGTATCCTCACCTTTTGAAACACACAGTGTACGTCGTCGATTTAGAGGGACGAAATTTCATAAGGAGGGAGGTTGTAAGACCAAAAATTTTTTTAAATAAAAGGAATTTCCTTTATTTATTATTTTGAAATAGTAAGGGTTGATTTGATTAATGTGGATAGTTAAGGGTTAAATCATAAATATTTCAAAATAAGCAAGTGGTTATAAAATATTCATTGTTATCGGGAAATATTAGTTTGGTGGTGGAATATTAAATGTCTTGTCGGGAATATTGTCGGGAATATTAAATGCTTTGTGTAGCGACCGTGTGTGTATGGGCCCATAACGCGAAAGCGATTGGATGAGGAAAGCGACAAAGTTTGGGTGGTTATAAATAACGGCGTAGTTATTCACAATTAAAAGTTTGTTGGAATACCGGTGGTTAAAATACGATGTCTGGCGTTGGTTGCGGCGGCACGCGGTATTACAGTGTTGTTGAATTATTGATCCTTACGTGAAGGCCTTTACTACTCGATAATTTTTCACGATGAATTCTTGTTCGATATTTTATTTTATTGATTCATAATTGTTGCGTTGATATTTTATATTATTATTGTTTGATAATTGTCAACTACTTGATATTTCCCATTATCGGATCAATAATTCATATTATTTGAATAATATTATTAGATAACATTATTGGCAATGTCTAGAAAGTTACATCTAAGGAGAGGTTTGGTCACCTAATTGCGCTTGATGATGAGGAGAGATCCTTATTGGAAAGCCCCTCTTTCTGAGGAGCGACTGGTTGTCGTAAATGTGATTACGTAATATTATTTGTGAATAATTAATTATTGATTCATATGATAAGGAAATATTTATTTTATATGAATATAAATGATGGATTTATTTATGTGGTTATTAATGAAGGAATTAATCTTTGAGATGTTTTATTTGTATTTTATCGGATTGGAGGTATTAAAAGATCAAATCGGTGTTATTACTGACTTTATTGTGTGAGTTATAATATTTAATCCGTAGTTGGATCGTTGTAATTTTGGATATGTTATACATATATAAGTTGAGTATATGTCCACAAATTTTGAGCGAATTAAAAATGAGCGTATAATTTATTATGAATTTTAAGAGGTGGTGATTGAAAATTAGGTTATAAATGATTTTGGTGGAAAATTCTAGAATTGGTGGGCCCCACTTTTGGTTGGTGAAAAAATGTGCTCAATTGAATTTTCAAATGTGGTGGGTGGGAATAGTAGCGAGTAAAGCCATCGAGTTGCGAGTTAAGTCTGCTTTTGGCGTCTTAACATTTTCTATAAATAGAGGCTAAGTTAGAATTGAAAATCACACGAAAAACAAGTTTTCTCTCTTTCTCTCTATATATTATTGGCGTATTTTGTGAGTATTTAGATACTTTGAGAGTTCTTTGTTTCGATCTGAAGTTTCATTCGGCATCACTTGAGCCTTTCCTTAGAAATCTTGATTCTTTGAGGTAAGGGATATTATTTTTTTCGTAATGATATTATTTCTTGATATCATTATCTTTGAAATGTTGATCTGAAGTTTTATCAAATTTGGAACTTTTTCATGTCGGGGTTACTATTCATGAGTTCTTATTCACGAGTTCTTATTCATGAGTTCTTATTCACGAGTTCTTATTCACGAGTCTTATTAAATGAAGCGTGAAGATGTTTTTTTGTGGAATTTCTATCTTTTGGTGTCGAGTTCTTATTCACATATCTGACCTTTATTCACGTATCTCTGACCTTATTCACGTATCTGACTATTATTCATAGAAAAAATAAAATTTCTTCTTTTAATCCAAAATATCTATTACGGATACTAGCTTTGATTGTATCCATGTTTTGATCATTCTTGAATTTTACACCACTATGATTATTTTTGAGGTATTGTTGGACATGGATAAAACAAAGTCGAATCCTTAATCCTTAATCCTTGTCATTTTGTTTCCTTTGGATTCGTTCTTTAAAAATATTTTCATCATCCTCGGTCTTAAATGATGATATTATTGAATATCTTTGGCACATGTAGTGCAAAGATGAATGATTTCTGAAGAATATCTTTGGCACATAGTGCAAAGTGCAAAGATGAGCAATGAGAGTGTTTAAATGAACATGGCCAGAAGTGATGAATATCTTTGGCCTTTAGTGCAAAGATGAGCAGTGTTGAGATGAACATGACCAGAATTGATGAATATCTTTGGCACATGGTGCAAAGATGAATATTTGATTTGAGATGAATATTGATTGATGTTCTGAGGGATAAAATATTGATGATGAACTTTTTAAATTCATAGATTATAGTAGATTTCATTCTCTACTTAACTCTTACATGAATTATTATTTCCATTATGAATATTGATTTAAAAACTTGTTGTCTATTGTATTCTATTAGATTTTTCCTGTTGGAGACTAACGATAATTTGTTGTATATTATCTTAGTCATAATATTCTTCTTTGGGCTAGTTGAGCTCACCCTTTTCCTTGTTGTTCCATTTTTCTTCTCGGGAGCGAGAATGTAGCGAGTCTTAGTCGGGGTATGGAATGAAGGTTCTAGAGAGAGTTGTTTAGTAGTCCTCACCATTTTGTAAAATAATGTATCAATAATTATGATGGGGATTTATTTGCGTGTGGATATTATCTAGAAGACAATATTATATTTAAACTCACGATATATTGTAATATTTCACACGACATTTGTTTCACAAGTTGACATTTTATATCATGTATTTGAAGTTGTAATGGGTGTTGTATACTATTTTGGGGCGTCCATGTGCCTTTGGCGAATCGATAATGGGTGTTGTGTATACCTATTCTTGGGCCACGACCAAACGAATATTCCCTGACGACAACAATGAATATTTTATAACCACTTGCTTATTTTGAAGTATTTGCGTATTTTACCCTAACTATCCACATTAATCAAATCAACCCTTACTATTTCAAAATAATAAATAGAGAAAATTAAATTTCATTAATAATAAGTTGGGGTCTTACATATAATATATTGTAGGAAGGACTTATAAAATATAATCCTAACTATACCTAATTTGAAAAATAATCTATTAGACTATTACTATTATAGCATTGACATTAACTAATGCATCAAGTGCTCGAGCCCCTCAGCTATAAGCCCCTCCAATAACGCATCAAACAAATTCGAAATTCTAAAACCTAATTGCTTAATTTTTGACTTTATAACCTCTAACATCTTCTTTCAATTGGTGAAAAAATGACAATGCAAGACTCGGGTTTTCTCTGAGCGTGTTTAAGTGAAAAGTAACTTTAGATTTTACTAGAGATAATACATACATACACACACATGGTGCGGTTTCGGTTTTATGCATGCGATTTTGGCTAGTAACCAAATCGGAACCGTAAATTTGGTTATTCAACCCACCTAAAACCGCTTACATACTGCGCAGGAATCAGATTAGTGCGGTTTTAATTAATCTTGATTAAATGCGATTTTAGTGCGCTTTGCCCAATTTGGTTACTTGCTTAGCCTACAGTTAACGAGATGACAAACTAATTTAAATGTGATGACGCGGCGAGACTAAAATATAAAATATATTCTAAATAAAATAATATATCATTTAATCAAAACAAAAAAATATATAACATATTTACATCATTTAATCAAAATAATAAAATTCAAATTATTTTGTTAACTAATCAAAACAACTAATTAAATAAAATAAGTTGTATAACATATTTACATCATTTAATCAAAATACTTAAATTCAAAACATAACATATTTACAATAAATACTAATTAAAAAAAAACTAAAAATACTAATTAAAAAAATACTAAAATACTAAAAAAATCAAATAAAAAAATACTAAATTCAAATTATTTTGTTAATTAATCAAAACAACAAAAATTCAAATTACATCATTAAAATACTAAAATCATAATACTAAATATTAATTGATATAAAAATTTTAAATTACTAAAATCATAATACTAAATAATATTTTTAAACTATATAAAAATTTGATGATGTAATAATCTATACATAACAAAGATATGTTATAAATAATATAAATAATTTGATGATGTAATAATCTATACATAACGTTATATGTTATAATTTGATGATGTAATAATATTTTTAAAAATGTATTCAAAAATTCAAATTACATCATAATATTTTTTAAATCGATATGATTTTAAAATTAATATTAAAATTACTAAAATAATCATAATACTCCGGTTTTGAATTTTAAAAATATTATTTAGTATTATGATTTTAGTAATTTAAAATTTTTATATCAATTAGTATTTAGTATTATGATTTTAGTATTTTAATGATGTAATTTGAATTTTTATTGTTTTGATTAATTAACAAAATAATTTGAATTTTAGTATTTTTAGTATTTTTTTAATTTGATTTTTTTAGTATTTTAGTATTTTTAATTAGTATTTTAGTATTTTTTTTTAATTAGTATTTGATGTAAATATATTATGCATTGAATTTTAGTATTTTGATTAAATTATGTAAATATGTTATACAATTTATTTTATTTAATTAGTTGTTTTGATTAGTTAACAAAATAATTTGAATTTTATTATTTTGATTAAATGATGTAAATATGTTATGCTTTTTTTATTTTGAATTTTAGTATTTTTTGTTTTGATTAAATGATATATATTGTTTTATTTAGAATATATTTTATATTTAAGCCTGCCATATCACATTTTAATTCAGTTTGTCTTTTGTTAACGATAGAGGCACAGGCGACCCAAAAAATATAACGTTAAGGGTACTTTTAAAAAAAAAAATTAGTTTAAAATACAAGTGGGACATCGGGATAAATATTATGGGTACTTTTGACCCTTTCTCCCTATTTTCTCTGTGAAGTGTGAACCAACAAATCCGGCGTACACTAAAATTCTGTGCTTAAAACCAGTCCAAGTACATACACAGTAAACTCTCTCTCTTCCGTTATGAACCTTGCATCCAGGAGTGCCAGGCTGGCACATTTTCCAATCCAAGCTGAGCATCTTGCACCATAAGATGCTGCACGCTAGAAAATGGACGGCCACGATCACTCCATCAACTTAATATGTACGAGAAGCATCGTCGTTTACAAGCCCTCTTGTCCACCACTGATGTACTACTGAGCGGAAACAAAACGCTCACGGTTGAGGAGCGTAGTTTCTAGAGAGAGAAAGCCCTAGCTCATTTTGAAGATATAGAGAGAGAATTATACCAGCTCTGTATTTGGTAATTGTTTTTTTTCCGTTTTGTTTTACTTTGATTATATCTCTAGATCTGAGGCTTGTTTATTCGTGCTTCATTTTGAGCATTTTCAGGATTATTTGTTGTTTGGAGTGATTATCTGTTGATTTGTTGTTTGGAATGATGATCTGGAAGTAATTGTTGATTTCAATCTGTTAGGTTTAGAGAATTCTTTTTTGTGGCATATTGGGGAATCTTTATTTTATCAAGAACTAGTACTAGTTTTAGTGGATTTTCAGTTTTGATGAAATTGTTGGTAAGCCCTTGGTGGGCAAATTCAATGCTGAGCTTTTGATAAAAGAATTGGACTAAGTAGTTGAATTTGCTAATGGATTGAGAAAAGTTTATGCTTTTGTATTTCTTGATAAATCTAAACTATTTGATATAAAGGATTAGCAATGAAATTACTATTGATCATAACAAAAACTTTGATAAGTAGCCAAATTTAAGGGGTAGAACTGTTGGCTTCGTTGGTGCAAATTTTCAATTACTTATGTATAAATGTGCTAAGAGTCGGAGAGGTTGAAATTAAAAGTGAACCGGTAATAGTTATGCCTTTGTGTAAGATTCCAATTTTATTGTTAGCTGTACATTTTGCTGTTTATGAAACAGTTTCTTCTGTTTTATATTGTTTGCAATTCTATGTGAAAATTCTAATTGTGGATGTGTCACTAAGACAGCAGCTTTCTTTGCAGAAATTGGTCATAAGATGCGATCGTTCCCTTTCTTTCTAGGTCTCTTAATGAGTTTGGATTTGTATCTACAATTTTTGTGAACATTCCAATATTTTGATTAGTTAAATTTAGGTAATCATGACCAGTCCTATGCTTGACATATTCAAATATAGTTGACCAAACTGTATCACACTCCAAAGTATAGAAGATGTGAGTAAACAATATTCTAGCTGTCAGTTAACTAAATTGAGCATTCTCTCTCTCTCTCTCTCTCTCTTTCTTTTTGGGATTGGGGGCTAAAATCAATAGAGAAAAGCTTTATGCGTTGGCTTGCAAATATATCAACCGAAGCAGAGTTATAAATATGTTATTCCTTTCAGATATAGTGCTTAAGAAAGTAAGACAAATGATTTCTTATTTCATTTTCCGCTTTTTGATTTATTCCTTTTCATTCCTTGTGATTTTAGTTGCATTTCAAGGTGTGAAGATGGTTGCAGAAGACTTTACTGTTGATTTGAATAAAGCCCTTGTTTTCCAGGTAACATAGCTGCTGTTTGTTTTCTATTATATTTGGTGATAGAAGGTGTTCACACATTGTACATTCTAGTCATCTTTACGTTGGAGTAGCTTTAATAATCTTATTAGTTATTTGGACGCAGATTTGATCTTTAAGATTTACAGTCACTTGTTGTCTGTTTACTAAATTTGGAACTAGGACAAAGATGAAAAGAAATGCCTATTTATGTAAGAATGTTTCAATGTTGATCCCAACCTGCTAACCCCGCTAGTGAAAGGACAGCTTCACGATATCAACCTGCATTGGCAGTTCCTTTCACTACGGTTTCCACACAATTCTTAGCCTATTTTCTTCCTGGTCCCTTTGTTCATGCTGTTGCTTTCTTTTATCCTCCTTCCACCTGACTTAGATGTTTCCCACAAGTTGGAAAGTTGTGCATTTCACATAATTCATTATTTTTCATCTTAAATCATGAGAAAATGATTAGTCATTTCTTCTTTGCTGTTAGAACTTCTGTGGGTTTGTTCGCAGGTTGGCCATCTTGAGGAATCTTATCAGGAATGGATTCACAAGCCTATTATTAGCAAGGAAGGCCCTCGATTTTTTGAAAATGATGTTTTGGAGGTTTTAATGATTGTGTTTATATGCTCAATTTATGAAACCGTATATCAATACATGAATATATATATATATATATATACACACACACACACACACACACACACACACACACACATAGCCAACTAAGGATATGGAAGTATGCCTGTTGGTCCTGTCCATATTACAGTGAGATTAACTAGTGCTTTCTTGAAACAGTTTCTGACCCTCAATGACTGGTGGGTAATTCCTCTCATTTGGTTCCCAGTTGTATGCTGGTTTGAATCCATGTCTATGCGGATGGGTCATGAACTTCCTCAGATAGCCTTGATGGTTGTGACTGGGATTTTTATATGGACATTACTGGAATACACACTGCACCGCTTCCTTTTCCACATAAAAACTAAGAGCTATTGGTTTGTTCTCTCTCTCTCTCTCTCTCTCTCTCTCTGTGTGTGTGTGTGTGTGTGTGTGTGTATCCCTTCCTCTCTCCTCTCCCCCTCTGTGTGTGTTCAAGGGGGAGGAGTGGCTAGCATTATTATGAAAGTTTAGTTTGCTGCTCGTTCAGCAGATGTCCTTATATTCAAACTTTGTACTAATACTGTCCACAATATGCTCTAGGACAAATACCCTTCATTATCTTCTTCATGGTTGCCATCATAAGCACCCCCAGGATGCCCTGCGACTTGTTTTCCCTCCTACTGCAACGGCAATTCTCTTGGTGCTAGTATGTTCTACCCCATGTTGTTCCTCATTTTCTTCTTATGTGGAAATAACTTGGTCCTAAAAACACTCTTATCTAAATTTATGGTGCTGTTTAACATCACATTATAATATGTGGTCTTAAAACTTTTTTTTGCCTTCCTTTTGAGGTTATATATATTATCTTTAAACTGCCTTCTGCTGCATCATATATGAACCCCATAGTTAAATAAGCATACGATTTCCACAACCCAAGTAGATGTATTAAAAGTTTCTTGGTGGCTTGAAATTTACTGCATCTGACATGTTCTACTGTGCCATTGGCAGTTCTGGAACCTGGTTAAACTCGTATCTACACCTTCTGTTACACCAGGTTTGGTTGGAGGCGGTTTACTGGGTTATGTGATGTATGATGTGACACATTATTACTTGCACCATGGACAGCCAACAAGTGCAGTACCAAGATATCTCAAGGTAAATAGTGCACACATGTAAAGCGTATAATTTCATATGCACCGTGCCTTTGCTTTGCTTTCTAGTAGATGGCCTGATAGACGAGACATATTTCTGTATAATTTAGAACTGTAGTTCCTAATATAGTTTTCCAGCTATCCTAAAGGGAATCTCAAGGTGTACCCTGTGATATATTTAATCAGTTTTTTGGATCTTTTTTAGTGGATCACTCTCATTGATTATCATATGGGCCCCTGGTATAAGTTTGAACACCATAACTTTCTATTTTTTTTGTAGATGTTGCTATAATTTTGAACACGTTCTGATGATTTTTTGATGGCTTGTGCAGAAATATCACTTAAATCATCACTTCCGTATCCAGACCATGGGGTTTGGTATCACTTCCTCATTTTGGGACAGAGTCTTCGGAACACTGCCTGAAACAAAATCAGCTGCTAAGAATAGATAAACAAAATAGAAGGGTTGGATTTGTTAGTTGCTAGGAACTAGTAGTGGTTATGACATTCTTTCAGCCTCTGTGCCCCTTTCTTCTCTTCTCCACCATAGTTATTTCCTAAAAATAGTTTCCGAAATCTGTATAAAATGAATTTATGATCTTGGAACAATTGTCTATATTTTTATTTGGAAGTTTATTATTTCTCTCATTGTTTTATACTAGAAGAGGCAATTTGCCAGCGCTAATTGGGTTGGTCGAATGCTATAGTTATCATATGTCCAACTAGCTGTCCCATTTGTTATCTGGTTAAGATTTTATATGTTAATTACAGTAGTGTGTTTAGGTTATGTATTTTCTTTCTACCTTCCTGCAAATCTAGAGACAAACATGAAATACTTTAGAGTAAGAACTCATTTTTGGTGTTAGAGAAACGCTCTTCTAATAGAGAGGAATGATATGATACATGTGAAGATCATTTACAATTGTCATCTGTCTTTTCAAGTTAATTTGCGCGTTGATATGTGTTGCTATGGATCTTTGTAGGGCATAGATCATGTATAGTATTGAAAATAAAAAGTAACGATTATGATTTGAAATTAAATTCACGTCCACTATTATTAGTAGTGGATGATTAAAAAAAATTCATATCATCTACTACTACTACTAATAATAGAAGACGTCAAGTGTTTGATTTTATTAACTAGAGTTTCAATTAATTAATTATGGTTTAGGGTTTATTAACTTATTTTTTAATTGAGTTTAGGGTTTATTAGTTAAAAAATGAGTTAATAAACCATAAACCCTAATTTAAAAATCCTAAACCCTAGTTAATAAATATTAAACCCTAATTAATTAAAATTATAGGTAATAAAGACAAATCTTTATTCTGATTAGCGGATGTTATGAGTTTTTTTAACCGCCCCTTCTAATTATGGTTATTCCTTTTTGTTTTCAATTGTATAGATAATATATATCCACTCATTCTTTCTTGTTTTCAATAGTATAGATGGTGTATAACCCTATAAAGATCCATAACAAAAGCATGGATCATTCTTCTAATTTGTGAAATTTAAAATTTATATAATTCATGTAAATTTGAAAAATAACAAATTTTGTCTATAATAACACATTTTAAATAATTATAGTTATTTTAATCAAAACTAAATAAATTCATATTTATTTATAGATTAAAATTTCAATAAATTAGTTTCAAAGAGATTTTATGGAAACAGTTACTTTTAAAGAGTTAAAATGGGATTATTTTTTGTATAGGGAATAATAATTATGCAGGTTAAGAAAGATATACTATACTTAATAGATTAGGAATTCATATCTGTGTTCTCTTGCTGTTTTATCTAATATATTATTATCAGATTATCCATATCTCTAGACCTTCAATTGTTTCCTCTTTTGTGTCAAAAAATAGTAATAATCTTACATTTTCGTCCTTTTAATTTAATTTTTAATATGTTCTAATTATATTTTCTAAATTTAATAATTTTTTATTTTATTTTAATATTAATTACACACGCAACACATCTAGTCTTAACAGTAGTAGTCTCTCCGTCGCATAATATATGAACGTTTTAGATGATTTTATTTTTATCAAATTATTTAACGTTTTATATAATTTAGGAAAATTAACGACAATCGTTCCAAAATTACCGCTCATTAGAAAATATTATAGGTGAGAGAAGGAGATAAGTACTACTACTGATAGGGTATTATGGATAATTAATAATATATTTAATACTGTATAATTATTTTATTAATTTTTGTGCCAATTGTGTTTAATTCGGAGTCGGGTTCTCTAACCCGTATCCGTTTATAAGTTTCTTTACTACTACTATATTATCTAGTCGTTTCAATTCAAACAGTAACAGGTATAAAATCAAATAGCCTATCCTTCCTAGCGAAAGGTTTACTGAAAAACATCGAGGGTTTATGAGAGAGATGGAGAGAATATTCACTGTTATGGTATTCGATCGACTGCAGTTGGAGTTGTAGCGATCTAAATTTTGCTAGTCCACCGGATTTAAAAGGTAGGTTTAATTTATTATTTGGTTTTCAGATTTTTGTTCGATGTCATTGTATGCCCCCTTTCTCTTTCTGTAATTGATTTGGGTGGTGGAAATGTTAAACCTAATTGTTTTGTTGTGGATTTAGGCAGGAATGGCGGATGGGACGGTGGTGAAACATGTGCCCGCTAATCCCTGTTGTGAACTGGTAAATTTTTATTTGTGATTTCTAGATTTTGGTTTCAGAATTGAAGATGATAACTGATATTTTTTTTTAATGTGAAGTGGAAAGAGAAATTATCGAAGCTGCGTGAGAAGCTCAGCAGGTCAGAAAATTATCGGACTGCTTTTAAGAAGTGTACAGAGATGTTGGATAAGGAAATTGCAAAGATTCAGGCGGAAAATCTGGAGCTCAAGAAAGGTAAATTTTTTTTGGGATAAAAACATATGATACAATTGTGTAACTTTTTCTTGTTTTTTCTCTCTCCAATTTAATTTGTAGCTCATTTATCCAATGTGTGCTTAGTTGAAATAGAGATGATTTTTGTGTCGTTTATTTTTCAGCAACTTATGAGTCGTTCTCCATCATGAAATTTGTTGGAAATGACATTGTAGCATAGTTAAAAGAATAAAAGAACAGACATTTGATTTCATTTATAGATCATAAATAAATCAGATGAATGAATAATGGGTATATTTTTCCTCCTGCTGATAAATCATAACATCAAAGACAGGTATGACTGAAATCTTGCATGCTGCAGCATTTAATTTTTCCTTGTAGCTGCCCTCTTTTCTATTAAGTGGGATCATCTAACTTGATTTTTCAATAGGCCCTGAGGGGTCCTTCCCTTAGCATCCAACTAGTATTGATTGATTTTTCATTCAAAACCAATTTTTTTAGCTGCTAACATGATAACATGTATTCCTTAGAGTACCATTCAGAAAGTTTTTTCTGCTAATTATTATGTTTTTTTATTCCTCCTGTGTCTGACTTGCATCTTTTTTTTCCTTGTGTTAATATTTTAATCAGTACATGAGGAGGAGAAATTCAAAGAATCAGCTATGCGAGTTTCTTTGGAAAATGAAATCTTGGCTTTGAAGTCGGATATATTTTCTTTGAAGCAAAAAGTTAGTTCTGGAGCTGAAGATGCGGGTGAGGAAGTTGTACTTCTTCGGGCATGTGTGGCTGAAGGAGAAAAGGAAATAAATCGACTCAAGGAGCATCTTGAGAAGGAGCAAATGAGAGCTGATTCTGAGACGAAGAAAGTTAAGGCAGAATTGAAGAAAGTTGAGGCGGAATTGAAGAAAGCTGAGGCGGAATTGAAGAAAGCTAATGAAGCATGGAAAACAGCTAAGGTAGAAAATGCTAGGGATGAGAAACTGCAAGAAGACAATGAAAAAGAGATGAAAGTGAATGAATCGGCCTTTCAAGCTTCTTTGGAAAATGAAATCTCTGGTCTGAAGTCTCAGATAACACTGTTGCAGCAACAGGCTCAAGATATGGAGGAGGAAGTAACTCTTCTTCAAGCACATGCCCGTGAAAAAGAAACAGAAATAAATCGGCTCAAGGAGCTTCTTCAGAAAGAGAATAAAAGAGCAGATTCTGTGAAGAAGAAATCTGAGGAAGAGAGGAAGAAAGCTGATGCAGAAATATGTAGGGCTGAAAAACTGCAGGCAGAGAATGAAAGAGAGGAGAAAGCCAAAGGACAGGCTATGCGAGTTGCTTTGGAGAATGAAATCTCTGCTCTAAAGTCTCAGATATTAGTATTGCAACAAAAGGCAGGCTCAGATGCTCAAGATGTCGACAATGATGAACCTCTTCTTAAAGCATGCGTATCTGAAAAGGAAACGGAAATAAATCAACTCAAGGAGCTTCTTGAGAAAGAGAAAACAAGAGCAGATTTTGAAAAGAAAAAAGCTGATGAAGAGAAGAAGAAAGCTAATGAGATATCGAATAAACTGAAGGCAGAAAAAAGTAGGGCTGAGAAAGTGCTGGCAGACAATGAAAAAGAGGTGAAAGCAAAAGAAATGGCTATGAAATTGTCTTTGGAGAATGAAATCAATGCTCTGCGGTCTCAGATATTAGTGTTGCAGCAGGGCATAGGTGTCCGGGATGTGGACAAAGAGGTAAATCTTCTTCAAGAACGTGTCTCCAAAGGGGAGGCAGAAATAAACCAGCTCAGGGGACTTCTTGAGAAGGAGAGAACAAGAGCAGAATTTGAGAAGAAAAAGTTTGAGACGGAGAAAGAGAAGGCTAATGAAGCTCAGAAAACTTTGAAGGCAGAAAAAAGTAGGGCCGATGAAGAAAGGAAGCTTGCTGCTGTTGAAGGGAAAAAGGCTGAGGAAGCTAGACATCAGTTGGAGAGGCTGAGTGTTGAAGCTGATGATTTAAGATCAAAGCTGGTTTCAGAGACTTTAAAGTTTCAACAGGCAAATGAAAAGCTTGATACAGAAAAACAAAAGGTGATCAAAGAAAAAAGACGTGCAGATTTGGAGATGGCTAAAGTTGAAGAGCAAAGAAAACTTTCAGAAATAAATAGGAGGAAGGTCGTGGAGGAAAAATCTCGTGCTGACTGCTTGTCTCAGCAGTTGGAGGAGGGTATACGAAGGCTTGAAAAGTTACAAGATATAGCTAAACATTTATCCTCCTCAAAATTGGTCGAGGCTCCTGGTAACCTTTCTATTAAACAGATGAATCTTGAAACTGCAAAATTGAAAGGCAGGCCTCAGTTAGAGATGATGAAGATAGAAGCTGGGGCACCGAAGCTTGTTTTAGATTGTTTAAAGTGTGAAGAGCTAAACAAAAAGCTGGAGGATGTAAAACAAAAGGCAAATAGAGAAAAAAAGCGGGCAGATTCAGAGATGAGAAAAGCAGAAGAGCAGAAAAAGGTTTTAGAAGCATATGAGCAGAAGGCCATGGTGGAAAAAAATTGCGCTGAGCAGTTAGCACAGGAACTAGAAGATAATAGACGTAAGACAGGGGAACTAAAGGAGGAGTTACAAGAACTTGTGTCCTCTAGAACATTGGTTGATCCTTGTGTTAGTAAGTATATGAATACTGAGGCAACGAGAAGGAAGCTGCTAAGAAAAGAATTAAAGCTTGAAAAGATGCAAGTAAAACATGCAAAACAAGTCGCTAGCTTGGAAAAGGGTCGTAATGCCTTGCTACAACGAGAAATATTGCGCTTAAAAGAGGAGTTTTCTCAAATTTCAAATCATCTAGACACACTTGATAAGTGTTTCTCATACGGCGATGTAGGTATAGATGACCTAGAAAAGGTTTGTTCCTGCTTGATTATCAATCATCTGAAATCTTACTACTGTATTTTTTCTCAAATGTTTTATTGATTTTTTTTTGGCTAACACGTAGCCAGAAAGCAAGCAATGTGGATTGCCCTAAATCCTCTATTTTAGGATTTTGATTTATTAGAACAAAATAAATTGAAGGGGGACATAAACCTTACCTCCACGAAACAAGAAAGATTTAAAGAGGGGGACATAAATGATAAACCTTACCTCTTTTATAAAAAAAGTGGAACAAAAGCCGCACAAAGCAAATTGACAATACAAAACATAAGCATACAATTTAAAAAATTAAACCTGAAGATTAAAGTAATGAATCCTATACTGAGCTTGACAGGGAGCATCTTCCTGAATATTAGCCATAACAGCAGAAGAAATAGAACCCAAGGAGATAAAGACCAACAAAGACTTGTGATGATGTTCCTCGGCAGCTAAGGTATCAGCAGCAGACCTATTAGCTTTCCTGTAAGTGTGCCTAATGGTAAAGCCACCATGAAAATTATCCCTGGAATCCTTGTAAAAATAATAAAGACTAAAGAGAACTAGGAGGCCTTCATACACTTTACTGCTGCTTCAATTTAAATTACGTTGATTGTTTTTTATGGCTATGTTGATGACATCTATTTATGAAATTGTATACAGGTTTCTGGTGCTTGTTGTTGCACTTTATACCAGTTCTTTTCTTCTTATTCTCAGAAGCAAGGTTGCTGAGTAGTTAAATGTAGGTATTTATATAATGGCTAATAGATGACTTGAGTTTATGAAAAATAAAGTGAGTATAAGCATTGGACAGCAATAGAACCTCTAGTTTTGAATTTATTGCTAAGCATGTATTGCTAGACTACTTTAGTTGTGTTTCTTTTGCCTTATAAAGATTTGGCTTTGATAAATTATATCTTCCCCACGTTTGGAGCATACACATTCTTCTGCACATGATTTTTTATTACAGCTTACTTTGCTTTGCAGAATTGCAGTGTTTCTAAAAACCCAAGTTTAAATTTGAAGAGGAAATTCTTGGCCGAAGAACCATATGAGATGCGCCTTCAGAGTGGAAATGAACTTCTGAAGCCTAGTTACACAGCCTTGAATGACACTGATCCTTTCAAGCATAGCATAAAATGTAATGCACCATTGCTTCCCATATCCAGAAGGAACTGTACTCAATCCATATCAGGTATTGACTCTAAATTGGAGACTCTGCTTAGAGGTTCTAAACGAACAATGTTAAAGAGTTCTTCTGCCATAAATTCCAGTATGGCATCTTTTTCTGATAGACCGTTGGTGGGATCACAGGAAAGAGGTGCTTTATCTGTTGTCGAATTGGATAAATTGGTAGAAGGGAAAACGAATTCGCAACCAACTATTTCGAGGCTTTCTGACGATGTTATCAAATCAATGTACGACAAAAATATTGCAGTGGTGGCCGAAAATAGTGTCAGAAGTCCTCTTAGAATTGATGCTGTCGGGCAGAAGGCTGGTCATAATAAGAAGAGAAAGAAAGTTGGTGATGCAGTTGAATCAATTGAGCATTTGTATTGTGAGGGTAAGAAGTGGCATCTGCAAATAGCAGAGAAGTTATCTACGCTGCAGGATATGTTAGAAAGTCGAACAGACAAATGCTTAGGAGAGGGAAGGTGCTTGGTACCTGATCTTCAAGACAATGATCACAAGAAGAAAAATGCAGTTTCTGTGGAGGAAGTAGCCACGCAGCAGTTACACATCTCAAATGAGCTGAAGAGCAAGCTTGGGATTAATGGCATTGGAGAGACATATATCTACCCTAATGATTCTCGACCAGCGAATAATGCAACAAGAATTGCCCATGCATGCAATGAAAAAATTGGCGATGCTAGAATTTTTGAGGAAGTGGCAGATAAGGATTATATGAAATTTCTTGAATTGGATAATCCTTTTGATGAGGAAAGTTATCGTGTGGCAATTGAAAGGCCTTTGTCACCAACTCTTCCTGAGATTGAGTTTCAGATAGATAACTCCAAGAGTTTTGTAGTTGGTTGCTTCAATGGTGTATTATCAGTTGAAAATGATAATATGGTGCCATCTTGCAGCCTTGATGTAGAGATTGATTATAGCAAGTTAAATGTTAATACCTCTATGACTTGCCATGAGAAGGAAAATGTCGATGATTTTTGTGAAATCTTAGAAAATGATGAAAAGTGCAAGTCTCAGACTATGCATGCAGGCAATTCTTCTATGAATCAATTATGGAATCTAAGCGAGTTAGGCCTGTTGGATACCGACAATAAGGGGATAAATATTTCACTTGAAAGTAATCCCGAATCTTCTCGTGATGATTTTCCTCGGTTTTGTGTTGTGTTTTCAGATACCAATGACAATAGCAGCATTTCTAAGATATTCTCTGCTACAAGAACTTGTTTGACTCAGTGCTCTATGATTTCTCAGACAGACCGTGTTGTTCAAAAGACGTTGTCTGCTCTTTTGAAGGTTGAAGATCTTTTACCCAAGTAAGTGATTTATACTGATTCTGAATTTCAGACTCATGTTGGTGAGATAATTTTTATGGCAATTGAACTTTTGTTTGACACTTATGTGGGCATAGTATTTATACTTTGTATTTGTTAGCTCGGACTTTTTAGAAGGAACCATGTTTTGGACAGACTTGGTTCTGGAAATTTCTTTTCTCTGATACCTGATGGGGACTCCCAAGTCAAGAACAAAGAAGAGATTTGTTATATTTATTATTTGGAGTTTTTATTATGTTTAATATAAAAGTAGTTGCAGTGTTCTAAAAATTCCCGCCTAGGCGCTAGGCCCCCCTTGGCGCCCCGCCTAGGCGCTAGGCCCCCTGATGCCTCGCCTAGGCCTAAGGCGGCAAAAAAATCCCTTCAGGAAATTAGGTGGGACCTAGGCGGGGTCTAGGCGAAGAGGTTTTTTTATTTTAATAACTACTCAAACCAGATCTTGATATATTTATTTTTCTAATAATTTATCATATTCATAATACAACTTGTAGCAAATCAAATCACAACAAGAAGTGAACAATATCAAGTCAAAATGGATAATTTTATTATAGTTGTAATTTTCTGAACTTGTACCGACTTCAAATTATATAAATGATGATACATTTGTAATATTTAGTTTAATTCAATATAATTTTTAAATTTATGTTTAGTTTCTTAAGTTATAATATTGAATTAAATTCTTGAAATTTTAAATTTTATTATTTAATAGCAATCTTGTTTATGAATAAAATTAATATGTTAAAAATATGTTTGAACTTTGAACAATTGCATGTTTATGTTTGAACTTTGACATTAGCAATATAAATGTGTTTGAACTTTAAGCGAATGCCTTTATTATTTTTATTATAGATTGTTTTGCTTTATATTATTGTTTTGTTTGGATAATTGTAAGATAAAATATTAAAATTGTCTTAAAATAAAAATTCTCGCTTTATGTCCTTTAGTACTTGCCTAGGCAGCTAGGTCCCCACTACTTACCTGCCTCCCGCCTCCCGTCTAACGCCTTTTAGATCATTGAGTAGTTGATGTGATTTATGTATTTTATTTATTAGTGGGGGATTTAGGATATTAGTTAATGATTAAGAATTATTAATAAGAGTATTTTAGTCGTTTAATGTTATATTATTCTTTAAGTAAAATTAGGGTTTGAGTCTCTTTAAATAATGATGTAATCTTCACAAGTTATTTAGACTAGATAATATTTGATATTGAAATTGATTATTTCATTTATACCGTAGAGATATTGTATCTATCTTGGTGTTTGATACGTGGAGTTGATACACTTGAGAGATCCTAGAGGTCTAAACGTGGAGTTTAGATCCTAGTTTATTTTTCGGTAAATCTTCATCCCAGATCTGTCCTACATCATTTTTTGGTATTAAAGCTTAAGGTTTCTCCATTAACTTTTTAGTTTTTGGGAGATCTTTGGGTTTTTTTTAAAAAAAGGTCGAAAGTACTGTTCACGGGCCGGATTTAATGTTCATTGGTCGGAGTATTGTTCATTGATGGAGTTACTGTTCATCGCGGTTGTTCACTGAAAAAAAAGGGAAGAGGAAAAGAAGAAGGCTGCTATGCTTTCTTGTTACTGCTGTTGCTATTCTCTAGGGAACAAGAGTAACCCTAATCTCTAACTTATAAATATTTTGTCAAAATAATAGTTTAAACTCCATGGTTTTCGTAACTTTTCAATTTTAGCCCCGTAATTTGAACACTTTTCACTTATATCCTTTCATCATTTTTTAAATCAACCCTACACTTTCTAAATAACAACGATTTTAGCCCTTATTTTTTTATTTTATTTTTAGTTAGGCCCTTAAGTTGTCAAAAAAAAAGTTTACTTTATTTATTTATTATTTTATAACCCATTGTCTCAAACATCCAATGTCTCAAGCCACTAAAGAATTGATTGTCTAAGCAAAAGAGTATATTTGGTTTCTTGCCAGTGAAAGTAACCGAATATACTACTTTATTAATACACGTGGTCATAGATATTTGAAACACAAGGAGGAAGAGCTTAGATGAGAGATGATTGATGCACAAGATTACCTTGGAAAATTGGAATGTCGGTATCGAGATGAACATAGAAAAGTTGAAGCAAGGAAACGTCAACAAGCTAAAGCAAGAGAGGCTATACAAAGAGTGATTTCTATATATTCTTCTATGAAAGAAGGCCTTATTGACTTGCGGGCACATTTTCAAGCGAGCAAGAGAAAGAAAAGAGGATGTTCCAAATTTTAGGGCTACAAACAGTTGTGACATGTCCATGGAAATTATTGAAGTTTCAAATGTTGAACCAAAGATTATGTTCGAGGAACAAATTGAAAAAACCTCTAACGTTGCTTTTGAGTTGTTTGTTACTGAGGGAAAGATGATTCGAGAAGTTGAACCAATCCAAATTGACGTTGATTTCGTTATTCCAGAAAGCTTCTTTTTAGCACCTTTGAATACAAAACTAATGCTCTCATCCATGGTTGTCAAGTCGTCGACTAGTCGTCGCCTAGGCGACGACTAGGCGTCGAGTCGACTAGAAAATTCAAGTCGGTAGGACGACTTGGTAACATAGCACATAGTAGACCGCTCAGGCGTCGACGTGGACGACTTGGACGCTTATGGGACGACTAGAGGACGACTAAGCTGGAAAAAATCGGGCGACTTTACAAGCGGGTTTGACCCGAACCAATTTATAAACCTAAACTCCTAATCGATCAATTTCCTCACAACCTTCAGACCTTCGACAGTTCGACGACTTCGACGAAACACGATAGGGAGAAACGATAAGGAGAAACGATAGAGCTTACCTAGTTCGTGAATCGTGGCTGTCCAAAAGAGAATACGACATGCTGCTCGTTCCTTTTCCTTCTCTTCTCGACTGACTCGGTGACTCCGGTGAAATGAGTTCGATGTTGATCGCTTCCACCATTAGTCCGTGATCTGCTCCAATGACGGCCAAACGGTTAACGGTGTTCTTCTTCTTTCTACTTGTTTCTTCTCTTCTTTCTACTTGTTTCCATTTCATGAATTTAAATGTGAGTCCATGACTTCTTAACGCAAATTTTTGACTTGTTATTATTTGGGTAGAGTTTAGAAAAGTTATGAGGTGATGGCAGAGTCGTTATTATTTGGGTAGAGTTTAGAAAAGTTTGGCTTGGGAGTCTTTGATGATGCTCTATTATATATACGTAGAAGAGTTTACTTTTCTCCAATAGTTGCACACATTGCTCTAAGCCTCAAACAGTAGATGGTATTAAAAATAAAACCCTTCGTATTTTCTGACAGATGAGAATTAATATTTTATGTTTTAGCTTCTACTTGTGTTTTGTATGTTACTAGCAACATTTATATACAAATGCTTAATGTTTTAACTGTCCCAGTTATACTTATACAAGTATCTGCATCACTACCCAAGTTTGTTTTATTTACCATGAATTATTTGTTTGTTTAATTGTATTTTATAGAATTGTAGATAGTTAAATGGCGGAAAGTTCAGGAGCTGAGGGTTATGATCCAAGTAAGGATCCTAAAAGAAAGGCCAAGTCTAAAGACCTGGGGTGGAAATATGCATTTTGGCCAGAATTGAGCGATAAAAATCTTGTGCAATGCATTCTATGTGGAAAAAAGGTTCATGGAGGAATCAAGAGATTTAAACATCTTAGCGGTGGGTATGGGATGTGTCCAAGTGTCCTCGAACTACAACAGAAATTTCAAATGAGATGCATCAAGCAATAATGGGTAACAAAAGGAATAAGTCAATTCAATTTGATGACCATGACGAAGTAGAAGAAATTCAGTCATCTAATATTCCAAACAATGCTTCCAATGCTTCTAATGTTTCCTCTACAACTGTTCCAAGTTCTGGGACTGCATCTAAAAGGATGAAGAGTGTATTTCAATTCCCTAAGCCACAATCACAAACAAAGACCATTGAAACTCATTTTAGGAAATCTCCTGAAGAAGTTGTGGATGAAAGGCATCGAAAAGGTCCTAGCCAAACTACTTTGGAGAATCGCTCAAGGACACCGAAGAGAAAGAGAAAGTTGATATGCATGTTGCCAACTTTTTTATGAGTGTGGCATCCTTTTAATGCAAAGAAATCGAAGAAGTTATGAGGTGATGGCAGAGGCTATTGGGCAATGATATAAGTAAGGTTACAAGCCTCCATATCACGAGTTGAGGGTTCCTCTTTAGCGAAGGCCAAGACTAAAACAGAGGAACCGAAAGAGAAACACAAAACTTCTTGGAAGCAGTACGGTTGCAGTCTTATGTCAGACGGATGGACGGATAGAAGAGGTGACACTTGATAAATTTTCTTGTTAATAGTCCTGCTGGTACTTACTTTTTGGGATCGATTGATGCCTCTCTTTCAATCTCGGATGCAAACATGTTGTGAGCTCCTTGATGGGAAGATAAAAGAGATTGAAATTTGAGTATGTTGGTAAGTGGTGACGGACAATGCCGCCAATTATAAAATGAAGAGGTCGTATATGTTGATGGAGAGGAGATCGACTTTGTTTTGGACACCATATACTTTGCCCATTGCTGAGACTTGATGTTAGAGGACATAGCAATATGAAGCAATTTAAGTCTACAATTGTGAAGGGCGTAAAAATAACCGGATTCATTTATAGGCATATGGTCGCCTTCTTGAGGCGATGAGGACCAAAACAAATGGGAGGGACCTTGTGAGATCGGGGAGTCACCCGATTTGCTACATCATTTCGACTCTTGAAAGTTTGTGGTAAAACAAGGATGCTTTGAGACACTTGTTCATCGGTGATGATTGGACAAATTCGAGATCACAAGCATGAGGCGGGGAAACAAGTGTATGATACAATTATTTCTTCTACTTTTGGCACAACGTAGAAGATTGTATTAAAACCTCACAACCATTACTTGTAGTCTTGAGGATTGTGGATTACGATGAGAGGCCGCCTACTGCTGAGATTCTTCTTTGTGATGGAATATGCAAAGAAAAAAAGATCAAAGATGCCTTCAACAACAAACAAAGGTTGTATAAGAAAGTGATTGACATCATTGGCGAAGATGGGCATGCCAAATGGAGCGAGAGTTATATGGGCGAGATTGTTTCTCAATTCGGGAAAGTATTTTGACATCAAAGAAGAAAAAGAATCTAATTTGGCTTACAAGTTGCGTAGAACTTGATGATGTTCTTTCAAAATGGTTCCCGACCAAGTTTTGGCGAAGACAAGATAAGCGACTTTAGCCGATGTCTATGAATCTTCTCGTGATGACTTTTCTAAAGACATGGCGATTAGGCAACGAAAGACAAAAAATCCTAGTAAGCATATTACATTAACTATAAATTTTTCTTTTAAGTTTAATAATTAAGACTATATTTGATTTTTTTTTAATTTTTTACATCTAATGTAGTTGATTGGTGGAATGCTTTTGGTGGTTGTGCTATTGAGCTTACAAAGTTTGCAAAGCGAATCCTCGGCCTTTGTTGTTCTTCTTCCGGTTATGAACGCAATTGGAGCACTTTCGAGTTTGTAAGTATTTAGTACATAACTAAATGTATAAATATTTTATGTATTCTTTTGTTAATATTTTTAAACAAAACTTTCAGATTCATACGAAGAAGAGAAATAGGTTGGAGCATCAACGGTTAAATGATTTGGTGTATGTATCCAATACAATCATTGAATTGTTGATAGGTTCCAAAGGAGGCGCGAACTTGAAAGAAACTTGATCCATTAGTCCTAAATGACTTTGATTGGGGTAATGAGTGGATAGTGCCGAACAAGATATAGTTCATGATGGAGATGATCTTACGTGGGAGGATGTTGATAGAAATGTTGGTGAATCTGATCTTGTCGAGGGGACACAATCTTCCTCGTGGGGCGGTCTATTCTACTCACGCCGTGGTAATGCTTCGACTTCAAGAGCTGTGATTGTGAATGAAGCTGATTCTGATGTTGGAGAAGAGGAGGAGGGCCTTCCTAATGATGATGAGGATGTTGATGATGATTATGGCCGAAGAGTAACTACTGTTTCGAGTGATGATGCCACTGCTGGGAGAGATGATGATGATTTGATCTTTGATGATTTTGTTTGATAGCTTGAGTGATATTTTCATTATGAAAAATGAGAATTTTGAGTTAAAGAATACTGAATTTTTATGATTTTGTTTTCATTTCTATATTATGTTTGTTTTTGACAATGTCACAATGAACATGTCTTTATCTTATAAAGGATGGTTGTCTAATTTTATGATATGATATCATGATTATATGCTTGTATATACCTTATCTTAACAATACTTGTTTACTTGTTTTATCATAAATTATTGAATTCTTAGTATTTCAATTTATGGTATTCTATATATACAATGTTAAAATGGGAAGAAACTAAACATAAATTTAAGAATTATATTGAATTAAACTAAATATTACAAATGTATCACCATTTATAGTAAAGTTCAAAAATTACAACTATAGTAAAATTATCATTTTGACTTGATCTTGTTAAGCTTCTTGTTGTGATTTGATATGCTCTGACCTGCATTATAAATATGGTAAATCATTAGAAATATCAATATATAAATATTCATATAAATGTTAAATATATAGAATTTTATACGTTATAAAATTTACATTGTTAACGACTTGTCGACTTGTGAGACGACTAGGTCAGTAGCTTTCGCCTAAGCGCTTAAGCTCCCTTTGTGTCGCCTCACCTCGACTTAAGCGCCTTGATAACTATGCTCTCATCAATTTTCTTTTAAATTTTTTTTGAGTCATACCGCGTGATGATGTTGTCAAAGGTGTTTCAAGATGTTCTTCCGTTGTCGAGGAGTTCAATGCTTATTCTTTCATATTATAGAACTCGAGGTCGAGTTTTCTCCAACAAGAAGAGAATGATGGGGACTCCAAGTCAAGAACAAAGAAGAAATTTGTTATATTTATTATTTGGAGTTTTTATTATGTTTAATATAAAAGTAGTTAATGTGATTTATGCATTTTATTTATTAGTGGGATTTAGGATATTAGTTAATGATTAAGAATTATTAATAAGGGTATTTTAGTCGTTTAGTGTTTTATTATTCCCCCAAGTAAAATTAGGGTTTGAGTCTATTTGAATAGTGATGTAATCATCGCAAGTTATTTAGACTACATAATAGTTGATATTAAAATTAATTATTTCATTCATACCGTAGAGGTATCCTACCGTAAAGGTATCCTACCGTAGAGGTATTTTATCTATCTTGATGTTGATACGTGTAGTTGATACACTTGAAAGATCCTAGTGGTCTAAACGTGAAGTTTAGATCCTAGTTTATTTTCTGTTAATTCTTCATCTTAGATTTGTTCTACATCAATACCCTTCCAAACATGAGAAATTTGGATGTCTTGAATCCTTTGGGTAAGATATTAGTCTTGTTAATGCTAAAACAAGTCAAAGTATGCAATGAACTGTTAAGAGAAGATATAATAAAGGTATATTACTATATGTTGTTAAAGTTTTGTTTAAAGAATAGTTAACTTCGTCTTTTGAATTTAAAAGTTCTATTATATTTTTAACAGACCATTGGAGTTTTAACTTCAATTTATACTCTATCCCAAGTATATATTTATTATATTTAGTATATATCTATAAAATGATGAATTGCAAGTTTGCAACAGCTTTCAGAAGTAAAAAGGCCTGAAAGTGGTCACGTGGAGTTATGCCACTTCGGTATTTTCTTCTAATATCTGCACAGGCTGAATTTGTTAATGAATTCTTTCCCTTATAGATAATAAATGTATGTGTTACTACAATTCTCTAATTGTTGTCTTGTATTTTTTCCAGGGAAAAGGTTTGCGTGTTTTTTTCAGTACTCTTGCAGAACTTTCCTGGGATTGTGTTGGAGAACTTTAAAAACCATAGAGATGGGGGTTTGATCCCCTTCTTTGATTCATTTGGTGGACGCATGCGCTCAGGTTCTTGTGACTATTACGTGGTTGTTGATTTGTAATGATGTTCTGCACTGCATTGTATATAGATTACTTAAGTTCTTCACACTTGTAAATTTCTTTTTACTGCAGTCATGCAAAATCTAGAGACGATAAGGATGTTCGAAGAATTATTGAATTTGGATGAGCTGCTTAACCTCATTGAAGATTTCCTTATAGACAGAAGAGTTCTGGTACATGGTGATGTATCTTCTGATTCATTGCTTGTAATTGAGTCAAGAGCCAGCATTGTTCTGAGTGATGGGAATGTAATTCTATCCTTTCAAGCGGCTTCAGCTCAACAGCTGGTGGCTGCGGCAATTGTGTTAGCATCTTTATGTGCAGCAGTTGATCATATTGGTTTTGTATGCGAGGCTTCGTACAACATTTTCAAGATGAAAAATATCGACTCTTCAATGCTAGCTATTCTTCATGTTTTTGCTTATATATCTGGAGATAAATACTTCACCGATAACGACTACAGTTTATTAGTGACTGTCATAAAATCTTTAGTTACATTTCTGGAGAGAGCAAAAATGTCAACTGGTTCTACTTCGTATTGTCAATCTTTGAGCAAAGTTCAGCTTGGGTTTCCTCCATGTAATGAATGCCCATTTTCTGAGGGTGTGGTTTCCATGGATGTAGTTGTCTCGCTGCTTATGGAAAAACTTGACAACTATGCCTTATCTGATGTCACGTATGATGATCTGATCGAATCAATTGTTTTTTTGAATTCTAAAGCCCTGGACAGCAAGGAGAAAACTAAACGATGTTCAGGCTTTTGTGTCCAGTACAGGAACTATGATGCATCCCTTTGTCTTCACAAAAGTGGAATGGCTACTTCACCGGAAACTGATTCTGACAAGACTCTGTCCAATTTGGGTGATGTCCTGTCATTATTTGAGCTGGTAGCATCTAACATGGTATAATCCTTACCTCTTTTGGTTTACATGTACTTTGTTTGTTTATATATCTTTCCTAATGGTGTTAGCCTGTTAGTATGATTTCAAAGCTAACTTATTAAAAAAAAATTATTGAGCTAACTAAGTTTTCTGATGTTGGCAATTTTTTTTTATAATTACCGTTTATAATACTCTTTTTGTTTTTGTTTTTTTGGCAATATGAATTAATTTTTATACCTAACAGGTAAAGAGAATGGGCCATAAAAACTATACAAATGGATTTCATATTTGGGTTGAAATTTTTGTTGGACATTTTGAAAATTATTACAAATTTTAACTAAATAATTTTTTATGATCAAAATGATCTATTTATTTTGTTACTGAAGCACCTTTCAAATGGCATATGAGCTTAAATTTGTTAAAGAAAAAAGAAAGCAACAAAACTTTCTTGGGTATTATTCTTTCGAGTAGATTGTTTGGGACTGTGCTTTATATACTTTCCATGTATGCAATGGTTTGCAAACCCTTTTTGGTACACTATTGTGCCATATTTTGTTACTTTTCAAGGGGGGAAAAAGGAATAATGTTTGAGTTTTTCTGAGTCATTGTTATAAAGTTTTCATTATTGTGTACCAACCTAAGGGGGTGTTTGATAAAAACTGAATAAATCTGAATCTGAATGAGCTGAATCTGAATCCGAATGAATTGAATCTAAATCTGAATGAAAAAAGCTGTTTGATAATTGACATGTCTGAAACATTTGAATGGCAAAACTTTATTATTTTACCTCTCTGAAAAAATTCAAAATTATTATAAATTTATTTAATATTACTTGGTATAATAGTTAATTTTTTTTTTAATTTTTTTACTTGATTCATTGATTCACCATTCACTCAAAAAAATCGACTTAGCCATTTCAAATTTCGTCCATCTTACCGATTCAGCCATTCAGATTCAGCTCCATTCAGCTGTAAACAAACACCCCTTAAGTCTCCCTTTTCTAAATTAATAATTATATTCAGTTCAAGTGGTTTGAGGAATTTGAACGCCCGACGAGACTACAACTTGCATTGATGTTGTGAAAGTTTGCATCATTCTCTAAAAACTCTTATCTTTACACACACACGCGTAATTAAAATATCCATCTCTCTTTTGAATGTCTTGGGTGAGAATTTGAGATGGATCATGAAAAAATGGCGCTAGCATTTTTGATCCAAATACATTTTCAATGTTGCTTGCGATGATGTTGAATATCTTTTTCCTGCTATATAGTTTAATCATTTTTTCTCTTAAAATATCTGCTTTGAACAAATAAAAGATTTATAGCCTTGACTTTTGGTAATTTTGTTTCTGGCTTGCAGAGTTGGAATTGGACATTCAACAACATTGTCCTTCAGCTGTTGACAAAATTGGACTCCTGTGTCCTAGAGAAATCTTTGCCTGCTATTGTTATTCTTCTTGGACAATTGGGGAAGTAAGTAATGATTTTATTTGGTATTACACAATCAACTTTTTATTTCATCCCCCCAACCAAAAAATAAATAATGATGTTTATACTTGAACCTCTTATTTATTTGTTTATTATTATTATTTATTTAATACAATGTGAGGCCATTGTTTCTGTTGAATCAAATCTTGTAATACAATCGGTAACAAGTCTCTTAAACACCATCCCAATTCTATATAATCTGCTTTTACTTGTTAATTAATTTTCCTTCTAAAAGCTTTGAAAACTGATCTTTTCTCAATTCATATCTATGCCATCTTTTCACCAGGACCTCTAGATCCTTGCTCGTTATAAACATTAACATGAGTAGTATATTTGGTTTCCTCCCATCTTACCAAGTTTGTTATAAAATATTTTCACATTACCGTATCTAACCCATGGTAAAGTTCATCTCACCTCTTTAACTTGGCTTCCATTTTCTTAATTTTTATTAGGATACGTGTCTACATTCCATTTCCAAAAGGCCAGGCACTCATCCCTTTGACTTAAGTATATTGTTTCATACTTTCTAATAGAGTCAGTCATCTAATTACACATCATATGTTTCACTTTTGAAAGTCCATGTTGCTTTTCTGTTTGGACCTTAAACAATTCCTCTCTCTTATCTTTTGAATTCTAGTATTATTTATTAACACATTAATATGGATGAATGTTGAAAATTAAGCTATTTTATGTAACAATCTCCGAGTATTTGCCCTCGAATTTATATGTTTGTCTCCTATTTAAATCTACTTATATTGCTTTTACTACTTGCTCTAAAAAATTGTTAGTTTCACATTCTCTCTAAATGGAAACCAGTTTTGGCTGATTTTTTTTTTCTCTTGTACGGATTTGAACTTCAATATTTTTTGTTTTACAGGCTTGGTGTTGATGCGAATGGGTATGACGACACTAATGTTGAAAACCTTAGAGGTAGATTGTCTGCATTTTTGTGCCGGAGTGCCTCAAGTAACTTGGCTCTGCCAATCCAAATTGCTACCGTAACTGCTTTACTTGGGGTTATTTCTCTCAGTTTTGAAGAACTTATTAAGAGTAGTACGGAGCTTCCAGAAGTTGTAAGTAGTTCATGTCCTTCTGATTGTATAAGGAGGTGGTTTTCTTTGCTGAGTAATGAGCAACAGTCTTTATCAATGAGACTTTTAATCGCTGGTGTGCCTAGTTGTGGAACTGGATAGTACGCCTCTGTATATACTGATAATTTAATTTTGTCGTCTCAACCAATGTCACATTTTTGACAATCATTTGGTTTTGGAATTAATGAGGAAGGCTAAATGACTTGTGGCTTCTTGGTTGTTTCGAGTTTAGTTTGCTGAATGCTATAATTCAAGGATTCTATTGGAATTTTAATTATTCGTGTATTAAATGCTGTTTTGTATTTTACTTCGTGTACACCTACTTTGATCTTGGTTGAGGCGTACCATGAGGGGGTGTCTAGGCGCGACAGGTGTGCGTTTTCTAAATGAGTTGTGTGGATCAACCTTGCTCTGTACTTGTGAAGTTACCCTCGAAGTACATTTTCCCCCAAGCCAAAGCTTCCTCATAGCTTGTGTTCACATCCTTATTATATAGTCCCCAAATCGAGATCACGATAATTGAGGTAAGCAGCCCTTGGCGAGTTTGAGACATGCTGCTCCATGTACTTGTAAAGCATCCTCATTCAGTTTATATGCGGGTTAAATATACTTTTCTCACTCTATTCGACCTCGGTTTATAAATGCATCACTGAAGTGAATTTTTTTATAATTGATTCATTAAACTACAAAAAATTATCAAATCGTTATAAATTTTGTTAAATGAGTTGACATCAGATATTACTTACCCCACTTCTAATGACACATCATTTATTTTACGTGAGTTAGTTATTGACACAGTGGAAATTCGGTGGTTAAAACTAATTTGGTCGACTAAAGGCCAGACAAAGACAGAACGAAAAAGTGTGCGAAGGAAAGGAGAGGAGAGAGAGATTGAGGCGCGAAGTTCTCATCTTGCTTGCGAATTTGTCTTTGATGCGAATATTGCTCTTGAATATGAATCTACTAGTGTGAATCTTCCTAGATTTCTTTAATTTAGGGTTTGTGCACATAGGTTAATTGGGAATGGGTACCATTAAGTTAGGGGTTTTTAATCTGTTGTAACCATGTTGTTTTTCTTTATGTCTTCTCCATCTTTCTTGACTTTATATATCCGACATGTGGACCATGGGTTGATTTTTGCCATTGTTGTCTTCTTCGGTCCCCCAAGTTCTATAAATAATATTTTTTAATTTTTTTTCGTTTTCATAGAATGAGTGGGATTTGTCAATTGCATGCTCACTATGAGGGCAAATTTGTTCATCAGCCTAAAACTGAGTACAAGGGAGGTAAGGTTGAAATTTATTCCCGTGTTGATGTTGATTTCATTTGCATGACTGCAATTAACTCATTTGCTGAAGCTTTAGATTATGATAACAATGCTAAGGTTTATTTTAAGAATAATGGTCAAACTAGTGAAAGTGGTTATAGATTGGTGCATGATGATGCCAGTATTAGAGACAAGGTAAAAGTGTGTTTCCCTTTTGGTATGATTGAATTTTTTGTTGATTATGTATTTGTGAATGAAGGAGTTGTGATTGAACCACCTGATGTGAATGAACAAGTTGCAACATCTTTTACTCAACCCCCCAATACAGAAGATAATAACAAGGGGAGTACTAGTGCAAATGCTAATATGCAGATGTCAAAGAGGACTAAACAAAGGGCAGGTATGAATAGTAAAATTAATCAGAAGGAGAGGAAAAATACTAAGAGTAAGAAGGAGACTATGAATAATCAGAGGAGGAAGACTAATAGAATTAAAATGAATCAGAAATCAAATAAAAAAAACTGATGATACACCAATTGTGATTGGGGACTCAGATAGTAGTGATGTGACGCCCCCAAAATAGGTATACACATCACCCATTCTGAGTCGCCAAATACATGGTACAAGAAGCAAACTACAACTTCAATAATACAAATGTCGTGTGAAATACGACAATATATACTGTGAGTTTAAATACAGATATTGCCATCTAGATAATATCCACACGCAAATAAATCCCCATCATAATTATTGATACATTATTTTACAAAAATGGTGAGGACTACTAAACAAATCTCTCTAGAACTTTCATTCCATACCCCACTACTAAGACTTCGCTACATTCTCGCCTCCCGAGAAGAAAAATGGAACAACAAGGAAAAGGATGAGCTCAACTAGCCCAGTAAAGAATATTATGACTAAGATAATATACAACAAATTATCGTTAGTCTTCATCAGGGAAAAATCTGATAGAATACAATAGACAACAAGTTTCGGATCAATATTCAAGAGTGAAATAATAATTCATAGAAGAGTTACGTAGAGAATGAAATCTACTATAATCTATGAATTTAATAAATCCATCATCAATATTTTATCCTGTGAACATCAATCAATATTCATCTCAAATCAAATATTCATCTTTGCACTACAGCCAAAGATATTCATCAATCCACCATGTTCATCTCAACACTGCTTCATCTTTGCACTAAAGGCCAAAGATATTCATCAATCATTCATGTTCATTTAAACACTGCTCATCTTTGCACTACAGCCCAAAGATATTCTTCAGAATCATTCATCTTTGCACTACTGAGCCAAAGATATTCAATAATATCATCATTTAAGACTGAGGATGATGAAAAATATTTTTAAAGAACGAATCCAGTGAAACAAAATGACAAGGATTAAGGATTAAGGATTAAGGATTAAGGATTCGTACTTTGTTTTATCCATGTCCAACAATACCTCAAAAATAATCATAGTGGTGTAAAATTCAAGAATGATCAAAACATGGATACAATCAAAGCTAGTATCCGTAATAGATATTTTGAACGAAAAGAAGAAATTTTATTTTTTTCTTGAATAGTCAGATATCGTGAATAGTCCGAGTATCGTGAATAAGAATCCGACACCAAAAGATAGAAATTTCACAAAAAAAACATCTTCACGCTTACTGAATAGTACTTCGTGAATAGTAACTCATGAATAGTAACTCATGAATAAGTAACTCATGAATAAGTAACCCCGACATGAAAAAGTTCCAAATTTGATAAAAGTTCCAACTAATATTTCAAAGATAATGATATTGAAGAAATAATATCATTACGAAAAAAAATAATATCCCTTACCTCAAAGAATCAAGATTTCTAAGGAAAGGTCGAAAGTGATCTTGAATGAAACTTGTACTTTGAAATAAAGAACTCTCAAAGTATCTAAATACTCACAAAATACGCTCAATAATATAGAGAGAGAAAGAGAAAACTTTGTTTCGTGTGATTTTCAATTCTAACTTAGCCCTCTATTTATAGAAAATATTAGCCCGCCAAGGCAGACTTGACCAAGCTACCGATGGCTTTTTACTCGCTACTATTGCCACCCACCACATTTGAAATAAAATTCAGCACATTTTTCACCAACCACAAGTGGGGCCCACTCAATTCTAGAATTTTCCACCAAAATCAATTATAAACCTAATTTCCTAATCACCACCTCTTAAAATTCATAATAAATTATACGCTCATTTTAACGGTTCAAAATTTGTGGACATATACTCAACTTATGTATGTATAACATATCCAAAATTACAACGATCCAACGGTCGGATTAAAATTATAACTCACACAATAAAGTCAGTAATAACACCGATTTGATCTTTTAATACCTCCAATCCGACAAAAATACAAATAAAACATCTCAAAGATTAATTCCTTCATTAATAACCACATAAATAAATCCATCATTTATGTTCATATAAAATAAATATTTCCTTATCATATGAATCAATAATTAATTATTCACAAATAATATTACGTAATCACAATTATAATAACCAGCAGCCCTCAGAAAGAGGGGCTTTCCAATAAGGATCTCTCCTCATCAAGGGCGCCGCAATTAGGTGACCAAACCTCTCCTTGATGTAACTTTCTAGACATTGCCAATAATGTTATCTAATAATATTAGTCAAATAATATGAATTATTGATCCGATAATGGGAAATAATGTGCGATGACAATTATTGAAACAATAATAATATAAAATATCAACGCAACAATTATTGAATCAATAAAATAAAATATTGAATAAGAATTCACCGTGAAAATTATTGAGTAGTGCCTTCTTTACGTAAGGATCAATAATTCAACAATAATCGTGTAATACTGCAGGCCATCTTCTTGCAACCACGCCAGACATCAGATATTTTAAACCAACGGGTATTCCAACAAGTCTTAATTCTTGAATAACAACTACGCCAATTATTTATAACCACCCAAACTTTGTCGTTTTCTTCATCATCCGACAAGCTTATCCGTTATGGGGCCCACACATGGTCGCTACCGTCGCATTTAATATTCCCCACAAAGATTTAATATTCCACGACCAAACGAATATTCCCACAACAATGAATATTTTATAACCACTTGCTTATTTTTGAAGTATTTATGTATTTAACCCCTAACTATCCACATTAATCAAATCAACCCTTACTATTTCAAAATAATAAATAAAGGAAATTCCTTTTTATTTAAAAAAATTTTCGGTCTTACAACCTCCCTCCTTATGAAATTTCGTCCTCGAAATTGACACACGCACTGGTGTTTCGAAAAGATGAGGTACCTCGCTTTCATTTTCGCTTCCAATTCCTGTGTCATTTCCTCTATAGCATGATTCCTCCACAAAATTTTAACTTGTGGTATGACCTTTCATGGCGTAGGGACATGCTCCTTCCTATCCAAAATCTTGACAGTACCTCCTCATACGTTAAGTCTTCTATTATCTCGTCCTGTTCTAACTCAATGACGTAGTTCGAATCGTCCCACATATTTACGTAACATCGATACGTGAAAAACGCGTTATGAACACGCGTCATACTTGGCGGTAAACGAGTCTTATAGGCCACGCTTCCTATTCGATCGAGAATTTCAACCGGATTAATAAATCGAAGGTTTGAGCTTTCCTCACCTCACCGATTCTCGCTTTTGAAATAACAACTTCTTGCACCTCCTTCTTCAAATTCATCACCCCGCTAGTAGCTTGAACAACTTTAACTTTATCGATTAAAGTCGATTATACTCGTATATCATCACGTACATCAGATATCATCACGTGGGTACCTAGAGTTTTCATCTCCATCTCTATTATTTGTATATTATACTGAAATGAGTCTTTGATAATATCGTACTCAGATTAGTTGTACGATCTTCTACTCAACACGCCGCCTACTACGCTCGCTTTTCCGGATGGCATGGTCGAACATATCTTTGAAATGAGTCTCCTCTTGAGTTCTTCAAGCTCTTCCCACATTCCTTGCTCCATTCGAATTTTGTATCTCTACGAGTCACCAAATTGCGATAATGGAATAGCAATTCGAGAATATCCTTCAACGAATCTCCGATAATAACCAACTAAGCCTAAAAGCTACGATTTCGATTCTCGACTTAGGTTGCTCTCAATCGTGACTCATATCCCAATCTTGGATAAGACGTCACAATGACACCTATCGCTTTACTATCGCATCGAATATGACGTCCCCTATAGAGAGTCCGGCTTAGTAAATTCCACAAAGGAAGTCACCAGATAAAGGCTCGGTACCAAATTTATAGTTGAATTTTTAACTCCACGAAGTTCAATAGAGCCATTCGATATGAGATTTTAGGAATGAGTTTTGTACCGGGTTCAAAGTCGATACAAAATTTAATATCAGGCTTTGGGAGTAAGCCAAGAAATTCTTCAGAAAATACGTCAGGAAAAATCAATAACAACAAGAATATTATTCAAATCTGACGTGTCTTTATTCAAATCCATAACATGGACTAAGAAAACTTGACATCCGTAATAAACGAATGACTTCATGGCTTGATATGAAAATGTTTGACTACAATGGTTTGATTGCTTGAATTGAATAACAAAGTTGCTTAGGAATATGAAAACTAACAACCTTACAAAAGCAATCAATTTGGCATGATGAGTAGTTAACCTTAAAATCACATCAAAAGCAAATATCTCTATAGAAATAAGGTTAACAGGTAATGTGATAGTGCCAACTTGAATCAAGCAAGATTTTTAAACAACGGATGTAATGAAAGTTTCTCCTAATGGAGTCTCCACAGATAGGTCAAAGTTTAATTTCTCCGTAGTCAAGTTCAAACGTTGAGCGCAAGTAAGAGAGATAAAAGAATGGGTAGAACCAATATCTAGTAAGGTATATACTTTGCAAGAATTTATAATTAACTAACCCGTGCTAACTTCGTTCGGGTTCCTCGCATTTTGACTGGTCATGACAAACGCTCTTCCAAGAACCGTTGACTTTGACTTTTCTGGGACATCCTTTTGAGTCACCATTCTCGCTGGACTGGGTTTCGATATCGTACAATCTCGAGCGATATGTCCTTCTTTTCCACAATTATAGCATACCTTAAATCTGTGTGGGGGCGCTTTGATGATATGTCCCTCTTTCCGCATTTGTAACATACGACCGATGGTCTTTCTCCTCCTCGAACCAAATTTCTCGGGCGCCGACGCCTTCACATGGTCGTTGTTGAATCTCCTTTTTAAAATCTCCTCCCGACTCGCTTCTTCTATTTTTATGGCCACGATTACCACCAGAGTGGTAACCGCCTTTGTCCGTATTCTTCTTTCTCCACCGGTTATCGTTATTCGATGATCGCTATCTTTGGTATGATCCTCGGTTATGGTCCCTCGGTTGAACGTATTTTCGTTATCTCGCTTCTAACAATCGAGCCTCGCTGACAACATCCTCGAATAGAGAAAATTTATGAGAATGAGATACTTGGACGTATCTAAGGGTTTCAAACCTCTCGTAAACATCCGCGTCATACGCTCCTCATTCTCCACCAAATGAGGTGCAACTCGATAACTCCGCGAACTTCGCCTCGTCTTTGGACACACCATGTTATTCTCGCTAGTCTAATAAACTCCACTTCCTTCATATGACGAATACTTTCGTGGAAGTACTTGTCATTGAACTGCTTCAAAATATCTCCCATGACACGCCGAAAGCAAATGGATGGGTACGCTTCACGATTCCCACCAAAGAATCTGCCTCACCACGGAACATAAAAGTAAGCGAATGGAACTTTCTCGTTCTTCGCATCCCAAGACATCGAATATCTTGGTAATTTGCTTGACCCATGTTTCCGCCATGATCGGATCCGCTTTCCCGCACTCGTGGTCCCAACTCTTTGAATTGCTTGGTCGTGACAACCCGTGAATTGCTATCATTTCCTCCTCAGATTTTGAACACGAGTCTCCTCGTCTGCGATTTTGCATGAATCGCAAAAAACTTCTAAACATCCCCTCGCTTCATCATCTCGCTTTCAATGGTGTTGTTCACGGGAGGAACATTGCCACTGTTGCACGTTCTCCTCGTTGGTGGAAAGACAGCATCTCCACGGTCTCATTTACTCCACTATTAATATTCTCAATGACATCCTCAAATCTTGCCATAAAATAAGGGTTAATTAAGGAAATCAATATATCACATAATATTCCTATATACCGACCAACTAACAAATAAGCTTAGGTATGACACACTCAAGCGAAGGATTTACTCGCCTCTCCTCCTAGTTCTATTCCCCGATCTCCGCCAGAGATCATATCCCTAAGCTCGATATTAACCGCGACGCCCCCAAAATAGTATATACATCACCCATTCCGAGTCGCCAAATACATGGTACAAGAAGCAAACTACAACTTCAATAATACAAATGTCGTGTGAAATACGACAATATACCTTCGTGAGTTTAAATACGAGATATTGCCATCTAGATAATATCCACATGCAAATAAATCCCCATCATAATTATTGATACATTATTTTACAAAAATGGTGAGGACTACTAAACAACTTTCTCTAGAACTTTCATTCCATACCCGACTAGTACTTCGCTACATTCTCGCCTCCCGAGAAGAAAATGGAACAACAAAGAAAAGGATGAGCTCAACTAGCCCAAAGAAAAGAATATTATGACTAAGATAATATACAACAAATTATCGTTAGTCTTCAACAGGAAAAAATCGATAGAATACAATAGACAACAAGTTTCAGATCAATATTCGCAAATGAAAATAATAATTCATAGAAGAGTTACGTAGAGAATGAAATCTACTATAATCTATGAATTTAATAATCCATCATCAATATTTTATCCTCAGAACATCAATCAATATTCATCTCAAATCAAATATTCATCTTTGCACTACAGTGCCAAAGATATTCATCAATCGGTCCATGTTCATCTCAACACTGCTCATCTTTGCACTAAAGGCCAAAGATATTCATCGGT
The DNA here is from genome assembly GCA_020205615.1 of Panax quinquefolius. Classification (NCBI taxonomy): domain Eukaryota; kingdom Viridiplantae; phylum Streptophyta; class Magnoliopsida; order Apiales; family Araliaceae; genus Panax; species Panax quinquefolius. The sequence continues at coordinate 92,336,231 of CM035174.1, read as the reverse complement.
CATTCATGTTCATTTAAACACTGTTCTCATCTTTGCACTACAGCCAAAGATATTCTTCAGAAATCATTCATCTTTGCACTACGTGCCAAAGATATTCAATAATATCATCATTTAAGACCGAGGATGATGAAAAATATTTTTAAAGAACGAATCCAAAGAAACAAAATGACAAGGATTAAGGATTAAGGATTCGTACTTTGTTTTATCCATGTCCAACAATACCTCAAAAATAATCATAGTGGTGTAAAATTCAAGAATGATCAAAACATGGATACAATCAAAGCTAGTATCCGTAATAGATATTTTGACGAAAAGAAGAAATTTTATTTTTCTATGAATAAAGGTCAGATATCGTGAATAATTGTCGTATACGTGAATAGTAATCTCAGACACCAAAAGATAGAAATTTCACAAAAAAACATCTTCACGCTTCATGAATAGTACTTTCGTGAATAAGAACTCGTGAATAGTAACTCATGAATAGTAACTCGTGAATAAGAACTCATGAATAAGTAACCCCAACATGAAAAAGTTCCAAATTGATAAAAAGTTCCAACTAATATTTCAAAGATAATGATATTGAAGAAATAATATCATTACTGAAAAAAATAATATCCCTTACCTCAAAGAATCAAGATTGCGTAAGGAAAGGTCGGAAGTGATGTTGAATGAAACTTAGATTTAATAAGAACTCTCAAAGTATCTAAATACTCACAAAATACGCCTCAATAATATAGAGAGAGAAGAGAGAAAACTTTGTTTCGTGTGTGATTTTCAATTCTAACTTAGCCTCTCTATTTATAGAAAATATTAGCCCACCAAGGCAGACTTGACTTACCACCGATGGCTTTACTCGCTACTATTGCCACCCACCACATTTGAAATAAAATTCAGCACATTTTTCACCAACCACAAGTGGGGCCCACTCAATTCTAGAATTTTCCACCAAAATCAATTATAAACCTAATTTCCTAATCAGTCACCTCTTAAAATTCATAATAAATTATACGCTCATTTTTAATCTGTTCAAAATTTGTGGACATATATTCAACTTATGTATGTATAACATATCCAAAAATTACAACGATCCAACTATTTGGATTAAAAATTATAACTCACACAATAAAGTCAGTAATAACACCGATTTGATCTTTTAATACCTCCAATCCGACAAAAAATACAAATAAAACATCTCAAAGATTAATTCCTTCATTAATAACCACATAAATAAATCCATCATTTATGTTCATATAAAATAAATATTTCCTTATCATATGAATCAATAATTAATTATTCACAAATAATATTACGTAATCACAATTATGACAACCGTGCGGTTCCTGGAAAGAGGGGCTTTCCAATAAGGATCTCTCCTTCGGGCGCCGCAATTAGGTGACCAAACCTCTCTTAGATGTAACTTTCTAGACATTGCCAATAATGTTATCTAATAATATTATTCAAATAATATGAATTATTGATCCGATAATGGGAAATATCAAAAGATGACAATTATTGAAACAATAATAATATAAAATATCAACGCAACAATTATTGAATCAATAAAATAAAATATTGAATAAGAATTACCGTGAAAATTATTGAGTAGTGCCTTCTTACGTAAGGATCAATAATTCAACAATCTTGCATGCAATACCGCAATGCTTCTTGTGCAACCACGCCAGACATCAGATTTTAACCACCGGTATTCCAACGGTCTTAATTCAGTAATAACTACGCTGTTATTTATAACCACCCAAACTTTGTCGCTTTTCTTCATCCGACAGCTTATCCGTTATGGGGCCCACACATGGGCTGCTTGTCGTCATCAGCATTTAATATTCCCCGACAGCATTTAATATTCCACGACCAAACGAATATTCCCCACAACAATGAATATTTTATAACCACTTGCTTATTTTGAAGTATTTATGTATTTAACCCCTAACTATCCACATTAATCAAATCAACCCTTACTATTTCAAAATAATAAATAAAGGAAATTCCTTTTTATTTAAAAAAAAATTTCGGGGTCTTACAAGTGATGCACAAAGTGATAGTGAAATATTAAGTAGTGATGAAGAATTATTAGAGGCTAGGAAGAGGTGCAGGGAGTACAAAGCAGATATGGCTAGAGTTGAAACAGAGGCAGGTGATGAAACTAACTTTGTTGATGGGGATGCAGGTAATGGTAATACTAAAGGTGTTGAGGGTGATGTTGTTAGTTTCCAGTAGGCACAATATAGATCTAGAAGGGGGGATTGAATAGATCCTTAGAATTTTAAAATACTTTCTCTCTATTAAGTTATATTGCTCATTAAGTAGCACATGACAAACTTAAGAATCTTTTCAAGCACATCGGAATAAGTAAAAGATCCCCTTCATTGATATACTCATAATCAGACATATATTGTTCGTAGAGTTACTTTAGTAGTAGCGCTAAAACATACATAGCAGCTTATAGCGATTAATGTACATAATGTAAATGACATAAAGTAAAAGACACAAGGGGTTTTAAGTGGTTCAGAGACTCAAGCTCCTAATCCACTCTTCTGCTTTCAACTAGCAAGAGTTCCACTAAGGAAGGGCAGCACCCTGGATCACTAAGATTCCTTCAAGGCCGCCAGACCTTGGGACTTCATTCACTAAGAACTCTTGAAGGCCAAAGCACTTTTGAACTTCTCTAGTTCCCTTGGAACTCTTCAAGCCCAGCAGGCTTGGAATCTTCATTTAGTCCATTCGGACAAAGACCCCTCAGGCCTTGGCTTCTTGTTGTTGCAGTTGTTGTTGTTGTTGGTACTGAGCTGCCAAGATGTCATTAAGCTCTGAACATCTTTTGTACTTAGTAGCTTGGTGTGGTTCTCTATGCATTCTGCTTCGAGTCTGGACCCCATCTTCTTTGGTGCAGCTCATCGTCACTCTTTTCTGCTCATCTTCATCTGGTTTCAGCTTTGCACCATCACCATCTGGGTTTGCTAAGTCTCTGTGCTTTTGATAGACTTTGTCTGACACTTAGCAATTCCTGAACCCTTCTTCAATACTTTGCAGATATGGTTCTGCACTTGTTCAGTTTCAGCTTTCAATTCATGGTGATTCGTGGAGTGGCTCTCTTGATCTTCTTTGTACTCAACCACTTTTCTGAATGCTATCTTCTTGGCCTTCTCGGCTCTCAGCTTGGCTGCCATCTTTAGTGGCATTCTCATCTTTGTTAAGTGAAGCTTTGATCTGTTTGAGTCCTTCTTCAAAGCTGCTTCACTTCCACCTCGTAGTCTCAATTCATCGAGACTTGTTCTATTGATCTTTGGTGGAACTCGTAGAGTCAACAATAACATTCACCAACTCAACGATTCTGCAACTTTTTAATCATCAACAACTCTTGATCTTTGAAGCTCTGTTGATTTATACTCCTTCCTAATCTTCCAGTTTGAAAGTAGCCGTTGAAAGCTATTCAAATTGCTTTGCAGATCTCGAGTTATTTGGTGCAGACTGCAGATATGACATAACACCTTTTTTTGACTTTCTGACACTGCAGTCTACTGTTTCACCTACCTCATCAAAATTGTCACTTTCATGTCTCGGGCAGGTAGCTAACTTTATTTCTTCCTTCTCATTTCTAAATCAGAGGTTGTCCTTTTACATCGATGCTCTCAATAAGCTCTATTCGAATATCAGTCTTCAGATTGAGCCGTTGCCAATGCCTCAATCTTCAGTTGTTCGCACTCTACGATTTTGATGCATATCTTCTTGGACTTGATCGTAGTGTCTTGTTGACTGTTGCTTCTTGACTTGTGGAGTTAACACTACGATCTTGAAGAGTGTTTATTAGATCTCCAATGTGGAACACCTCTTCCTTCTCTAGTGCAGTGCTTCAACACTTCTGTTTGCCTCGACTGTTCTCAGATACTGATGGTTTGACTTCTTGCTCTAGCCCCTTCTGAATAACAAGATACTTTAGATTTGTGGCGTGTCCAACTCGCTTTCTCCTTGTGATCTCCCGTTCACTTATCATCAATGGACTGACCCAATGCTTAATCACTTTAGCCTTGTTATTCAGAGGCTGACCAGTATATCTGTGTATACTCCATCAGTTTCTTCTTTGTTTGGCAAACACTACGATTCTGGTTATTTTCAGGATCGTTATCATCTTTCTTATTTGCAGCCACTGCATATGCTGACTTTCATCAGTTAGCTACTGAAGTATTCTTATGATCATCTTGTGGAAAACTTTACCTTGAATGGCTTCTCAACTCAATCTGGATGCTGATTGAGTTGATGCTTAGATCTTCTATTAACTTGCATGCCATTCGTTGAGTGCTCTCTGGCTTCCTTCATGTGAGATGTATCTTTGCATTACCAACCAGAGGTTTCATTCCTTTGGATATTCTGGGAGTGCTCAATTGTTGAGAATTGTATTTGCTCTACGATTCTACTGTGGCCTTGTGAGCACATATGTTAAGGTCTTAGCTCTGCACCCTATGATTCAGCTTTGACTGTGCAGACACTACGACTTTGAGATCAGATCTTGATACTGCGATTTCTGTCGTTGTGCTTGTTGTCTTCATCTGATCTTGTTCGACTACGATCTCTGCCTTTGATACGATCAGTAGACTCTACGATTCTGAGTGTAGTCTACGATTCTTGAATTGGCTTTAGCAGATGCTCGGTTGGCTCGTGGTGGCGTGTCGTCTCTATGATTCTAACACGACTTCCTCAAAGCAGACTACTACCGAGGAAGTTCTCCTCGACACACTACGATCATTCCTCGTCTCTCCTGGAAGTCTACGAACTCCGAGATCTACTATCTTACAGACTACGATTCTGCCTCGATAGCTCTCGAGTTTTCCTTGACTCTCTTGGCAGATTATGATTTTTGGTGCAGTGCTCAACGATCAGACAAGCCTATCTATTACATCATAAGATCAACCTAACATGCTTGATCTTACTATATTTATAGTCCTTGTACATCATTTCTTTTTAAGGACTTTACAAAGCTGTTTTGCTTATGTAGGATTAACTTAACACATTTGATCAATTCATTCTATATCTTTGTACATATGTTTCTATTATCTATCAAAGGACTTTACAACTTTTCTTAATGCAAGCATACTTGCATATTCATTCATATATATGTATATCATAATCAAATCATATGTACATAGGAATATCATTCATATGCTTATTCCTGACAGATGTAACTAAGGGTGATGTTGAGGGGCCAAGTCAAGGTGAGGAGGCTGAAGAAACTGGGAATGAGGGAGATGATGAAGGGGCAGAAGTTGGTGAGGCTGAGGGTGATAAAGGTGCAGAAGGTGGTGAGGCTGAAGGTGATAGGTTAGTGAATGAGGTTATAGAAGAGGTTGATAGAAATAGTGAGGGAGATAATGTCACTGACTTTGATGATGATAGTGATTGGTGTGATGCCCCCAAAATATTGGTATACATCACCCATCTTGAGTCGCCAGATACATGGTACATAATACAAATACAATCTTTAATATACAACAAGAGAGCTGTGAGTTTTAATACAAATATCATCTTCTAGACAATATCCACTCTCAGAATAAGTCCTCATTACATTTATTATCACACTATTTAACAGAATAGTGAGGACTACTAATGCTATCATCCGGATCACAAATAGTTCCCCGACTGGTCCCCAAATATATTCTCATTTCAAAGAGAACATCAAGGAAAGGGTGAGCTCAACTAACCCAAGAAGAAATATTATGACTAAGATAATGCGAATAAATTATCATTAGTCTTCAACAATGTTAAACTGATAAAATACAATAGACATCAAGTTTAACTGCAGCGGAACAAGCAATCCATTAAAAGAGTCAAATAGAGAATAAAATCTACTATCTTTTATGATTTTAAAAGTTTTTCATCACTTTTATCACGAGACTCAAATTTTAATAAATAATCCACATCATCAAATCATCCCCGCACTATATGCCAAGGATATTATTTAAGATCACGATCACGAATTATCCATGCACTACGGGCCAAAGATAATCGTGTTTTCATCAACTATTCCCGATCATGCTATAAAATAATTCATCTTTTGCTCCTTTCGGTCAAGAGAATCCATAGCCATAATCATACCAAAACCGGTCCATCAATGCACTACGGGCAATGAGGACTTTTTCCACATCATTTGTAACATTACGGCCATGATTATACCGAATAATCCTCGGTCATAATCATACCAAGTCCATCTATGCACTACAGCCACGTATGACTTTCAACAAAATATAAACATGAGGATGATGACAATGATATAAGAATTCAATAAAACAAGTTCAAGAATTAAATTATTCAGAACTAATAACGCCCAAATTGTCAACATGATACTTCTTTGTAGAGAGTAAAATTCAAGAATGCTCGTAAGAATATTTTCATGAAAAGATATCGGATGAAGCGCAAATATCAAGGATATTTCACTAATTTCATGGAGTATAAAGTCAAAACTTTAATCAACCGAGTATAATAAAGAATGGAATAACAAAAAATCACCACGTACGCGGTACTTGATATGTATGTGTTATTCCAATGTAATAATAAATAACGGAACCAGTCAAAGCGTAATATGCACCGACACGATATTCCAAATGTAATAATAAAGAATGGAATAACAACAGAAATCACCATGCATGCGGTACTTGTGATGTACAAAGTTATTCCAATAGAATAATAAATAACGGAACCGTGTCAAAGAAATTCAGACCGACGGATGTTCCAACAGTAATAATAAAGAATGGAATAACAATGAAATCACCACGCATGCGCAGATTTCGATGTATGTTATTCCAACAAAATAATAAATAACGGAACCAGTCCCAAAGAATCGCATGCATGTGATATTCCAATGTAATAATAAAGATTTTAACTCAGTCCCAAGTGAACGCATTGCAACAAGATATTCCAATGTAATAATAAAGAATGGAATAACAAAAGAATTTCACCAAGTATAGGGTGATCACAGCGTACAAAAGTTATTCCAATGTAATAATAAAGAATGGAATAATGAAGTTCTCTTCATGAATATGAAAAAATAATACCCATTACGAAAGTACAACAAATAATATCCTTTACCTTTGAAAGAAGAGTAATCCAATTTGGTAGGCGAGGATATACTCGAAGAAAACTTAGACTTACGCTTCAAAGCTTTCTTAAACTATAAAGAAATACGTTTAAGATTATGAAGAAGAATTCTCTCTATAGTTTCTCTCTGTAGTTTCAAAGTGAATTCGTAAGAAATAATGAAGGAATGAGCTTCTATTTATAGAAGAATGGATCAGATAAGAACTAATTCATGAAATTGTCCGTTGATTGATTTACTTTTAATCTGACGGTCTGTATTTAAAAGCAAATCTCTTTTAAATAAAATATAATATATTCTATTTATAATCTAATAAAACGAATAACTTTATAAAAGTATTCTGCTTATATAAAAAGATTTTACTATGCAAAACACTATGCATAATAGAATATAATATATTTTATTTATGTAATAACTTTATAAAAGTATTCATGCTTTATATAAAAGCTTTTCCGTTTTATTACATTAATAATACTAATAAAACAAAATTTATATAATATATATATATATATATATATATATAACAATCAACAATAATTGAATCAAATAACGTGACATATTATGCAAAGAATCTACTGTAGCAATAATTGAACAAAACTGAGTGACTTCTCATGTAAGCATCAATAATCAATACCATATGCTACTATGCAACCACACATATTACTGTACTTTTATTACCGAGTAGTTCAACAGTATTAACGGTAAAACTTCCGCCATTATTTTCATAAAAATATTTTTGTCGTTTTCTCAATCCAACAATAATTCCGTTGTGGGGTCCACCAATGATTGTGCCGTCGTACGAATATTCCCCGACACAAAGAATATTCCCCGACCAATCGAATATAATATAACAACTTGCATACTTTATAATATTTATAAATATTACCCACAACTATAACATTATATTAAATCCACACCATAATATTCAAAAAAAAAAATTCGAGAAATTTAAATCTTTATTCGTAAAATTTAGGATTTTACAATTGGCACAGTGAGTATGAGGACAATGATGTTTTAAGGTCCCCCTCAGAGAGCAGTGAAGATGAGAACCTTGGTTTTGTGGGTCCCCTTGTAAAAAAGAAAAAGCCTGTACATTGTGATGTTTTTAACCCAAAAAAACAAAGAAAGCACATAAAATTTGCACACTATCAGATTTTTACCAATTTTAATGAATTCAAGACTGCCATTAAAGACTATTTAATTGCTAATGGCAAGAAGTTGTGGTTCAAGGTAAACGACAAGGAAAAAGTGCACGTTAGGTGTGATAAGGGCTGCCCTTGGAAACTGTGGGCCAGTTATATTCAAGGGACTGAGAATGTGCAAATAAAGTCAATACTGGGCACATATAATTGTCTACAGTTTTAAAAATAAGTTGACAAACACCAAGTTTTTGGCAGAGTTTTATGGAAATAGGGTAAGGAAAAATCCAAACTGGAAGTTGAAGGACATGTAAAAAGAGATTAAAATCAAGTTGAAATTGGATGTAACACTTATGAAGTGTATGAGGGTCAGGAATTTAGCTTTGGCAAATATACATGCAGTTATGAAGGAACATTATTCAAGAGTTTGGGATTTTGGGGAAGAGATTAAGAGAAGTAACAAAATGAATACAGTCAACACCAAAACCACTAGGCTTAATCTTGAAGATGAGGTCAGGTTCAAGAGATTTTATGTTTGCTATGACAGCTTAAAGAAAGGTTGGAAAGAGGGTTGTAGGCCAATTCTTGGATTGGATGGTTGTTTCTTAAAAACTGTATGTGGGGGTCAATTATTATCTCAGAGGGAAAGAGATGGGAACAATCAAATGTTCCCTCAGAAGCTATATATTGTAGAAACTGAAAATGGTGACAGTTGGATATGGATTTTGGAGTTGTTGGCTGATGATCTTAACCTTGATGAAGGCTATGGATTTATTATAATCAGTGACCAACAAAAAGGTATATATTTAATACAAATGTCTCTGTTTTACTAAATGCCTCTTTTTTACTAATTGCATATGCTTTACTAACTGAGTTTTTATTGTACAGCGTTTGAAGAATACTATAGGTGAGCTGCTTCCTCATGTTGAGCATAGAAATTGTGCTAAACACATTTATGTTAACTAGAGGAAAATGTTCACTTCAGAGGCACTAAAGAGAGTGTTTTGGGAAGCTGCATGAGCAACTCATGATCAAGCACATAAGAGAGCAATGAGGCTTTCTGGCACTGCACATGATAAGATTGTTGAGCATGATCCAAAGGTTTGGTCTAAAGCTTATTTTGGCACTCATTCAAAGGCTGATAATGTTGAGAATAACATGTCTGAATGCTTCAATGCTTGGATTATCAAAGCTAGGTACATTATTACTAACTTACTACAAATTGTATTATTGTAATGTTCTTGCAATATAATCAAGTTACACAAGTCTTATGTCAGTTACACTTACTCTTATATCAATATTTTCTATGTACATGCCAGTTCTAACAATGCTTCAAGAAATTCATGATCAAATCATGGTTAGATTGAATCAGAAAAGGGATGTTATGCTTAAGTCAGAGGATTTAATTTGTCCAAGAATTAAGAAGAAACCTGATGCAGCTATCATTGCCTCTGCCCATTGTGATCCACTTTGGGATGGAAAAATCTCATTCCAAGTCAAGGAAAGAGGTAGAACATTTACTGTGAATCTTAAAGATATAACATGTGCTTGTAGAGTGTGGGACCTTACTGGCATCCCATTTTGTCACGCTGTCTCAGCAATTCAATTAATTTATCAAAATTCAATAAACTATGTAGCCCACTGGTATAGTAGAGATACTTACCTCAAGACTTATAGTCATACTCTTGAGGTGTTAAATGGTGAAGATTTCTGGGAATTCACAGACTGTGACATTATGGGGCCTCCACCAATACCAAAGAAACTGAGAGGCAGACTATAGAGGCTGAGAATGAGAGAAGGTTGGGAAGACAAAGGAAATAATGGTCAAGTGAAGAGGGTGATTAGAGTAGGAAGGAAAATGCATTGTAACATTTGTAAAAAGTCTGATCATAGAAGGAACCAATGCCTAGTTAAAAAGACCAATGCAGAGCCCACAAGAGAGCAAGTTGAAAAGCCAACTGAACAACCTAATCAAGAACCCACTGCACATTCTACTGCACTACATGGTGTAGTAATTAGAGAGGGAGACCAATTCAACAAAGCAAAAGAACCAACACCTAATGTAAGTTTCCATTTAGTATATATGTTCATTATATTTACTGAGAATGATAAAGACTAACTATGAGATATATTACAGTACATAGGTAAAGGTAAAGAAAAGGTGGGATGCTCTAATGAAAAGGGGAAATATAGACCCCCACAAGCATTTATGTTTGTAAGTAAAGGCATACCTATATTGGTCTACTTTTCATGTTATCATTTAATTGCTCAATTAATTTGAGAGCATTTATATTTTGTAGATGCCAACTCCACGTGTGATGAATACTATTGATTTTCCTATCAATAATACCCCTCCAGTTAGTACCCCACTAAATGAAGCGCACCTTAGTGGAATGGGCTTCCAAACACCAAGTCTAAACTCAGTTTTTTCCAAAATTCAAACCAAAAGAGGGGGAAAAGGAAGATAAATGTTGACAACCAAGAATCTACATGAGGGACATACAAAATTCCAAGGAAGAAGGATGGAGTAAAGTTAGATAAAAATTAGGATTCTTATTTTTTGGGACTGATTTTTGGAATATTAAGTTATTATGATTCTTATCTTTTGGGACTGATTATGGTATTTTGTATGTAATTATACTACTGAATGATGGTCCAGTATATGCTTATGCTATATTTCGAAGTGAAAGATTAGATGAATATATGGAATATTTGGACTGGATAATTATTAATATGGAATATATTTTTTGGAAGATTGAATTATGGTTTTGTGTTTTACTATGTATTCTTACTGTTGGTGAATACATTTTGGTTATGTAATGCTAAATAATGCATTTTGGTTCTGTGATTTTGGTTAATGCATTTTGGTTGTGTGTTGGTTACTATGTATTCTTACAAAGATTGCTTGGAATATGTAATTGTTTGTTATGGTTCATGACAAGGTACTTATGAAAATATGTTATTTTGGTTAAAGCAAGGATGTTCTGTAAATGCTCTATATTTTGAGCTGCTCTGTAATCAGGGGTGTTTATGGTTCATGCTCTACTTCTGTATTTTCTTTGTTGTCTTAATAACTTGTTTGGTAGGTGCATATGTTGGTCTCATATTCATTTATGAGTCTGAGTCTGCTGCATTCATTTCTTGGTGCCACATTAAACATGAAGTCATAATAAACCAAACATCAATTTAATTCTCAACAAATAAGCATTCAATTCAATACTATTCACATTTTAAGCCAAATCAACATTCAATACATACTTTCCAACCATCAAAACCAACATTAAGCATTCAATACATACTTGCCAAAATAACCTTCAATACATACTTTAATCCTTTACTACATTCAAATATACAAATCTACACATTTGGTTGCAATACAATGAAAAAAAAATATCCAAGAAACTACTAAACCAATCCATAATTTCTTCTCCATCGAATTTTGCTTTTCAATTTTCTTCCTTAACTGCTGCCCTTATCTTTACAGCACCAAAACCTCTTCTTCTTCATTGTTTATCTCACCTTTGCTCATCAATGTGTTCTCAGTTTCCATATTCTTTATGACTTCCATCAAACTCTCAATTTTTTCATTTCTAATTTTTATCTTTCCCTTTAGCTGCAATATCACTTCCCTTGATCTCTCTGTAAATGGAGGATCACACTATTTAAAGAACCTACAACACAATCTATTATCCTTCAACCAGTTCCACACAAATTCATCCATCAAGCCCATAACAAATATGCTTTTACAACATACAACAAATATATGTTTTTACTAAGCATGAAATTGGGTATTTAGGTCAGTAAAAAATAACAATCTTCCACTTCACTCTATGTATCAATAAATTTTTTTAGAATAAGTTGAAGTTTTTGAATCTTAGACTCCCATAGTATATACAGCAAGTGGATAGCTTTAAATGTTTACAATTTACAAAAATTACAACTTCTACTCATATGTTGGTGATCTACGTGTGTAACAGTAAGATAACCATCCTCTCTTTGAAATCATTAGCTTTCAAAATCTTCAAATAACTCCTCAAACATCTAATACTCAAATATTTAATAACACCAGATCAACTTAGAAGAAATTAGGTCACATACCTTGAAACGAGAACAACCGATGAACCTTCTTCTCGGATCATCAGTTTCCTCTTTCCAAGCTACTCACATCGGTGCGACAATCCCACATCGACATGTCATTTAATTCTGGGCATCTCCCAATCTTCAACGCGATTTGTGAAGCTATTTTCGTTGGAGCTCATGTTAGTTCCACTCTTAATTGTTTTCTTTTTTTTCGTCGTTCTATGTGGATGAAGGCAAGAGTTGGAATCGATTTGAGAATGATTTTGGGATAGAGAGTTTTGATTCCTCTCTTCAATTTTTCTTCATCCGACGTCTACCTGATGCTGAAGAATAAATGATTTGGGAATGATTTTGGGGATTTAGAGATTTACGGATTTAGGAAATTAATCCACGTAATATATTTAATCGGTTGCCAGTATTTCCACGTATTGCCACGTCCTTTTTCTGTTAAATGGTTAACAAACATAGACGACAAAATCACTTTTTAGAAATAACGTATAGTTCAATGAGTTGACCGTAAAAAAATTCACTTCAGTGTTACATTTGTAAACCGAAGTCGAGTAAAGTGATAAAAAAAAGTGTATTTAACCCGTTTATATGCTTTTCGGATGTTCGGACTTTAAAACCATGCTTTTGGCATCAATATATTAGTTGGGTAAATTACTTGGTGGTACCTTTTGACTTATTCAATGTCACGTCAAAAAATTTGAGACCGGTCATGTCATTGCAACAAAAATTAACATATTTTTATCGCAATACATAAGAATTGTGACTCAAAATATTAATGTTTATTCATGTGAGAGAATTCTTGTAGAAATATATCAATTCTTGTAGAAATATATCAATTTCCTAATTTTAAACAGTTCAAATCCTCAGTTTTCCACCCTTTCCTTTAACAGCTCACTTATGCGGCTGGATTTGATTTCGAACATTTTGACTTTTGATGATATAATCTGTTCTTGAATTTTTTGACCGAAATCAAAAATTGTGCATTTGTACTATGTATGGACTGTATAGACTATCGGACACGATAGCCATGCGGCACAAGCAGCTTGTTCCCCGTTCCACAACGAATTACTCTCTCCGCCCCCCGAATTACTCGCTCCATCTCTAAAAGGATAGTTTATGAATATCATTCACACAAATTAAGGCAGTTAAATAAGATGAGATGTATTCATTACATGTCTCACTCACTCTCCACACATCAAACAATGTTTTAATTAATTAAAAAATCTTAGTTGTTATAACATGAGCCCAAACACATGAGACTCAATATAATAGTAAAACCCAATATCAAACTACTAATAAATCCCCCTTGCAAACCCCACCAGCTCACCGGGGAGCCAAGACTCCCGACTATTTTGTCGTAATGGCCATTCGTCGAACATGCAGAAGTATGAGTCAATCTAAACATTTTTATATATTTTGTCCTTGTACGGTTGTGTTATAATTGATTTCTTTGGCTCTTGAGTTTGTGAGAAACTAAATTAATTTGAGTCATTCATTTTGATGATATTGTTTAGTTGAAATGTACTCCATCCGTTTCTAAAAATATGAACAAGTACAATTTGCACCTATATTAAAAAAAGAAAATGTAGAAGAAAGAGAGAAAAAGTTGAAAATTTATATAAAGTGGCTTCACAAGATGAGTATTTTAATTTTTTTATACTAATAGACCACATTAAATGATATATTTATTTATCTCATTATTTTAAGAACAAAAATTTATACCTTTAGTCTCTTTTAAGGATGAAGGGAGGAATATAGCAAAAAGTAAATTAGTCAACGTAAAATTTTATTTATTTTAGTCATGCTACCGAGGGCATTTTTTTTTCTCTCACTTAAGTTAATTCGCTAAATTTGTGTCCATCTATAATAGTCAAGTTGTAGTACTTTCTACCTTCCTAGCTCAAGAATTTGTAATATTTTCTCAATTCACAATTCTTATTTAAAAATTGTATAAATATTAAGGATAAATTTTCTTTCATATTTACTCTTAAATATATAAGTATTTGATTGAATAACAATGATATGCTAGTGAAATTGTGATGTAAAATTAAGAATATTATGTTATTTTATACTATTATCAACAAAAAGTACTTTTTTTGTGGAACAAATATATTTGTAAATGAGACTTTTACTATATATAATATCCCTCAATTTTATAAAAAGAATTTCAATTTGACACATTAAACTATTTTTTTCAAAATAAAATTTGCTAAAAGAGTTGCTCATTCGGCTCACCAAAAATTGGCAAAAATACAATTTTCATACAATTTGTTACCTAATACAATTAACACACTGGATACTAAGCAATATTTTAAGAATAAGACATGATAAATGTCATTGTACTCACTATTCTATGTTGATGGAGTTCAGCTTAAGGTGGAGTGTTTTGATATCTCACTTTAGCTTTGATTTATATATCGAGAATCACAGAAAATGGTTTGCTGGTTTGGAGAAGACAAGCCAAGGTAAAGATCGTTAAGATATGTCTTTATTAGAAGACCTAGTATTTTGAGGAGAAATATCTAAAGAGTAAGCTACTGAACAATGGCCTGATCATGCATGGGAGGCTGAAATGTCTAGACTTTTTTTTTCTTCCATTGCCACATTTGAAGGGAGCAAAAATGCAACATATAATTATTTTTTTAACCTATATATTATAATAACTGTTTCTCATAATACATTAGAACTTTAATTTCCTAGTACTTTGGCCTTACTTACCTATTAATATAGTCTTTTCTTTGGTGTCGGTGTCTAAAGAAGTGGAATACTTTGTTCATGTCTGAAGAAGTTGTCAGGATCAACCTTACCCTTTACTCGTCCTAATCTCCTGAAGTTACCCTTAAAATACTTCATCCCCCAAATCATTGGGTCTTTGTAGCTTGTGTTAGCCAGCTTATTGATCCCCAAGTCGAGATCTCTATAATTTAGATAAGCAGCCCTTGGAGAGTGAGAAACATGTTGCTTCATATACTTATACAACATCCTCATCCAGTGCATATGGTTATTGGAAACCCTAACATTATTTACTTCCCACTTCACTATATACTGAATGCTGTACAAATTTCCCTTTCTATGTGGGAAAGGAAGTTCTGATTCCGAAATCTCATTCATTCTTCCGCCATATGGATCAATTATCATGAAAACCAACTCTTCTTCCAAAAATCTTTCCCAAATCCCTTCTAGCCCATTTTTAGATACCGGATTATATACAAAATCTGATTTTGCCTTGAAATTGCTCTTGTATAGGTCAGTTCTAGTTAGTAAAACATCACAAGACTGCCCTTTTTGATAACCTGCAAAAAATAAAACAGATTCAATCCAAGTCATTTCTGTGCAATTTTCAGCTCTCAATCCTAATTCAGGGAACCTTTTGTTCATCAATGGTATCAGCTCATTGATTCTCCCTAAATATAGCGAGTTAAATGAAGCTTGAATTGTCTTATTTTTGGTTTGTCCATCAACATCTTGAATCACAATTCTAATGAAGAGATCTCTTGGTAGCTTATGTGCAACATATTGCCACCTATGGACAAGCCTTGTGGCACCTTGATCCAACTTTTTATCAATGTTGAAAACTGTCACAATCGGTGGAACATGAACAAGCTTGATTTTCCACGAGACGACAACTCCAAAACTAGCCCCTCCGCCTCCTCTGATTGCCCAAAACAAATCTTCACCCATTGTTTCTCTGTCGAGTATTCTTCCATGCACATCTATCAAATAGGCATCTATGACATTATCAGCCGCGAGTCCATATTTTCTTACCATATTACCGAATCCTCCACCAGTAAAGTGGCCACCAATGCCTACACTAGGGCATATCCCAGCTGGGAATCCATGTACCCTACTTTTCTTTGCAATGTTATAGTAAAGATCCCCTAGTGTTGCCCCAGATTGTACCCATGCTGTTTCGTCTTTTATATCTACTCTGACTGATCGGAGATTGATTAGGTCAATGATGATAAATGGGGTTTGGCATAGGTATGATTGGCCTTCATAGTCGTGGCCTCCACTTAGTATCCTAACTTGGAGGTCATTTTTCCTGCTGCAAAGAATGGCTGCTTGGATTTCTATTTGGGTGTAAGGGGTAATGATGTCAAGAGGTTTTGGACTTGTGGAATTTACCCATCTCGGATTTTGTTGAGAGACTGCAAGAGAGATGAATATGAAGGTGAGCCTTGTGTGTGGATGTAGTTTGAAGTGTTGATATATCTAGGGGAATGGAAGGACATGCAGTTTAGAAACGCCTCATGTGTTGCATTGCTAGTTGCCCAGAAAACCGAAAGAAAAAGGAGAGAGAATAATTTGAGGTTGCCCATATATGAGATTGTTATAAGTGGCTGCACTATTGCTATATATACATACATAATTTCGCTGAGACGAAAGCTTGAGGGGCAAAATAAAGATTTCCACGGGTACTACATGATGTTAGATTTTAGCTCAGTGAGAGTGGCTCCTAGTGAATTATGATGATTTCAATGCAATTAATAAAATAAGTAATTAAGCACTTAGTACTTTGTCCTTTTACACCTCAATCGGCAGTTTTTAATTATCCGCTTAATATTTCTGTTTTTCTTGATTTGTATTGCGTCCCACAAGGGCATGCAAGTTTATTTCTAGGATTGATCCCTAGCCTTTTATCTTTTTTTCTCCTCTTCTTGTCTTATCGCATGTCATGTCTCATGTGACTCGTGAATAAGTCTATTAGTCCTTGTTAATTATTCTTTTGGTTTTAGAATTGTGCAATATTGTCTGCTACTAACTGGCTTTTTTCATTTTTGAGATATTCTTGTCAGCAAAACTGGTCGACTGTGGTAGAGCCTTCCAATGTACTATCAGAATTATTGATTTTTTTTAACATCCAAACTTATAAGATAAAAGAAATACTTTTCATAACAATGAAATTTAAAGAAGTCGTAGTTTGAAGTATGTAATTGTGAATGATTTCTTGGCTTTTTGGTGAGTTAAATCCCTTTTTTCCAACCTATTGAACTGAATCTCAATTTATATTTGTACTATTGAGTTAATTTTTTTATCATTCGACTCACTGTACTAATAAATTATTTCAACACGTTGCAAAATTCTTTTAATTTGTTTGACTTTAAACGGAAAAGTTGAATTTACTGCCACATATGAGAGAGATTTAACTTATCACATCTTTGTCCATCTAGTCTACCGAGTTGAAAAAATTATAGTAATATTTTTATGTTAAATTAAAATTAAAGAATTTAATAAAAATTTAGGAGGGTGTATTCAATAATGACTTTTAAATATTTTTTTAAATAACAGATTTTTGTAGAATTTGTAGATTTTAATGACTTTTAAAGATTTTTAAAATTACTTTTAAAGACTACATGAAATAAGTGACAAATTTTTATAGACTTTTTATCAAGACTTTGATAAACATTTGTATATTTCTAATATATCTTGCAAACTATATTAATTGTTAAAAAGTCAACAAAGATCTTATATTTTAGATGAAATGACTACGATATTAAATAATATTAAAATATTTTTACCATATAACAACCTAATTTGAAATAAAAGGCATTGTTGAAATTGAATTATTAAATCATACCCAGGTCTATTACAAGAAAATGTTCTATTTCATAATTTTAATATTTAACACAAAAAGTCATTTTGACTAACAAAGAATATAAAATAACAATTTCGATTTTAAAATTGTTCATTGTTATTTTCCTATCAAGTAATTATTACTAAACTAACAATTTATAATTTTCAACAAATAATAAAATTAATAAATTTATTACTTTTAAAAATAAACATAAAACAAAATATCTCCTTAATACTTACAAATATATTAAATGCGATTTTTTTTATGGGAGAGAAAAAAATATAAATGATATTAAAATATTTGTTATCTCCATTTATGCTATTGGTTCTATTTGGAGCCCTTAACGTTACTCCCTTTTTTTTAACCCCTCCTCATTTTATCTCTCCTCACCTACTATAATAACCCTCTTCCTTTTTGGGGTTTTTATTTTGAGAGGACAGAGGTAGAGAAAGAAAGTGATATACATATAATTTTGTTTTCTCTTCTTTGTTTGTTCTTCTCTATCTCTTTCTCTTTCTTATTTGTTCATTTTTTCCCTTTCTCAAATATAACACTCTGTTTTTGAGTTTTAAAATGGAAAGAAAATGAAAGAAAAGAGAAGAAATAGCTAGTGTGACAATAATCGTATTGAGAAAGGGAAAAAATTATTGTCACACTAGCTATTTTATAATGTATTGAGATACTTCTACATTTTCAGACCATCACTCTATTACCCGGCTAGTCCCAGCTACACTCTCATTTTCTGAGAAGAACAATGGAACAAAAAGAAAAATGATGAGCTCAAATAGCCCAGTAAAGTATATCATAACTAAGATGATAAATAATAAATTATCTTTAGCCTTCAACAATAATAAATTAGAGAGTTATGATAATGTAAATTTTTAATAATAATAACTGCAGCGGAACAAAAAATCCGTTAGAAGAGTCAAGTAGAACATAATGTCTACTATCTTTTCTTATTTAAAAAATTCACCATCAATATTTTATCCCTGTAACACTAATCAACAGTTCCTCTTTGCAACCAGTCCAAAGAGAACTTTCACTACTTGCCATTGCCTGTAATACTAAGAATCATGATTTTACCAATGCATAATTCATGTTCATAATCATGCAAATCAACAGTTTATTTTTACACTACGGGCCAAATATTCAATTATAGCACCAATGGTTATGATCATGCCAATCAACAGTCTATCTTTCCATTACGGGCCAAAGAGAACTTTTACCACGTGTCTTTGCCATACCGACCAAAGACACCAAAAAATTATATCGTTTTTGCACCCAGACCAAATTAGACGTTCACCATAACTTGATTATTTTATTATTAGTACAAGTAAGAATAATATAAAGAATGAACAGAAGTTGTATGAAAAATGAGATAAAAGAATAAACATTCGAGGTTTAATATTTAATTTTTTAAGAGTCCAATAATGTCCAAATTATTAACATGATGACCAAAATATGGAGTCAAATTCAAGAATGATATTCAAGATTCATATTTCAAAGATAAAAATTAAAATTCAATAAGAAAATTCAGGTAAATAAAAAGTTCAAGTGAAATGATACTAGATGAAGCGCAAACCTATAAGGAATTTCTAATCATTTCAAAAATTATAGAAATAATATTTGCCATACTCAAAATCTTATCCACAATCATGTATTACTAAGTACTACCTGTCATCAGATACACCATCGTTTGCTTAATATTATACACTAATTTAGCAGATGATATTAGTTAACCAATTTAATCTTACAGAAATCAAATTAGTAAACTGAATAACATATGAGAAGTTGATATAAATTATCAAAATAAATTTCATGCACGGAGGAATAAATAAAGTAAACTTGATCAAAACATTAATTATAAAGAAGGTTCAACATCCCTAAGAACTGAAATAGAGAATTTAGCTTAACATGCCTTCAATCTGGCCAAAACTAGTTTGAAATTGAATGTAGATGATGATAATGTCTTACTAAAAAATATGTATTTATATCCTAGAATAAATTCCTCAGCCTCTAAGAAATAACAATCCAAATCTGAGTAGAATTCCCTCAAAATCTTGGCCTGAAAGCTTTCCTTAATTTTCAATTTTCCGATGAACACGCTGGGGGGGAGTTCAATTGCACTGGGGAGCTCGCCGAGGCGAGCTTGATCAAAGAGGTCTTGGCCAGGGCGAGTTTGAGTAGGCTGGGGAGAAGTTTGGCAGAGAGGAACTCGTCGAGGCGAGTTCAGTAAGGCATTTGGGCTCGTCGTGATGAGCTCAGTGTTTTATGAAATTCTCGTCCTTTTCCCTCTTTTCAGCTCCAATTCCTCTTGAAATCATTAAATCCCTCAATAAGCTTATATACTGTAAGACCCCGAAATTTTTAAATAAAAAAGGAATTTCCTTTATTTATTATTTTGAAATAGTAAGGGTTGATTTGATTAATGTGGATAGTTAAGGGTTAAATATGCAAATATTTCAAATTAAGCAAGTGGTTATAAAATATTCATTACTGTCGGGGAATATTCGTTTGGTCGTGGAATATTCGTACTGTCGGGGAATATTCGTAAGACGGCGCAGCCATGTGTGGGCCCCATAACGGAAAGCGATTGGATGAGGAAAACGACAAATATAAGTTGGTTAAAAATAATGCACAGAAGTTGTTACCAAGTTAAGATCGTTGGAATACCCGGTGGTTAAAATACAAGAATACGCTGTCGCATGCGAAGACACTGATTGCACATATTGTTGAATTATTGATCCTTACGTACGATGGCACTACTTCAATAATTTTCACAAGAGTTATCGCTCAATATTTTATTTTATCGATTCAATAATTGCCGCGTTGATATTTTATATTATTGTTGTTCAATAATTTTCATCGCACAAAGATTTCCCATTATCGATCAATAATTCATATTATTTGAATAATATTATTAGATAGCATTATTGGCAATGTCTAGAAAGTTCTCATCTAAGGAGAGGTTTGGTCACCTAATCATGCGCTACCAGAGAAGGAGAGATCCTTATCGAAAGCCCCTTTCCTGGAACCGCCTCGTTGTCATAAATGTGATTCGTAATATTATTTGTGAATAATTAATTATTGATTCATATGATAAGGAAATATTTATTTTATATGAATATAAATGATGGATTATTTATGTGGTTATTAATGAAGGAATTAATGTTGAGGTGTTTTATCGTATTTTATCTGGATTGAGGTATTAAAAATCAAATCGTGGGTTTTGAGATATATTATGGGGTTATAATTTTAATCCGACCGCTGGATTGTGGTAATTTTTGGGTATGTTATACATACATAAGTTGAGTATATGTCCACAAATTTTGAACCGCTAAAAATGCACGAATGATTTGTTGTGAATTTTAAGAGGTGTCTGATTCGTAAATTAGGTTTATAATTGATTTTGGTGGAAAATTCTAGAATTGAGGGGCCCCACTTGTGGTTGGTGAAAAAATGTGCTGAATTTTATTTCAAATGTGGTGGGTGGCAATAGTAGCGTAAAGCCATCAGTAGCTTGTCAAGTCCGCTTTGGCGGGCTAACATTTTCCTATAAATAGAGGGCTAAGTTAGAATTGAAAATCACACCGTAAACAAAGTTTTCTCTTCTCTATATTATCGAGCGATTTTGTGAGTATTTAGATACTTTGAGAGTCATTGCTCAAAGACAAGTTTCATTCAAAGATCACTTCCGACCTTTCCTTCCGGCACTCGATTCTTTGAGGTAAGGGATGTTATTTTCTTCTCAAATGATATTAATTCTTCAATATCATTACGTTTGAAATATTGGTTGGTACTTTTTATCAAATTTGGAACTTTTTCATGTTTGGGGTTACTATTCATGAGTTACTATTCACGAAGTTACTATTCATGAGTTACTATTCACGAGTTACTATTCACGAGTACTATTCATTAAGCGAAGCGTGAAGATGTTTTTTTTGTGGAATTTCTATCTTTTGGTGTGAGTTACTATTCACGATACTTGCAGACTATTCACGATATCGATACTATTCACTATTCATTCAAAAAATGAAAATTTTTCTTTTCGCCTCTAAAATATCTATTTTTGGATACTAGCTTTGATCAGATCCATGTTTTGATCATTCTTGAATTTTACACCACTATGATTATTTTTGAGGTATTGTTGATATGGATAAAACAAAGTACTAATCCTTAATCCTTAATCCTTGTCATTTTGTTTCACCGGATTCGCTTCTTTAAAAATATTTTTCATCATCCTCGGTCCTTAAATGATGATATTATTGAATATCTTTGGCCAGTAGTAAAAGATGAATGATTTCTCAAGAATATCTTTGGCCCAGTAGTGGCAAAGAGATAAGCGGTGTTTAAATGAATACGACCGATCGATGAATATCTTTGGCCTTTAGTGCAAAGATGAACAGTGTTGAGATGAATACATGACCGATTGATGAAATCTTTGGCTGTAGTGCAAAAGATGAATATTTGATTTGAGATGAATATCGATTGATGTTACAGGATAAAATATTGATGATGGACCGTTAAATTCATAGATTATAGTAGATTTCATTCTCTACGTAACTCTTCTATGAATTATTATTTCACCGCTGAATATTGATCCGAAACTTGTTGTCTATTGTATTCTATCGATTTTTCCTCGTGAAGACTAACGATAATTTGTCAGATATTATCTTAGTCATAATATTCTTTATCGGGCTAGTTGAGCTCACCCTTTTCCTTGTTGTTCCATTTTTCTTCTCGTGAGGCGAGAATGTAGCGAGTAGTACTAGTCGGGTATGGAATGAAGGTTCTAGAGAGAGTTGTTTAATAGTCCTCACCATTTTGTAAAATAATGAATCAATAATTATGATGGGGATTTATTTGATGTGGATATTGTCTAAGACAATATTATATTTAAACTCATTAAGATATATTGTCGTATTTCACACGACATTTGTATTATTGAAGTCAGTAGTTGTTTCGCACACATGTATTTGGCACTCGAATGGGTTGGATGGAATGGACCTATTTTGGGGTCGCCACAATTGGTATCGAGCTTAGGGATATGATCTCCATGAGATCGGGAATAGAACTAGGAGGGAGAGACGAGTAAATCCTTCGCTAAAGGTGTCCTTCCTAAGCTTATTGTTGGTTGGTCATAATATAGGGGTATTATGTGATTTGTTAATTTATTTAATTAACCCTTGTTTTATGACAAGAATTGAGAATGTCGATCGAGAATATTAATAGTGGTGTAAATGAGACCGTGGAGATGCCTGTATTTTACCAACGAGGAGAACGTGCAACAGTCGTGGCAATGTTCCTCCCGTAAACAACACCACCGAGCAGCGTATGATGAACGAGGGGATGTTTAGAAGCTTTTTGCAGCTCATGCAAAATCGATTTAGGAGACTCGTGTTCAAAATACGTGAGGAAATGATAGCAATTCACGGGTGGTCACAAATGCAAGCAGCTCAAAGAGTCAGGGACCACCGTAACTTCGGGAAAGCCGGATCCGATCACGGCGGAAACATGGGTCAAACAAATTACCAAGATATTCGATGTCTTGATGCACGGCGAAAACGTAAAGTTCCATTCGCTACTTTTATGTTCCGCGGTGGCGGGCAGACATCGGTGGGAATCAGGAAGCGCACCCATTCAAATTTCGCACTCAAAGATGTCATGGGAGACGTTTTCAGAATGCCTCAATGACAAGTACTTCCCCGAAAGTATTCAATATAATGAAGGAAGTGGAGTTTATTAGACTAGAGCAGTAATAACATGACGCGTCCCAAAGACAAGGCGAAGTTCATGGAGTTATCCGTGTTCAGACCTCATTTGGTGGAGAATGAGGAACGATGACGCGGATGTTTCGAGAGGTTTGAAACCCGCATACGCCAAGATCTCATTTCTCATAAATTTTCTCTATTCAGATGTGTTGTAAATGTTGTGGCTCAATTGTTAGAGCCGAGATAACGAAGTACGCTCAACCGAGGGACCATAATCGAGATCATACCAAAGATAAGCAGCCATCGTAATAACGATAACCAAAGTGGAGAAAGAAGAATACGGACAAAGGTGGTAACCACTCCGTGGTAATCGTGGCCATGAAAATAAAGAAGCGAGTTGGGAGGAGATTTTAAAAGAGGAGATTCAACAACGACCATGTGAAGACGCTGGCGCCAAAGGGCAACCGGTTCCAAGGAGGAGAAAGACCACCACCGGTCAGATGTTACAAATGCGGAAAGAGGGATATATCATTTCAAATCGCCTGCAACAGCTTTAAGGTATGTTATAATTGTGGAAAAGAAGGACATATCGCCGGATTAGACGATATCGAAACCTAGTGCAATGGGCGGTGACTCAAAAGGATGTCCTGTAAAAGTCAAAGTCAACGGTTCTTGGAAGAGCGTTTGTCGTGACTTCATTAAAAATACGAGGAACCCGAACGGTTAGCACTTGGTTAGTTAATTATAAATTCTTGCGAAGTTTATACCTTACTAGATACCGATTCTCTACCCATTCTTTTATCTCTTCTTTTGCGCCAACGCTTTGAACTTGACTACGGAGAAATTAGACTTTGACCTATTTATGGAGACTCCGTTAGGAGAAACTTTCATTACATTCGTTGTTTAAAAAATCTTGTTTGATTCAAGTTGGCACCATCACATTACCTGTTAACCTTATTTCTATAGAGATATTGTTTTTGATGTGATTTTAAGGTTAACTACTCATCACGCCGAAATTGATTACTTTCGTAGGTCATTAGTTTTCATATTCCTAAGCAACCTATTATTCAATTCAAATCAATCAAACCATCAAGTCAAACATTTTCATATCAAACCATGAAGTCATTCGCTTATTACTTGGATGTCAACTTTTCTTAGTCCATGTTATGGATTTGAATAAAGACACGCCGATTTGAATAATATTCTTGTTGTTATTGATTTTTCCCGACGTATTTCCTGAAGAATTTCTCGCTTACTCCCAAAGATCGATATTAAATTTTGTATCGAATTTGAACCCGATACAAAACTCATTTCTAAAATCTCATATCGAATGGCTCTATTGAACTTCGTGAGTTAAAATTCAACTATAGAATTTGGTACCGAGCCTTTATCTTACGACTTCCTTTGTGGAATTCACCTGGCCGCTCTCTCCGTAGGGGACGCCATATTCGTATGATAAGAAATCGATAGGTGTCATTGTGACGTCTTATCCAAGATTGGGATATGAGTCACAATGAGAGCAACCTAAGTCAAGAATCGAAATACATAGCTTTCAGGCATAGTTGGTTATTATCGAGATTCGTTGAAGGATATTCTCGAATCGCTATTCCATTAACGCAATTAACTCAGAGAGACAAAATTCGAATGGAGCAAGGAATGTGGGAAGAGCTTCAAGAACTCAAGAGGAGACTCATTTCAAAGACATGTTCACCATGCCATCCCGGAAAAGCGAACGTGGTAGTGACGTGTGTTGAGTAGAAGATCGTATACAAGTACGAGTACAATATCACAAAGACTCATTTCAGATAATATACAAATAATAGAGATGGAGATGAAAACTCTAGGTACCCACGTGATGATATATGATGTAGTACGTGATGATATACGAGTATAATCGACTTTTAATCGATAAAGTTAAAGCTCGCTCAAGCTACACAATCGGAGTCGATGAATTTGAAGAAGGAGGTGCAAGAAGTTGTTATTTTAAAAGCGAGAATCGGTGAGGTGAGGAAAGCTCAAACCTTCGATTTATTAATCCATTTGAAATTCTCGATCGAATAGGAACTGCGCGCCTATAGACTCGCTTTTACCGCCAAGTATGACGCGTGTTCATAACGCTTTTCACGTATCGATGTTACGTAAATATGTGGACGAATTCAAACACGCTATCGAAGTTAGAACCGGACGAGATAAATGAAGACTTAACGTGACGAGGAGGTACCACCAAGATTTTGTAGAGGAAAGAATACGACCCATGCATCGAGGTTATACCATAAGTTAAAGTTTTGTGGAGAAACCATGCTATCGAGGAAATGACCGGAATTGGAAATGGAAATGAAAGCGAGGTATCCTCATCTTTTCAAACACCAGTATCGTCACGTCAATTTCGAGGACGAAATTTCATAAGGAGGGAGGTTGTAAGACCTCAAATTTTTAAATAAAAAAGGAATTTCCTTTATTTATTATTTTGAAATAGTAAGGTTGATTTGATTAATGTGGATAGTTAAGGGTTAAATATGCAAATATTTCAAATTAAGCAAGTGGTTATAAAATATTCATTACCGCTTTGGGAATATTCGTTTGGTCGTGGAATATTCAGATCTTTGTGAATATTCGTAAGACAACAAGCCAACACCATGTGTGGGCCCCCATAACTGAAAGCGATTGGATGAGGAAAACGACAAATATAAGTTGGTTAAAAATAATGCGTGGTTAAGTTGTTACCAAGTAAGATCGGTTGAATACCCTATGTGGTTAAAATACAAGAATACGCGCGTCGTTGACAAAGAAAGACACCAGATTGCAGATGTGATTGTTGAATTATTGATCCTTACGCATTTATGGCACTACTTTCAATAATTTTCACAAGAGTTATCGCTCAATATTTTATTTTATTGATTCAATAATTGTCAAGGTTGATATTTTATATTATCATTGTTCAATAATTTTCATCGCACAAGATTTCCCATTATCGATCAATAATTCATATTATTTGAATAATATTATTAGATAGCATTATTGGCAATGTCTAGAAAGTTCTGCCTAAGGAGAGGTTTGGTCACCTAATTGCTTGCCAAGAAGGAGAGATCCTTATTGAAAGCCCCTTTCCTGAAACTGCTGGTTGTTATAAATGTGATTCTCAGAATATTATTTGTGAATAATTAATTATTGATTCATATGATAAGGAAATATTTATTTTATATGAATATAAATGATGGATTATTTATGTGGTTATTAATGAAGGAATTAATGTTGAGGTGTTTTATCGAGATTTTATCTGATTGAGGTATTAAAAATCAAATCGTGGTTTTTGAGATATATTATGGGGTTATAATTTTAATCCCAACCGCTGATTGTGGTAATTTTTGGGTATGTTATACATACATAAGTTGAGTATATGTCCACAAATTTTGAACCGTTAAAAATGCACGAATGATTTGTTGTGAATTTTAAGAGGTGTCTGATTCGTAAATTAGGTTTATAATTGATTTTGGTGGAAAATTCTAGAATTGAGTGGGCCCCACTTGTGGTTGGTGAAAAATGTGCTGAATTTTATTTCAAATGTGGTGGGTGGCAATAGTAGCGAGTGTAAAGCCATCGTAGCAGGTCAAGTCTCGCTTTGGCTACGGCTAACATTTTCCTATAAATGAGGGCTAAGTTAGAATTGAAAATCACACCGTAAACAAAGTTTTCTCTTTCTCTATATTATCGAGCGTATTTTGTGAGTATTTAGATACTTTGAGAGTTGTCATTGTCAAGATAAGTTTCATTCAAAGATCACTTCCCACCTTTCTTTCCAAGCATCGATTCTTTGAGGTAAGGGATGTTATTTTCTTCTCAAATGATATTAATTCTTCAATATAATTATCTTTGAAATATTGGTTGGTACTTTTTATCAAATTTGGAACTTTTTCATGCTCGGGGTTACTATTCATGAGTTACTATTCACGAAGTTACTATTCATGAGTTACTATTCACGAAGTTACTATTCACGAGTACTATTCATGAAGCGTGAAGATGTTTTTTTGTGGAATTTCTATCTTTTGGTGTCGAGTTACTATTCACGATACTCAAGACTATTCACGATATCTGACTATTCATTCAT
Source organism: Panax quinquefolius (assembly GCA_020205615.1). Taxonomy (NCBI): domain Eukaryota; kingdom Viridiplantae; phylum Streptophyta; class Magnoliopsida; order Apiales; family Araliaceae; genus Panax; species Panax quinquefolius. Next base: position 92,308,513 of record CM035174.1, on the reverse strand, counting down.
CAAAATGAAAATTTTTCTTTTCGCCTAAAATATCTATTTTTGGATACTAGCTTTGATCAGATCCATGTTTTGATCATTCTTGAATTTTACACCACTATGATTATTTTTGAGGTATTGTTGACATGGATAAAACAAAGTACTTAATCCTTAATCCTTAATCCTTGTCATTTTGTTTCACCGGATTCGCTTCTTTAAAAATATTTTCTTCATCCTCGCCTTAAATGATGATATTATTGAATATCTTTGGCTCAGTAGTGCAAAGATGAATGATTTCAAGAATATCTTTGGCCCCAGAGTGCAAAGATAAGCGGTGTGTTTAAATGAACACGACCGATCGATGAATATCTTTGGCCTTTAGTGCAAAGATGAACAGTGTTGAGATGAACACGACCGATTGATGAATATCTTTGGCTGTGAAGTGCAAAAGATGAATATTTGATTTGAGATGAATATCGATTGATGTTACAGGATAAAATATTGATGATGGATCGTTAAATTCATAGATTATAGTAGATTTCATTCTCTACGTAACTCTTCTATGAATTATTATTTCACCGCGAATATTGATCCGAAACTTGTCATCTATCAGTATTCTATCGATTTTTCCTCGTTGAAGACTAACGATAATTTGTTGTATATTATCTTAGTCATAATATTCTTTATCGGGCTAGTTGAGCTCACCCTTTCCCTTGTTGTTCCATTTTTCTTCTCGTGAGGCGAGAATGTAAATGCAGTACTAGCTCGGGGTATGAATGAAGGTTCTAGAGAGAGTTGTTTAGTAGTCCTCACCATTTTGTAAAATAATGAATCAATAATTATGATGGGGATTTATTTGCATGTGGATATTGTCTGTAAGACAATATTATATTTAAACTCATTAAGATATATTGTCGTATTTCACACGACATTTGTATTATTGAAGTTGTAGTTGTTTCTGTACCATGTATTTGGCGACTCAGAATGGGTTGGATGGAATGGACCTATTTTGGGGTCGTCACATATACACATAAAATATACAATAAAATTAAACATAAGAGAATCATAATCAATAAATATTGTGCACTCATCACCCTTTCGTGTAATTTTAAACCCTACTACTTCTTATTTGATATGTATTTGCTGGTTTATTTGAACTTGAGAAAATGAAATTTTTTACTGTTTAGAGCTACCACTTACATTCAATACTAGAGATTTGTCCAATTCTAGGTGAGCTTGTTTATATGAAATCTAACTTTGTTTTAAATTTTTGTACTAATGATTTGTTACAATATATTTGATTACGAGTAAAATTGGAGTAGAATTAAGAAATCTTGAATCTTACATTTTGAAAAAAAATCAAACTTGTTACTTGGAGATATAGAAAAGGAGTCTCTAAGGTTTTTTGGTTGCAATTTGTGAGTCCAAGTGCAAACTAGGGTTCATGTAAGACTCCAACTTTTATGAATAAAGAGTAATTTTTTTCAAAATATATTTTTGAATATTATGGTGTGAATTTGATATAATGTTATAGTTGTGGGTAATATTTATAAATTTTGCAAAGTAAGCAAGTAGTTATAAAATATTCGATTGGCCTGGAGAATATTCGCTTTTAACAGGGAATATTCGCATTTACCAAGACAATCATTAGTGGACCCCACAACTAAGTGTCACGAGTTAGAAAACGACGTAAATATCTTTTCATAAAAATAACGGCAAAAATTTTACCGTTAGACCGTTGAAACACCCTTATGGTAAAAGTACAAATAATACGCCGAATTTTGATAAGAAGACACCTGTATTGCATAAAACATCTTTGATTATCGATGCTTACGTGAGAAGTCACTTAGTTTTATTCAATTATTGCCACAAAGAATCGCAAAGATAAGATATCTCTCATATTATTGATTCAATTATTGTCACAATATCATCTGCATAATATTTTATATTATTAAATTAATAATTGAGACAACAAAGTTATTCATATTATTATTTGCATTATTGACAATGTCTAGAAAGTTCTGTCGAGGAAAGGAGTTTGGTCACCTAATTGAGCGCCAATAGGGAGAAATCCTTATTGAAAAGCCCACTCTTTCTTGGGAATAATCTGGTTATTAATATTGTAAGTTATAATATTAATGATGAATAAGTTCGCGTTGATTAAAGATAAGAATAATATAGATGAGTGAAAGATGTTGTTCATTTAGTTTTCTTTAATTCTTCTGTGACCCAATTACCCTCAGAGGAGGTAATTCTATGATTGGCCGATTTTGTTATAATTGACCAAAGGGGCAATTAATCAAACAAATGAGCAATTAATTGTTATTGGTTCATATGCAAATTATTGTTGGTTCACATGTATGGAACTATTGATTCACATGCATATACTATTAGGGGAGGTGGTGCAAGATTGATAATACTTCAAGGACTAAATTAAAAATGGAGGTAAAGATGAATGTACTATACTGTAATAATTCGAGCATCTAAACGTGCAGTTATCGAAACTATGTTTTCCTATAAATAGAAGCTCATTTCTTCTTTCATTCTCACCAATTCACTAAGACTCACAAGAGCAACTATAGAGAGAGAAACTATAGAGAGGAAGAAGAAGAGTATTTGCTATTTTACTATTGCAGTATCCAGCCTTCTACTAAGGTAAAAAATATTATTTTTGTTCAATATTCGTATAAAATAATATTTTCTTCTAGTATGTAAGTAATATTATTTCGTTTTGTATTCCAAATTCAACACTTATTTTGTTAAAGTATTGCTTCTATACTCTGTGAAATTAATAGAATATCCTTAAAATTTGCGCTTCATTTAATATCGTTCACAAGGATATTTTCTGAACATTCACTACTAGAAAATCAAGATAAGGCGACGAGCTATAGCGACGGTCGGGGTGGAACTGACACTATAGGGGATCAATAGCGACGGTAGAGGCGGAACTGACGCTATAGGACATCACTTTTTATTTTCCTCAATATTTTCCGAATCACTTTTTATTTCCCTGCACTCTCTCTTATTCTCTCCCGATTTACTTTCTGTGAAGCCCTAACCTTAGAAATTTCCCTAATCGATCTCTCTCTTCTCTAAGCCAATCAAGACGACGATCATGAAGATGAAGAAGAGGAGTATTGTGGGTCTCAGACTAAGAAGAGGAGACGGCAAAAGCCAAAGGCAGCGCCCAAATCACGAGTTTCTAAAAAGGTGCGCTTTTGATTTAATATTGCTTAATTGTGTGGCTGAGCTATAATTTTGGTCAAATTTTGTGATTGGATGCTTAATTTGAACTATTTGGTAGTGTTAAATCTTTGAATTTGTAGGTTTCTGTAGGCATTTGTTTGGGATTTAAGTTTGTCGTTTTTAGATTAGTTCTTAATACTCGTCTATTCGATAGTGATGGCATAATAATGGTACATTCACTTTATTTGCTAAGTCAGGTTGCTGTAAATAGCAAGGAGACACAAAGCAAGGGCATGGATGAGGAAGATTCTCCAGTTATTGGTAGTGTGTGGATTCATACTGGGTACCCATATCATCTCTTTGTTTCTGTTAATATGACACAATTGAACAAGGAGAATAGCGAACAACAATAATTTATCAGTTTGCAATTTATTTTTTAATTTCTCTACATTTTTTATTCTGGGGCTTCCATTTTTTGATATTTGGGGCAGATCTAAATGGAAGAATGATTATATGTATTTGTAATTTTTTAGCTTTGATTGGATTGATTAGATATGGTTGTGACTCAAACTGGAACTTTATTGGTGTTGATTTTATGTTGAAATGTAATTATCAAATGATTGTTCCGTACATTGATTTTGTGATTAACCTATGTTCATGAATCCATTTCTGAGCATCAGCTGGTTAATGTTTCTGGTAGAAGCTTATAATGTATCTTTCCTTTTCTTTTGTTTATTTTCCTTTTGGCAGGTTGCTCTATCTAGAAAGTCTCCTTATGTTCAAACTGCCCACAGGGTGAGATTTCCTTGTCTAGTTTCCTTATTTTATCTTTTCATGACTTTTATTTATTGTATATGGAAATGTACATATGCTTTTAGATTTGTAAATCTCAACTACATGATGCTGGCACCAAGGATAACACCGGGAGGCTAGGCTTCGTAAGTGCTGGAGTGGAGTCACAGACTGATGGAGTCCCAAAGGTCAGTGCAAATAACGAGTACATAGAGCTGCCAGATGAAAGTGACAGTGATGATGATGGTAGAGTTGAGATCACACAAAAAGATATTCCAGAGGCAGTTTATGAAAAGAATGAGGCGAGGCGGGTAACATTTTCATTGTGTTTGTGCATATTTATAACTGATGTATACAATATAGCTCTCAATCCATTTGTGTGCTTTGAAACATTATCCTAAATTTTTGAATTCATTATATCTTTTTAAACTTTTACCAATCTTACTTTTGGGGAACACATAATCTGTTTTTCGGCTTTCCATTTTTCTTGTGTAGGAAATGACTTGAGCATGAAACTCTGTCCTGGAGTATAAATGGCCCCTATTCTCATTGCTGTGTCATGAAGAGGATGATTCCAGTCATGCTCTACTAAATTTTTGTGAAGATATTTTATAGTAAAATTGCTCATCTTGAGGTGTTGTAGGACTTTTCGTTGTGCTTTATACTCGGCTCATTTGGAGTTGTGCATTGGATAATAAAACTATAGTATAACTTTCCTATTGAATTAATTGCGTGATTTGTAGGATATTACATTTACTATATAACACATTAGTGACAACTTTTTCCATAAAAGAATTCTCTATATTAACAGAGCATAGTTTTGAGCAAAATAACAAAACTCTATTTATATTTATTCATTGTATGCAATTTGCTAAATGGTGTATATTTATGTATATCAAGAATCTATAACAGACAGTTAGTTGTTTTTGGGAGCTAAGCAATATATAACTTGATAAGCATAGATATATAGGAAATTTGTAAAGCTTTTTACGAAACTGGATGAGGCTAAATTCCTCTGAATTCTTTAATGGTGCATAGATATATAGGAAATTTGTAAAGCTTTTTACGAGTATCATTTGTACTACAAAGGCAATTAGAGATACTTTATTGGGTTATTTTTTGCCATTTTCAGTGCTTCATTCCAGCTGCTCAAAAACGAAATATTTTTTTTCTCAATTTTTGTTATCAGGTTGCAGTGTTGCTTCTCACAGAGGTTGCTAGGCTTGGCTGATTAAAACAATTTTTTGTAGTTTCACAGGACTTTTACTGACAGCTTTTGTTATGAATCCAGGATTCGTTTGTCATATGAACAGTTCAGTGCGTTCCTGGCAAACATTAAGGAACTAAATGCTCAAAAGCAATCTCGTGAGGTGATCAGTGAAGCCATTTTAAATTATAGGCAGTCAAATTCTGTTAGGATAACAGGTGATAATTTTATCTCTTTTTGCATCTTTCTTTTGATTTCAGGAAACTTTGAGAAAGGCAGAAGAGATTTTTGGGATAGATAATAAAGATCTTTACTTGTCATTTCAAGGATTGCTTAATCGCAATGTACACTAGAAGCATCTTTACTGGAAATGGGTTTGGCAATATAAAAGTATATTTCACGTGCTTTCATCTTTACCCTGATAAAATTTCCTAATGTTTTGTTTTATTTCCCTCTTCCAAATTTTTATATCCCTTTTCTGGAAATATTTTGCAGAACATAATTCAGAGCCTTCTGAAAATTAGTGCGATTAGGTTCTTTGTGCCGATAAGCCTGGGTACAGTTTTCAGACAGCAGATTACTCTTCAACAAATTAGAGCAATATGTATGTAAGCCTTATGTTAACTATTTTTTGCAGGTATGCTATGTAAATTACTAGATGAATGTGAGCATAACTTGCTCTATCTTCTAAGAAATGTTGATTGGCACTTGCATGATAGTGCTTTATTGACGGAGCTTTGTGTAAAAAGCAAATCTTGTTAATTAAATCTTCTGAGTTTGCTACTTAATGAATGTCTGTGCTGTGTGATCTGTCGTGTTATTATGACTTACCATTGTTCTATTCAAATTTTAGTTAGATTGATCGTTGGTCAATTCAATGCGAAATTGTTGTATTTGTCTAGTGGAAAGTGTTGCATTGTTTTGTTAGGTATCAAACCTAAGGCCATTGATTTCCAGCACTTGTTATGCAAATGCAACAATTGTCTAAAGAACTTGGCCATTGTGTTGCAGCCTAGTAAAAGTCCTGTGAAACTACGAAAAATTGTTCTATTATTCAGATTACACTTTCATGCTTTATTGTGTCCTATTCTATAAGACATGTATGGGCCATTAGAGTATCTTTTGATTTACAACTTTCAAGTGCCTATATAGAGTATCTTTTTGTGATGGTACTATTGTTAATTAGCTACTTGTGACTGTGTTTCGGTCACTTTAAATTCTCTAGTAGCATTACGAAATTGTTTTGGCATTGGTATTATGATATTTTGAGGCTAAGTAATCTGCTATGATAGGTTCAACACATGTGCTTTTGGCATTGGTATTAGATAATATGGCACGCTGCTTAAATTTGTGAATTATGAGCTTATTCTCTTAAGATTTGGAGTTTGGACCTGTACCATACCAGCTCTTTGGTTTTATACCTTCTGTGGAATGCAACTAGGACTGTATCAATATACTAAATGCTGCAGGAACTCATGATTGTTTGGTGGTAAATGTCGTCTCTAGGCATAATTCTTGACGGAGAACCGATTATTAACCTGCCGCCAAAAACCATAGAGCTGAAAAAAGTAGATTTTACGATGGAGGAGCGGGATTTCTACTGCAGACTAGAGGCTGATTCACGAGCTCAGTTTGCAGTAAGTTGTTACTTTGAAGTAGTTTCTGGTCTAATACAACCAATTTAGTTTTTCGCACCATTAAATTTTAATCTTTCTCTGCCTTTATGTGCAAATGCTTAAGGATGTTGAATCTTATAATCTTGGTTTTTCTTTACAAGTTTTATTTCATCTCCCTTCGTTTGTCCACAGGAATATGCAGCTGCTGGAACCATCAAACAAAATTACATTAATATTTTGTTGATGCTTCTCCGCCTTCGCCAAGCTTGTGATCACCCTCTTCTTGTGAGTGGATCTGGTTCCAATTCCGTGTGGACGTCTTCTGTTGAGATGGCAAAGAAACTTACTCCAGAGAAACAAGTTTCTCTTTTGAATTGTTTGGAAGCTTCTTTAGCAATTTGCGGCATATGCAATGTATGTAGTTCCTTACTATTTCCTTTGATCATTTATCTTCATTTTGACTGGCACTCCTTTTTTTATATATAATTAATTTATGGTATATCCTTTGCATAGCAGATATGAACATGAAATTGTGCTTATATTTTAGATCTCTATGAACTAGAAGAAATTTCTGGGTATTAATGCTATGTATTTATGTCACTTACAAAGCAAATTGGATTTATTCTGTATCAAATTTGTGTCGGAAGGTGACAATATCAACTACATTCCTCCAAGCTATCATCCTCATGAAATACATTAGTTTCCATGTGTAATTGTAGAGAGGGTACATGATTGGGGATCTACAAACTTTCATTTTGAAGTTATTTATATTGGTTTTTTGTAGTTCCAGTACTGACATTAGTTCTTTTGCCCTGTCATCTATAAAGCAGATTGGTTATTTCTTTGCCTGATTTTGTGTCGGAAGATGACTATATTAATGATGCATGCCCTTGCATTTTTGAGTTCTAACGTGCTTAGTATTTCATGTTTGGGTTTTCTACATCTTAAAATTTGCTTAAACATTTTTGAAGGCATAACATAACCAAACAAGTTTTACATGTATAATGTAATTTCTTGACCATTAGATTGCCAAACAAATTTTACAGTTAAATGTTTTGGCTTTCTGGTTATAAATATTCTGGAATTTGACTGCTGAATATGTAGTGTTGTCATTTTCCTCTGGGTTTTAATGTTCTAGTGTAGTTGTTAAGCAGTAATGTGCACATTTAATAGTATTATTTTTGTTTGACACTTACAATTTTTTAGTCTTACTCCAAACTTGTGATTTTTGAACAGGTGGATGATAAACTTTATATATATTTGGAATATGTTTCTGGTGGCTCCATCTATAAGCTTCTCCAAGAATATGGACTATTGTAGAAGGTTGGTTTTGCAATTCCTTGGTGAGAATGGAAGTGAATCTTCTTGCTTATTAATTTAGTTGGTTATTATATTCATGATGTATACTTTATTTACACTGTTACATCCAACATGGCATGTTGGCAGTCTACAATTCATTGTCAGAGGATGGCAAAAGTGAGTTTGAGGCTGCTCGAGTTCAGTATATTTTCTTAGATGTAACTAAAATATTGTATTGTAATGATAGATTGTAAAAGTTATTAATTTAGTAGTTTGGTATAATAATGATCATCATATTTGAGATGAATTATTCAACTATTATATTGTAATGTTGTAATGTTGTAATGTTGTAATGTTGTAATGTGAATGATTTTAAATGATGTATATAATATTTTTATATTTTATTTTATATTGTATTTGTGTTTGTTGAATAAATGTGCATTATTAATTAATTTTTTTAAAAAATAAAAGTTTATAGCGACGGTTATCGATCGTAGCTATAGTGTTCTATAAAACACAAGTTTATAGCGACGATTAGATTTGAAATGTCGCTTATAGATATCTATATCGACGGTCATGGCCGTAGTAATAACTTTCAAATGACTGCTGGTAAAGAGAAAATACATGATTTTGACATGACCTATAAGCGAGGGCTGACGACCGTCGCTATAGGCTAAAAAGATAAGTCGCTAAAAGCTTTCACGATGGCTTTACTATAGCGACGGTCGCTAAAACCTATAATGACGATCATGAATTCTCGCTATAAATTCGATTTTCTAGTAGTGATTCTTGTTAAATTTTAAGCTTTTCATGCCGAAATACTATTCATGGGGTACTATTCACAAAGTACTATTAACGGAGTATTATTCACAAAGTATTATTCATGAGATACTATTCACAAAGTACTATTCACAGGGTACTATTCACAAAGTATTATTCTCGAAGTACTATTCACAAAGTACTATTCACTCGGGTACTATTCACCTGGGATACTATTCATGATAAAAATTAATTTTTCTTTTGTCCAAATCATTTTTGATACAATATTATTCTTGAGTTTTACTCCACAAGCAGTATCATGTTGACAATTTGGACATTATTGAATTCTGGATAAATTAAATTATAAATCTTTAAAAATGTATCCTTTGCTTTTTTTTAATTGAATTCTTATATCATTGTCATCATCGCCATGCTTATGATGTGGTAAAAGTCATCTTTAACTCGTAGTGCATAGATGGAGTATTGATTGGTATGATTATGACTAGAGATTATTCTGTATAATCATGACCTGTAATGTTACAAATGATGTGATAAAAATTCTCATTGTTCATGAAGCGTTTGATGGATGGATGTTGTTGTCATGATCATGACCATTGGTGATTACACGAATATCCTTGGCCCGTAATGAATGAATAATTCGTGGACGTGATACTAATGAATATTCTTGGCCCGTAGTGCATGGATAATTTAGTGATGTGAATTATTTATTGAGTTGAGTCTCAGCGATAAAATTGATGATAAACTTTTTAAATAATAGAAGATAGTAGATATCATGCTCTACTTGACTCTTCTAATGGATTGCTTGTTCCACCGCAGTTAAAATTGTTGTTTATTATCAGTTTAACAATGTTGAAGGCTAACGATAATTTATTTTGCATTATCTTAGTCATAATATTTTTTATTGGTCTAGTTGAGCTCACCCTTTTGCTTTCATTGTTCTCTTCAGGAAATGAGAACGTAGCCGGGACTAGTCGGGGAATGGAGTGATGGTCCGAGATGGTGGTTATAGTAGTCTTCACTATTCTATGAAATAGTGTGATAATAATTGTAATGAGGACTCCATTTGAGTTTGGATATTCGTGTCAAAACTCTCAGCTATGTTTTGTCGTATTTTATACGATAATTGTATAATTAAGTTTGTATTTAAATTCTGTACCATGTATTTGGCGACTCAGAATGGGTGATGATTTTGGGGGCGTCACAGTTCACATGACTTAATTGAATTAAATGTACAACTTAGGGTTCACAATATAATTAAATGAATGGCAGAAAAGCTATAAAAATAAATGTGCGAGACCCAATAGAAGCCTCCACGTGTCCCGAGATAGAAGACTCGTGGAGGCAAAGTACTCATTTCGGGAATTGATTGAGGGATTTGATTAGTGGCTAGAAGGATAGGACGATCTGGGCATTACTCTGGTGACTAAGGGTATTTCTGGAATTTTTCCCAGGTTATGTGCATGTCACGTAACCACTTTCCAGGAAACTCTATAAATACTCTTTCCATTCTATGAAGAAGGTACTTTAGGACTTTTTTGGAGGACTTGAAGACTCTCTCTCTCTCTCTCTCTCTCAACACCAAACACTCAAGAAGGCTATTTGGATCCTTAGTACCCTAATAAGGTTCTCGGATCCTAAGAGTTCTGCCACAGGTCATTGGAGTAATCACTCACCTGTTCTTCTCCCCTCTTCAATTCATCAATCAATTTCGTACTCTTTGTGGATTTCTCTCCTCCTCAACCAACATGAAACCCTAACCCTAGCAAGGTACGATTTCCTTACTCACATTTCTTTGACGACTTTGCTGGGGAGGTGTAGAATTCGTGAATGGTATGCCCACAACACGAAGAGAACTTATAAAAACAAAGATTGATCAAGATCTAGAATGATTTTCAAAAGATTTCTCAAGATGTCCAAGGAAGAGTCCTTCTAGGTCTTGCCTCCCTAGGTTTAATTAACCCTTAAGTTTTGGCCCCTTTAGAGGTTCCTTCTTCTAGGACCCAATTTTCAGGACTTGTAAAATGGAGGCCCAAAATCTTGATCCTTGCGGACGTCTTTTGGAATCTCCACGTAGGGGCAAATTCCCCAAAATTAGGTATACATCCCCATCTATATTCTCAATTTCACGACTTACTAATATAGCGGTGAAAGAAAAAACGTGAGCTTGAATAAAATATTGTCTAGAGATCATCGAACTCGAAAAGTCCTCATTACAATTATTATTACTATTTCAGATAATGCGAACTACTAATGCTATCCCTATTACATTAGCCTTCTCATTTCTCAAGAGAATAATGAAAAGAAAGGGTGAGCTCAACTAGTTAAAATATTATGACTAAGATAATGCGATAAATTATCATAATGAACATCATCAGTTTAACTACAGGTGGAACCAACAATCCATTAAAAGAGTCAAGTAGAAAATAAAATCTACTATCTTTTATGATTTTAAAGGTTTTTCATCATTGTTATAATTGAGACTCGGCTTTAATAAATATTCCACATCATCGAATCACCCACACTTTTCTGGCGAGGATATTCTTTAGTATCACGACCACAATTATTCATGCACTACGGGCGAGAATATTTGTGTATTCATTAATAGTCATGATCATGCCAACAAGCGTCCATCAATGCACTACAGACCCTTTGAGATTTTTACCACATCATTTGTAACATTACGGTCGTGATTACACACGAATAGTCTCAGTCGTCATAATCATACCAAGTCCATCTATGCACTCTTCAATACACAGATGACTTTCAACATAATATAAACATGAGGATGATGACAATGATATAAGAATTCAATAAAACAAGTTCAAGAATTAATTTATCTAGGAACCATAACATCAAATTATCGACATGATCTTTGCTTTTGTAGAGTAAAATTCAAGAATACTAAGAAGAATATTTCCATGAAAGGATCTTTGGATGAAGCGCAAATATCGAGGATATTCCACTAATTTCATGGAGTATAGAAGTTAAAGTTTTAACCAATTTGGGTATAATAAAGAATGGAATAACAAAAGAAATCACCATAAATGCGATAGGCCGCTTATGAGGCGAGTTATTCAATGAATAATAAATAACGGAACGGTCGGCGTAAAAGCATGCAACGGATATTCAACGAGAATAATAAAGAATGGAACCGGGTCCGGCGTAAAACACACAAACAGGATGTTCAATGAATAATAATAAAGGCGGAACCGGTCCTGTGTAAAACACTACGAGACAAAATGTTCGATAGAATAATAATAAAAGCGGAACCGAGTTAAAAGGTGTAAAACACACAGACAGGATGTTCAGCGAGAATAATAGAAGAATGTCACCAAGTATAGGGTAAACCATTATCTGAGTTATTCCAATGAGAATAATAAGCGATGGAATAACAACAGTTCTCTTCATGAATAAGAAAGAATAACACCCTTACTTTTGGTAGGAGATTGAATCTTTGCAGATAGTGTAGTAACAAAATACTCTTCTTCTTTCTCTCTTATTCTCTCTATACTTTCTCTCTATATAGCTTGAATGAATTAAGTGAAAATAATGAAGCACTAGGCCTCTATTTATAGAAGATTTCTAGCTTAAGCTTTTGCCATGTGAAAAGGCAAGTGGCAGACGACTGATGGTGATGTGAAAAGAAAAGTGGTTTGGCGCTTTGTAATGTGAAACGACAAGTGGTTCGGCCTTTGTAATGTGAAACGACAAGTGGTTCGGCGCCTATAATGTGAAACGACAAGTGGTTCGGCGCTTTGTAATGTGAAGCGACAAGTGGTTGACGTCGATAAAGGTAATTACTATTGGCCGAAGGTAATTACTATTCATAAAGGTAATTACTATTGTGAAGAAGGTAATTACTATTGTGAAGAGACTCTTAGATGATGACATATATTTATCCCATAAAATAATCAAACTTACCACAAACGTCTCATATAATTTCTTTATATACATCAGGATTGAATAAATATTACCACAAATCATTTTATTTTAAATCGACACATATTTAATCTTTCAACAATTATTAATCATTTATAACTTATCGTCTCAATTATTGATTTAATACTATAACATATTATCTGAGATGATCTTGTGACAATAATTGAATCGATAATATAAGAGATATGATCGTGATTCTTGTAGCGATAATTTAGCATAGGTGAGTGACTTCTCACGTAAGCATCGATAATCAATATCGTGTCTTCTTATCTGACTACAGCGTATTCTTGTGTACTTTTACTACTAGGGTAGTTCAACGGTTTTAACGGTAACACCTCTGCCGTTATTTTTATAGAAAGATAATTTTGTGGTTTTTAACTACGACAATACTTAGTTAATGGGGTCCACCAATGATTGGTAGTCGTCGAATATTCCCAAACAAAAAGAATATTCCCAGACCAAACGAATATTTTATAACAACTTGCTTACTTTTGCAAAATTTATAAATATTACCCACAACTATAACATTATATCAAATTTATTCCATAATATTCAAAATAATATTTATAAAAATTCATCTTTATTTATAAAAGTTGGGGTCTTCTGACCTCCCCTTTTTATGAAATTTAAGCCCTCGAAATTAGAGTGCGTTACTGGTATGTCGAAGAGGTAAGGATACCTTGATTTCATTTGATTCTAACTCCCAGTCATTTCCTTCAACATCGTGGTTCCTCCACAAAACTTTGACTTGAGGTATAACCTTGGGCGTAGAATATGTTCCTTCTTATCAAGATTTGAGCAGGAACCTCTTCATACGTCAAATCTTCCGCTATTTCGTCCGGTTCTAACTTCGATAATGTGGTTGGGTCTTTCACATATTTACGTAACATGGATATGTGAAAAGCGTTATGAACACGAGAGACATACTTTGGCGGTAAAGCGGAGAGTCTATAGACCCACGATTCCTACTCGATCGAGGATTAAAATGGGCCAGATGAATCGAGGATTAAGTTTTCCTCTCTTTCCAAATCTTGTAACTCCTTTCCATGGAAGCGACTCTTATGAACACATGATCTCCTATATCGAATTCCACGTCCTTTCGATGAAGATCGGCATAACTCTTTTATCGATTTTGTGAGGTTTTTATCGTTATCGGATCGTTTGAATCTTTTAGTAGTCATACGTACGTACCAACTCACGGTCCCAACAACGTTGCTTCACCCACCTCATCCCAAAGATCTTGGAGAGCGACACTTTCTTCCATACAACGCTTGAATGGAGCCATGCCATACTTGCTTGATAAGCTGTTGTTGTAGGAAAACTCCACCAATGGTAAGAACTTGTCCCAACTTCCTTGAAATCAAGGACCACGAGTCTTAATAGATCTTGAGAGTTTGAATAGTCCTCTCCATTTGTCCGTCCGATGCGAGGATGATATCTTAGAAAGCTAAATCGTAAATATGTGCCCATAGCTTTTTGCAAACTAACCCAAAATCGTGAAGTGAATCTTGGGTCTCGATCGAAACTATGGATACTGGCATACCATGCGATCTTACAATCTCGTTTATGTACATCTGAGCAAGGCGTTCAAGTGTATAAGTTTCTCGTATCGGTAAAATGAAGCGGGACTTGGTCGATCTATCAACAATGACCCAAATCGCATCTATGCCTTGAGAAACCTTAGGAAGGCCGTAAGCGAAATCCATGGTAATGTGCTCCCACTTCCATTCGGAATTTCAAGTGGTTTCAATGGACCTTTTGGTACTTGATGCTCCGCTTTAACTTCGTTGACAAGTTAGACACCTTGAGATAAACAACGCTATCTCTCTCTTCATATTGCTCCACCAAAATGTATGGCGAATATCATGATACATTTTGGTACTCCCGAGATGGATTGCAAATGGTGTGTTGTGCGCCTCCATCATGATATTATACTTTAAATCGGTCGTTAGGAACACAAAAAGTGCAGAGTTGACTCAAGTATTCCTTCTTCATCGATTCTTGCTTGGCGTAGCACCTTCTTGCACTTTCTTCCTCATAATGCATCGACTCCAGTGCGTAACTTGGCGACTTTAACTTTATCGATTAAAGTCGGTTCTACTTCGTATATACTATTATCATCACATGCGTCCACAGAGTCTTTAACTCTATCTCCATCCTTTGCAAGTCACACAAAATGGGCCTTTTATTTGACAATATCGCTTTTCGTGCTTGCATATGATCTTACTACTTTCAATCGTCGGCTACCACGTTAAACTTTTCGAGATGGTATTGGATGGTATGATCATAATCTTTCAATGAGTTCAAGCCAGCGTCGTTGTCGCATGTTGAGTTCCTTTTGAGTGAAGAAATATTTGAGGCTTTTATGATCGTAAAGATCTCCACTTTCTCCCCATACAAGTAATGCCTCCAAATTTTAAGTGCAAAAAACAACGGTTTGCCAACTCTAGATCAATGAGTAGGATAATTCCTCTCATATTCTTTGAGTTGTCATGAGGCATAAACTATAACTTTTCCATATTGCATGAGAACACATCCCAACCCTTTGCTAGAAGCATCACTTTGTAGATGACAAATCCTCAGAGGCGGATGGTATTGTCGAGCAGTCTTTGAAATAAGTCTCCTCTTGAGTTCTTGAAAACTCTTCTCACATTCTTCGCTCCAATAGAACTTTGTATCTTTCCGAGTCAATTTGAGTCGATGGAGTAGCGATTAGAAAATCCTTCCACGAATCTCCGATAATAACCATTTAAACCGAGAAAGCTACGTGCTTGATCATTTGATTTAGGTTGTTCCCGACTTTGAATAGCTTCATCTTTCTTTGGGTCAATGATATTCCATGACTTGATACCACGTGCCCAAGGAATGCTACTTCTTGAAGCGAACTTCGCATTTCTTCAACTTGGCATAAAGCTTATATTCACGAAGCTTTTGAGTGTGTCGACCTCAAGTGTTGCTCATGATCTTCCACGGCTTTTGGAATAAATAAGGATGTCATCAATAAAGGCGACCACAAAGTGATCCAAATATTCCTTGAATACTCGGTTCATCATATCCATGAAAGGCGGCGGGGAGCATTAGTCGATCGAAAGGACATGACTAGAATTCATAATGCCCGTCTTGAGTTACGAAAGTCGCGTCTTTGGAATGTCGGTGATTACAATCTTCATTGGTGATATCCGGAACGAAGATCGATCTTTGAAAAATTTGGCTCCTTACAATTTGGTCAAAACAGTCATCAATACGTGGTAATGGATACCTATTTTTGATGGTGACATGATTCACTCCAGATAATCAATACAAAATCGCATACTCCCATCTTTCTTCTTCACGAATAGAGCAGGAGCACCCCAAGGAGAAGTACTAGGGACGAATAAAGCCCGATGTCTAACAATTCCTGCGGTTGGGTCTTTAATTCACGAAGTTCATAGGAGCCATTCGATATGGGGCTTTGGAAATAGGTTTTATCTGGGGTTCGAGGTCGATACAAAATTCAATTTCACGCTTCTGAGGTAGGCCGGGAAGTTCTTGAGGGAATATGTCGGGAAATTTATTAACAATAGAAATATCGTTCAAAAGCGCGTATTTTTGTTTAAATCGTGACATGAGCTAAGAAAGCTTGACATCCGTTTTTCAATAAGCGAATAGCTTTATGGCTTGAGATGGCCGTGATTGATTTTAATGGTTTGGTCGTTTTGAATTAGCATAATAGGTTGGTTAGGAATATGAAAGCTAACAACCTTACGAAAAAACAATCAATTTTTGCATGATAAGTAGTTAACCAATCAATCCACTAGAATCACGTCAAATCAAGTATTTTTAATGAAATAAGATCGACGAGGTAATGTGAGGTACCGATTTGAACCAAATAAGACTTATAAGCGAGTGGATGTAATGAAGGTTTCTCCCAGCGGAGTTTCCACGAGATAAGTCAAAGTCTAATTTCTCCTGAGTCAAATTTAATCGATGGCGCAAGTAGGAGAAATAAAGAATGGGTAAACCGGTATCAAATAAAGTATAGACTTCATTAGAGTTTATGATAAAGCTTACCGTGATGACCTCATTCGGGTTCCTTGCTCTCTGGGAGGTCACAACAAACGCTCTCCCTTGCTTCTGGTTTGACTTTTTCTAGGGAATGACCTTTGGTGCCTCCATCCTAGTTGAATTTGTCTTGATGGCAACAAAATCGAGCTAAGTGACCTTCTCTTCCACAATTATAACATGCTTTGAATGGCATGGCGCGATTTGGGCGATGTGTCCTCTCCTCGCGTTTGAAGCATATGATGGGTGGTCTTTCTCCTTCCTTAACAACGGGTCTTTGGTCTTTGCGTCTTTCCATCATTGTTGAATCTCCTTTTCTTGAAATGTCCATTCTTATTGTTTTGGCCACGATTACCACCGGAAGTGGTTACCATATCTGCTTTGTTGATTCCCTCCACGCTTGTTGTCACCGCTTGATGACTACTCCATTTGGTATTATAATTTTTAAAATTTGCTCTCTTTTTTAGTTACGTTGACTCGTTATCGCGCTCCTAATCTAAGCGAGCCTATTTACAACATCTGAATACAAACACGGTTTATGAGAAATAAGATGTTGGCGTATCTCCGACTTCAAACCTCTTAAAAACATTAGCGCCATTCTCTCTTCATTATCCACCAGTGGGGCCTTGAACCGTGATAACTCCGCAAATTTTGCCTCGTATTGCGACACGGTCATATTGTTTTGTTCTAACTTGATAAACTCCACCTCCTTCATGTGGCGAATACTTTCGGGAAAGTATTTGTCGTTGAAACAACTCTGGAACTTCTCCCAAGATATCTTGATCTGAAAGGTTGAGTCGTTTCTGGATTCCCACCGATGTCTGCCTCTCAAGCATGACATAAAAGCGTGAAGGAACCTTTGCTCCTCGGAGCATCCCAAGACATCAAATATCTTGGTAATCTGCTTTATCCATGCTTCCGCCGAAGTGGTTTTGGCTCTCCCTTAAACTCCGTGGGTCCCGGCTCCTTGAATTGTTTAGCGGTGGCCGCTTGAGAGTTTTCGTGTTTCCACCTACGTTTTGGGCGAGAGTCGCTCTCTTTCTTTGTTGCATAAATTACGTAAAACCTCTGAACATTTGATCATTCATCATTTGGTCGGTGTTGTTGTTTTGCATGAGGATTATCGCCTTCACGATGCACATTATCTGATTATTGATATGTGGTGAATCAACGATCGCTTTGTGCTCCATTCTATTCTCAACATTCTCGGATGTCATTTTGAGATCTTGCCACAAAACAAAAGGTTAATTGACATGTAACATATTATCCCTATATTACGTGACCAATAAAATAACACATAAAACTTTGGTAGGTCATACTAGCGAAGGTATTCCCGTCTCTCCCCTCCTAGTACTATTCTCACATTTTAGCGGGGATCATATCCTAAGCTCGATACTGTTGTGACACCCCCAAAATTAGGTATACATCACCCATCTTGGGTAGTCGGATCGTTGTGCAAAATTTAAATCTGACTTACTAATATAAGCGTAGGTGTGTACAATCTGACATAAACCGTGAGTTTGAATACAATATATTGTCTACTAGAGATCATACAAACTCAAAAGGAGTCCTCATTACAATTATTATCACACTATTTCACGCGGAATAGTGAGGACTACTAATCTTATCCTCTGGACCATTACTCCGTTCCCAGACTCGTCCCGGCTATATTCTCATTTTACGAAGACGGTGAAAAGAAAGGGTGAGCTCAACTAGCTCGATGAAATATTATGACTAAGATAATGCGAATAAATTATCATTAGCTTCTGTGATGTTAAAGCGATAAAATATAATGAACATCAAGTTTAACTACTGGTGAACCAACGATGATCTATTAAAAGAGTCGAGTAGAAAATAAAATCTACTATCTTTTATGATTTTAAAAGGTTTTTCATCATTTATATAAATTTGAGACTCGACTTTAATAAATATTCCACATCATCGAATCACCCTCGCGCACTTTTCTGACGAGATATTCTTTAGTATCGCGACAACAATTATTCATCCACTACGGGCGAGAATATTTGTGTATTCATTAATGGTCATGATCATGCCAACAAGCGTCCATCAATGCACTACTACCAGACCCTTTGAGGATTTTTACCACATCATTTGTAACATTACGGTCGTGATTACACAGAATAGTCTCTGTCGTAATCATACCAAGTCCATCTATGCACTACTGAGCCACAGATGACTTTCAACATAATATAAACATGAGGATGATGACAATGATATAAGAATTGATAAAACAAGTTCAAGAATTAATTTATCTCAGGAACCAATAACATCTAAATATCGACATGATCTTTGCTTTGTAGAGTAAAATTCAAGAATCTTTGAAAGAATATTTCCATGAAAGGATCTTTGGATGAAGCGCAAATATCGAGGATATTCCACTAATTTCATGGAGTATAGAAGTTAAAGTTTTAACCAATTTGGGTATAATAAAGAATGGAATAACAAAAGAAATCACCATGCATGCGATAGATCGCGACAGGCGAGTTATTCCAACGAAATAATAAATAACGGAACCGGTCCGGCGTAAAAGCGCCGCAAAACAGGATATTCAATGAATAATAAAAAGAATGGAACCAGGTCCCAAAAACACACAGACGGGATGTTCCAATGAGAATAATAATAAAGATTTAACCAAGTCCGGTGTAAAACACACGACAGGATGTTCCAATAGAATAATAATAAAGACGGAACCGGTCCGATAAAAAAACACGCAGCGTGGATGTTCCAATAATAATAATAGGAGAATGTCACCAAGTATAGGGTAAACCACGTATCTGAGTTATTCCAATGAATAATAAGCGATGGAATAACAACGATTCTCTTCATGAATAAGAAGAAAGAATAACACCCTTACTTTTGGTAGGAGATTGAATCTTTATGATAGTGTATTAACAAAATACTCTTCTTCTTTCTCTATTCTCTCTATACTTTCTCTCTATATAGCTTGAATGAATTAAGTGAAAATAATGAAGCACTAGGCCTCTATTTATAGAAGATTTCTAGCTTAAGACCGCCATGTGAAAAGCGCAAGTGGCTTGACGATTTGGTGATGTGAAAAGAAAAGTGGTTTGACGCTTGTAATGTGAAGCGACAAGTGGTTCGGCCTTTTATGAATGTGAAACGACAAGTGGTTCGACGTCGATAAAAGGTAATTACTATTGACGAAGGTAATTTCTATTCACAAAGGTAATTACTATCGACGAAGGTAATTACTATTGATGAAGACTTTTAGATGATGACATATGGGCCCCCATAAAATAATCAAACTTACCACAAACGTCTCATATGCCACTCTTTATATACATCGAGGATTGAATAAATATTACCACAAATCATTTTATTTTTAATCAACACATATTTAATCTTTCAACAATTATTAATCATTTATAACTTGTCGTCTCAATTATTGATTTAATACTATAACATATTATACGAGATAATCTTGTGACAATAATTGAATCGATAATATAAGAGATATGATCACGCAAATTCTTGTAGCAATAATTTAGCATAGGTGGTGACTTCTCACGTAAGCATCAATAATCAATATCGTGTGTTACTTATACAACTACGTGTATTCTTTGTACTTTTACTACTTGGGTAGTTCAGCGGTTTTAACGGTAACACCTCTGTAGTTATTTTTATAGAAAGATAATTTTGTGGATTTTCTAACTACGACAATACTTCCGTTAATGGGGTCCACTTTGATTGATTGAGTCGTCGTATGAATATTCCCAAACAAAAGAATATTCCCCACCAAACGAATATTTTATAACAACTTGCTTACTTTGCAAAATTTATAAATATTACCCACAACTATAACATTATATCAAATTTATTCTATAATATTCAAAAATAATATTTATAGAAAATTCATCTTTATTTATAAAAGTTGGGGTCTTACAGCAAATGTGGGCCCAAGTGCAAATTAGGGTTCACATGACCTAATTGAATTAAATCTACAAATTAGGGTTCATAATATAATTAAATGAATGGCAAAAAGTCGGAAATAAATGTGCGAGATATGGGAGAAGTCTCTACGTGTCCCAAGGCAGAAAACTAGTGGAGGCGATTCATTTTGGAAATTGATTGATGAATTGAATTGGTGGCTAAAAGGACAGGATGATCTGGGCATTACTCTTGTGACCAAGGGTATTTTTGAAATTTCCCCGAGGTCAGTGCATGGCATGTGACCACTTTCTAGGAAACTCTATAAATACTCCTTTCATTCTATGAAGAAGAGACTTTTGGACTTTTTTGGAGAACTTGAAGACTCTCTCTCAACCCCAGACACTCAAGAAGGCTCTCTAGATCCTTGGTACCCTAATAAGGTTTTTAGATCCTAAGAGTTCTGCCACGGGTCATTGGAGTAATCGCTCACATATTCTTCTCCCCTCTTCAATTCATCAATCAATTCCGTATTCTTTGTTGATTTCTCTCCTCGTCAACCAACACGAAACCGTAATCCTAGCAATGTTCGATTTCCTTGCCCACACAATTCAGTAGCCATTTTTTAAATTCTACTTATTTATTTCCAAAACCATTTTGACATTTTAGCTTTTACAGTGGGTTGATACCCAGGTATAGGATGATGTTAAATTATATTTTTTTGACCTTTCTTTTGTTTTTGAAGAGCATGTTTAGCTTTTCATACATTGTAATTAAAGTAAATTGGTGGCAGATGCTATAATCTTCATGCCATTTCATGAAGGAAAGTCATGCCATAAGCTGATTTATGTTATCCTTGCGTTTACAGCTGTTAATGTAGCTTCCCAATGGTTGGAACTTCTTAATCAAGACATCGAGGGATGCCTTGTAGGTATGCTCAACTTTAAAGCATTATTGCAGACTGTTGAGAGTAGACAATTCTAATGTCAGCCTGATAATGCAGCTGTTCTGTTCTTCCAGCATTGCGACTTATAGCAAGAAAAGAGCGTGAGCCGTAATTAAGGCAAAATTACCTTTTCTTAATGTCTAGAGAATTCTCTTCTAATCAGAATAATGATCCTTATCTTACAAGATTTTCTGTTACTTGTTCTTCGGATAATGCAACAGCTGCCATGCACAAAACCAGATGGAGTGCACTGTTTGATCAGATGAATAAAGCACTTTCTGAAGAAGAGAAACAACTGGTGAGTCATTTAGAATAGTGTTCTGTCTGCTTGTGCAAATTGACTGTTCTGGCATGTTGCAATAAATTATAGTACATATTACATCATTGCCATGTGGACAAGTAGCATCTTGAGGCCTAGGCACCTAGCATATGTACTATAGACTCAAAACCGTAACTTGTTTTGATATGATTTGATTTGATTGTGACATGAAACATACAGATGGAAGTTTGTTCTAGCAATTCTGAGTAGTACCTCTAGTATGATATGGTCGTTGTTTTAATATTATGATGGACAAGTCATGATTGTAAATCTATACGAAAATACATGTCCCAAATCCCAATACTTGGTTCTCTTCTGATTTAAATTTTAAAACTCGATACATTGTTGAGTTCTCATTTGTAGATTATGTCTGATGTGTTTGTCTGAGTAGCTTTTTTTCAGGTCTTACGCTTATGTCTCAAAGATAAGCAAGGAAAGGTGGTTTTCTTTGTTGTTCCCCCCCCCCCCCCCCCCACCCCCCTTGTAATGCATCAAATCCTTTGCCTTGAATTTAGTGTCATTATATGGGATGTACCTTTTCATTTTTTCCCAGTTACTAGACAAGGTTTTCCCATCTTCACGTTATTCTTTTTACTTATCCTTTCCTGCAATGAATTTTACTTCACTTCTACCTCGCCTCTTGTTAAGGAAGGGTACCTGAACAAGTATGCTGTTTAATTTATTATTTTCAGGAAAGTAGGTGGAACCAAGTGAAGGAGACGCAGTTGCATTGTGAGCATGGTCTTTTTCAATGTAGTGGGAGAACCTGGTATGCAGAGACTTGACACATCAGAAAATAACTACAGGGAAGTAAGAATATCCTTTCAATGTACAAACAGTTATATTTTTAGCCCTTATTGCTACAAGGAAGATATCCTTTCAAGGTTCATTATTGCTTTCTGAATTATGATTTGTACTAATCTTGGACTTGCTCCTACACACCCTGTTTGAGTTGATTTTTGGTTTTTGTGTTTTCTTCAAAAATCCGAACTCAATTTTTTAAGTGACTTTTGTAGAGTTTGTAAATTTTAATGACTTTTAAAGACTTTAAAGACTTTTTCAAAATGATTTTTATAGACTCCATGAAATAATGAAATAAGTGATAGACTTTAATAGACTTTTTACTAAGATTTTGATAGACTTTTGTATACTTCTCATATATCTTGTAGCTTATATTAATGGTTAATTAGCCCATGTGTACAACCTCACTCTTTTTTCATAAACTACAGGAAATCTCATTATTTCATTAAATTATTATGGCATGAGATTTTATATATATTAAAAACATTCATATTATTCTACTTATTTCATTATAAAATTTGGATACTCTAATATGAATAAAACTTTAGAAACTACAGACGCAACACAAAAATTAAGCTCACTTTTCATTGAACTATATATACTATATATGCATACGATTTTTTAGTAGAAATACCAAACTCTGTTTTTCACAAAATAATATGACAATGAAAATCTATATGATCGCAAAATTTTATACATGTGAGTAAATTGCCACGTACCAAGTTATAAAAAATTTACCAGAGATATTTTTAGTCGTCGGTAAGCCACATACAAAATTGTCAGAGAGATTTTATTTTTCTTAAAATTATTAATAGTTGTTAGTGAACCAAAATTGACCGTTAAAAAATAATTATGCGACCTTTTAATTTATTTATGATGTTAGAAATTAATTAATTAAAATATCACGTAACTAATTTTTTAACAGTCGACCGTTGTCATCTTTTAACTATTTTTTTTTAATTTTGATAAGTTTTAGAATTTATCAAAATTAGTATATATCATATACTATATCTATATAATACAAAATATATATAATATAATATTAAAATTAAAATTTCTTCGTGTAATTTTTTCAAAGTCATAATGAGATATTCCTATAATAAAAGTTTGTGTAATTTATTTTATTTTAATAAATTTAGTAAAAAATATAAACGGTTTATAATTTTAATAATTATATTTTCTAAAATTAGATTAATTTATATTCATTTTAAGTTAAAAATTTACTAGGAGAGTTTTACACTTTTGAATTTTTCATAAAATCTCTCTGTAATTTTTTACCGCAATTTGAATTTCTACCTTTGTGTTTAATATTTGAAGTCTTTAGAAGTCTTTTAGAGATGAGGTCGGGACTTTGGATATGGGTTGATAGTTATTACTTTTCTTCTAAAGTCTGTCAAACTCTGTCATTTGATAGAAATCTAAAAAATCAATGACTTTTTGAATACCAAAATACTTTTATAGACTTTATAAAAGTCTCAATTCAATACTACCTAACTTTTAAAGACATTACAAAAGTTATAATTGAATACCAATAAATTTTTATAAACTCTTTAAATGTCTTGATTGAATACAACCAAACTTTTAAAGTCTTTAAAAATCTTTAAAAGTCTTAATTGAATACACCCTCCTTATGTACTTGATTATATAATTGGGTTGTTCTTTGAAAGTTGGCCTTTGAAATGTGAAAATATTGCGCTGGTATTATTGGTACTTACGAGTGTAATCAGGCTCCAACCTTTGTGAATATATTCTTTTGCTACATATATATATTGTTAGAATTTAAGAACGAATAATATTGCAATCACATAAATATTATATGAAAGACAGAAAAATAAGAACACGTGATATATCCAGATTCATTAATTTGGTTAGTTCTGCTTATCTTGATGTATTTATTAGATGACTCACACGCTTTACAATGATTCACACCCCAAACAATGTTTTTATAGTAACTAGAAAAACCCTAGCTGCTATAACATGAGCCTAAACACATGAGACCCAATACATTAGTAAAACTGAAGACCAGACTACTAATAAATCCCCGAGCGAGACCCCCGATTGGATAGTCGTAGTGATCATTCGTCGAACCCGTAAAGGTATGAGTCAATCCCAATATATATATATATATATATATATATATATATATAGAGAGAGAGAGAGAGAGTCCGGATCCTATCCGGACTCCCGCATTTTCTTAAAATGCGGACTTTTTTTTTTTTTTTTTTTTTTTAAAACAACTAAAAAAAAAATTATGGAACAATTTTTATATATGTCTGAAGTTTTTGGGTGTGATTTGGATACATATAACTAAAACATGTATGCATGCGATCTGTGCGATCGTATATATATTTTTTGTATAGGTGTCCAAATCACGCCCAAAACAACATATTATGTAAAAATTCAAGTTCCATAATTTTTTTTTTTTAGTTCTACAAAAAAAAAAATTCGGTCCGTATTTTATCAGGTCCGGACTCCCAGACCTGATCCTATTTTTATATATATATATGAATCATATGCATTATGTAAACTCAAATGTTACATGCCACCATTTTTTTGTATTGCAATTTAAATATAGAAATATGTATATCTCTTATATCACTGTTATTACTCAATTCTAGTACTTGGGGTTAAATCTACTAAGGATCAATTTACAAATGCATCATTGGACTGATTTTTTTTTAACGGCCAACTCATTGAACTATATGTTATTTATAAAAAATGATTTTGTCGTTTATGTCTGTTAACCATTTAACAGAAAAAGGACATGACAATACTGGTAAATCTATGTGTACAACTGTACAAGAAGAGAGAAGCTGAGTTGGATAATTAATTAAATTAAATTATACTCAATTCTATAACAAATATTTAAACAAAATATAAATCAAATGAATATACATAATGTAAGGACCGAGAATTTTATATGATTATATATGTAACTTTTTACGAATAATTTTTTTTTATAGAAAGTACTTGGATATATAAGTGAATATGTGGATTAAGCAAGATAGTTAATTTATTTATTGTAAGACCCCAACTTTTATGAATAAAGATAAATTTCTCTCGATATATATTTTTGAATATTATCGTGTGGATATAATATAATATTATAGTTGTGGGTAATATTTATAATTTTGCAAAGTATACAAGTGGTTGTATTATATTCGATTGGTCGAGGAATATTCGTTTTAACAGGGAATATTCGTACGACGGCACAATCATTGGTGGACCCCACAACGGAAGCATTGTCATAGTAAGAAAACGACAGGAATATCTTTTTATAAAAATAACGGCGGAAGTGTTATCGTTAAAACTGTTGAACTACCCGGTAGTAAAAGTACAGTGATACGCGTGGTTGCATAATAGCACATGGTATTGGTTATTGATGCTTACGTGATAAGTCACTCAGTTATATATACTCAATTATTGCTACAGTAATTGCTGCATCATATTTCTCATATTATTGATTCGATTATTGTTACAGTATCATCTGCACAATATGTTATATTATTAAATCAATAATTGAGACGACAAAGTTGTTCATATTATTAAATTGCAATATTTACAATGTCTAGAAGTTCTGTCAAGGAGAGGTTTGGTCACCTAATTGCGCCCCAATAGGGAGAAATCCTTATTGAAAAGCCCCCTCTTTTCTGGGAACAACCTGGTTGTTAAATATTATGAGTTATAATATTAATGATGAATAAGCTCATGTTGATTAAAGATGAATTTGATAGTTTCATTGTGTTGGGATTATTTGTGTTAATAGAAATTGACATCTATTCCGATGATAATTGATGTCTGGAGGTTATATTATTCAATCAGGTATTCGAGACACTTTTCGTGTCAGAGTACTATTCATGAGTTACTATTCACGGGGTACTATTCACCTGAACAATATATTTCTTTTCGGTCCAAATTATTTTTGGGTACAATATTATTTCATGAGGAGATGTGCTAATTTTTCAGACCGTTGGTTGAAATTATATTAGTAAATCAATATGGACCGTTGCTTTAAAGTTTAATAGTGAATCAGTATGGACCGTTGTTTTAAAGTTTAATAGTGAATCGGTATGGATTTTGTTGTTTTAAAGTTTTAATAAGAATCGGTATGGACCGTTGCTTTAAGTTTTAATATGGACCGCTTCGCTTAAAAGTAAATCAATCTGGACCGTTCATGAATTAGTTACTATTCACCTATTCTCCTATAAATAGAAGCTCATTCCTTCATTATTTCTTACTAATTCAACAAACTCTTAAGAGAGAAATTATAGAGAGAAAGAAGAAGAGTTAGCTACCTTTCTATTCGATATCCGGTTTCTTCTAAGGTAAGGGGTATTATTTCTTTCTTATTCATGAAGAGAACTTCATTATTCCATTCTTTATTATTCTATTGAATAACTTTTGTTATCTGTACCGCATACATGGTGAAATTTTTCTCATTATTCCATTCTTTATTATTATCTTTGAATAACTTTGTTTATCGGAATCACCGCATACACGGTGAAATTCTTCTATTATTCCGCTTCATTATTATTCTGCCGAATATCACATGCGTGCGTTCTGGCGGACACGCCGGACCGGTTTCATTATTTATTATTACGTTGAAATAACTCGTTATGCATGCGTGCGTGGCTTCATCGCATGTATGGTGATTTCTGTTGTTATTCCATTATTTATTATTCTATCTAATATCTTGTATGTGCGTTCTGTGGGACTTGGTTCCATTATTTATTCTTCTGTCGGAATATCCTATCTGTGCTTTTTACGGATCCGGTTCTATTATTTATTATTCTGTTGGGAATAACATATGCATATGCCGTCTATCGCACGCGTGGTGAATCCTTCATTATTCCATTCTTTATTATTCATTGGAATAACTTTGCCATGTGGATTACCACATGCACGTGGTGAATGATCCTTTGTATTCATTCCTTATTAAATTATGAAAATGATCTATAATACGTGGATTACTGCATGGCGGTGAAAATCCATTTGCGGTTTCATATATTCTATTATACTCAAATTGGTTAAAGTTTTGGCCTCTATACTCCATGAAATTAGTGGAATATCCTTGATATTTAAAGCTTCATCCAAAGATATCTTTTCATGAAAATATTCTTACGAGCATTCTTAAATTTTACTCTACAAAAGAAGTATCATGTTGACAATTTGGACGTTATTAGTTCTTGGATAAATTAATTCTTGAACTTGTTTTATTGAATTATTATGTCATTGTCATCATCCTCATTACTTATATTGTAATGAAAGTCATCTTTGGCTTACGTGCGTAGATGGACTTAGTATAATTATGACCGAGGATCATTCATTATACTCATGACTGTAATGTTATAAATGATGTGGTAAAGTCCTCGGTGACACCAGAATGCATTGGTGGGCGCTTTTGGTATGATTATGACCGGGATTATTCGGTATAGTCATGATCGTTGATGATTTAATGAATATCCTTGGCCGTAGTAATGCGGGATGATTAGAAGATGTGGTTTATTTATTAAGTCGAGTCTCAAATGATAAAAGTTGATGAAAACATTTTAAAATCATAGAAGATAGTAGGTTTTATTCTCTACTTGACTCTTCTAATGGATTGCTTATTCCGCTGCAGTTAAACTTGATGTCTATTGTATTTTATCAGTTTAACATTGTTGAAGACTATTGATAATTTATTACGCATTATCATAGTCATAATATTTTTTTGGGCTAGTTGAGCTCACCTTTTCTTTCACCGTTTTCTTGAAATGAGAATATAGGCCGAGACGAGTCGGGAAAGGAGTGATTGTAGTCCCGAAGATAACATTAGTAGTCCTCACTATTCTGTTAAATAGT
Organism: Panax quinquefolius; assembly: GCA_020205615.1. NCBI lineage: Eukaryota > Viridiplantae > Streptophyta > Magnoliopsida > Apiales > Araliaceae > Panax > Panax quinquefolius. The sequence goes on along the minus strand of CM035174.1, from coordinate 92,279,861 downwards.
GTGACAATAAATGTAATGAGGACTCCTTTGAGTGTGGATATTGTCTAGATGACAATATTCCTATTAGAACTCTCAGTTTATGTATTGTTGTATATTACACGACGGTTGTATAACTAAGTTTGTATTTGTATTCTGTACCATGTATTTGGCGACTCAGAATAGGTGATGTATACCTATTTTGGGGGCGTCACATTTATTTTAAGTTAACTAAGGTGAATACTTAATCAATTTGATTAAGGGAGAGTATGATTAGTTATGTTAAGAATTAACATAGCTTGCATGTTAACCTTGAATGGTAAATTAAAAAGATTTATAATCTTAAGTGATTAACTATTGATATGAATTATATAAAGTGATTATTTGATTATGTGAGTATTTAAATATGATAAGAATTTATCAATAATGATAAATATGTTATAACTTATGTGGATTAGTATGTGATTAAATATACATTATATAACGTGTATACATTTATTTTGTATATAAAGAGAATTAAAATAAAGTTATGTAACCTAATATATATTACATATGTATGCAATTAAATAACCTAAGGGTTATAATATGGAATAATGTTAGTATTTAAAATATATACTAACCCTAATAGATTTATTTTATATATCAATTAGTTAATTTTATAACTTAATTAAAGCAAGTCTAATCTGGGTTATAAAATTTAAGGTACATGAGCAATTATTTAAATTACAAATGAGTGAATAAAAATCCTAATTAAATGATTAGGGTAAGATAAAATTTATGTATTGGACCATACTATTTTTATATGGCCCAAACAATTAAATTACAGAGCCCAATCAATTAAATGGATGGCCCAACGTCTATAGCCCAAAACTTGGTGAATTTTCTATATAACAAACTAAGCAAAATAAAGTAAATAAAATAAATCAAAAAATGAGCTAATGTTAGGATGAAGTGGCGGACGAGGAAGGAAGAGATTTGGTGGAGATTTTAAGCACATGTTTAATTCATTTGGTAAGATTTGTTCCAACAACTCCATGCCATGTGTCACTCTCCCATTTAAGCCTTATTATCTTAACTAGATTTGCAAGCAAGATAAAGATTGTGGGAGATTTATAAGAGATATACACTCTATATATCTATACATTTTAATTGTCTATATATACTCCTAAACTATTTTGCAAATAAACTTTACTTCTTATTTCTAAATTAACTAACAAAAGAGAGAAAGAAAGAAAATAAAGAGAGAGATGGAGGAGGCCATTTTCGGCAGCCACTTGAGAGGAAGGGGAGGAGAAATTTTGCTCATACATCCTAAAGTTCATCTCTTATTTTGAAGAAGGAAGATAACACAAGAAATATGTATAATAACTACACCATAATAACTTAGTTTATATATGCAATTTATTTGGATGTTTAAAGTCAAATCATGAGCCTATGTTTCTAAACTCTAGATCTACATGGTTATAAGTCTATTATGTTTAGATCTAACCCTTTTGAGGGTCAAAAGTTAGATCTAAAGTAAGGAAATAAAAACTATGTTTTGAAAACTATGTTTAGATCTAACCATTTTTAGGGTCAAAAGTTAGATCTAAAGTAAGGAAATGAAAACTATGTTTTGAAAACTAGAAAACTCTAATTTTTTTTCTACTTTGTAAGCTTATAACTTGAGATCTATAACTTTGTTTTGCGATCCGTCAAAGAGGGGTACTAGATATATAAGTTAACTAGTAAAACCAAAAAATATTTAGTTTACAAGCCATGATGGTTGTTTTGGTCAGAACAGTTCGGATAAAGAAAAGTGGAAAAAAGGAGAAAAATAGCTATTGTCCAGCAGCTACTAGGGGCTGTTTTGTCCATTTATTTTACTCTAAAAATTTTGGAAAAATTTAGGGTGATAATATGAGAGTTTATGTGAGTCCTGTAAAAATTTGGGAATTTTTGGACATATAGAATAAGAGTTATGGCTGTTTTGGTAAATGACTACTTTTAAAATTACACCCAAATAACTCTGTGTGTAACTCCAACAATTATAAAATCTGTACTTGGAGTACATATATATAACAAGAACATACCCTGTATATTTCAAAATTTTCAGACAAAGTTTTGATTTATGATAAATGTAGCAAGATTTGGCTGTTTTAGACTATTTAAATATAGTAAATGAAATCCAAAAATTGTAGAAATATTATATGTTCCTCATGATATCATATACTGATATTTTCCAGAAAGTATGAATTTTCAGAACTGTTTTGGTATTTTTCATGGATGTGTTTGAGTTATGAATAATTGAATAAAATAAGTTATATGATGTCATAAATGGCAAAAATGTGATTTTGTGTCTTACAAACCCTAAATATGCTAGGATCAGATTTTTGAAGGGTGTTTTGGTCATTGTTGATGAGATATTATGCTTATGGCCTTGTATGATTATTTAATAAAAGAATTAGTAACGATTAAACAATTAAAATAATCTGTTTATAAGTTTAATAAATGATTAAAATATTATTAAAAGATTAATACTATTAGATTAAGATATTATTATGTAATTAATAATATTTAGATTAAAGTTAAATTAAAATATTATTAAATGATTAATAATATTATTTAAGTGATTAAAATATAATTATTAAATGAATAATAATATTAGTTAAGGATTAAAATATTATTAAATGGTTAATAATATTATGAGATGAGTAAGATATTATTAAATGATTAATAATATTATGAGATGAGTAAGATATTATTAAATGGTTAATAATACTTGTGACTGAATAAAATATTATTAAATAATTAATAATATTAAATGAGTGTTTTAAATAAATAATAAAGAGAAGTTAAGTATTTTAAGAATATAGTGAGCATTTAATATGCTAAATTAGGTATATAGTATGCTGAGAAGGATAATCCAGGTTGCTGAATTGGTCAATCCGGGTTGTTGGATTGGGTAATATGATTTGTTGGATTAAGCATTCGATTTGTTGGATTAGGTATTTGGTTTACCGAACTATAAATAAGAACTTATAAAATGAAAGAGTAAGTGTTAAATTTTAAAGTATAGAGTTTAATGATTGAAATATTATCTAAGGACGATAATATTACTAATGATTTATGGTAGTATCCAATGTTTGATTATGTGTTAGATAAATTATTATGAAATAATGGTATGATAATGAGATATGTGATGCTAATGAAGAGATTAATCGTATTAATGATAGGTCCTTCAAAAGAAGCTAGTCATATTAAATTGTGTAGCAGTAAGCAGCGATCAAGGCAAGTATTCGTACTCTATGCATTTACTTTATGCAAGATCAACAAGAGATCTATAACTATGCAAGTATCTTAACCCTTGCATTTACTTTATGCAATGGATCTTTGTAAGTAAGTTTCTGAACTACGTTTTTATTGTGCAAGTTTCTTGACTACTTTATATAAGTATCCGAACTCTACTTTTATTGAGCATGTATATGAACCTTTGTATTCATGCATGTAAGTTCTCGAATTCTATTCGTTCATTGTTTATTAGTATCTTATTACTGTTTTCATTTGATCCATATATGATCAAGATTTATTATGTTCTTTATGAGCTAAGTTTGGTTATGCAAGTGTCCTCACTTGGATAAATTGTTGTATTTGAACAAGTGTTGATACATACTATTGAATTTCGATATGTATACATGATTAAAAGTTGTCTAAGCTATTTGACTCGACTAGACATAGTTGTAAATGTATCCTTAAATATTATTTTCGTCCAACTGAATTGTTTTGGTTCGGACTCCAGACTGAGTATGAACATTCCGAAATTGGAAAATTTTTTATGCGCCAAAGGCGGTTATGATGAACATAAATATCATTTTAGCATGTAGTCATTACTACAAAACTATAAATAGACAACACTTAAAAGATGACGTTTTTATAAAAAACATTATGGTAAAAAAACGTTATATATACATATAAAAAAATGTTATGTATTTATAAAGGCAATTTTTGGGTTTTAAATAGATAACGTTTTAAAAAAAAAACGTTATCTTATGTAAAAAATACGGAGCAAAAATTAAAAAACGCAGAATTAAAAATCCATTTTCACGAACGTATTATACGTTCTCTCTCATCTCCAATTTTTCTCATCTGCAAATCTTAGATCTTGCCCTTTCTTCATCGCCAAATTTCATTAGCCAAATCTTCCTCGTAAATCTTAGAGCTCAATCATCCTTGCCCGGTCTCAAAGCTAGCATTGCTCATCTAGGTTAAAAACCCTCACCGCTGCCCTACCGATTCTCTCTCTTCACGCTGCGACCTTCTCCAAAATTACTTTAAAGCCCTCACCACCGTCGAATCACGCTTCCCGATTTCTCCGGACAAAGTCCACATCAACACGGTTACCTTCACGTGGTACGATGCTTTCAAGAGCAAGCTCAAAGCATCGCAGCAAAATATTCATTTAGAAAAGGCTGCCGTCTTGTTTAATCTGGGGGCTGTGCATAGTCAGTTAGGACTGGGGTTTGCGTGCAGTGATTCTGTCCCTTCTTCTTTGATTTCAGGTATAATTTGTGGTCCAATTCATTTTCAGATGTGTATTGGTTTTCAAATTTAGTTTATGTACTAAAATTTTAATGGATAAATGACTAATTTTTGTTGTTCTTATCAATTAATTAATACTCCTACTTTGAGTTCATGTATTTTTTATTTGATTGGATTTTGAAAAGAAGTAAAAAAAAGTTTTGTTTTTTTTAGACAGAGCTATCTTTTTTTGATTTCCAGATTGTTTGAGCTTTTGAAGGTTATTTATATTCTTGTCATATTTACGAGTATAATTGACTGTTATAGGTTAATGCTCTTATAGGTTTCAGAATCTGCTGTAATTGATTTCATGACTGAATATGTTGTTTGTGAATTTGCATTGGGTTGAGCCGATGATTTAAATTTTTCAATCCATGTTATGTACATCTGTAAATCTCTCATGTTATGTACTATCTATCTGTAAATCTATCATACTACAAGCTCATTCTTTTTTTGTTTGAAGTAATATGTAATATACTCTGCAGTTGACAGCATGAGTGTTAGTTCTTGTAGTCTTGCGAGAGACTAGCAATAAAATTATGTCATGATTTACATTTCCATATTACCCATCAGATATATGCTTCCTTGTACGTTTTGTTCATTTTTGCTGGAGGAATGTCAGTTCTTTTGGATCGGAACTAAAATTTTGCATTTGCTTAATATCTTTAATTTAATATTGTAATTGTCCAACAGGTAGATGCTCATATTCAACAACTTGATCAACATATAAAAAAATTTAACCAAGAGCTTCAACGTGGTATGTTTCTTTTAGCTTCAAAACTTTTGTCATTCTACATAGAACATGTTGATGGGTACACTTGGCTAGACTTGTTGTATTTCTGTTTCAGAAAGTTGCCTTTTCTCTTCTAAGGATTCGTCTAATTTTAAATCTGATTTGGGCAGAAAGGGATAACAGTGCTGCAACTGGATCGCCTGCTTCAACTCTTGATGGTAGTGTGAAACCTGGAAGGAGTGAAAGTGGTAGAGGAGGTCGTAAGAAGTAACTACCTATTCTTGTTCTGGACTTCTTCAATTTTCACTTCTAGATATATTTATATTTCGAATCTATAAGTTGAGGCTTGTGATAGGGAATGTAGATCCCAACACTCAGTTGAGCAAACTCACTCATGCTTGCAACACCCAGAAGTGCATCCGAGCCGGTGGTAAGCACAATGATCTGGATGATGTTGAAAAAGACACTTACCACCACACATTCTTTGAGATGCTTGGTAATTGGTCATTTGGTGACTATTTCAAAGCTGAAGCTATCCAATGGGCTTGGGAACTTCTCACCACGGCCTGTTTGCTTTTCCTTTTTTCCTTGTTTTTTTAATGGTACATACACAAAATATACATTCTGTTGTTAAAAGATTAAATTTTGCATTTTTTTCTACTTATCAATTATGGTCTCATTGGATTGACCAAAGTTGCTGAATTGCTGGTTTTGTAGATCTCATGCTACTGTCTTGCTACCCAAGTTTTTTATAGTTGATTGATCTTCAATTCAGTGTTTCTTTCTACTTTTCTTTTTTACAGCCTACAATGTATGTTCTTTGGGTTGACCTGTGGTTCTCATTGGATTACTTGATTTTGTTAGTTTTCACCTTGGCCTCTAGGTAAAATAGAGAGTATAAAGGATAACCGAATCTTGATTTTGTAGCCTTCGTCTTATTTTTTTAAAGTTACCCCAAGGAGTGGGAAAATGGTAGAGGCCTAGAGGAATAACCTCAAGATAGCTGGTTCAAATCCCCATACTTGGTGCCATATTAACTGTAAAAAATGTTTATAATCATGAGAGAGGCATGATGCTTGATAACTGGTCATAAATTTGTATTTGATTGGTGGCATTTATTTCGTAAGTGCCTTTACAAATTTCCTAGTTGTATTTCTGTTGGATGTACTCATTTGATGCAGCTTCAACTTGTATGAGTTAAAAGATTTCAGACCCAACAATCTGTTTTGTACTTGGCCTATTCTAATTGTGAATTGTATATCTCAATTGTCTGTCCAATCTCTTTCCTTTTAACCCACATGACTTGCATTATGTATTTGTTTGGAGTAGGGGGCACATCCCGATGCTTTAACTTCTTCTCACTAGCTGATCAAATTGTATGTCTTGTATTCTATATTCTTTAGTTTCTTGATGGTTATTGATGGCATGCAATCATTAATTGGACACTTTGACCCGGATCCGAATCGTGTTTCTGACATTGTAAGTTACCTAGCTGACTTCTGCCATAGAACATTGCTGGAATTGTGAAACAATACTAATATTTCTTTGGGCTTGTGGTGCTACAGTAGCTAATGATCCATGGTCTGTTTTACTGTCATAATCTTGCTGTGCTGCTTTCTTCTTTTCCTGCAAGGTATTACTGCTATTGCTTTTGCTGTCCTATATGCAACTGTACACATGCTATTCCACTAGTAAAAAACCATAAAATGACCTACTATAAGTCTTCATTTTATTATTTTTCTTTATCTGCTATTACTTACATTGAACTAGAAAAGCACCTAACAAATGCATGGTTCCTGCTGCATTCGATGCACAGTAGCAAACTGGCTTTTAATAAATTAGGAAAATGATATTGTAGAATTGATTATTTAGAGAAGGTAGTGAAGAGAGACGTCCTAAAATTGAGCAATGGAACAGGGAAAAAGAACAGGCAGAACTTGGTAACAAAGCCAATAGTATGAACAATGAAAATGAAGGGGATTATGACGGGCATATGCAAAATGGTGATCAATACTATAATCAGCTGCAGCCAGAGCAAAGTGGATATCAATACTGAAACATGTAGCTTTTGGTTCGTTTCTTCTCTCTTATGATTGTGACATTATTGTTGGTCTCTAAATAGAGTTCATTTTTATAGGAAAGCCCATCTCTCTGGTGCTTCAATTTTAGCTTACAGCCCATTTTACACTGTGCAGGTGGTGTACAGGTTTACAGTTCATTGATATGGATCTTTTTCTGTTATTTTCTATTTTTTATGGATAGTTTAATTAGGTAGTAGTTTAATTTTATGGATAGTTTGGTATATTTTGTGGATGTAGTCAAATTCACAATTCAATATAGTAGTAATTATATTGAAAAGTGAATTTGAGATGTATGGATAGTTTGGCATTATTGAGATGTAAATGTATTGTATGGTATTAATATTTTTTGTAATTGGCATTACAAAGAATTATTGGGATGTAAACGTATTGTATGGTATTAATATTCTTTTGTAATTTTAGCTATATATCATGTCATTAGCATATTGCAGGTGCATTGGTAATATGGGTGAACAATTTTTTTTAATTTTAATCTACAACATTTTAAAAATGTTGTGTAAATGTGCCTAAACGTTGTCTGATATATTAAACTACAACATTTTTATCCAGAAAACGTTGTGGAATCATATTTTCTACAACGTTTTTAAGCATCTGTTAATTTATGAAAAACAAATCTACAACGTTTTTTTCTTAAAAAATGTTGTGTAATGTGTTTAACTACAACGTTTTAAAAACGTTGTGTAAGGGTGTCAAATAGATAACACTTTAACCACGACGTTTTTCTGACTGAAACCACAATGTTTTTTTTGCGTTGTCTATTTACTGTTTTGTAGTAGTGAGTGTTGATCAATACAGGGCATAAAGGACTGCTCACTCTTCGTGCCCGTAAGTCATAACGGTTTGCAAATGAATTTTTGTACAAACCTTTTTAAAAATTGAAAATGAAAGTTCAAGGTCTATTGACCGCTTAGCATTTATAGTCAGTACGTAGTTTCAAAAATGTAAATGTTTCGATATGTTATCTAGTATTGTTTCAGTTTACTTCACAACTATTGATTCATTATAGAAGTATAATTCAAAAAAAAAAAATTATTTCTTTCAGCTAATGTTTATTATCTGATATTACTTGCTGGACAATTAAATGCTCATTCTTATTTTAAAGTTAAATGTTTTCAACTAAGCGGGATCGAACAGAAGGGTCTGACAAGGACAATGGAAAGGGAAAGCTGAATGGATAAGTTATAAGGTGTTATTTGTAATAAGTAGAGTTATGTATTATGATAATTTATTATTTATCATGTAATGAAGTATTTAAAGATTATCGAAACTTGGGAATATACAACTTTAATATAATATTTTTAGTTAATTAATATATTAAGTAGTTTGAATGAGCACTAAGTACAGATTTCAAGTATCCGGATTTGGGGGCGTCACACATAACAAATAATTAAATTAATTAATTAATTAATATAAATTAATGAATTCATATTTTTTAATAAATTAATCTCTTTTAATGAATAATTTTTTACAAATGTATTTATATAAATTAATGAATTCATATTTTTTTAATTTTTAAATATTTTTTTCCTAACAGTGAAACATCACCATTACCGTCGATGGCCGCCACAACCAAACACAACTCGCTCGCTCCTCCTCCTCATCCTCCATCTTCTCCAATCTCCCATCCTCTTTCTCTCTCCTCAAACACCTCTTCTCCACCTTTCCCTCTCACCTCAAGTACACCTCTCCTCCACCCACCATACAACAACTATCAACAAACCCATTAACCAAAACACTCATTTCATTAAATTCCCATAAACCCTTCTTCACTAAACTATTCTCCACCAAAATAAACTCTTCCCAATCTTTATTAGACTCTAAAAACTCAAGACTCCGAAGAAGAAAACCCAAGAACAACATTATCAACAACAAAAGGAATCGACAAATCGAAGCTCCCTCCACCTTACGATCTGTTTAACAAGAAACCCCTAATCGAATAACCCCAAGACCCCAAAAATTTTAAAAAAATAAAAAAAATAAAAACTTCATCCTCCTCACAGAGCCGCCATCTACTATCATCCATAACCACCACCATCAACAAGCCAAACATCTAGACCACAAATTCAAATAAAAAATAATTCGAAATCAAAAATCTGAAACTCATCAAAATCAAAGCAACCAAGTTCTAAAACTCCAACAACCTAGATCCGTAGCCGGAAGTAGCCGAAATCCAAATCTAATTCATCATCTTCTTCACTACAAATTCAAATTAAATGTATTTATTTATTTTAAAAACTACCACTACTCTTCTCCTCTATTTTTAGGCAAATTCCAGATCCCAGGGATATAGGTTGGGCCTTCTTTTTCTGCAACTTTGTGGAGGCAGCGATGGAGAGGAAAGGAAAATCAGTAAGTGCCACCGCCGTGGAGTGGTTGTTTGCCAGCAAGTGCCACCGCCGTGGAGTGGTTGTTTGCGTCGGCAATTTCATTCTTGTGCTGATGAAAGAGTTCTTCTTCGTGCTCTTTGGAACTGTGTTACTGAATTTGGAGATGAGGAACTCTGTGTTACTGAATATTGGTTTGTTGATGACATTTAGGATTTTTAAGAAAAAACGAGAGAGATAATAATAATAATAATAATAATAATAATAATAATTAATTATTATTATTATTATTGATGTTTGAAGTGTTTGAATATGAGTTTGTTGATGACATTTAAGATTTTAAGAAAAATGTAATAATAATAATGATTTCATAATATAAATAATAATTATATTAATTTTAAAATAAAAATAATAATTAATTTTTAAAATTTAAGTTATATTTTTAAAGTTTGAATTAATTTTTATGAATTTTAAATTTTAATTTGTGCTTATTATGAAAATACTTATGAATAATGTTAGACATTACTCAAAATTCAAAATTTTTTATTTAAAAGGTGACGTGGGTAATGTTAAACTTATTTAATTTTCAATGTGGCAACAACTAGAATGATAGTACATGAAACCGTTGATGTGGATGTTCATTTAAAAGCTGACGTGAATGTTTTCTTAAAAGTCAACTCATTTAACAAATTTTGTAATGATTTAAAAATAATTTGAAGTTCAATAAGTCGATTGTAAAAAAACTTAATTCAATAATATATTTATAAATCGATTATAGTAGAGTGGGAAAAATATATTTAACCCGTAGTACTTGTATGCAGGATATTGAAAATGTATGAATTTTGGATTTGCTTTACTTTGGGTTTTGGAATTTTCGAAGAGTCAAGAGTACATATGTGGTCTTTTAAGTGGAGTATTGTAAGAAATTTTTTATAATGGTAGTTTAACGTTTATGGAGAAATATTGTAATGCTACATAGTATTAATGTTGGTGGATTCTATATACTTGATTAAATTTTGTAAGATTGCTTTCATTTATTATTAATTTAATTTGTTGTTAAATTTATTCATTCCGGATGTAAAGGAAGAGTTATATGATAAGCAAAAATTAAAGAAATAATTGTATAGAATTAAATATAATATTAATTATCTATAATATTCTTAAATTCTCATAATTATCATACTTATTTCATATTTTCTTATCTATAACATTTTTCTATGATGGATAATTTTAAAAAGATTGTAGTTAATTCTCTTAAATTATGTAAAATAATAAATAATTAAAAAAATTATTTAAAATTACATATATTAAGAAACGGATATTGATCTGTATATCTCTACGTTTGTGTGAATTAATTAATGTACTTTTAAAGGCTCTGTGATGGTTATCAGCCTTATTAATTGATGAGGATAATGGAGGGAAACTCGCTGTCATGGCGCTGATTTCATTGGAGACGGTTTTGACCGTCTGTATAGAGAAACGATAAATTAAAGTGTATTTACACTATTAAATTAATTATAAAGACAATGCGCGGTCCAAAATATTTGAATTCTTTTTGCATACTCAAAACGTTGATACCATGTTAAATAATCAACTCATTTAAAAACATAAACTATTAGAAAGAGACACCAACAATGTATATCATATCTAATACTCTAACAAACTTTCACTTATTTTGACTGTCTCTAACTTTTTTCACTTTCTATTTCTAAAATTGAATTAATTAAATTTTATATATATTCATTTCCTAAGATAATTTAAGTAAACATTTTCTTAATAATAAATGTTTATTTTCCTAAAGCAATGGAATGAACCAACCAAACAAAAGGATAATGAACATTCTCATTCCATCCATTCCATCCGAATTAAGAAATGAGAACCAAACACAACATTATTATATATTCAGGCTGATAATGCCACAACAATTGCTGTAAGAATAAATATATGTTTAGCTATATTTTTACATTTATTTCGGTAACAACATTACAGCCCCTATTTAATTAAAACATAGTGATACAATTGACTTTCAGTACATCCAATAATATTTATTATTTCAAGTCAAATAGACACAAAAATTATGTTGTTCAAATAACACTTGCGCTTGGATCACTCTCTACCATTTTGTCATGGAAATCTTGGGATGCTTTGTTCATGGTTGAAGAAGTTAGTTGGATCAACCTTACTTTTTATAAATGCCAATCTGTTGAAGTTGTGCTTGAAATACTTGTAACCCCAAACACTTGCCTGCATAAAACTTGCCTTACCATTCTTGTTCATTCCCAGATCAAGATCTCTATAATTTACATATGCAGTTCTTGGAAACATGGAAACATAAGAAGCCATGTAATCATAAAGCTTCCGAATCCAATCAACATGCTTCGCTCCTAAACCATCTTTATCTGCACTTGTCCAGCTTGTTACGTACTGAATCATATATATGTTTCCCTTTCTGTGTGGAAAAGGGGTTTCAGATTCCGAAATTTTACTCATCATTCCACCAAATGGATTCCATATCATGAAAGGAGAATCCTCTTGCAATAACCTTTTCCATATCCCTTCAAGCCCAGTTTCAGAAATAGGCACTTTCACAAAATCAGACTTGGCCTTGAAATAGCTCTTGAACGCCGGCTTGCCTTGTAGTAGGACTTCAGTAGGTACACTTGTAACATTGTATCCAGCAATGAAAAGCACTGATTCGAGCAAACTCATTTCAAAACAGTCTTTTCGCTCCAGCCCTAATTCGGGAAAGCTCTTCTTCATGACTTTTAGGAGTCTATCAGCTCCACCAAGAAACAAGGCGTTGTAAGAAGTTTGCACTGTCTTTTGGCCTTTCTGAGCTGCATCCACAAGTTGAAACATGACTCTAATGAAGAGATCTTCATCAATTTTATCCGCAACTTGTTGCCATTTATACAGAATCTTCGTGGCGCCTTGTTCCAATGTCTTTGGAACATTAAAAACTGTGACGGTTGATGGAACCGGAACCAACTTTATCTTCCACGAAACAATTATCCCAAAACTCCCTCCTGCTCCTCCTCTAATAGCCCAAAAAAGATCTTCTCCCATTGCTTTTCGATCAAGAACTTTTCCTTTCGCATCAATTATTTGAGCATCAACAACATTGTCAACTCCAAGGCCGTATTTCCTCATCATCGGACCATATGCGCCTCCTGTAATATGCCCACCAACGCCTAGACTCGTGCAAAGACCAGCTGCAAATCCATGAATCTTGCTTTTCTCAGCAATTCTATAATGAACTTCACCAATGGTTGCACCAGCTTGAACCCATGCAGTATTATCTTCTATATTAACACTGATGGATCGAAATTTAGAAAGGTCAAGAACAAGAAATGGTGATTTCATATCGGATATATAAGAGAGACATTCATAATCATGGCCACCACTACGAACTCTAAGCTGAATTCCAAGCTGTTTTGAGCAAATAATAGCGGATTGAATGTGGGATATATTTGTTGGTATGAAAATGAGTTCAGGTTTTCGGACAGAAGGGACCAAACACCTTAGGTTTTGTGCTGTAGATCCAAGAATGGATTTGAATGAAGAAGAGTTGTTTGGGGTATAAAATGCTGTTGAAAATGGAATGGGGATATCGGAATTGTGCGAAAGACATTGGTAAAAACTGTCTTGAATTGGATTTGAAGAGGCGGATAAAACCGATAGCAGAGTCACAAAAATTGGAAGCATGACAGAGGTGGAAGACGACATATTTTCACTCTTTGAGGTGTGAGGAAAGAAGATTGGTATTTTTTCTGTTATTTATGGACTGGTGAAATTTTGATGAGCATGTGTGAACTAATGGAAATGGATCGATGACTTGTAGGTTTGAAATTCAATAATTGATAATTCAAAGCTAGATTATTACAATTCGGTAATCTTTGACTTGGTCCAATATCTGTTGCTACTTGTAGTTTTCTTTGTCCCCAAAAAAGAATAACAGAAAATGATCTTATTTGATATATATATATTTTTTGAAAATGATCTTATTTGATATATATATATTTTTTTTTGTCTGTAGACATTATTGGTTAATATATGTAGTTTATATGCTACATATTGCAAAAAATAAATATTTTTTAACTATTTTTCTACGAGTTTTCCTCGAAGAAAAATAGTCTCAGTAAACTAATTAATAGATGAGCTTAATTAGTGATGTTTTGGTCATTTGTCGACAAGGACGGAGCTGAGTGGAGGTTACAGGGGGTCATGGACCCCCAAAGATTTTAAAAATTTTTAATTACTAAGGCTCGCCTACTTGTTTGATTAATCTGGACTTCTTTTTAGTGGACTTTCATTGTCTTTCTTTTGCTGAAAAATCTCAGTTATTCTTATTCACAATGAATGAATGGTTAACTCTGGTTCAATTCATGTGATTTTTATTTGGGCAATCATGCAATTTCTCTGAGTTGTGGTGATATAGTGGTCCAATTGTCCAAATTAGTAGGCCTTGTTTACCTATACCTCAATTTCAATTGTTTCCTTTCTCTCGACTTTGAATTGTATATATATATATATATATATATATATATATATATATATATATATATATATATATATATATATATATATTTGGACCTTAAAACACACCCCTTATCCAACTCTTTGCTCTCAATCTTTTAATGATTTTGACGGACGGCGACGGTTCGATCATACAACCATCGTTTATATTTTTAGCGACAGAATGACATATAAGCGTTGTTAAAAGTATAGACGACGGTCGTATATATACCGAACCATCGTCGAAATCCGTCTATCAAACCCCATCTTTTATAAATAAAGATGAATTTTTCTATAAATATTATTTTTGAATATTATGGAATAAATTTGATATAATATTATAGTTGTGGGTAATATTTATAAATTTTGCAAAGTATGCAAGTTGTTATAAAATATTACGTTTGGTGGGGAATATTCTTTTTTTTAGGAATATTAAATACAATGGCTCAATCATTGGTGGACCTCATAAACGAAATTATTATCGGATTGAGAAAACGACAAAAATATTTTATAAAAATAACTACGGAGGTGTTACTGTTAAAACTGTTGAACTACCCGGTGGTAAAAATGCGATACGATGTCTACAGCGTAGTTGCATAGTAGCACTGCGGTATTGATTATTGATGCTTCACGTGAGAAGTCACTTTCGGTATGCTCAATTATTGCTACAATAATTCTTGCATCATATCTCTTATATTATTGATTCAATTATTGTCACAAGATCATCATATAATATGTTATAGTATTAAATCAATAATTGAGGCGACAAGTTATAAATGATTAATAATTGTTGAAAGATTAAATATGTGTTGATGAAAAAAAATGATTTGTGGTAAGTTTGATTATTTTATGGGGGCTCATATGTCATCATCTAAGAGTCTCTTCTTCGTCAATAATAGTAATTACCTTCGTCGATAGTAATTACCCTTGTGAATAGTATTTACCTTCGTCGATAGTAATTACCTACCTTCGTCGATAAGAATTACCCTTGTGAATAGTATTTACCTTAAATCGATAGTAATTACCCTTGTGAATAGTATTTACATTCGCCGATAGTATTTACCTTTACCGACGTCAAACCACTTGTCGTTTCACATTACGAGCGTCCGAACCACTTGTCTTTTCACATTACAAAGGCGTCAAACCGATTAAAGTCAAGCCACTTGCCTTTTCACACTGGCGGTGCTAAGCTAGAAATCTTCTATAAATAGAGGCCTAGGGCTTCATTATTTTCACTTAATTCATTCAAGCTTATAGAGAGAAAATATAGAGAATAAGAGAGAAAGAAGAAGAGTATTTTGTTACTACACTAATCTTTGCGATATTCAATCTTCTACCAAATGTAAGGGTGTTATTCTTTCTTATTCATGAAGAGAACTATTGTTATTCCATTGCTTATTATTACATTGGAATAACTTTTGTATACGTGGTTTACCCTATACTTGGTGACATTCTTCTATTATTACATTTGGAACATCCTCGCATGCATGTGTTTTACACCGGACCGGTTCGGTCTTTATTATTTTGTTGGAACATCACATGCGTGTGTTTTACACACTAACTGGTTCGTTAAAATCTTCATTCTCATGGAATATCCTATCATGTGTTTTATACAGGATCCGGTTCCATCTTTATTATTACATTGGAACATCTGCATCGGTGTGAATTTCACGACTGGTTCCGTTATTTATTATTCATTGGAATAACTTTTATGCATGCGATCATCGCGTGCGTGGTGATTTTTTTTGTTATTCCATTCTTTATTATACCCAGTTGGTTAAAACTTTGACTTCTATACTCCATGAAATTAGTGGAATATCCTTGATATTTGCGTTTCATCCAAAGATCTTTTCATGAAAATATTCTTCCGATCATTCTTGAATTTTACTCTACAAAACAATGATCATATTGATAATTTGGGCGTTAATAATTCTGGATAAAATAATTCTTGAACTTGTTTTATTGAATTCTTATATCATTGTCATCATCCTCATGTTTATATTTTTTTTAAAGTCAAATACGTGGCACATAGTGCGTAGATGGACTTGGTATGATTATGACGAGACTATTTGTAATCATGGCCGTAATGTTACAAATGATGTGGTAAAAATCCTCGATTAGTAGTAGTGCATTGATGGGCGATTGTTGGCATGATCATGACCATTAATGAATACACAAATATTCTTGGCGTAGTGCGTGAATAATTGTGGTCGTGATACTTAAAGAATATCCTTGGCCGTAGTAGTGCGGGGGTGATTCGATGATGTGAAATATTTATTAAAGCTAAGTCTCAAATTTATAACGATGATGAAAAACCTTTTAAAACCTAAAGATAGTAGACTTTATTTTCTACTGACTCTTTTAATGGATTGCATATTCATTACCGATTAAAACCTGGTTGTCTATTGTATTTTATCGGTTTAACATTGTTGAAGACTATTGATAATTTATTACGCATTATCTTAGTCATAATATTTCTTCTTTGGGCTAGTTGAGCTCACCCTTTCTTTCACCGTTCTCTTGAGGAAATGAGAATATAGGCCGGGGCCGAGTCGGGAAGCGAATGATGGTCTGAAGATAGCATTAGTAGTCCTCACTATTACGTGAAATAGTGTGATAATAATTGTAATGAGGACTCCTTTTTGAGTTTTTATAATATCTAGTAGAGCGATATTTGTATTTAAACTCACGATTTATGTCGTATTGTACCTGCGATTATGTTAATAAGTTGTATTTAAATTACATACCATGTAAGTGGCGACCCAAGATGGGTGATGTATACCTAATTTTGGGGCGTCACGGTTAATATCGAGCTTGAGGATATGATCCACAGCTAAGATGTGAGAATAGTACTAGGAGGAGAGGCAGGGAATACCTTCGCTAGTATGACTACTAAGTATATGTCTTTATTTTATTGGTTGGTCGAAGATAGGGATAATTTGTTACATGTCGATTAACCTTTTGTTTTGTGGCGATGTCTGAAAATGACATCCGAGAATGTTGAGAATAGCAATGGAAGCGCGACGATTGTTGATTCACCATATATCAATAATCGAGGATAATGTGTATCGAGAAGGCGACAATCCTCATGCAAACAACAACACCGACCAAATGATGAATGATCAAATGTTCGAGGCTTTATGCAATTTATTTATCAAAGCAAGCGAGAGCGACTCACCCAAAACGTGGGGTGGAAACACGGAAAACTCTCGGGCGGTCACCGCTAAACAGCTTCGAGGAGCTGGGACCACCGGGAGTTTAAGGAGAGCAAAACCACTTCGGCGGAGCATGGATAAAGCATTACAAGATATTTGATGTCTTGGGATGCTCAGAAGCAAAGGTTCCTTCTTACGCCTTTATGTTGCGCGAGAGGCGGACATCTTGGTGGGAATCGGTAAAACGTACTCAACTTCTTTGTCTTGAAGATATCTTGGGAGAAGTTCCAGAGTCGTTCAACGACAAATACTTTCACGAAAGTATTCGCCACATGAAGGAGGTGGAATTTATCAAGTTGGAACAAAACAATATGGCCAGTATGTCAATACGAGGCAAAATTTGCGGAGTTATCACGGTTTGCGTCCCCACTTGGTGGATAATGAAGAGAGAATGACGCGAATATTTTTAAGAGGTTTGAAGCGGGAGATACGTCGACATCTTATTTCTCATAAAGCGTGTTTGTATTCAGATGTTGTAAATAGGGCTCGATTAGTGGAGCGATAATGAGTCAACACAACTAAAAGAGAGCGGTAAAAAAATTATAATACCGGCGAGTAGTCATCGAAGCGGTGACAATAACAAGCGTGGAGGGAATCAACAGGGCGGATATGGTAACCACTTGGTGGTAATCGGGGCCAAAACAATAAGAATGGACATTTCAAGAAACGGAGATTCAACAATGGTGGAAAGACGCCAGCACCAGCACCCATTGTTAAGGAAGGAGAAAGACCACCTATCATATGCTTCAAATGCGGAGGAGAGGGACACATCAGTCCAAACTGCGTCATGCCGTCCAAAGCATGTTATAATTGTGGAAGAGAAGGTCATTTAGCTCGATTTTTGTCGTTCTGAAGACAAATTCAACTAGGATGGAGGCACCAAAGGCCATCCCGAAAAATTCAAAACCCAGAGTCTGAGGAAAGCGTTTGTTGTGACCTCCCAAAGAGCAAGGAATCCGAATGAGGTCATCACGGGTAAGCTTATCATAAACTCTAATGAAGTCTATACTTTATTTGATACAGGTTCTACCCATTCTTTTATTTCTCCTACTTGCGCTCATCGATTAAATTTGACTCCGGAGAAATTAGACTTTGACTTATCTGTGGAAACTCCGTTGGGAGAAACCTTCATTACATCCACTTTGCTTATAAGTCTTGTTTGGTTCAAATCGGTACCCTCACATTTACTGTCGATCTTATTTCATTAAAAATACTTGCATTTGACGTGATTCTGGGATTGATTGGTTAACTACTTATCATGCAAAATTGATTGTTTTAAATAAGGTTGTTAGCTTTCATATTCCTAATCAACCTATTATCTTGAATTCAAACGACCAAACCATTAAAATCAATCACGGTCATCTCTCGAAGCCATAAAGCTATTCGTTTATTGAAAAACGGATGTCAAGCTTTCTTAGCTCATGTCACGATTTAAATAAAAATCCGTCGCTTTTAAGCGATATTCCTATTGTTAATAAATTTC
This sequence comes from Panax quinquefolius, assembly GCA_020205615.1. Classification (NCBI taxonomy): domain Eukaryota; kingdom Viridiplantae; phylum Streptophyta; class Magnoliopsida; order Apiales; family Araliaceae; genus Panax; species Panax quinquefolius. The sequence continues at coordinate 92,260,959 of CM035174.1, read as the reverse complement.
CGACGTATTCCCCAGAAGAACTTCTGCCTACCCAGGGCGTGAAATTGAATTTTGTATCGACCTTGAACCCTGACAAAAAACCTATTTCCAAAGCCCCATATCGAATGGCTCTATTGAACTTCGAGTTAAAGACCCAAATGCGAGGAATTGTTAGACATTGGCTTTATTAGTCCCTAGTACTTCTCCTTGGGGTGCTCTCTGTTACTATTCGTGAAGAAGAAAGATGGGAGTATGCGACTTTGTATTGATTATCGGGAGTTGAATCACGTCACCATCAAAAATAGGTATCCATTGCCCGCGTATTGATGACTGTTTGACCGATTGCAAGGAGCCAAATTCTTTTCAAAGATTGATCTTAGTTCCAGGATATCACCAATTGAAGATTAGAATCTGCGACATTCCAAAGACGGCTTTGAGAACTCGATCACGGCATTATGAATTCCTAGTCATGTCCTTTGGATTAACTAATGCTCCTACGCCTTCATGGATATGATGAACCGAAGTATTCAAGGAATATTTAGATCACTTTGTGGTCGTCTTTATTGATGACATCCTTATTTATTCCAAAAGCCGAAGAAGATCATGAGCAACACTTGAGGTGACACTCCAAAAGCTTCGTGAATATAAGCTTTATGCGAAGTTGAAGAAATCTGAGTTCGGCAGAAGAAGTAGCATTCCTTGGGCACGTGTATCAAGTCATGGAATATCTGTTGACCCAAAGAAAGATTGAAGCTATTCAAAGTAGGAACAACCTAAATCGATGATCAAGTAATCGTAGCTTTCTCGGTTTAGTGGTTATTATCGGAGATTCGTGGAAGGATTTTCTCGAATCGCTATTCCATCGACTCAAATGACTCGGAAAGATAAAAAGTTCGGTTGGAAGCGAAGAATGTGAGAAGAGTTTTCAAGAACTCGAGAGAGACTTATTTCAAAGACCTGTTACGTAATACCATCTGGCTCGGAGGATTTGTCATCTACAGTGATGATGCTTGAGCAAAAGGTTGGGATGTGTTCTCATGCAACATGGAAAAGTAATAGCCTATGCCTCGCGACAACTCAAAGAATATGAGAGGAATTATCCTACTCATGATCTAGAGTTGGCAGCATGTTGTCTTTACACTTAAAATTTGGAGGCATTACTTGTATGGGGAGAAAGTGGAGATCTTTACGGATCATAAAAGCCTCAAATATTTCTTCACTCAAAAGGAACTCAACATGCGACAACGACGTTGGCTAGAACTGTTGAAAGATTATGATCATACCATCCAATACCATCCTGGAAAAGCGAACGTGGTAGGTGGCGCGTTGAGTGAGAAAAATCATATGCAAATCGAGTGCGATGTTGTCAACGAAAAGGCCCATTTGTGTGACTTGCAAAGGATGGAGATAGAGTTAAAGACTCGAGGACGCGTGTGATGATAGCGAGTATACTGAGTAGAACCGACTTTAATCGATAAAGTTAAAAAGCCTGCTCAAGCTACGGACACGGAGGCGATGCGTATGAGGAAAAAAGTGCAAGAAGGTGCTATCTTAGGAAGCGAAATCGATGAAGAAGGACTACTTGAGTCAACTCCGGACTTTGTGTTCCTAACGACCTCGATTTAAAGTATAATATCATGATGGAGGCGCATGAACACACCATTTGCAATCCATCTCGGGAGTACCAAATGTATCATGATATTAAATCATACATTTTGGTGGAAGCAATATGAAGAGAGAGATAAGCGTTATTTTATCTCAAGGTGTCTAACTTGTCAACGAGTTAAAGCGGAGCATCAAGTACCAAAAGGTCCATTGCAACCACTTGAAATTCCGGAATGGAAGTGGGAGCACATTACCATGGATTTCGTTCTGGGTCTTCCTAAAGTTTCTCAAGGCATTGATGCGATTTGGGTCATTGTTGATAGATTGACCAAGTCTGCTCATTTCTTACCGATACGAAAACTTATACACTTGAACGTCTTGCTTTCGTATGTACATAAACGAGATTGTAAGATCGCATGGTATCTGCCAGGTATCCATAGTTTACGATCGAGACCCAAGATTCACTTCACGATTTTGGGTTAGTTTGCAAAAAGCTATGGGCACGGACTTACGATTTAGCTTCGGCGTATCATCCTCGGACGGACGGACGATCGGAGAGGACTATTCAAACTCTTGAAGATCTATTAAGACTCTGTGTCCTTGATTTCAAGGGAGTTGGGACAAGTTCTTACCATTGGTGGAGTTTTCCTACAACAACGAGTTATCAAGCAAGTATTGGCATGGCTCCATTCGAGCGTTGTATGGAAGAAAGTGTCGTTCTCGGATATCTTTGGGATGAGGTGGGTGAAGCAACGTTGTTGGGGGCTGGAGTTGATACGTATGACTACGGAAAAAGATTCAAACGATCCGACAACGTATAAAAACCTCACAAAATCGACAAAAAAGTTATCTTGATCTTCATCGAAATGACGTGGAATTCGATATAGGAGATCGTGTGTTGTTAAGAGTTGCTCCATGGAAAGGAGTTACAAGATTTGGAAAGAGAGAAAACTTAATCCTCGATTCATCGGTCCATTTTAATCCTCGATCGAGTAGGAATCGTGGCTTATAGACTCGCTTTCTGCTTGAAATATGCCTCGTGTTCATAACGTTTTTTTTCACATATCTATGTTACGTAAATATGTGAAAGACCCGAACCATATTATTGAGTTAGAACCCATTGAAATAGCGGAAGATTTGACGTATGAAGAGGTTCTGTTCAAATTTTGGATAAGAAGGAACATATTCTACGCTCCAGGGTTATACCTCAAGTCAAAGTTTTGTGGAGGAACCACGATGTTGAGGAAATGACTTGGGAGTTAGAATCAAAATGAAATCAAGGTATCCTTACCTCTTCGACATACCGAGTCGTACCCTAATTTCGAGGCTAAAATTTCATAAGAAGGGAGGTTGTAAGACCCATCTTTTATAAATAAAGATGAATTTTTCTATAAATATTATTTTGAATATTATGGAATAAATTTGATATAATGTTATAGTTGTGGGTAATATTTATAAATTTTGCAAAGTATGCGAGTTGTTATAAAATATTCGTTTGGTTGGGGAATATTCTTTTTGTTAGGGAATATTAAATACAATGGCTCAATCATTGGTGGACCCCACAATGTAATTATTGTCGGATTGAAAAAACGACAAAAATATTTTATAAAAATAACTATGCGGAGGTGTTACCGTTAAAAGCTGTTGAACTACCCGGTGGTAAAAATGCGATGTCTGGCGTGAGTTGCATAGTAGCATGCGGTATTGATTATTGATCTTTACGTGAAAGTCACTTTCACCTATGCTCAATTATTACTACTGATAATTCTTTGCATCATATCTCTTATATTATTGATTCAATTATTGTCACGATTATCATCGTATAATATGTTATAGTATTAAATCAATAATTGAGGGCGACAAGTTATAAATGATTAATAATTGTTGAAAGATTAAATATGTGTTGATGAAAAAAAAAATGATTTGTGGTAAGTTTGATTATTTTATGGGGGCTCATATGTCATCATCTAAGAGTCTCTTCGTCGATAGTAATTACCTTCGTCAATAGTAATTACCCTTGTGAATAGTATTTACCTTCGTCGATAGTAATTACCTTCGTCGATAGTAATTACCCTTGTGAATAGTATTTACCTTCATCAATAGTAATTACCCTTGTGAATAGTATTTACCTTCGTCGATAGTATTTACCTTTACCGACGTCGAACCACTTGTCGTTTCACATTACTGAAAGCGTCGAACCACTTATCGTTTCACATTACAAAAAGGCCAAACCAAATTAAATCGAGCCACTTGCCTTTTCACACTAAGCGGTGCTAAGCTAGAAATCTTCTATAAATAGAGGCCTGGGGCTTCATTATTTTTCACGAATTCATTCAAGCTATAGAGAGAAAAATATAGAGAGAATAAGAGAGAAAAGAAGAAGAGTTTTTGTTACTACTGCTTCTGCGATATTCAATCTTACTACCAAATGTAAGGGGTGTTATTCTTTCTTATTCATGAAGAGAACTATTGTTATTCCATTGCTTATTATTCTGCTTGGAATAACTTTTGTATCGTGGTTTACCCTATACTTGGTGACATTCTTCTATTATTACATTGGAACATCACATGCATGTGTTTTACAGGACTGGTTAAAATCTTTATTATTTTGTTGGAACATCCTGCATGCATGTGTTTTACACCTGGACTGGTTCCGCTCTTATTATTCTGTTGGAACATCCTGCATGCGTGTGTTTACACCTGACTGGTTCCGCCTTTTATCATTCTGTTGGAATATCCTATCATGTGTTTTACAATCGGATCCGGTTCCATCTTTATTATTACGTTGGAACATCCTTCATGGGTGTGAATTTCACCCGACACGGTTCCGTTATTTATTATTCGGTTGAATAACTTTATGCATGCGATTACATCGCATGCATGGTGATTTTTTTGTTATTCCATTCTTTATTATACCCAAATTGGTTAAAACTTTGACTTATATACTCCATGAAATTAGTGGAATATCCTCGATATTTTGCGTTTCATCCAAAGATATCTTTTCATGAAAATATTCTTCCGATCATTCTTGAATTTTACTCTACAAAACAAGATGTCGTATTGATAATTTGGACGTTAATAATTCCTGGATAAAATAATTCTTGAACTTGTTTTATTGAATTCTTATATCATTGTCATCATCCTCATGTTTATATTTTTTTTAAAGTCATCTGGCGCAGTAGTGCGTAGATGGACTTGGTATGATTATGACCAGACTATTTGGTGTAATCATGGCCGTAATGTTACAAATGATGTGGTAAAAATCCTCGATTAGGCGTAGTGCATTGATGGACAATTGTTGGCATGATCATGACCATTAATGAATACACAAATATTCTTGGCCCGTAGTGCGTGAATAATTGTGGTCGTGATACTAAAGAATATCCTCGGCCGTAGTAGTGCGGGGTGATTCGATGATGTAGAATATTTATTAAAGCTAAGTCTCACCTATTTATAACGATGATGAAAAACCTTTTAAAACCCAAAAGATAGTAGACTTTATTTTCTACTTGACTCTTTTAATGGATTGATATTCACCGCAGCTTAAACTGGTTGTCTATTGTATTTTATCGGTTTAACATTGTTGAAGACTATTGATAATTTATTCGCATTATCTTAGTCATAATATTTCTTCTTGGGCTAAATTGAAATTCACCCTTTCTTTCACCGTTCTCTTGAAAATGAGAATATAGTTGGGACGAGTCGGGAAGCGAGTGATGGTCACGAAGATAGCATTAGTAGTCCTCACTATTACATGTGAAATAGTGTGATAATAATTGTAATGAGGACTCTCTTTTTGAGTTTGTATAATATCTAGTAGACGATATTTGTATTTAAACTCACGATTTATGTCGATATTATACCTGCGCTTATGTTAGTAAGTTGTATTTAAATTACGCATCTATGTAAGTGGCGACCCAAGATGGGTGATGTATACCTAATTTTGAAGCGTCACACAAATCGTCATTAAAGGGAGTGAGCTCGGGTGAGTTGGATAAAGGGTGAGCTTAATATCCGGACTCTATATATATATATATATATATATATATATATGTGCATAAATAAATTGAGGTTTAAAATTGTTGATATGATGAGTTATCAATTCGATCTATGTTTATTTATGTGTTATAATATGTTTTTGTAATGATGAACAAATATATATTTTTTGGCCCCCTTAAGAATAAATTCTGGCTCCGTCCCTGTTTGTCGGGTTCAATTGTCTCAGTAAACTAATTTAAGTCTTCTCAGCCTGAATTATTTTACTTTAGTGTTGCTGTAATGTTGTGTCCAAATTTACTGCTATGCATGCGTTGATTGTCATTCTACATGGGAGACTTGATATTTATGTTTTTTTTTTTTTCAATTTTTGGCACAAAGTCAGGCTGGGCAGGTCAGAGTTTTTTATGCTTTTTTAATTCTCAGCTTTTCTAAGAATATGGTTTTCGTTTGGAATGGAATATTACATCTATTTGATCATGCTGATGTTGGGATTCATATGATACTCCATGCTAAGGCTGCAGTGATATATTTTGCTGGGAATGGATTGTTTTTTTTTTTTTTTTGTATGAGATTATACGCCGATTTTCGAGGGTTTGTAATTGAGTTTTAAGTATTTTATTTGTTGATGCGGATATGTAATTTTGTTGTGGCATTTAAGTTTGTCAAATTTTGTATGACATTGGAGTTTTAATAAAATTTCTTTTTTTTTTGGTCATTTTACTTAAATCGTTTTCAGATGTTTTCACAAGTATTATCTTAGAATGAAGCAGAAAATACATTATCATAATATGAAAGCCAAGACTTCTACAAAAATAGTTTTATTTTCTTATATATATTTTATTCCACAAAACAACTCAGTATCCTTAATTTTAGTATATCTTGGAGTTTGTATCAAATTTCTTCATCAACCTACTACTATTAAACTAATTACTTAAATATTATTTTTAAGAGAAATTAACAAAAATACATCCTTAAAAATTTAGAAAAGGAGATATATATGTTTAACATTACAAGTAAACTAGACTCTAATTTTTAAAATACATGAACAAGAGAAATTAAGTGTAAACCGAATCTTTATGATAAATAATTTTTCTTAAATTTCATTGTACATTTTTGTGACATGAATTTTCGTTGTGAGAAAGTTTAGGTCATATCTTCTTATAAATTATAATATCAACACAATACTTGCAAGAAAGTAACTTTAGTTGTATATTCTTTTTCCTTACTTTTTTTAAAAAATAAAAAATTATATTTTAAAACAAGAATATTCTCGACATCCCATAAATATAAAAAATAAATATTAAACTCACATTTTTGTGCAAAAAATTAGGATCTGTAAATAGTTGGAACTTCAAACAAGTTCTACTTAGGCATGACTCATTTATGACGCTGGTCTAATTTTAAGAAACTCGTCTCCCATTTCTTCTATAATTAATATACGCCCAATAATTATTTATTTATTTATAAATGAAAAGAACAAAATCCTCCACGGAAATTCTATCATTTGAAATACAAGAGGAAGATATTAATTTCTAAATAAAAAAGTCAGAAGTCAATAATTCCTTAACAAATTTTAAAAGTCAGATGTTTTGTAACGACAAAGATTGTTGACTAGATTACGTACTTATTCCATCGCTAGTTGAACAGAAAGCAACAAATATTAAGCCAAATATTCATTAAATTGGTACCCATTTTCATGTAGGAGCTGAGCCCGACTTCACATGTTTATCATAACATGCATTGACATTAATGGTCAGTTGTGTGAGTTTTATTTTCAAGGGACAGTGGGAAAAGTAAGAAAAAAAATTTCAATATTTTTTTCCTTGCTTATCCTCAAGTAATACATTCAAAGTGTATATTCAATTAAATAGTACTACTAAATGAGGAGAGAGAAAGTGTTGTAGAAGGAGTAGAGAGAAATATTTTATTACTCCCTCATTTCTATTTTATATATATATATATATATATATATATATATAAGACGTTTTGGAGGGAAAATTTTTTATAATATAAGATATTTTGCGTAAATCTAAGAGAATTAACGAGGGGATTATGGAGAAAATGAGAGAGGAAATGAAAAGTTGCATGCTAGACTCGCAAAATTAAACATATTAGAAGTAATTGAGAGGGGAGGAATACTAGCGGGTAAAAATGAAATTTTATAGCAAAATTAATTACTTAGCATTACTATTAAGGAAAAGGGAGCGTGTGTTTTAGACATACATAAATTTATATGATATATGATATAGTTTTGATTGATAAATTAATGAAATGTCAAAACAATTATTAATAAAAATGATGAAATATCAAAAACACCATTAATAAAATCATTTAAAATAATATGACACATAAGACGCTGCCTTAATTTTCCCTTACTATTAATGAGATTTCTTAATATATGAAATTATGTAAAACGACTTGCATAATGAAAAAAAGAAAGTATTATTTTACATTTAGATGTGACTTTGAATATACAATTTAGATATGTACATAACACCACAAACATCCCATTAAATTGAGGTTCAAATGCCAAAAACGTTACACATGCATATCTCGCATAAAGTCATGTAAAATATAGGAATAAATATTCTTTATAATGGTTATATTATTTACATTACGTGTATAGATGGACTGTTGATTATTGATTTTATAATTGTATATCTTTGACTTACGTGCAAAGATGGACTGTTGATTATTAGTTTTATAGTTGTATATTTTTGACTTACGTGCAAAGATAAACATGTGTATATATGACATGATCATAACCACTGGTGATAATAATGTTATATATTAAGTGATTCCCTCCTTTGAGGGTTATCACATGTGAGTAGTACTCTTCCCTTTCTCCTTCTCCTTTCTTCCGTCCGTGAATCATTTCCCCTCCCCCGTGACTTCTCCTTCTCCTATATAAGGAAGTTAATACTGAAGGAAAACATAAGTTTTTCTCTGAAGGTTTCTCTCTCTTTTTCTTTTGCTTATTCTCTCTAAATTTACGCAGCAATTATAAGAGTATCTTTATACACTTTACTAAAGTTTTATAACACGTTATCAGCACGAAGCTCTAACCAATTGAGACGGTAAATTTAAATTCTTGCAATTTATTATTATACTACCGGTTTGGCTATGCCACCAATAGTATAATGTTATTCTTACAATTGGCCTGACTTTGCCGCCTATTATATTCTTTAACTGTCAAGTTATATTTATGTTTTATTGTCCATTTTTAAATTATGTTATTTACAGAGGTACCATCTATCCTTGTTGATCTTACAAGACTTGGTGGAAACTTTTTTACCATTCAATTCTGTTATTTACAATGGTACCATCTATCCTTGTTGATCTTACAAGACTTGGTGGGAACCTTTTTACCGCTTATTAAATTGTGGGAATAACCTGTATATGCGGAATACCATATACCTGGTGAAATTCTTTTGTTATTATATTCTTTACTATTCTACATTGGAATAACTTTGCTCACGCGAACTCACTGCATTTACGGTGAAATTCTTACATTATTTCATTATTTATTATTCTCATTGGAATAACTCGTCTACATGTGAACTACCGCATGCCGGGTGAAGATCCATTTGCATTTTTGTATACATATATTTTGTTGAACTATAATACTTATATATATACATTAACGATTGCATATTATTTTTACTAAAATAATATGCTAATAACGTAAATATAAGATTATTTATATTTGCCTTTTATCACCACTTGAGGTTGTGGTATAGTTTATTTTTTCTATATCATACATGCAATTATTTATTGTTTTAATAAATAATAAAATTGTGTTTTAACCCAGAATAGATGGCAAACTTGACAAAAATAGATTTTTGTATTTTGAAAATCTCTGGAGACAACTATTTGGCTTGGGCACTTGATGCAAAATTGCACCTTAGTGCAAATGAGTTAGAAAAGACCATTGAATCAGGAAGTACAGCAACTTCGGCACAAAATGGAAAAGCCATAATTTTTCTTCGTCACCATATTGATGAAGGATTAAAGACTGAGTATTTAACAGTCAAAGATTCTTTGTCTTTATGGACACAACTGAAGGAAAGATTTGACCACCAAAAATTGGTTGTTCTCCCTAATGCCAAATTTGAGTGGCTTAATTTAAGGCTACAAGATTACAAATCAATTACGGAATATAGTTCCAATATTTATAGAGTAACATCTACTTTGCCTTTGTGCGAAGATCCAGTTTCTGAAACCCAAATGTTAGAGAAAACGCTCTCAACTTTTCATCCTACCAACATGATTCTGTCGCAACAATATAGACATAGTAAGTTCACAAAATTTAGTGACTTATTGTCTATCCTCCTTGTTGTAGAAAAGAATAATGAATTGTTGTTGAAAAACCATCAAATACGACCAACCAAAAGCTACCCCATTGCCGATATTAACAAAGACGTCATTCTAGCAGAATAAACGTGACAATAGATGGTCATATAATAAGAAGCCTTGGGGGCGAAAGAATAAGAGAAGCCATCATAACAACAAATTCCAGAACCGCGACAATTCGGGCCACCAGAAGTGGCAAGTGTCTGGGTCGGGTAAAAATAAAGAAAATGCAGCACCGATAAAGAACAAACCAGATGTTTGTTTTAGGTGTGGGATGAATGGGCATTGGTCACGTACCTGTCGTACGCCGAGGCATCTGGTTAATTTATTCCAGGAGTCTCAAAATAACAAAGTAATAGAGGCAGAAACAAACTTTGTTAATCATCAATTGGATATTGTTGATGTTCCACCAATGACCAATAATGAGGAAAAAGTTAATATTATTGGACCTTCTGAAAGTATCTTTTGGGATATCGTTTAATTTTTATTTTAATTAAACACCCTGCATGTATAATATTATTAGTTTTCATTCTGTACGTGGTATGTGTTTCTCATGAATAAAACTATAAATGAAAAGTAACTTTTCTTATTTATGTTTTTACATGTGTCAGACCATCTTTAATGAATATCTTCTCATCACTTCTACTATTTCTGAAAAATAGAATATCCTAGAAAAACTTCATTCAATTTCTTCTGGATTATATACTATGAAAATTATAGCAATTGAGTCTCATACTTTTATGATTCCAAAAATCTTAGATCCCAAATGTGACGCCCCCAAAACAGGTATGCATCTCCCATCTTGAGTACCAAATACATGGTACATAAATCAAATACAAACTTAATTATACAACAGTCGTGTACAATACGACAAAACATAGCTGAGAGTTTAAACAAGAATATTGCCTTCTAGACAATATCCACTCTCAATGGAGTCCTCATTACAATTATTATCACACTATTTCACAGAATAGTGAGGACTACTAAAGCCACTTATCCTGGACCATCACTCCATTTTCCGACTCGTCCCAGATATATTCTCATTTCCTGAAGAGAACAATGAAAGAAAAGGGTGAGCTCAACTAGCCCAGTAAGAAATATTATGACTAAGATAATGCGGAATAAATTATCCTTAGCCTTCAACAAAGATAACAACCGATAGAATACAATAGACAACAAGTTTTAGATCAACAATCTGCAATGGAATAAGCAATCCATTAGAAGAGTCAAGTAGAGCATAAAATCTACTATCTTCTATGATTTAAAAAGTTTTTCATCAATTTTATCATTTGAGACTCGACTTAATAAATAAAATCGAATCATCCCTGCACCACGGCCAAGGATATTCATGTAATCATCAATGGTCATGATTATACCGAATAATCCCTGGTCATAATCATACCAACAACTATCCACAATGAACTACAGGCCAATGAGGACTTTTACCACATCATTCGTCACATTACGGTCATGATTATACCGAATAATCTCTAGTCATAATCATACCAAGTCCATCTATGCACGTAAGCCAAAGATGACTTTCATCCTAATATAAGCATGAGGATGATGACAATGACATAATAATTCAATAAAACAAGTTCAAGGATAAATTTTAAAGATTTATAATTTAATTTATCCGAAATCAATAACGTCCAAATTGTCAACATGATCTTCGCTTTGTGGAGTAAAATTCAAGAATAATATTTATGTACCAAAAATAATTTGAATGAGAAAAGAAATATATTTTTGGGTGAATAGTACCACCAGTGAATAGTACTTCTAGAAACCTAAAAAGTGCCTCAAATACCCGAGTGAATGTTTACTAGAGTGAATAGTAATTGGGTGAATAGTAACCCATGAATAGTAACTCGTGAATAGTGCTTCTAAGACGCGAAAAGTGCCCTCAATACTTCGAAAGTGAATAATACTAGAGTGAATAATAATCAAGGGTGAATAGTAACTTCCGTGAATAGTAACTCGTAAAAAATACCAAAGAAAATGATATTCCATGGCGAGTACAAAAGAAATGATATCTCGATGAGTATAATAGAATATCTGAAATTGCAAATAGATTTTCACCCGCTATCAGAATCCACGTGAGATGATCATTTCCACAATTTAATAAAGAATGAATACGAAGGATCATTCACCATGCATCTGAATCCATATAGATGTGTTATTCCAATGTAATAATAAAGAATGGAATAACAGAGAAGAATTCACCGTGCATGTGATAGGCCATGCATGACGAGTTATTCCAATAGAATATTAAAGAATGGAACTAGGTCATGCGTAATCCGTACAGACAGGATATTCCAATATAATAATAAAGAACGGAACCAGGTCATGCGTAATCCGCATAGACAGGTTATTCCAACATAATAATAAAGAATGGAATAATAGAAGAATTTCACCATGTATGCGGTTGCTTGCATGTATGTTATTCCAACATAATAATAAAGAATGGAATAATAGAAGAATTTCACCATGTAGACAGGTTATTCCAACATAATAATAAAGAATGGAATAACAGAAGCTCTCTTCATGAATATGAAAGAAATAATACCCCTTACCTTAGAAAAAACTGGATACTGGAATAGTGAGGTAGTAGAATTCTCTTCTTCTTTCTCTCTATAATTTCTCTCTACAATAATTGCTCTATAGCTTTAGTGAATTGGTAAGAAATGAAAGAAAAATAAGCTTCTATTTATAGGAAAATATAGTTTCGATAATTGTACATTTTGGGGCTCGAAATATTACAGTATAATACCTTCCTCTTTTTCTTCATTTTTAATTTAGTCCCACAAGTATTATCAAACTTGCTCCATCTCCCCTAATAGTAAATCATGTGAATCAATAGTAAATCATGTGAATCAATTGTTTTAGACATGTGAAAATATGAATTACAGTATAGTACCTCCATCTATACCTCCATTTTTAACTTAGTCATGCAAGTATTATCAATCTTACACCAACTCCCCTAATAGTAAATGAATGTGAATCAATAGTACACACATGTGAAAAAATAGTTATAATCATGTGAATCAATAACAATTAATTGCTCATTTATCCGGTTAATTACCCGATTGGTCAATATAACCTCCAGACATCAATTATTATCGAAATAAATATCGATTTTCACTAACACTAATAATTCCAACACAATGAAACTATCAATTTAATCTTTAATCAACACGAACTTATTCATCATTAATATTATAATTCACAATATTTAACAACCGAAGTGTTCCTGGGAAAGAGGAGGCTTTCCGATAAGGATTTCTCCTTATTGGTGCAATTATTAGGTGACCGAACCTCTCCTCGACAGAACTTCTAGACATTGTCGATATTGTAAATATTAATATGAATAACTGCCGTCTCAATTATTGATTTAATAATATAACATATTATCAAAATGATAATCTTGTGATAATAATTGAATCAATAATATGAGATATATGATGCATCAATTACTATAGCAATAATTGAGTGATTTCATTTCGATTGGTGGGGAATATTCATTTTCACAGAGAATATTCGTTAACGGAATAATCATTGGTGGTCCCCCAATCTAAGTATTATTGTCGTATTTAGAAAACGCACAGATTTATCTTTTATTAAAATAACGTGTTGAAAGTGTTACCGTTAAAACTGTTGAACTACCCGTAGTAAAAAATACGATGTACGTGTGGTGGTTGCGTAGTAGCACTCAGTATGATTATTGATGCTTTACGTGAAGTCACTCGGTTATACTCAATTATTACTACATTAATTATGCATCATATCTCTCATATTATTGATTTAATTATTATCACAATATCATCTCGTGCATTATTTATATTATTAAATTAATAATTGAGGCGACAAAGTTATTCATATTATTATTTGCAATATTGACAATGTCTAGAAGTTACATCGAGGAGAGGTTTGGTTACTGTTGGTTGATTTACATGAATCAATGAATACATGTAAGTATACACGGTCAACAAGTAATAAAGTGAAAGTAGAGTATCGTTCCCACGAGGAATTATTTAATAAAAATTACCAAGTACTAACTCTTAACCAAATTAATTTTATTTAAACAACCATAAATGTGATTTTTCTAAATAAAAAAACTAAAGTAAGCAATTAAAAGAGATTATTCTAAAATAAATCAAATAAATAAAACTAAGATTTTAACGAATGAATTCAGATGAATAAAGATTAAGACTCCAATATCCCAATTATGAACTATAAATCAATCATCTAATTATCTCAATTATTATGCCTACTGAATTGTTAACAGGAATTCTCAAGTGTCAAAAGCCCTTTTCCAAGTGATCAATTAATTTCTATTTAATCCAATTAATCTTGTTATATTCCTATGCAAAACAATTGAATTAAACTCCTTCAATTCCAATTCCTTATGTGTTACATGCGGTGAACAAATATTTCCATTCAATTCACGAACCTAATTATTCGTCATGCAAATAACTAAGACACATGTTATCATGCCCAGTTCTAACCCTAGATCTCCTCTTTCAATTCCTTCTAGAGTAACAAGGTAATTACTGATCAAATAATTAGTCAATAATCATAAGACAAGATAAATAATTCACTTGGACACAAATAATTAGAATTAATTGAATAACTAATTTATAGACATAAAAGGTTCAATTGAAATCTTAATTAAAGAAATTAGTTCATGACTAATGAATTAAAACCAAGAATCCACAATTGAATAGACATTAAAAGATAAAAGTAAGATTAGAGTGAAGAATAAATATGTTGTCAGCAGATCTCCATCTTCCTCAAGCTCCTGTTCTTTTTCTTCAATGGTCTCCAAGTTGCTTCAATCTCCAAAACTAATAAGAACTAGGGTTATGTTCTAATCTAATGGAGTGTATCTCTAATCTAATCTATGTAATATCCCCTTATTTTATGCCTTATATCATGTATTTATAGGTTACAAGTCCAATTTTTAGCTTAGGAACAAACCCAATCCAATTTGGAGTTAGAAAAGTGTGAAAATTCCCCCCCCAAAACACGTCCAAGCTTGACCAAACTCTTCCCCAGCGCTTCACCTGGGCATGGCGTGAACATCGCTTCTAAGCGCCTCGGCTGGGCATAAACTCAAAATGGGCGCCCGGCTACTGCCACTTTTTTTGAAAATTTTCTGCTCTGACGTCCTTTGGGGAAATGGTCATAACGTCTTCGTTCGAACTCCGATTTTGATGATTCAAGATGTTTCGGAAAGAGAAGACGTAGATCTACAACTTTCATTCTTTAATTATATCGAAATAAGGTCCGGAGAAATACTCAAATTGGCTTTGAAGTGACTGTTGTGTAAATGACAAGCCGAAAACGCGAATCTAGCCACCCCGAACGTCGATTCAAGTAACTTTTGTCCCAATTCCTACAAAATAACATAAAACATGCATGAATAGACACAAATACACAAACTTAAACGCACTCATTTCATGTGTATAAAACTCACTCATCAAATATCCCCAAACTTAAACATTTGCTTGTCCTCAAGCAAAAACACAAAAAGAACTAAAAATAAACAACGTAACTCAACTACATGAATGCATATGCATGATATACTTCCTAATATACCTACGAACCTTGTAATAAATCAGTATGATATATAGCAACAGGCCTCAAAGATACCATTGGTACTCAAACAATATATCCAATCAAGTCAAAATCCATAACTCTAACCAATTAGTCAATCCAAACCAGTCATCACCCATGTTGTGTGTGTGTGCTTGTTAACCATTCTAACCAACCACCGTTCAAGATAATCACATAACAAACTTTTTAGAAGGAAAATTTCAGTTCCAATTCAATTACTTTTGTGAATATGACAACTCCAGTTAAAACTAAGCAATTACCAAGTCTAAGAGTAAATACATGATTTATTTCTACTTTTATTCAATCACAAGGGCATTTTTGCTCTTTCTCGTGTTTTATTCATTTTTTTTATTTTTTCTCATGGTTGTGCAATGTCTTATTCCCTTAGGCTTTTCAGTGCTACCTTAACGAGCTTTCGACCAACGACTCCCAAGCCATTAAGACCTTAGGGCGCTAGGTGTAAAGACAATCTCCTCGGGTTTACTTAATCAAGTAACAAAGGCCACAAAACTAGATAAGCATGCCACAGTGTTTATTCTCTTTTTTTTCTTTTTTTGGATTTTTTATTCTTTTTTTTCTTTTCATCATTTCTTTTTTTCTCTTTTTTTTTTCTTTTTGTATATATATACCCCATAGATTCCCCCAAACTCAAGTTTTTACGTCATTCCAACCTTTATTGCCAGTTCACTAATTTCTTTAAATTTTAACCAAGATTTTCCCTCAGAAACAAATTATGAAACCCTTGAACCAAGTGGATTAAAACAGTTAAACTTTAAGTGCTAACCAGTTACATAAGTTTAAGACAGACTCAGATTATCATCATTATTAAGATTAGAACTCATCATCAATTATCAACACTGTTCAAGTTAACATGCAAAACCAATCTTATCATAGGCCGAGCTAAGACCACACCAACCGATCACATAGATTCATGCAAAAAAAATATGCAATTATACTACATGAACACATACTACTGCAACACATATATGAATATGCAAATAACTACAATGTATTATATGCAACCTAAAAAAAACACAATGCTAACACATAAAAAAAATGAACTACTATTCAGATAACTAATTATATGAAATACGACACTAAAATGCCCCCAAACTTAAACTAGACATTGTCCTCAATGGCTGAAATATAAAAAAGTAAAGAAGAGGACTTCCCTGAAAATATAGCAATCTTCCTCTTTGTCCACTAAGTTTGGAGAATAGGCTAAGCACATGGAACAAATTGGGCACCACACTTGAATTTGACTTGAATAACCTGTAAACCATGATAGGCGCAATTTTATTAAATCCTAAATAAATGCAAATTCAAAACTACTAATATAAAACCTAATAAAAACTAAAAATAAAAATTAAACTTGGGTTGCCTCCCAATAAGCACTTGTTTTATAGTCTCAGTCTTACTTCTTCAATTCTCTATCCAATTCCCCTACGAAAATTGAGGAACCCTCTATTCATCAGAAGCAATGTCTCTTTTGGGAGGTTCCCATTAGTAATGACCCTTGAATGAAAGTCACCTAGCATGCTCTTTGTATATATGTTCCCCATTAAGAACGTCCAAAAACTAGGTGTTTCCTCCATTATGTCGATGATCAGATTAGGGCATTAAAGCTTAATAAACATAATGGAATCTTCCTCTATCTTCTCCTTTTCATCCCACCATGACTCCACAACTGTATTAGCTCTTATGTCACAAAGAGCTTTCATGAATTTACATGATCGCTTAATTGGGCATGGTTTTAAAAAAGCGCCTTGGATTATTGAACTTTGGTGGAGGGAGGCACATGGGATACTAATGAAATCGGTTCATCTTCGTTGAATCTTACAGCTAAATCTTCGTCGATCTCCTTCTCTTGGTTCCCAATTGTTTCCTCTCTTTCAACATCTTGTGGTTCATCTAGTTGTAGATTTTGTTCGGGCTCTCCATCAGTCTCGGAATCCATGTCATAGGGCCAAGTGTATTGAGGAAAAATGTTCGAGGCATTGGTTAGTTGTTCCATTTGGTTCATAAAATTTTGACTCAATATCTCTCGATTAATCCTCCACTCCTCACCTAAAGCTATGAACTTGGACAAAGCTTCCGCCCAATTTGAATGTTCTTCTTGTTTGTAGTGGTGGTGGACACGAGAAATCTGGTGGGTATGTTGGACTTGGAGCATAAAATTGATTTTGATGAGTATGGCTCCATGAAAAATCCAGGTGATACCCCCAATCCTGATAATAGTTGTTGGATAGACATAATTGTTGGGGTAATCACCACCATATCTTGCATCTTAAACTCGAAATCGATAAGCGCATTGATGACTCATATGATTTCCAGCACAATAATCACAAGTAACCGCCACACTTTGACGACGTTGTGCTTCAAAAGCATCTAACCTCCTTGAAAGTATCTTAATCTGTGCTGACAATGCAGAAAGTGTCGCGAGTCCGTCAATCTCTGTTTCCATTGGTTGAGTCATGTTTGCCATCCTTCGCCTCCGTTGGGCTGCGATAACCTCTAACGTCTTCGAATTTTCCTCAATTTGTATTGGCTCTACAGAAAATTTATTAAGTCCATCAATCCCTATTACCCTTGGTTGAGTCATGTTCGTGTATGGCCATTGATGCGCAAAGTCATCCATGGTACCTGAAAAGAGAGAAATATAGGAAGATAATTATAAATAAAAATAAAAATAAAAATGTTTAAATTAAGACTAATTTGATTAAAATTAATATTGGTAAAAAAATATTAAACTAATTCCCCGGCAACGGCGCCAAAAACTTGTTGGTTGATTTCACATTCAATGAATACGTGCAAGTATACACGGTCAACAAGTAATAAAGTGAAAGTAGAGTATCGTTCCCACGAGGAATTATTTAATAAAAATTACCAAGTACTAAAGTAATAAAATTAACCAAATCAATTTTATTTAAACAACCATACATGTGATTTTTCTAAATAAGAAAACTAAAGTAAGCAATTAAAAGTGATTATTCTAAAATAAATCAAATAAATAAAACTAAGATTTTAACGAATGAATTCAGATGAATAAAGATTAAGACTCCAATATCCCCAATTATGAACTATAAATCAATCATCCAATTATCCCAATTATTATGCCTACTGAATTGTTAACAGGAATTCTCAAGTGTCAAAAGCCCTTTTCCAAGTGATCAATTAACTTCTATTTAATCCAATTAATCTTGCTATATTCCTATGCAAAATAATTGAATTAAACTCCTTCAATTCTAATTCCTTATGTGTTACATGTGGTGAACATATATTTCCATTCAATTCACGAACCTAATTATTCGTCATGCAAATAACTAAGACACATGTTATCATGCCCAGTTCTAACCCTAGATCTCCTCTTTCAATTCCTTCTAGAGTAACAAGGTAATTACTGATCAAATAATTAGTCAATAAGCATAAGACAAGATAAACAATTCACATTGACACAAATAATTGGAATAAATTGAATAACTAATTTATAGACATAAAAGGTTCAATTGAAATCTTAATTAAAGAAATTAGTTCATGACTAATGAATTAAAACCAAGAATCCACAATTGAATAGACATTAAAAGATAAAAGTAAGATTAGAGTGAAGAATAAATATGTTGTCAGCAAATCTCCATCTTCCTGAAGCTCCTGCTCTTTTTCTTCAATGGTCTCCAAGTTGCTTCAATCTCCAAAACTAATAAGAACTAGGGTTATTTTCTAATCTAATGGAGTGTATCTCTAATCTAATCTATGTAATCTCCCCTTATTTTATGCCTTACATCATGTATTTATAGGTTACAAGTCCAATTTTTAGCTTAGGAACAAACCCAATCCAATTTGGAGTTAGAAAAATGTGAAAATTCCCCCCCCCCAAAACACGTCCAAGCTTGACCAAACTCTTCCCCAGCGCCTTCGGCTGGCAGGCATGGTGGTCTTGGAACATCGCCCCCTAAGCGCCTCGGCGCTGGGCATATAAGGCTTTGAAATGGGCGCCCGCTGCCACCGCCACTTTTTTTTTGAAAAAATTTTCGCTCGACGTCCTTTGGGGAAATGGTCATAACGTCTTCGTTCGAACTCCGATTTTGATGATTCAAGATGTTCCGAAAAGAGAAGACGTAGATCTACAACTTTCATTCTTTAATTATTTCGAAATAAGGTCCGGAGAAATACTCAAATTGGCTTTGAAGTGACTGTTGTGTAAATGACAAGCCGAAAACGCGAATCTAGCCACCCCGAACGTCGATTCAAGTAACTTTTGTCCCAATTCCTACAAAATAACATAAAACATGCATTAATAGACACAAACACTTAAAATCAATCAAAAGATTAAGCTCAAACGCACTCAATTCATGTGTATAAAACTCACTCATCAGTTACCTAATTGCGCGCCAATAAGGAGAAATCCTTATCGGAAAGCCCCCTCATTCCTGGGAACGACCTCGTTGTTAAATATTGTGAATTATAATATTAATGATGAATAAATTCGTGTTGATTAAAGATAAAATTGATAGTTCCATTGTGTTGGAATTATTAGTGTTAGTAAAAATCGACATTTATTTCGATAATAATATGATGTCTGGAGGTTATATTGACCAATCGGGTAATTAATTGGATAAATGAGCAATTAATTGCTATTAATTCACATGTTTATAACTATGTGTTCACATGTGTGTACTATTGATTCACATGATTTACTATTAGGGGAATTGGTGCAAGATTGATAATACTTGCATGACTAAGTTAAAAATAGAGGTATAGATGAAGGTACTATACTATAATTAATTTTTTCACATGTTTAGAACTATTAAGTCACATGATTTACTATTGATTCACATGATTTACTATTAGGGGATGTGGTGCAAGTTTGATAATACTTGCATGACTAAATTAAAAATGAATGAAAAGATGAGGGTATTATACTGTAATATTTCGAGCCCCAAAATGTGCAATTATGGAAACTATATTTTTCTATAAATAGAAGCTCATTTCTTCATTATTTTTGACCAATTCATTAAGTCTCACAAGAGCAATTATAGAGATAGAAGCTATAGAGAAAAAAAAGAAGAGTAGTCTGCTACTTCACTACTCTAGTATCCAGTCTTCTTCTGAGGTAAGGGATATCATTATTGTGTAAGGGGTATTATTCTTTCGTATTCATGAAGAGAGTTATTTTTCTTTCAATACTCGTAAGGGTTGTTATTCCATTCTTTATTATTATGTTGGAATAACTTTTGTACATCTGTCACCGCATACATGGTGAAATTCTTCTGTTATTCCATTCTTTATTATTTTGTTGGAATAACCTGTCTGTGCGGTTTATCGCATGCCTGGTGAATTCTGTTGTTATTCCATTCTTTATTATTTTGTTGGAATAACTTTTATACATGCGGCCTATCGCGTGCTTGGTGAATTCATTGTTATTCCATTCTTTATTATTCATTTGGAATATCATATGCATGCGGATTACGCGACACAGTTCCATTCTTTATTATTCTATTGGAATATCTTGTTCGCATGCGGATTACGCATGACCGGTTCCAATATTTATTATTCTGTTGGAATAACCTGTCTGTGCGATCTATCGCATGCCTGGTGAATTCTTTTGTTATTATATTCTTTATTATTCTGTTGGAATAACCTGTCTGTGTGGACTAACGCATGCATGATGAATGATCCTTCATATTCATTCTTTATTAAATTGTTAAAATGATCTGTCTACGTGGATTACCACATGGCGGGTGAAAATTCATTTGCAGTTTCGTATATTCTATTATAATCATATGAGATATCATTTCTTTTGTACTCGTCATGGAATATCATTTTCTTTGGTATTTTTTTATGAGTTACTATTCACGGGTTACTATTCACCTAGTTACTATTCACTCTAGTATTATTCACTCGGGTATTCGGGGCACTTTTCTTGTCAGAGTACTATTCACGAGTTACTATTCACCTAAATTACTATTTATCCGAATATTATTCACTCGGGTATTTGGGATACTTTTCATACCGGGGTACTATTCACGAGGTACTATTCCTGAAGTACTATTCACAGGGTACTATTCACGGGGTACTATTTACATTCAAAAATATATTTATTTTCTGTCCAAATTATTTTTGGTACATGAATATTATTCTTGAATTTTACTCCACAAAGCAGTATCATGTTGACAATTTGGATATTTTTTAACTCTGGATAAATTTAAAGTCTTTAATATTTATCATTGATTTCGTTTGATTAATGCTTATATCATTGTCATCATCCTCATGCTTATATTATGATGAAAGTCATCTTTGGCTTACGTACAAAGATAGATTATTGATTATTGGTTTTAAAGTTGTATATCTTTGGCTTACGTGCAAAGAAGGACTGTTGATTATTGGTTTTACAGTTGTATATCTTTGGCTTACGTGCAAAGATGAACTATTGATTGATGAGTATCTTTGGCTTATGTACATAGATGAACTGTTTATTGGTATGATTATGACCAAGGATCATTCGGTATAATCATGACCCGTAATATTATAGATGATGTGGTAAAAGTCCTCATTGGCTCGTAGTGCATTGATGGGCGATTATTGGTATGATTATAACCGGGATTATTCGGTATAATCATGACCATCGATGATTACATGAATATCCTCGGTAGTAGTGTGCGAGGGATGATTCGATGATGTGGATTATTTATTAAGCTAAGTCTCGGCGATAAAATATTGATTATACACTTTTAATTAAGTAAAGATAGTAGATATCATGCTCTACTTGACTCTTCTAAAATACAAATTGTATGTCTTTAATTTGGCTGTAGTAGCAAAGATGAATTGTTAATGAATATCTTTGGTCATAGTGCAAAGATAAATTTATTAGTATGATTATGGCGGTGAATTGTGATTTGGTATAACCATGATTTTTGATGTTTCGGTGAAGATAGGTGATAAAAATTATCTTCGTCACGGGTGCGAAGAAGAATTTAGAATCACAATTATAATTATGAGTTATTCATATGATTGTGGACAGGAATTGTTGATTGATGTTACAGGGATAAAACATTATTGGTGGACTTTTAACATGGAGAAGATAATAGATCTGATGGTCTATTTGACTCTTCTAATGGATTACACATTCCACTGCAACTATGGTTGAAAAGTTTTATCATCTACCATATGTTCTAAATCTCTGATTTATTACTGATGAAGGCTATTGATGATGTAAATTATTTTTAGTAATGATATTTTTTATTGGGCTAGTTGTGCTCACCCTTTTTGCTTCACAATTTCTTTCAGGTAATAAGAGTGTAGCTGGGTCGAGCGGGGGTAACAGGAGAATAGAACGGTGGTCTATAGCTGTTGAGGTTCTCCTTAAATAGTATGAAAATAATTTTATTCAGAACTTTAGATAAGTGTGTCATATTGTATACGTCATTTGATATTTAATTTTGGTGAACCGAATAGGGTGAGGTGAACCCAACTTTGGAAGGGTTTTTGCCACTATCATACAAGATGTCTAATGACATACAATCTTGTGTTATCATAAGACAGGGTTGTGCACATCCACTTGCTGAGTATATCTACGAGCACTACCTATATGATCCTGGAGTTTGGTTGAAATATAATTTTCAATTGCGAGCATGGTGAAGATAGTTATATGTCGAAGAGAAGACTCACCATTGGAAAGAACATGATAGTAATCTTCTCATTTTTCTTTGGGGTCTATTAGGTCAACCAAGGATAATTTCAGTGGACATATGATATCTATCATAACCTCGACGCATGACCTCCAGTATGCACGAAGGTTTCCTTGAGCACTTCCCAAATATTTTAATTTCTAAAATAGCAGAATGTACTTTTATGTAAAGTACCATTGTAAGGTTGTGGTCAAGGAACCAAGAGAGTTACATACATTTGTATTAAAACTCACGCTCAATTGTGGTTAGATTCTCGCATTTACAGTCAACAATTGTATAAATGAAGTTTGTAAATAATTTTTATAGTGTGATATCTAGCGACTTATGAATGGGTTGTGTGGACCTATTTTGGGGGCGTCACATTCTCGCTATACATGAAGCAAGCAGAGAGTGTGTTTGGTTGATATCAATATTCAGCATATTCAAAAATCATGTGGATTATCATCAATCAAAGACATTCCTACAATTCTGTATATGAGGATAACGCTGTATGCATTGCTCAACTTAAAGGAGGGTACATCAAGGGAGATAGAACAAAATATATTTCACCTAAATTCTTCTTCACACATGAGTTACAAAAGAAGGGTGATATAGATGTGCATCAAATTCGATCATGTGATAATCTAATTTAATTATTCACAAAGTCGCTACCAAATGCAACGCTTGCAAAACTTCAAAAAGGATCGAAATGTGTCAACTGAAAAGACTTATGACAACATTTCATCAAGGAGTAATGAATTCTTTTTTGAGGGAAGATCTGCTTTTTTTTTCATAGTCACGGTTTTTATCCCAATGGGTTTTCCCTGACAAGGTTTTAACGAGGCAGTCAATTAAGATATTTATGTAAAAGATATGTACTCTTTTTTCCTTGGTTAAGTTTTTCTCATTGTGTTTTCTTAACAAGGTTTTTAATGAGACATAATCTTCTATCGGAGGAAATCAGGGGAAGTGTTATATATAAAGTGATTCCCTCCTTTGAGGGTTATCACATGTGAGTAGTACTCTTCCCTTTCTCCTTCTCCTTTCTTCCGTCCGTGAATCATTTCCCCTCCCCCGTGACTTCTCCTTCTCCTATATAAAGAAGTTAATACTGAAGGAAAACATAAATTTTTCTTTGAAGGTTTCTCTCTCTTTTTCTCTTACTTATTCTCTCTAAATTTATGCAGTAATTATAAGAGTATTTTTATATACTTTGCTAAAATTTTATAACACATTCTTAATTATTACCATGTGTTTATATATCGTTCATCGTGCGACTTTTAATTCTTCTATTCTCATGATGCAATAATTAAGTGAGAGAGATAACTAAGAATGTCGTCTCTTTTATTTTGAATATGTACTCGATCCGGGGAAGGGATCCATAACATGTGCACTAGCTCCTACCAAACAAAGATGGGAAAGGGGTCTTCCAAGGTAGGTATTTGCTCATATAATTGGCCAAACAATTCTAAAAGTATATATCATGATTGTTGACTTTGCTGCAATCGAGTATAAACTTTTAAGATTAAAGAAACACTTTCATAACTTCAAAAGTATGATTTCTGTTTGAATTTTTGGCAGATATATGACGCGTGTACAATTATAAGGATTATTTTATAGCATTCGACATACCAAGAAAAATAATGTAGTTGAAATAGTGGTTTATGATCACTTCATTATTTATAGCATACATGTTAGGACTTGCGACTCGTACTTTAAAAGTATTTAAGTTATAATTTGAATTATGGTTGGAATAGGAATAATAATAATTTATATTCTCTAATGTATAATTTTATATACTTTAGTGAATAATAAAAAGAATGTTGCTCCCGTGGATTATCCAAATTAGAGAATCACGTAAATCTTCGTGTTAATTCTTTATTGTCGTGTGCGTGTGTGATCGAATTCTAACACTTCATATATCCTAAACTAAAATTCCCTCTCAAGATATTAGAAGGAAAATTGTTTATTTTTGGGCAGTTATGCAGTACTAATTGTACGTTAAAAAAGGAAAATTTTACAATAATAAAAATAATTATACATTGAGATAAGGTTTGCTAATAAATTAAACTCAATAAAAGACAAAAAACATATTATCATATAGACACAAACACAAGGGACCTTTCTGCATTTTAGTCTTGTACATATTAGAAGACTTCATTACGACTATCATGAAGCATGATATATTGTACATATAGTATATCTTATTCCAAGTTAAAAGGCTAAGTAATCAAAATTTTCAAAGAAAATGCTTTAGTGGTTCAATCTATCCTCTTAATTCTTTTGGTCTCCTATGGAAATCTTGGGATGCTTTGTTCATGGTGGAAAAAGTTTTGTGGGTCAACCTTACTCTTTATGTATGCCAATCTCTTGAAATTGTTCTTGAAATACTTTTTACCCCAAGAACTTGCCTCCTCAAAACTTGTGTAATTACCATTCTTGTTCATTCCCAAATCAAGATCCCTATAATTCACATATGCAGTTCTTGGAGACTTGGAAACATAAGAAGCCATGTAATCATAAAGCTTCCGAATCCAATCAATATGCTTAGCTTCCAAATTCTTATCTGCACTATTCCATGCTGTTAGGTACTGAATCATAAATTTGTTGCCTTTTCTATGAGGGAAAGGAATTTCAGATTCTGAAATTTTACTCATTTTCCCACCATATGGAGTCCATATCATGAAGGGAGAATCCTCTTGTAAAAGCCTTTTCAAGATCCCTTCAAGCCCAGTTTTTGGAATAGGTTTTTTCACAAAATCAGACTTTGCCTTGAAAAATGACCTAAACGCGAATTTTCGTTGGATTAGGGCTTCTAAACTTGTATTGTATCCGGAGGATGCAGATATGTAAAGAACTGATTCAAGCCAGTTCATTTCAAGACAGTCTTTTCGCTCCAACCCTAATTCAGGAAAGCTCTTCTTCATGACTTTTAGGAGTTCATCAGTTCTACCAAGAAACAAGGCATTATAAGAAGTTTGCACCGTCTTTTGGCCTTTCTTAGGTGCATCCACAAGTTGAAACATGACTCTCATGAAGAGATCTTCATCAATTTCATCCGCGACTTTTTGATAATTATAGAGCATATTCGTCGTGCCTTGATCCATGATCTTGGCAACATTAAAAACTGTCACAGTCGATGGAACGGGAACTAACTTTATCTTCCACGAAACAATTATCCCAAAACTCCCTCCTGCTCCTCCTCTAATGGCCCAAAAGAGATCTTCTCCCATTGCTTTTCGATCAAGAACTTTTCCATTCATGTTAATTATTTGAGCATCAACAACATTGTCTGCTCCAAGGCCATATTTCCTCATCAAAGGACCATACGCACCTCCAGTAACATGTCCACCAATGCCTAAACTCGTGCAAATGCCAGCTGGAAATCCATGAATTTTGCTCTTCTTGGCAATTTTATAATAAACTTGACCAATGGTTGCACCAGCTTGAACCCATGCAGTGTTATCTTTTATATCAACTCTGATTGATTGAAACTTAGATAGGTCAAGAACAAGAAATGGTGAGTTTATATTGGATACGTAAGATAGACCCTCGTAATCATGGCCACCACTACGAACTCTGAGCTGAATTCCAAGCTGTTTTGAGCAAATAACAGCAGCTTGAATGTGGGATATTTTCGATGGTATGAAAATAAGCTCAGGTTTTGGGACAGAAGGCACTAAAAACCTCAGGTTTTGTGCTGTAGATGCAAGAATGGATGCGAATGAAGAAGAGTTTTTCGGGGTATATAAAGATGTTGACAAGGGAATGGGGATTTTCGAATTGATCGAAAGACATTTATAAAAATTATCTTGAATTGGATTTGAAGCAGCAGATGAAACCGATAACAGAAATGCAAAGAATAGAAACATGACAGAGATTGAATATTTCATGTTTGAGTCTTTTTCTTGTGGTTTGATGTACGAGAGTGAGGTGGTATTTATGGACTCGTGGAACTTGATGACAATCTATGAACTGATGCAAATAACATACTACTATAGTACTATTATGTAGGGCTTTAAATTCTTAGTGCTTGCATACATTAATGAATATATAATTGCATAGATTATTAATTTCAAGTTGGTAGTGGTCGACTCTTTCAAATTAATAGCTACAACAGATTTCTCGAGTAAAATGCAAATTAAATTGATTTTTCAATTTATTGACAAGAGCTTTTTTAGGTGGACATGAAAATATTTAAACTTCACCTATTTATATTTTAATCTATCATTGGGAGTCAAAATACAATTAAGTAAAATTTAATACTCATATTTAATTTTTATGTCCAATTTCTATGTCCACCACATAGAATTTTTGTAATGACATATTTAATTGTTAAACCCCGTCTCCAAGTATATTTAATTAGTTGTTAAAATAAATTCAAGAAACATGATCTACTGTGCATGTAACTGGTGCATGCCACTACAATTTGTATTTAACTTTTGTGTGTTACTCTCTTCGTGCTTTAATATGCCAAATTCTGATAAATTGTAATAATTGTATTGATATGCCAAATTCTGTGATTTGTATTTTAGCAAGCAGTAAAATTGAAGAATTAATCAAATGACTGTTCCTTTATTTAGTTTAATATTATGCATTTGTATCAATTTAAAGTGAAAAAAAATCCAGTAATTGTCAGTATGTAGAGTATAATTTGACAAGTTAATTATTTTGCTCCATCTTTCCAAGAAAAACTGATTTCTTAAAGCATTAATTAATTAATTAGAAAAATAAAAGGATTCAAGCCACTAATTGGAAGGATACTAGTTTTAGGGTGTACACAAGATAATTAAAACACATGATCCACATAATACCCCACCCTCCTTTAGACTCTCCGCCCCTACTATCACATAAAAATATTACGTTGACGTGATACTCATGAATTTATTTTGTTAAGTTAAGTAAGTAATGTCAACAACAAATTCATAAGTATCACGTCAGCGGTATGTGATATTTTTATGTGATAATAGCATTTTTGTTACTATGTTAAATAATTATTCCTCTTAAAGTTAAATTGACATATTTTAAAATCAAAATTTATCCCATTTCTATTTAAATATAGGTAAAAGAGTGATCATAAAAAACTACACTTAATTTATTACAATATTCAATTTTAAAATTGGTCACTTTGACCCCAGAAAAAAAAAATCAAAGTAAGTCGATCTTTTCATGATATAGAGAATATTATGATTGTATTTAATAGTGACCCGGTCCCTTATAATTAAAGTTACCATTTTATTTTTTACAAAGCTAAGAAATTATTAATATAGATGGATAGAATGAGAACGGACTACTTTGACATTTTCAACTGTTTGACTTCTGCCCGTCACTTACGCGTTAAGTTAGTGACATTACTCGATTAGTATTTTTTTTCTAATTAATTTTTCAATTCTAAATCATTACATTTGTTATTAACAATTGTAAATTGTAATAATACTAGAACATCATTTGTTATTTTATTTGAAACTCTAATTTTATTTTTCTTGACATTACTCATTAATTTTAGTCACGAAAATTTTGCGTTCAAATTATTTAAGGTTGAATAGTAAATATATATTTAATAACACTTAATTTTTTTTTTAACAACACGTAATACTGTAGGGCGTAGGCAATACTTATTGTCGTCACTTTGTAAGTTGTTTTTTAATCTAATAAGTAATAATATCAATCCCCTAAATTCAAAGGTCAAATATAATTAATAAATACAAGAGATTCATATGAAGTTGACAAAGGATAGAAAATGCAGTGTTCAAGTCGGCTTCTATTGCTGTTTAGTGGAAGACTGGAAGCCCACTTGGCGTTGAATATTGCGTGAATGGTTCCGGAGTACTCCTATTATTTAATTATATTGAGTGGGTTGGGTTCCCAATGCACCAACTTTTTTTCTATTTTCTTTTGTGAATTCTTAAAACGAAATTGATATTTTTAGATGTTAAAATAATATTTTTTAAAGGTAACACCTACACATTATTCTTGTGCACACACTATTCATGTGAGAGATTATGTAAAAATATCAATTTTATATATAAAAATATCAGTTCCCTTCTTGAAACGGTTATGACTAAAACAATTGAATTTGATTCGTTAAATAAGTAAATCAATGGTTACATCTGGGATCGTTTGTAACTAAGATAGTTGTTTTGACAAACTATAACAAACACAATACAACGAAAAAAGATAAAGACAATAACACAAGATTTTATGTGAAAAACCAAATCTAAAAAAATCACGAAGAAGGCAGAATAAATCCACTAAATAAATATCTGAAGAGTACAAGATAAAGAGAAATAAGAATTCTTATAATTCTCTTTCTTTGTCTTGTACTTTTCAGATATTTATTTAGTGGATTTTTTCTGCCTTCTCCGTGATTTTTTTTTTCGATTTAGGTTTCCACATAAAATCTTGTGTTATTGTCTTTTTCTTTCTGTGTTGATTTATTGTGTTTGTCATAGTTTGTCATAATAAACTGGTATCGAAGCAGATTTTATGTGAAACCCAAATCGGGAGAAAACCATGGAGAAGACATAAGAAATCCACTAAATAAATATTTGAAGAGTACAAGATAAAGAGAGAGGACTATAAAAATTCTTAGAATGTTTCTGAATGAATCTTAATACCTCTTCTCCAAAATTTTAACTCCTATATTAAAAGGTCATATATAGGAAATTCCATAACCAAATAGGATAGGAAATACCAAATAAAGGTACCTCCGATGTTGGTTTAGAGTTTGGAAGGAATGACGATACTGTGACGCCCCCAAAATAGGTCCACACGACCCATTCTGAGTCGCCAGATATCATACTATAAAAATTAAATACAAACTTCATTTATACAACTGTTGAACTGTCGTGCAGAATACGACCACAGTTAAACTGTGGGTTTTAATACATATGTATGTAACTCTCATGGTGCCTTGACCACAATCTTACAATGGTACCTTACATAAAAGTACAATCCATAACTGTTTTAGAAATTAAAGTCTTTGAGAAGTGCTCAAGGAAACCTTCATACATGGGAGGCCACGCGTCTAGGTTATGATAGATATCATATGTCCACAAAATTATCCTTGGTTTACCCAATAGTCCCCAAAATAAAACAAGAAGATTGTTATCACCTTCTTTCCAATGGCGAGTCTTCTCTTGACATATAATTATCTCCGTTGTCTCCAAATGAGAATTATATTTCAAATAAACTCCAAGATTATATAGGTAGTGCTCGTAGATATACTCAGCAAGTGGATGTGCACAACCCTGTCTTATGATAACACGAGGTTATATGTCATTAGACATCTTGTATGATAGTAATGCAAAACACCTTCCAAAGTTGGGTTCACCTCACCCTATTCGGTTCACCAAAATTAAATATCAAATGACGATACAAGACGACACACTTATCTAAAGTTCTCAATAAAATTATTTTCATACTATTTAAGGAGAACCTCAATGGCTATAGATTCACCGCTCTATTCTCCTCATTACCCCCATTTCGACCCAATTTTACACTCTTATTACCTAAAAGGAATTGTGAAGCAAAAAGGGTGAAAGCACAACTAATCCAATAAAAGAATATCATGACTAAAGATAATTTACATCATTAATAGCCTTCATCAATAATAAATCGGAGATTTAGAACATATGGTAGATGATAAACTTTTCAACCATAGTTAAAGTTGAACGAAGCGATCCATTAGAAGAGTCAAATAGACCATCGTTACTATTATCTTCTCCATGTTAAAAGTCCACCAATAATGTTTTATCCTCAGTAACATCAATCAACAATTTCATCCACAATCATATGAATAACTCATAATCATAATTGTGATTCTAAATTCCTCTTTGCACCTGTGATCGAAGATAATTTTCATCACCTATCTTCACATGAAACATCAAAAATCATGGTTATACCAAATCACAATTTCGCTTCATAATCATACTAATAAATTCATCTTTGCAGACTACGACCAAAGATATTCATTAACAATTCATCTTTACACTACAGGCCAAAAGACATATAAGCGTATTTTAGAAGAGTCAAGTAGAGCATGATATCTACTATCTTTTACTTAATTAAAAGTGTATAATCAATATTTTATCATTTGAGACTCGACTTAATAAATAATCCATATCATCGAATCATCCCCGCACTACTACGAGGATATTCATGTAATCATCAATGGTCATGATTATACCGAATAATCCTCGTTATAATCATAACAATAAATGTCCATCAATGCACTACGGGCCAATGAGGACTTTTACCATATCATCTATAACATTACGGGTGTGAGACCCCAAAGTTTATGAGTAAAGATTTAAATTTCTTGAAATATTTTTTTGAATATTATGGTTTGGATTTGATATAATGTTAAAGTTGTGGGTAATATTTATAAATTTTGTAAAGTATGCAAGTTGTTATATAATATTCGATTGGTCGTGGGAATATTCGTTTTAATAGGGAATATCCGCATTGCGACGACACAATCATTGGTGGACCCCATGAACGGAATTATTTGATCGATTGAAAAACGACAAAATATTTTATGAAAATAATGGCGGATGTTTTATCGTTAATCGTTGAAACACCCTTGTTAAAAGTACGAGAATACGCGTGGTTGTATAGTAGAGCACACGGTATTGATTATTGATGCTTACGTGAGAAGTCACTCGCTTTTTGTTCAATTATTGCTTCATGAATTGTTGCATAGTATCTCACGTTATTTGATTCAATTATTGTCGATATTTTTTTTATATTATTAAATCAATAATTGAGATAACAAAGTTGTTAATATTATTATTTGCATTATTAACGATGTCTAGAAGTTACGCCAGGAGAGGTTTGGTCACCTAATTGCGCCGCCCAATAGGAGAAATCCTTATTGAAAGCCCCTCTTTTCTCGAAGCGACACATTCGGTCGATTAATAATCTGAATTATGATAATGATGATGAAGTTTTGTTTTATTAGTATTATTAATGTAATAAAACAAAAAAGCTTTTTATATAAAACATAATACTTTTATAAAGTTATTCGTTTTATTAGGCTAATAGTAAAATCTTTTTATATAAAACGAATACTTTTATAAAGTTATCTGCTTTTATTAGATAATAATTAAAATATATTATATTTTATTATGCATAGTGTTTGCGTAAATATACGCGCATAGTGTTTGCATAGTAAAATCTTTTTATATAAAATGCGAATACTTTTATAAAGTTATTCGTTTTATTAGATTATAAATAAAGTATATTATATTTTATTGTAAACCAATCTGGACCGTCCGTTTAAAAGTTAATCAATCTGGACCGTTCATGGATTGGTTACTATTCAGTCCATTCTTCTATAAATAGAAGCTCATTCCTTCATTATTTCTTACGAATTAACTAAAACTCTAGAGAGAGAAACTGTAGAGAGAATTCTTCTTCTATAATCTTGAGCGTCTTTCTTTAGCGTTTAAGAAAGCTTTGAGTGTAGTGTAAGTTTCTTCAAGTATATCCCCGCCCTACCGTCGGAGTACTCTTCTTTATAAGATAAGGGGTATTTTTTTTTCATATTCATGAAGAGAACTTCTATTATTCCATTCTTTATTATTACATTGGAATAACTTTGTATCGCTGCCTACCCTATACTTGGTGATTTACATTGTTATTCCATTCGTTATTATTCTCGTCATTTGGAACATCACATGCATGCGTTATACGGACTGGATTCTGTCTTTATTATTACTCGCTGGAATATCTTGTTGCATGCGTTTTACTGTGGGACCGGTTCCGCCTTAAAATTTTATTATTACATTGAATATCCTGTGCATGCGTTTCTGTGGGACTGATTCCGTTATTTATTATTCTTGGAATAACTTTGTCTGCGCAAGTACCGCATGCATGGTGATTTCTGTTCTTATTCCATTCTTTATTATTCATTGGAATATCCATCCGGTCTATGCGTATTACGCTGACCGGGTTCTCGTTATTTATGATTCTGTTAGAATAACTTTGTCATGCTAAGTAATCACATGCGCATGGTGATTTCTTTTGTTATTCCATTCTTTATTATACTCGATTGATTAAATTTTTGACTTATACTCCATGAAATTGGTGGAATATCCTTGATATTTACGCTTCATCCAAAGATCTTTTCACGTAAATATTCTTCCGAGCATTCTTAAATTTTACTCTACAAAGAAGTATCATGTTGACAATTTGGACGTTATTAGTTCCTGGATAAATTAATTCTTGAACTTGTTTTATTGAATTCTTATATCATTGTCATCATCCTCATGTTTATATTTTTTTTTAAAAGTCATCTATGGCCTGTAGAGCATGGATGGACTTGGTATGATTATGACCAGAAATTATTCGGTGTAATCATGACCGTAATGTTACAAATGATGTGATAAAAGTCCTCATTGGCCCATAGTGCATTGATGGACAGTTGTTGGCATGATCATGACCATTGATGAATACACGAATATCCTTGGCCCGTAGTGTATGGATAATTATGGTTGTGATACTAATGAATATCCTTGGTCGTAGTGCAGGGATGATGTAGATTATTTATTAAGCTGAGTCCCAGCGATAAAAGTGATGAAAAACCTTTTAAATCATAAAAGATAGTAGATTTTATTCTCTACTTGACTCTTTTAATGGATTGCTTGTTCATTGCAGCTTAAACTTGATGTCTATTATATTTTATCGCTTTAACATTGTTGAAGACTAATGATAATTTATTCGCATTATCTTAGTCATAATATTTCTTACTGGGCTAGTTGAGCTCACCCTTTCTTTCACTATTCTCTTCAAGAAATGAGAACGTAGCCGGGACTATTCGGGGAATAGAGTGATGGTCCACATGATAGTATTAGTAGTCCTCACTATTCTATTAAATAGTGTAACAATAAATGTAATGAGGACTCCTTTGAGTGTGAATATTGTCTAAATAACAATATTCTTATTAAAACTCTCAATTTATGTTATGTCGTATTTTACACGACGATTGTATAATTAAGTTATATTTGTATTCTGTACCATATATTTGGCGACTCAGAATAAGTGATGTATGTGAGACCCTAGATTTTATGAATAAAGATTTAAATTTCTCGAAATATTTTTTTAAATATTATGGAGTGGATTTGATATAATGTTATAAATTGTGGGTAGTATTTATAAATTTTACAAAGTATACGAAGTTGTTGTATTATATTCGATTGGTCGGGGAATATTCTTTGTGTTTGGGGAATATTCGTACATGCGACCAAGACAATCATTAGTGGACCCTACAATGTAATTATTGTCGGATTGAGAAAATGACAAAAATATTTTATTGAAAATAACGGCGGATGTTTTACCGTTATCTTGTTGAACTACTTTTAGGTAGTAAAAGTACGAAAGTGATGCTGGCGTGGTTACATAAGTAAGCACAATTGTATTGATTATTAATGCTTACGTGAGAAGTCACCCGCTTTTGTTCAATTATTGCTATAGTAATTGTTGCATAGTATCTCACGTTATTTGATTCAATTATTATCGATATTTTATATATTATTAAATCAATAATTGAAATGACGAGTTATTAATATTATAAATTGTAATATTAACGATGTCTAGAAGTTACGCCAAGGAGAGGTTTGGTCACCTAATCATGCTACGAATAGAGAGAAATCCTTATTGGAAGCCCTCTTCCCAGGAACGACACTGGTCGATTAATATTGTGAATTGTAATAAAGATGATAAATGTTGTTAAAATTATTAAGGTGATTTTTTTATGAAGTCTGCTTATTTTATGGATTCCTATTTACCCATTTTTCAAAATAATTGGTAAAAAAATTTTAAAGGCGGGGCCCACATGTGGGGCCCATATGTGTTGGGAAATGATTTTGGAAATGAAAGAGTATACGTATAAAAGTATATGTGTGTTTTGAGTATATAGTGGAAGAAAATGATATGTGAAAGTGATAGGTGTGTGATGTGTGTGTGAGTGGGAAATGGTGGAAAAGTAGTAGTGTGATAGTGATGTGTAAGAGTGTAGTGAATTTTATTATTGGGTGGGTGGGGGATTGATGTTGGTTATGGGGAGATATAAAAATCTAGTGGTATATATTATATTGATAGAAAACATGTGTTTATATATATGTGTTATATTTTAATTTGTGTTGTAATCTTATTGGTTAGTTGTTTGACTTAGTTGTAGTTGATTGAAGAAAATTATTCTGTAAAATTATTTCTTTAATGAACAGTGCACTTCCATTCTCCTATAAATAGAAGCTCATTCCTTCATTATTTCTTACAAATTCACTGAAACTCCAAAGAGAGAAATTATAGAGAAACTATAGAAAAGTATTCTGCTACTTCCCTACTCTTATATCCAGTTCTTTTACGGTAAGGGTTGTTATTCTTTCTTATTCATGAAGAGAACTGTTGTTATTCCATTTCTTATTATTCTCATTGGAATAACTCAGATACGCCAGCTACCCTATACTTGGTGATATTCTTCATTATTACGTCTTTATTATTCTCGCTGGAACATCCTGTACATGTGTTTTACACCTTGACCGGTTCCGTCTTTATTATTATTCTATTGGAACATCCTCGTTCGTGTGTTTTACACCGGACTGGTTCCGCTCTTTATTATTATTCTGTTGAATATCCTCGTCATGTGTTTTACACCTGGACCGGTTCCGCATTTATTATTCTCGTTGGGACATCCCGTCTTGCAGTGAATTTCACCTCCGACCGGTTCCGTTATTATTATTCTCGTTGGAATAATGCATACATGCTGGCACTGCATGCATGGTGATTTCTTTTGTTATTCCATTCATTATTATATTCAAATTGGTTAAAATTTTGACTTCTATACTCCATGAAATTGGTGGAATATCCTTGATATTTACGCTTCATCCAAAGATCTTTTCACGTAAATATTCTTCCGAGCATTCTTAAATTTTACTCTCTGAAAGAAGTATCATGTTGACAATTTGGAGGTTATTAGTTCCTGGATAAATTAATTCTTGAACTTGTTTTATTGAATTCTTATATCATTGTCATCATCCTCATGTTTATATTTTTTTTTTTAAAAGTCATCTATGGCCTGTAGAGCATGGATGGATTTGGTATGATTATGACCAGGGATTATTCGGTGTAATCATGACCGTAATGTTACAAATGATGTGATAAAAGTCCTCATTGGCCCGTAGTGCATTGATGGACAGTTGTTGACATGATCATGACCATTGATGAATACACGAATATCCTTGGCCCGTAGTGTATGGATAATTGTGGTTGTGATACTAATGAATATCCTTGGTCGTAGTGCAGGGATGATGTGGATTATTTATTAAGTTTGAGTCCCAAATGATAAAAGTGATGAAAACCTTTTAAAACATAAAAGATAGTAGATTTTATTCTCTACTGACTCTTTTAATGGATTGCTTGATCCGCCGCAGCTTAAACTTGATGTCTATTGTATTTTATCAGTTTAACATTGTTGAAGGCTAATGATAATTTATTTTGCATTATCTTAGTCATAATATTTCTTGCTGGGCTAATTGAGCTCACCATTTCTTTCACTGTTCTCTTCAGAAAATGAGAACGTATGTAAGACCCCGAATTTTATGAAATAAAGGTATTCAATTTTTCTTATAATTACTATTCAAGAAATGGTTAAATTGATAAAAGGTTAAAGTTAAGGGTGATATATGATTTTTTTTCAAAATACATGAAGTGGTTATAAAATATTCATTGTTGTTTGGAATATTCGAGCTTAGTGGGAATATTCTTTCCGTTTGAGAATATTCGTATGACGACAGCCAGCGATCATTTGTGGGCCCCATAATGTAATAACTGCCGGATGGAGAAAACGACAAATTTGAGTTTTTATAAATAACGGCGTAATCGTTCTGAGTTAACACCGTTGGAATACCCTATTGGTAAAGTAAAGTAATACGCGTTGTTGCACAAAGAAAGACACGGTATTAGATAGTATTTTTCAATTATTGATTCTTACGTGAGAAGGCACTACTCAATAATTATTCACATTAATTCTTGCTCAATATTTTATTTTATTGATTCAATAATTGTTTGTGTTGATATTTTATATTATTGTTGTTCAATAATTATCATTGCACACAAGATTTCCCATTATCGGATCAATAATTCATATTATTTGAATAATATTATTAGATAGCATTATTGACAATGTCTAGAAAGTTACATCGAGGAGAGGTTTGGTCACCTAATTGCTACCAAATGGGAGAAATTCTTATTGAAAGCCCCTTTCTTCCGAGCACTACCGGTTGTCATAAATGTGATTCTGTAATATTATTTGTGAATAATTAATTATTGATTCATATGATAAGAAAATATTTATTTGATGTGGATATAAATGATGGATTTATTTATGTGGTTATAAATGAAGGAATTAATGTTGAGGTATTTTATCAGTATTTTGTCAGATTAGAGGTATTAAAAGATAAAATCAGTGTTCTTACAGCTTTATTGTGTGAGTTATAATATTTAATCCGACCGTTGGATCGTTGTAATTTTTGGATATGTTATACATATATAAGTTGAGTATATGTCCACAAATTTTGAACCGTTAAAAATGAGCGTATAATTTGTTATGAATTTTAAGAGGTGACTGATTCGGAAATTAGGTTA
Source organism: Panax quinquefolius (assembly GCA_020205615.1). Taxonomy (NCBI): domain Eukaryota; kingdom Viridiplantae; phylum Streptophyta; class Magnoliopsida; order Apiales; family Araliaceae; genus Panax; species Panax quinquefolius. The sequence continues at coordinate 92,223,097 of CM035174.1, read as the reverse complement.
TAAATGATTTTGATGGAAAATTCTAGAATTGGTGGGCCCCACTTTTGGTTGGTGAGAAATGTGCTCAATTAAATTTTTAAATGTGGTGGGTGGGAATAGTAGCGAGTAAAGCCATCGTGTCATGCGTCAAGTCTGCTAAAATTTTCCTATAAATAGAGGCTAAGTTAGAATTGAAAATCACACCGTAAACATAAGCTTTCTCTCTTTCTCTCTCTAGATTATTGAGTGTAATTTGTGAGTATTTAGATACTTGGTGAGTTGATATTCATCGATTGCAAGTTTCCTTCACGTCATATCCGATATCCTCGTCGTAAGTCTTTCTTTTTGAGGTAAAGAATAGTAAGGGATTTTAAGGGATTGTAAGGATCAGAAGGAATGTTATTTTCTTCATAATGATGTTATTCTTTCAATATCATTATCTTGCAATATTGGTATGGATTTTATTGTGGAATTTCTACCTTTTTGAGTCTGGGTTACTATTCACGTGATACCAAGACTTATTCACGTATATGACACTATTCATATATATATATATGACTATTTATGTATATGACATTATTTACGATACTCAGATTATATATCTGAAATCACGAGTACTATTCACGAGTTACTATTCATGAGTTACTATTCACGAGTTACTATTCACGAAGTTACTATTCACGAAGTTACTATTTATGAGTTACTATTCACGATTACTATTCACTTGGTACTATTCACAATAAAATTGGTTTCTTTTTCCCACCAAATTATCGTTGATTTATGAATCTTACACTTGAAATTAAAACCATGTTTTGATTATATTATTTTATATAACATTCTTATAACTCTAATGATGATATTTCTCTTTGACTTGAGTTTAAAGATGGGTAGATTATTGGTATGATCGTGACCATAGGTTCTCTTTGGCCATGAATGCAAAAGTTGAATTGTTGATTGGTATGATCGCTGACCATTGAATTTACAATTGAATATTTTTAACTTAAGTGCAAAGGTGAATTGATCAACATGGTTATAATTATTGTTATATAACTTCCGAAATGATTATGTATTTCTTTGATATATGAATATCTTTGGCTCGTTGTGCAAAGATGATCATTGTTGAATATCTTTAGCTTGTAGTGCAAAGATGAATTATTGATGAATATCTTTGGCTCGTTGTGCAAAGATGATCATTTGTTGAATATCTTTAGCTTTGTAGTGCAAAGATGAATTATTGATGAATATCTTTGGCTCGTAATGCAAAGATGACTTTGTTGTTGAATATCTTTGCTTTGTAGTGCAAAGATGAATTATTGATGAATATCTCTTTGGCTCGTAATGCAAAGATGACACATTGTTGAATATCTTTAGCTTTGTAGTGTAAAGATGAACTGTTGATGAATATCTTTGGCCGTGGTGCGAAGATGAATTTATTAGTATGATTATGAGCGAGGCTGTGATTTGGTATAACCATGATATTTGATGTTTCGTAAAGACAAAGTGATGAAAATTATCTTCGTCTCGGATGAGAAGAGAATTTAGAATCACAGTTATGATTATGAGTTATTCATATGATTGTGGAAAGGCTGTTGATTGATGTTACTGAGGATAAAATATTGTTGGTGGACTTTTAACGTGGAGAAGATAATAGACTTTATAGTCTATTTGACTCTTTTAATGGATTGCTTTCGTTCATTTGCAACTATGGTTGAAAAGTTTTATCATCTACCATATGTTCTAAATCTACGATTCATTCTTGATGAAGACTATTGATAATTTATTTATCTTTAGTCATAATATTCTTTATGAAGCTAGTTGTGCTCACCCTTTACTTCACAATTCCTTTCGGGTAATAAAAGTGTAGCATTTGGGTTGAGGGGGGATAACAAGGGAATAGAGCGGTGGTCTATAGTTGTTGAGGTTCTCCCTAAAGAGTATGAAAATAATTTTATTGAGGGCTTTAGTGTGTTGTATTTTATACATCATTTAATAGTTATTTTGGTGAATTAAATAGGGTGAGGCGAACCCAACTTTGGAAGGTGTTTTGTCACTATCATACAAGATGTCTAATGACATACAAACTCGTGTTATCATCGACATGGTTGTGCTCATCCACTTCTTGAGTATATTTACAAGCACTACCTATATAATCTTGGTGTTTGTTTGGAGTATAATATCAAATTAGAGACAAATGGAGATAATGATATGTCAAGAGAAGACTCGCCATTGGGAAGAATATGATAGTAATCTTCTCGTTTTTCTTTTTGGGGTCTATTAGGTCAACCAAGGATAATTACGTGGCCATATGATATCTACCATAACCTAAAAGCATGGCCTCCCATATACGAAGGTTTCCTTGAGCACTTCCCAAAGATTCTAATTTCTAAAATGCAGTTTTGACTATACCTTTATGTAAGGTGTCATTGTAACGTCTTCTGATTGGTATATATTTGTATCCAAACTCACGGCATATGTGTTGTTGTATTTTGCACGACAATTGTTGTAATAAAGTTGTAGTTGTTTTTCTGTACCATGTATTTGGCGACTCAGAATGGGTTGGATGGAATGGACCTATTTTGGGGTTGTTACAACGTAGCTGGGACTAGTCGGGGAATGAAGTGACGATCCAGATGATAGTATTAGTAGTCCTCACTATTCTGTTAAAAAATGTGACAATAAATGTAATAAGGACTCTATTTGAGAATGGATATTGTCTAGAAGACAATATTTGTATTTAAACTCACAGCATGTGTTTTGTCATATTTTACACGACTGCTGTATTATTAGTTTGTATTTGAATTTTGTACCATGTATTTGACGACTCAAGATGAGTGATGTATACCTATTTTGGGGGCGTCACAATGTATACCTATTTTAGGGGCGTCACAACGGGGCATGATTATACCGAATAATCCCTGGTCATAATCATATCAATAAACAGTTCATCTATGAACATAAGCCAAAGATACTCATCAATCAATAGTTCATCTTTGCACGTAAGCCAAAGATATACAACTGTAAAACCAATAATCAACAGTCCATCTTTGCACGTAAGCCAAAGATATACAACTGTAAAACTAATAATCAACAGTCCATCTTTGCACGTAAGCCAAAGATGACTTTCATCATAATATAAGCATGAGGATGATGACAATGATCTAAGCATTAATCAAACGAAATCAAGGATACATATTAAAGACTTTAAATTTATCCAAATATTATCAATCACTTAATAAACTCATAATCTAATATTATTAATATTATAACAATATTTTAATCACTTCTTAAACTTATAAACAATTTATTTCAATTATTTACAATTTACCAAATAATGCATTTAATCATTCAAAAATGCCATACTCATAAGATTTCATCACCAATAATCAAATCCCTTATCAAAAATCTGCATATACCCTATATAGGATTCCCAAGTCATAAAATCCTATTTTCCAATTTTGTTACTTCACATAACATATTTAATTCATTTACTCATAACTAGTTCATTTTCATGAAAAATACCAAATTAGTCCCAAAAATATTTTTTTTCTGGGATTTAGCAAAATATAGTCCCATATTGAACATATATTTTTCTCGGAAATTTTAAAATTCATTTACTATTTTTTATATGGCCAAAACTGCCGAATATTTAGACATTTATCATAAATTGTACTTTTATCCAAAAATTCCAAAATTTATAGGGTGTACTCCTGTTATATACATGTACTCCCAATAAAAATTTCACCAATTTTGGAGTTAACCGCAAAGAGTTATAAGGATTTACTTTTAAAATAGTCTTTTCCCATAAAATCCATAACTCTTAATCTATACATCAAAAAATCGCCATCTTTGGACACAATATAGAAAATTCATCAAATTATCATTTTAAATTTTTCCAGAATTTTTGAGGGTCAAAAAAATTACGAAACTGCAAATAGATTTTCACCTGCCATGCGGTAATCCACGTAGACAGATCATTTCCACAATTTAATAAGGAATGAATACGAAGGATCATTCACCATGCATGCGGTAGTCTACATAGACAAGTTATTCTAACAAAATAATAAAGAATGGAATAACAAAAGAATTCACCATGCATGTGGTAGACCGCACAGACAGGTTATTCCCAACAGAATAATAAAGAATGGAACCAGATCATGCGTAATCCGCACAGAGAGGATATTCCAACAGAATAATAAAGATGGAATAACAACAGAATTCACCAGGCATGCGATTAACCGAACAGACAGGTTATTCTAACAGAATAATAAAGAATGGAACCAGGTCATGAGTAATCCACACGCATGTGATATTCCAATGAGAATAATAAAGAAGCGAAACCCGAATTCAATGCGTGTCCATGCACGACGGGATATTCCAAATGTAATAATAAAGAATGGAATAATAGAAGAATTTCACCATGTATGCAAAGATTACTTGACATGAGCATTATTCCAACATAATAATAAGGAATGGAATAACAATAGCTCTCTTACATGAATCTGAAAGAAATAATACCCTTACCTTAGAAGAAACTGGATCTTTGGAATAGTGAGGTAGCGAGACTTCTCTTCTTCTTTCTCTATAATTTCTCTCTATAATAATTGGTCTATAGCTTTAGTGAATTGGTGAGAAATGAAGGAAGAATGAGCTTCTATTTATAGGAAAATATAATTTTGATAATTGCACGTTTTGGGGCTCGAAATATTACATTACAATACCTTCAACTTTTCTTTCATTTTTAATTTAGTCCGGTAAGTATTATCAAACTTGCACCACCTCCCCTAATAGTAAATCATGTGAATTAATAGTTCATTCAAGTGACTTAATAATTATAATCATGTGAAAATACGAATTATAGTATAGTACCTCCATCTATACCTCCATTTTTAACTTAGTCATGCAAATATTATCAATCTTGCACCACCTCCCCTAATAGTACATGAATGTGAATCAATAGTACACACACATGAACAAATAGTTATAATCATGTGAATTAATAGCAATTAATTGCTCATTTATCCGGTTAATTACCCGATTGGTCAATATACCCTCCAGACATCAGTTATTATCGAAATAAATGTCGATTTCCACTAACACTAACAATCCCAACACAATGAAAATATTTTTCTCAAAAATTTTATTTTTGAAATTTCGAAGTTTGACTTTTTCCAAAAAAGTCAACTGTCGACTTTTTTGACCAAAAAGTCAACCCCAACAAAATTTTGTGTTTATAGTCTATTTCTACTAATTTTATCGTTCCAGACTCAAATATCACGTCCGCGTCTCCAAATTCAACTCCGAACTCAAATTCGATTTTTAATAACATTCATTATTAATATTATAACTCACAATATTTAACAACCAGGTCGTTCCCATGAAAGAGGGGACTTTCCGATAAAGATTTCTCCTTATTGGCGCACAATTAGGTGACCAAACCTTTCCTTGACAGAACTTCTAGACATTGTCCATATTGCAAATAATAATATTAATAACTTTGTCGTCTTAATTATTGATTTAATAATATATAAAATATTATGCAGATGATACTGTGACAATAATTGAATCAATAATATGAGAAATATGATGCAACAATTATTGTAGCAATAATTGAGTATAACTGAGTGACTTCTCACATAAACATCAATAATCAATACTGGTGTCTACTTATGCAACCACGCCAGACATTCTTTACTTTTATCAATTTAATCATCTACTAAATAGAATAATAATTATAAAAATTGAATACTTTCATTTCGTAAAATTCGGGGTCTTACAGATACCCTTATAGGGTATGTTGATTCAGACTATGCTGGTGATCTTGATAGGAAGAGATCATTGACTGGTTATATATTTACCCTTAGAGGTTGTGCAATTAGTTGGAGAGCTACTTTACAGCATACAGTTGCTCTTTTTACTACAGATGCAGAATATATGGCTATTACAGAGGCTGTTAAGGAAGCTATTTAGTTGTGAGGCTTATTTAGAGAGATCAACATGGATCATGGAGTTACTATTGTCCATTATGATAGTCAGAGTGCTATACACTTGGCTAAGGATCAGATGTATCATGAGAGGACGAAGCATATTGATGTCAGATATCATTTTGTTCGAGACATTGTTGAAGATCGATGGTGAGATTAAGGTCTTGAAGATTTGTAGTGTAGACAATCCAGTTGACATGTTAACGAAGCCGTTACCACGTATTAAGTTCAAACATTGCTCGGACCTAGTTAGTGTTTGATGCACTTGAGTTGTGTATTTGAGAAAATGAGAAAGTTCACATTTTATGCTATATTTGGAGAATTCAAGTCAATGTGGAGATTTATTGGGTATGACATGAATCCTTATTGGATTTAAATTTAGGTATTACCTAGAATATTTGTTTTGGCTTAGGAACATTATCTTTCCTAACTTAATTTGGTATTTCCTATCCTATCAAATATGATGGTTTACTATACTATCAAATGATGATCGCTCTTCGTTTAAGTTCCGATAGTTGGTTGGAAGATGGTTGATTGTTGCTTACAAATGCCTGCACAACAGTACGTCTTTAGCCGCCTATCGTATAAATTTTAGTAAGTAAGATAGTAGATGTAGTGTATAATTTATAAGGTTCAAGAGTAAAGAGGGTGTAATATTGACTATTTTCCTTCTCGATCTTGTGTGTTAAATACTATCTTGTTCTAGCTTTAAAACATTATTTAATGTTAAAATAGCTAAAAATGTGGAATAATAATTTTTTTTTCTATCATTCATCGTTCCCTGAATTGTAACCTTTACGATTATTCTTTATACTAAAATCATATTTATTATATGATTTGTATAATCTGAGTAAACGTATTAAAAATTTAAGTCTCAATACTTAATATCTTTTCTATCCATGATTTATTCTCATTTCAGAATAAACATTATTTATCCATTCAACATTTCAAACTATACATAACTGCCAATTACATTTAACAAAACTATCAATCATAGATTTATACCATTTCTAATTCAAAAAAATGCATTCATTTTTACTTTATGTATCTTTACAATTTAATTTGGGTTTCTTGTCTATTTTTTGATGGTACTCTTTAATTATTGATTTTCTCTCTGTGTGTTTTGTCATCCAAGTTTTTTTATGATTGCTGTTAATAATTTGTATTGTTATGTAACATAGATTTTCGATTGGCCTTTAAATACATAAAATGCAATGCATTGCTGATCAGGCCACATTGAAAAGCAATGCACTGCTTCTGTTGTCTGAAACTAACAATTTTTATCTTTTTTCGATCAGATTGTTTACTGTTGTGGACTCTTTTTGCTGCTTGTTTCAAGGACACATTGAACCAATCACAAAACCTCTGCCCCGTACAAAGGTTTATACAACTTAGCTATCACATAAATCGTCAATTGAAATCCCACCCAATTAATCTGATCAAATCTTATCTTGCTCTTTATTCAATACAATTTTTTTAAATTTGTATTTCATCATCTATAACTCTTTTTGAGTTTTCTTTGTACTATCATAGTACCTTTCTTGTACATCATCCTGCTATAAATTTTCAATCATTCGATTAAGTATCTGTCATTTCATGACTTAATCAGATCATGTTGTGATTCTTTCTTATAATCGTATTACATTATGATTCTTTCTTTACGATCGTTTTGTTTTTACGATCTTCTTTCTTTCCTCTCTAATCATATTGTTTTATGATTATTCAAATCAGGTGTTCCCGATCCTTTGGCTTTTCAAGATTCTTCTTTGAATCTTTGCGTATTATCTTAACGCATTCTTTATGAATTTCTAAATTCATATTAAGATCACTTAAACCTTATTCGAGTTTATGCTTAACATCTTTTTCCTTTTCATCTATCTTGTTTTATGGTTATAACCTAAGATATTTTTATTTAAGGTTTATAATTCAATTCATAGCTCTGATACCAAATATAACGACCCCAAAATCAAGACTAGCTTAATCCCGACTTTGTGCGTTAGCGACTATCCTATACCAGCTTTACATCACCAGTCGTCGTTAAAAAAATAGCTAAAATTTTAGATAATTTTAATTTTTCTTTCTTTCTTTCCCTCATTCCATGAATTGCAACCTTTACTATTATATACCTCAAAATCATTTTTATTTAATAATTCTTTTATCAGAATAGTCATTATATAATTCTACATTTCAAAGTAATCACCACTAAATATTCTTATTTTAGAACAAACATTCCTTATTCATTGAACATTTCAAATTGTACATAATTTCCAGTTACACATTAAAATCATCAACATAACTCTATACAACTTCTAGTTCACAAAAATGTAATCCTTCGCATGTCTTCTAATCTTTATCATTCAGATGATAAGAAATATTGCATTGCATCCTTAACTTGCAAAAAGTATATTTTTGCAAGATTGAACTCGACAACTCAGCAAATTTAACAGTTTTCATACTTCACTAGTGGTGCACGGCCTTGATCCGACCTGAGCCGTGCCTGGTCAAACCTAGGCCTGGTCAAAGCCCAGGCTAGGCTGGCCTGGCCTAGAAGGCTGTGAAAAGGCCTTCAATTTTTGTAAAAAAAACCCGGCCTGGCCTGGCCTAACCAAAAGCCCGGCCTGTGTCCTTAGTCCGGCCTGGTCTAAAAAATAAGCCTGGCCTGTTAACCCATGATCCCAACTAAGTAATTGCTCAAGGGAGGCTGCATATCTTATTTATATTGTCAAAGGTCTAACATAAATTTTGTGGGTAGGCGATGTGGGAACAAAAGCCACGGGACCAACTGACCAAGGCACAACTTAGCGCCTCCTTAAGTAGTCTCAGCTCAAAGAAATTGGACGCGGTAAAAGTATACGCTCGGGATATGGAAATTGGGTAGTCATTGGTTCCCAATTTTGCTCAACCTAATCGTACGAAACCCTCTCCTATCAAGGAACCCACCCAACTGTAATAACCATTAGGCTCCTAAAGTAAAATACCCAAAAACCACAAAAGCTATACTTGAACCTTGAAAGACCTCATCTCTCCAGATGGTCCACTGTAATCAAAAAGGAATATTATCCCACCGTTGCACCTCATATTTAACAAAAACAGATATATAGTTGATTTAGATTGTCAATTCTTTTTTCATTTCCGTCTTGGTATAGGTATTGTTTATATTTACTTCTATGTTTGGGTTCAGTTTTGAGAGTTATTGATTGTACTTGATGTTAACAATGTGTGATGTGTCTGTGGCTTTGACAACTGAAAATTCCTACTGCACACTTTGATAAGTGTATTTGATTAGCAAATCCCCTCACTTGAATGCATAAGGCCATTAATCATGAAAGTGGAGGAAGCAAAAGAGGTCAGATCTCTAAGTTTACAAGTTGGAAGGAGTCCTACATCTGATATGAAGTGTTGGAAGTCAAGTTAACTGACTATTTATATGATAGTTATATTAGTTTATTTATTTATTTAGACATTTGATAGTTATATTAGTTTTATAAATAGGGGAGAGATCAAGTAACAAATTTTGTAGTAAAACATGGAAGTCAAATTGAAAGACCAAGACTGCACTTGCCTTGGGCCTGGCCCAGCTCGGCCAACAGGCTTGCGCAGACCACAAATTTAGCTTAATTATTTGGCCTAGCCTGGCCTTTTTTTTTAGCTTTGGCCCGCCACAGACTCCGATCAATGGTCAAAGCTTGTGCAGGCTGATCGAACAGCCTGTTTGGGCAACTCTATGCTTCACATAGCACATAATTTCATGTTCAGTTCATATCTCATGATTATCATAATTCTAAACAATATAATTCATATGTTTAGCATATCACATATCACATCAAGACTTGAGTTCCAAAACTCAATCAATTTTAGTCATAAGTTGACTTTCACAATTCAACAAGCATAAAGTATAATTTAACATACTTGTGAAAATCTCATATAATATCAATATCAAGATCGCATAACACAAAGTAATTGAAAAACTTGTCTGCGCTATTCAACGTATCCGGGCTTCTATGCGTTTGCAAACTTGAAAGATTATTTCCTTGAGCAAAACCTATATATATATATATATATATATATATATATATATATATATATATATATATATATATATATATATATATAAGGTTATCACATAGCCTAATAGCTTCAAATTCTATGAATTTCATTGTAAATTCATATTTCCCAAGCTTAAAATATAAATCTTAATTTTATTTATTACATTGGATTTATCAATAATATTATAAATAAATAAATATATATACTATCAGTTTTATTGATAGTGTATAATCATCTTCTATTTAAAAAAAATCAACCAACCCTTATTATGTAAATATGTTGAACCCCTCTTGCAACAGACTAACACTAATTATAAATAACAATTCCCTTTCCACAATTAGTGTTCGGTCAATTTTTTCTCCATAACACCTCATGATATAACTCTACTCTTTTTCCTTACCCCACGATCCATTTTGTATAAAAATAAGACTTATAACTTATATTACATGGTTCTTGTTATACACCCTGTATTGCTTTGAGAAGGTAATCCAATCATTATTTGAAAGTTATATGGGTTTTTAGGCAGTCTAAACTAATGTGACTAGTACAACAGCCATGCTAAGTTGCAGCTGAGGTCCTATTAGTAATAGGGTAGGTAACATAACATATAAGTATAAGTATGAGTGCTCTGTCAAGAGAGAATCTGAAAATATGTTTCAGATGTTTCCTGGATTTTGCATAACTACTAGGAACAGAAAGCTAATCTCTTCTTTCTCATCCCACATTTTCTTTCTTTGCAGGAACAAAGAGCTATTCTTTCATTGTTATCTCGGCTCCACTTCTTTCTTCAATCCTATTTACTCAACCACATCAATAGTACCCTGTAGAGCAATTTCTAAACCAAAAGTTCTCTTGAACCATCTAATTACAACTAATAGTACATTTCTAAAAATTAAGAACCCTCATTCTCATCTATCATTTTCAATCATCTAATGTTGTGCTAATAGAATATTTTCTACTTCAGTCTTAATTTCAATTAGGCTTTCCTGGAATTTCTTCATAATGTCATCCATTTCCGTCCTTTATAATATGTTACCAAAATGATCAGAGCACATTTGTTCAGTTTCCATAAATTGCCAAAATAACTTTTGAACTTTGACAAAAAAATTCTTTTGTTCTACAAAAAGAGTCACATTTGTAAATATTAAGGCCGTATATTTTTTGTGGTTTTTGTTCCATCTATACCAAAAGTAATTTGCCTGATAAAGAGCATTATCAGTAGCATGCAAGGTGTAGATAAATTGCTAGCTTTTGGTGTTATATAGTATGCAATATAACTTTGATTATTATAACATATTTATATAGCATATTAAGTGAACATATTAAGTACTATACATAGCATGTACACTTAATAAATAGCATTCTATATAACATATTAGGTGTACTACTGATAATTATTTTTATATTATACGCCCTTTACAGAATCCACAAAACAGGGAGAGAAATAATCAAATCATGATCACTCCACAGTTCACACACTTAGAAACATGACCTCACTGAGTCATTTTGTCAAACACATAGCATACACAGTTTCAAAAGCTTAGATTTCATAAAATTTAGAGACATAACATGCCATCTCCTTATACCAACTGAACCCATCATTGTTCCCATAATTTCCGATCCTCCCACCACCAATTTCACAACCAACTTCAAAAATTAACAATAAATTTCTCATTGTAAACAAAAGAAAAAGTAAGTTTGGTACCTTTCTTGGTTGTTAGCTTGAATTCACTTCAATGGTGTGATTTAACTTTTTCCTTTGCAATTACTTTGCTAGGTTCCTTCTTTAATTTCAGTTTAAACTCATTTGCTTAGTAAATTCTTCAAACTTGGTAAAACGTTTGATGCTTAGAAGAAGGTATTACTTAAGAGATTATCTAGCAAAAGAAAAAAAAAAGCTTAAGAGATTTGTGTATAAAACTTGGTATAAACGGATGACTTAAGGAATTGAAAGAGCTTAGACTAAAGTTTGTTTTGCTTGGCTAGGCTTATAACCATCTGACATTTCCTAGACAGCCTAGTTCAATAGTTGTGCTTCGTGTCTTATATTACATATTAGACTTACAGCTCATGCTCCTTACTTAAATATGACTCAGCTCATGCTCCTTAACATCCATACATTATAATTATAACCCATATGTATACCATACATATTACATTATATACTAAAATCATATCCGTACCATTATATGTATTAATAATAAATACATAATTTAATCATTTATACACTAATAATAATGTATAAATTTATTTCAGTAATTATGGAATTAATTCATAATTAAATTTAACACTTTTTGTGTAATGAATTAACTAATTAAAATAATTATGTTAATTGTCTCATTTAATTTATACAACTAATTGTATACAATTAAATTTAATCATCTCCTCCTTCCATAAATTGTTTCCAAAACAATTAGTTTAACATACTACATATGTAAATTTAAATTTTTAATCATAAATTAAATATTTAATTTAATTTACTAATTTGAGTACACCAATTATATATTGGTGCCTCCACTCTTATTTCATTGGGCGTAATATTGTTTATTAAGCCCTTAACTATGTTACATTTAATTATTGTAACAAAATACTATTTCTCATTCAACTGAATACACTTCTTTATTAATTAAAAATCAATATATTAACTTCCTCAGCTCATATTTCCATTTCATCACCATTTTGCATGATACAATATATTAAGTCATTTCATAAATATATTACATTTATATATAATATATAAAAATATAATGGGTTTAATTAACTTCCTCATTTCTATATAAATCCATTAATTCACTATAGTTTTAAGTGAATTAATTACATAATGTATGAAGTTTAATTCATAAAACCCAATTGCCATTCAAGGCTTAATAGTCAAATTAATCAATTACTTTTCTTCACTTTCATCTTTCAATTCGTAACTAATTTTGTTCACTTTCTTTAATAGTTTAATTAACTATAAAATTTCATTTTCCCAATATATATATATATATATATATATATATATATATATATATATATATATATTTCTCTTTTATTTACACATTTAATTTCTTCACACCAAATCACATATTTCAAATTATATAACATACATATATATATTTATTCAAACCCGACACATCTCATAATAAAAATTTTATTTATTAAATTCTTATTTTAATAATTTTTAAAAATTCGGGTTGTCTCACGTATAATGAAGAAGGTTCCTGAAAAATTAAAAGGGTATATATGAGCATTATGAATCAATTAAATTTACGTTACATAACGTTGTGTATGATTCTTTAAGTGTAGATGATTTTTAATGTGAATGGAAGGCAATGATAGAAAATTATGATCTTGACAACAATGAGTGGTTGGAAGGATTGTATAATGAAAGGCATCGATGGGTTCCTTGTGTTGTACAAGATATTTTTTGGGTGGGAATGTTTACGGCACAAAGAAGTGATAGTATGGATGTTTTTTTGATGAATTTGTCAATGAAAAAACTTCCTTTAAAAAATTTGTGGACCAATATGATACTGCGTTAAGGAGTAAAGTGAAAAAAGAAATTGCAGCAGACTCTCATTCTTTGACTTCACATGTACCTTGTGTTACACTTCACGCCATTGAAAAATAATTCCAAGAGGTGTATACCAATTCCAAGTTTATAGAGTTTCAAATAAAAGTGGCGGATGGAGAAATGTATTGCGATACGTTTGTCGAAACTCATGATAAAATATTTCATTACGAAGTGAAACAACTTTGTTACTTTGGGGAAAAAAAAGATCGCCCAAAAATTGTGAACTTCAAAGTTTGCTTCATTGAAGGGGAAAATGAATTTGAATTTGATGTAAAGTGTAACTGTAAATTATTCGAATTTCGAGAAATTTTATGTAAGCATATAGTTAAGGTATTTCATTTTAAAAGGTTTATATTAACTTGAATGTGAGTAATGATTTTTTTTTTTCATATTGTTATGGTTATTATTTTTACTTTATTTCATATGTATGAACTCAATTAATATCGATGGTTCTTCCTGTAACTTTCTAGGAATCCATATGGGGAAATGAACTTCTGAATCTTGGCGCGATGTGGAATTTTGGGTATGTAGGTGAAGGCACTTCCAATGTTGGCTACAAAGATTTTTGACTTGATTTAATTGTACCTTTGATATATTCAAGCAATTTAGGTGGCTCAGTGGATTATTCAGGCCTATAATTAATAATACTGTCCATATGTACCAAAAGTATTCTAATTCTGATAATTTGTTTTCATCTTTAGTTTTCCAAATTTCAATGTTAGTTTTGATTTCAATTGATGAACACAATAATTGGAGTTCATTTCATAAACACTATAGTCATGATTTACATGTTTACAAGGAGCATACCCCAGGTAATTAAAAAAACGATGATACAATAACTTAATATCTCAAACAACTACAAAGAAAACAATACCATGTGACACTGTAAGGTGTAAGCTCCCATGCTGCCCCTGACAAGGCCTGAAATTACAACCAAGGACAATCACAAGGAAATCAAATTTAAAGTATGTGATCAGTATCTTATTTTTTCATCTTATTGGGAAAAAAAGATGATATTATATATCATATCAGTTTAGCAACAAAGAATGATCGTATCATATTGTCAATGTTATCAAGTGTTTTAACATTTAATTAAATGTGTATAATAGGAAAGAAAACCAAGTTCTTCATTCTTAGGAAGAAGAAGTGTAGGTACGCTATACAGTGAAACATTAAGATCTAGTTAAATAGATTTAAACTCAATGCTATTTATTCAACAGACATAACTCAACAAACAATTGTATAAAATGGGGCCTACCGGAAAAAAATCTCACAATATGCATTTCCAATCCACAATGCACTTAGGCAAATCAATTAGGAGAACATATATGGAAATTAAGGCAAAACATAATCAGATACACAATCCAAGGTTGGTTCTATAGGGGGAAACTGCAAGGAAATGTGGTAATGCATAAGGTTTGGATTTTGGATTGGTACAAATGCAAACTGTGCTAGTGTGATTTTCTTATCACTATAAAGATGAATCTGCACTATTTATGTTGCTAGTGTAAATGATGATGAAACCTAAACTCTTGAATTCTCCAGAAAAATGAGCCAGGCGGTATGAACTGAAGCATGCATTGCATTTTATGTATTTAAAGGCCAATCGATCAGAAATCTATGTTACATAACAATAAAAATTATTAACAACAATCATAAAAAAAACCTGGATGACAAAACACAGAGAGAAAATCAATAATTAAAGAGTACCATAAAAAATTAGACAAGAAACCCAAATTAAATTGTAAGGATACACAAAGTAGAGATGACTAATGTGACGCCCCCAAAATACGTATATATCACCCATCTTGAGTCGTCAAATACATGGTACAGTATTCAAATACAAACTTAATTATACAACTGTCGTGTAAAATACGACATAACATAGCTGAGAGTTTTAACAGGAATATTGTCTTCTAAACAATAGCCAAACTCAAATTAAATCCTCATTACATTTATTATCACACTAAATAGTGAGGACTACTAAAACAACCATCTCGGACCGTCACTTCATTCCCCGACTAGTCCCGGCTACGTTCTCATTTCCTGAAGAGAACAATGAAAACAAAAGGGTGAGCTCAACTAGCCCAGTAAAAAATATTATGACTAAGATAATGCAGAATAAATTATCGTTAGCCTTCAACAGTGTTAAACTGATAAAATATAATAAACATCAAGTTTAACTGCAGCGGAACAAGCAATCCATTAGAAGAGTCAAGTAGAACATGATATCTACTATCTTCTATGATTTAAAAAGTTTATCATCAATTTTATCGCTGAGACTCAGCTTAATAAATAAACCACCTCATCGAATCATCCTTGCACTAGCTACGAGCCAATGATATTTATTAGTATCACATCCAAGAATTATCCGTGCACTACGGGCCAAAGATATTCGTGTAATCATCAATGGTCATGATCATGCCAACAACTGTCCATCAATGCATTACGGGCCAATGAGGACATTTACTACATCATTTGTAACATTACAGATAATGATTATACCGAATAATCTCTGGTCATAATCATACCAATCAACAATCCATCTATGCACTACGGGTCAAAGATGACTTTCATCACAATTTAAGCATGAGGATGATGACAATGATATAAGAATTCAATTAAATGAAAGTAAAGGATAAATTTTAAAGATTTATAACTTAATTTATCCAGAATTCAATAATGTACAAATTGTCAACATGATACTGCTTTGTGGAGTAAAATTCAAGAATAATATTGTATCAAAAATAATTTGGACCGAAAAGAAATCAATTTTTGTCATGAATAGTATCTCAGGTGAATAGTACCCGAGTGAATAGTAATTCGGGAATAGTACCCCGTGAATAGTACTCCGATATGAAAAAGTTAAAACTTATCAAGAATGTTCAGAATAATATTTTCATGAAAAGATATTGGATGAAGCGTAAATTTCAAGGATATTCTACTAATTTCATGGAGTATAGAAGCCTAAAACTTAACAAAATGAGTGTAGAATTCAGAATCTGAAACGAAATAATATTACTTACATACTACAGAGTATGGAAGAAAATATTATTTCTTACGAATATTGAACAAAAATAATATCCCTTACTACTGTTGAATGAAAGTAATATTCCTTACGAATATTAAACGAGGATAATATTCTTTACGAATATTAAACGAAGATAATATTCCTTACGAATATTAAACGAAGATAATATTTCTTGCAAATATTGAACGAAATAAAATTTCTTACGAATACGAAAAATAATATCGTAAGCGAATATAAAATAAATAATACCCCTTACCTTAACAAGGAGAGTATTCCAGCTGGTATAGTGGGGATATTCTTGAAGAAAACTTTCACTATTTTCTACACTCAAAACTTCCTAAAACTCGAAAGAAATACGCTCAATATTATAGAAGAAGAATTTTCTGATTCTGGTGTGATTTTCAATTCTAAACTAAGAATCCTATTTATAGGAGAATGGAAGGATACTATTTGAATAAAAATCACAGATGCACAATGGGTTTATTTCACGGGCGCCAACTTCTGATATCACAAGACTTTACTGTGCACTTCATAGTAAAACACTATGAAAATAAAATATAATATATTATATTTTTCATAAAATACAAAATTTATTATTATAATAATAATAATAATAAAACCAAAGCCACCGGTGATCAGACTTCCCCCTTATTATTTCATTTATCCAATATGTGGACCCCACCTGAACCACTCATGGCCTCCACCATTATATATATATATATATATATATATATATATATATTGAATAACTTTCAACCGATTATTTTGAAAAATGGGTAAATGGGGGTCCAAATAATACATCAAAATTTTCAACAAATACATTATAAAAATCCCCTCAATATTTTTAACAACATTTATTCATCATTATTATAACTCGCAATATTAACAACCAGATCGTTTCCAGGAAAGAGGGGGCTTTCCGATAAGGATTTCTCCCTATTGGCGCATAATTAGGTGACCAAACCCCTTTCCTTGACAGAACTTTCTAGACATTATTAATTATGCAAATAATAATATGAATAACTTGTCATCTCAATTATTAATTTAATAATATAAAATATTATAACAATAATTGAATCAAATAACGTGAGATACTATCAAAGAATTCTCGTAGCAATAATTGAGTATAACCGGTGACTTCTCACGTAAGTATCAATAATCAATATCGTGTCTACTATGCAATCACGCGTATTCATTATATACTTTTATCACCCTTAAGTATTTCAACAGTTAATGGTAAAACTTTCGCCGTTATTTTTATAAAAAGATATTTCTGTCGTTTTCTAACTCCGACAATAATTCCGTTGTGGGGCCCACCAATGATTGGGCCGTCGTACGAATATTCCCCGACCAATCGAATATTTTATAACAACTTGCATAATTTGCAAAATTTATAAATATTACCCTCAACTATAACATTATATCAAATCCACACCATAATTTTGAAAAATATATTTCGAGAAAAATTAATCTTTATTTATGAAAGTTGAGGTCTTATAACTAAAATAATCAGAAAACCCTCTTCTTCTTTTGGGTAATAAAGTGAAGATTATAGAGAACCCAGTTAAACCTAAATTAGACAAGAAACACAAAGAAGAAATTCAAATTGACAAGAAATCGTGGAATAAGCTCAATTAAATCCAAATGAAATAATACCATCAACTAAAAGTATAAATTACTCAAAAAAGGGTTTACCTTATTAGAGCTTCATAGATTAATTATTGTGTGGAGTGGAGCATGATTATATTTCTCTGCAAGGTTGTAGGAGGAAAGAGAGGGATCCACGTGAATTCAGTATTTGACCAGAGAAGAGTTATTGGAGAGGCTAAGGCGACAGAGGCGATTGAGTTTGGACAGAGAGTGAAGGAGTGAGCCAGAGAAGAAGTTGTAGAAGAAGGAGAGTTCACTGATTTATAAAGAGAAAGGGGTATTAAATTTTAAAACATAATAATACCCAAAACGACTTTACTTTCCACCATTCGGTAAAAAATAAGTATATTTGATGTACTTGATGATTTACTCTTACGCTCTGTTTCTGAGTTCTAAAATGAACAGAAAAGAAAAGAAATGGACGAAAAATTTAAGTTTTCTTTCCAATTTTTATGTTTCTGAATTTTTTAATAAACGGAAAAGAAAATAAATGGATAGAAAACTTGGCCACTTTTCCTGCCAAAATTTTTCGTCTAAAATTGGCCTAATTTGGACGGAAAAAAAATTAAAATAAGTAATATTTTTATAATTCCCATATTATCCTCAACTTTTAATATAATAAAATTTTCCAATGGTCCTTGCCTCTATCCAAGCTATAGAACTTTGGTTTCTTTGCAAGAAATTCTTGATCTTCACTGGTAAAGGTAGTTCAATCTTCAGACTTGGACTCCCAATCATCATATTTCTTTTTTTCTTCATTAGGGTACTTCTGACCACCCAGCTCTTTACTATCAATCCTAGAAGTTTCTTTCAGCCGATGCCTGGAACCATCTCTTTGTGTGGTTGAATCATGTTGATACCCCCTACACTCATATGTAGGTGAAAGGTCACTTTTGTGATCCCCAACACTTCTTCCATAGTCTCTCTTATTATCCCGATCATTTCCAGACCCTTTATGCCTATTGCGCTCCCCAGATTTCACTTCTTCATTGTTTAATTTATT
Source organism: Panax quinquefolius (assembly GCA_020205615.1). Classification (NCBI taxonomy): domain Eukaryota; kingdom Viridiplantae; phylum Streptophyta; class Magnoliopsida; order Apiales; family Araliaceae; genus Panax; species Panax quinquefolius. Next base: position 92,203,850 of record CM035174.1, on the reverse strand, counting down.
CTGCCTCCTACCAGATCCAGCTCTCTGTCTGATGATGATTCCCTACCTTTATATTTTTGCTACTCAATAGGAGAGGTTTCTCTATCCCTATCCCTGATTCTATTCCAAGAACCATTAGTCTTTCCACGAGCATTTATCAATTCATCTCTGCGAGTCTATTCTGCAAATGATATCTTTAAAGGACTTACTGAAATGAATTTCAATGAGGAAAAAAATCGATGAAGCCTATTTATGGCTACTAGAAAATAAGGACAAGGCACGAGCAGTGTTTGGGTTATCATTAGAGAGGAAATTGAATTTCTTGAAAAATTTGATGAATAATATCCGTTAGTATTAATAATACAGATTATGTTTGATGACTTTTGGGTATGGTATGACAATGATTTTGTAGAAGTAATTTTTGTTTAACATTTATTTGGATATTTGTATTTGATTATGTTATTTTTTTTTCTTTGATTAAATTTATTTTGCATATTTTTATTCATGGTTCAATGGTTATAATTAATATAAGGTTAAATTTGTAAAAGTGATATTTTTCTTTTCTTTTCATTAGAACTCAAAAACGCAAGAAAAGAAAAATTTTAAATTTTCTATTAAAAACTCAGAAACAACATAAAGGAAAACTTCAAGTTTTCTATTATTTTTTTTTCTGTTCTAATTTAAGTTTTCTATTCTTTTCTTTTATGTTCAAAACTTAGGAACAGTGTTAAGCTTTAATACTGAAACTGTACATAATCACTTACAGGAAGAAATGGTATAGTCCTGGCCCAATCCTTCGACAGTCCTCACAGTAAGAAATAGCTAGCCCAGCAAGGACCTCAAACCCAAGTTGTATCAAAGCAAAATAATCATAAAGATTGGTTGGAGAACCTTTTGGTGCCCGTTAGCCGTTTAGCTCATGCAAAAGTCAAAAATACTTGGGTATGATAATAAATTTTAAAAACACTTTATTAAGATATTTTGACAAGTTTTCACGTTTAAATGGAAACACGCTTTCAAAAAAGCAGTTAAATTTAAACTTCTCCTGTAAGTCCTTTTAATGGATTGGTAATGTAATACTATAAATAAGCACACCTAGAGGGGGTGAATAGGTGTAAATACTAAAAGTGATTTGTAATGATCAATTTATAAGTTTTCCTGCTACAGGATATAATCAGACAGGTTTACACAGTCTGATTTAGCTTATGTTCTTCGATAGTTATAATCGGACAGGTAATCTCTGTCTGTTTTAGTGTATATCTTCAAACACGAACTGAAACTAAATATTTAGAATGCAAATATGAATCAAAGAAAAGTGCAAAAAGTAAATCAGACCAAGTTTTTTACGTGGTTCAACCCCTATCCTCTAATCTAGTGGCTTAATTTACGTCAAATACCAACTAGTATTGGAGATAATTTTTATTAAAATTAGGACTCAAATTAATTACAAAAAAATATCTTGTCTGTGTGTTTTACATTGGACCTGGTTCCGTCTTTATTTATTATTCGTGCCGAATATCATGTCTGCATGCGTTTTCTACGGGACTGGTTTCATTATTTATTATTCTCGCATTTATTATTACATTTGGGACATCTTGTGGGTGTGAATTTCACCGACTGGTTCCATTATTATTATTACATTGGTATAACCTGCCTACATCACAATCTCGCGTGCGTGGTGATTTCTTTTGTTAAATACCAAGTTCTCTTCATTTTCTTTTCACTTTTCCAAACAAATCAAAAGCTAAGTAAGGAGAGAGAGGGAGGGGGGTGCTCGACTACCAAGAGAGGGAGAAAAGTGAGTAAAAATCATCAACTAAGAAGGAAGGAAAGAGAAGATCTAAGCAAGAATAAGCAACACATACAACTAGGTATAAACCCTAACCCTTTTAAAAGTTAAAAAATCTTTTGTTTATGGAAATAATTAAATTTTATGTATACTTGAGTTTGAGTTTATGTTGAAGATATATATGTTGTAATACCATGGATCATGGAAGAAAAGTTAAAAGAGCAAAGAAAATAAAGAAGGAAGCATAAACTAGTTAAAGAAAACCCTAAACTAGCTTCTATAAATATTTTAAGGCTAAATACAGTTTATTACATGAAGTCTCATCATATTTATGATTAGTCCCTCAAAGAATTTGAGCTTACAGTTTATTACATCAAGTGTCTAATTTGATACAATTTAGTCCCAAATTTCCGAATCCAGCCAAAATTGGCCGGAATACCTAATTTTCTGGCCAGATAAAATTGTATACAGTTTGACTGTATAGAATATAGGCTAATAGCACTTATGTTACATCAAGTACTACCAAATTTACAATTTACTACATCAAGTACCTAATTCGTATAAAATTTATATAAATACTTATTTTGACGTATTAAATATGTATAAATCCTTATAAATAATTATTATATGTTAAATTATTGAAATTAAATATTAAAAAAAGATTACCAAATATAATTTTTTATTTTAAAATTTTAAAAAAAGACTTAATGACCAAAAAAATCAATAAACTTTTAAACATACGTATTATATTTTTAACACGAATAACATTAAACTTTTAAATAATTGACAAAAGTGCCCAAAATTTAATTAATTAAATAATAACCTTTTTATATTGGAAGAACATACAAAAAGAGGAGGAAAAAATTGAAAAAGAAATAAGAAAAAAAATGACACATTTGCTCTCTCTCCTCCCTCCCACTTCACTAATCTTTTAAATTGTTTCAGCGTCTTGGATTTGGAAAGTACTGAGTTGTTTTTATTTAGTTAAAAGATTCTTCAAACAAATATTAGTTAATTAGTTTATCCAACATCACTTTCTTTCCACCCGTTTTCCATTTTATTCTTCAAACAAGCAGTAGTTAATACATATATCGTATTTATAAAAAAATTTAATTTTAAAATTGTATCTATAATTTAACAAATTGTATGTATAAATTTTATAACTTAAATCTTGCAAATTATAAATTATATCATAAATTATAAATTTTACGTCTTAAGTTTTACAAATTATATCACAACTTAAATTTTATTTATAAATATTTATTATTTAAAATTGTATTTATAATTTTATACCGTATTTCTACGGTATTAGTTAATTTTTTTTAAAGGGTTAAAAATTATTATATTTATAATTTTTTATAATTTTTTTTTTCTTTAGGGGCCGAATCATGAATATGGTAATATACTTGATGTAAGGAAACTGTAAATAATCATTTTTAAAATAAAGTCAAATCATATATTTATACGGTCAAACTGTATTAAATACACAAGACCTGACCAGAATCTTGGGCGAGTTGGGTATTCTGGCCAATTTTGGTCGGATTCTAAAATTGGGGGCTAAATTGTATCAAATTAGACACGTGATGTAGTAAATTATAAGCCCAAATTTTTTAGGGGCTGAATTATGAATTTGATGGTACTTCATATAATAAAAGTGTAATTAGCCCAATATTTTATGAAGTAAATATGTATGTATATATATGAATTTGTACATGCGAAGAGTACATAATAACATGTTGGACTGTGATAACAATCACTATGGCACAAGAAATCAAAGATCTTACAAGAAACAAGAAAATAACAAAGTCAAACAAAGTTGTAGAAATTTTCAACAAGAACAGTAAAAACCCTAAAATTGAACATGATTTTGTAATGAATAGAACTTTTAGTGTGTTTTGAATTTGTGAGTAACGTTTATTGGGATAAATATATCTATAGGTTAACTAAATTCCTGCATGGATTTGAGGTCTAAATTCCTTGTAAATTATTTGAGGTGAGTTTTTTTCCAGTAAAACAGGACATACTGGACAACTCCCTGATCTAGTTTTTAAAAGGGAGTTTTGGACAATTAAAAGAGGAAATAAAATTAAGTCCTTTAAGGTGTGAAACTTGAAAGTATAAGCTGTATTTTGGCCCAAGAATGAATATAAACGGACTTGTAATGAAAACTTTATGATTAAAATAAAATAAGGGTTTTTAAAATTAAAATAGTTATAACTTGAGTTCTACAACTCAGTTTAAGATGAAATTTTGGGTTAAAGTTTATTTTGATGTAATAAAATATTGTCCAAAATTCATAATTTTGGGATTAAATTTTGAATTTTAAAGAATTTCACAAACTTGGACAGAAATGGGTTTAAAATAAATACTAATAATGCTAGAAAATTTCTGGAAAAATTAGAAACTATCTAAATTATAATTACCTAAGTGGGTCCAGAAGGAGGAAAAATAATAAAATAGTTAAAGTAGTTTAATGGATAAAGTAAAGTATAAAAATTTATGAAAAATTAATTGAGGAAAAGCCGTGAAATAAATAATATATTTTTCTGGCCAAAATTCGTCAAAACGGAATGTATGAGGCTACGTGAGTAATAAATAAATACTGTAATGAGATTTTAATGGTGTAAGAATGTACTCGAGGATAAATTTATAGTACCCAAAAATATCAAAACGAAGTTGCAAATAGTTATCGACTATAACTATGAATTAATTAAATAAATCCTTATAGATGATGTAGGCTACTATTCCGTGACAAAATATCCTACTCGAGGAAAGTGCACCAAAGACAGACAAGTTCCCGCACTTCTGTGCATTTGAACTTCGTTCATTATTGAACTATAAATTTTTCAGTAATGCTTCTTGGACCATCTCTATAAAAGGAGTTTATGCTATTTGTTCGGCTAATGGCATAAACTCAGTGTTATGTTTCTATCAATTTATTGAACTGTTTATGACTTTGAGATATGTAAATTTAATCCAATCCTAATTACTTTGGTGTGAAATATGAGTTTATGACTGAGTATGAAGAACCCTAATTAAGAATAGAGGTTTTAATTATGTTATGGTTGGGTAACCGACATACGTATGCTGTAAAAACACAACATGAGCAAGATGTTACGAGTAGCATAGGGTATTATTAGGTTAATCACTTGATGATACTCTGGGAATAAGAGTCCACAGTCTTTGTGACTGTTGAACGCCATCACTTGATGATACTCTGGGAATAAGAGTCCACAGTCTTTATGACTGTTGAACATTGTGTAAAGAGTTCATGTTCTCTACGATAGTGACCTTCAAATTTTTTTCATATGAACATTTTTATAAGTTTGAGATTCTAAAATTTAATCATATTCGAAAATTTGATGTTTATTATCCTGTAAAGAGATTTTTATTGATTTCCTTGATTTGTCGATAAAATTAATTCTTTCTAAATCTTTGACTATTGATTCACTTTCAATTATTTTTATTTTAAACTGCTATACTTGTTTAGCAAATTAGTTGCATAATATTGCATAAAATTTTATGTTTATAGTATGACAGAGGAACTAGGTGGGGTATATAAAAGATAAGGGAAAAGGCAAGGTAAGTGAGGAAGAGCAATAAATAATAATGTGATAGTTAAATAAATAATTAATGATGTAATATTTTGGACTAATGTATTAGTTCGTAGTGTGTAAGTAAGACCTTAATTGGCATGTATGTGTAAATAATTAATGTATTGTGCAACCTAACTTATATTATTAGCTAGCTACCATGTGTGTGGATGAATAGTGATGCACCTAGTCCGCTGTAGATGATAGTACATGAATTTAGTGGTGTCATAGTTGTGTTTTGCACCTGACCTCCTTTTCCTGTTTCAAGAGGGGGTGTTACATAAATTGTACAGATTTAATATAAGTATATGAATTTAATAAGTCAAATACAGATTTATATTGATTTAATAAATATTTATACAGATTTAATAAGTTAAATAGGGAAAAAATTCATTAGATTACCAATTAGGGTAAATCGTGCTTACTTAAATATACTTTGGGGTCTATATTGAAAGGATTTTTATTTTGGGAGTCTAATTATAACACGGATGAAATTTGGAGGGTCTAAAGTGCAATTAACTCATATAATTACATGGTGTCCACCATGAGTATAAGTAATATCTATTTTACTATTTTCTCTACTTTAATTTTTTAATTTGTGTGCCATATGTACTTTAGACATCTTTTTAAAGATGGGACAATTACTTATTATGTCAAAGATCGACTAGCCTGCAATTCAGTCAACTATATGATTAGCTGGTAAAGAAATTGATTATGTAAACAATGATCACTAGAATTTTTAACACATTGGTTAATAAGTAATATTAGCAGGTAAAGAAAGAACTCAGATAAGGAATTACTATAACATATATTTAAGTCTTCATAAACTAATGATACTTTTACAAGTTACATATTCAAATCTTGATTATGTAAACAATGAGAACTAGACTTTTTCGCCACATTTGTTAATAGCAGATAAAATGGTAGTTTTACAACATCAATAACTTGAAAATGTAAACAATGAGCTTGAACAAGACTCTTTCAACACATTAGTTATAAGACGTCATATGCTTTCGCCGCCTCTTAATTTCTCTCGGTCCTCCCTTCTATAAAAGGATCCTTAAGGGTAAACTATTTCACAACTCAAATTAAGCTCATCACTTGTGCTCAAATACTTTCTCATCTCTTGTTGTTATTGTTTCTCATTAAAGTTCAAACATGGCTTCTTCAATGGCCTCAAAGTTTCTTTTAGTAGGACTCCTAATTAATATAACTTGTTATGTTGCTTTGGCTTCTGATCCTGATCCTCTTCAAGATTTCTGTGTTGCTGACAATACTAGTAAAGGTATTTAAATTGTCCACATTATTATGCTCTTTCTTTCTTTCTTTTTTTTGTATGGCTTTTCGATCATTTCATTATACTTCTTTTATTTCCTTTTTTTTATCACTTAATATGTCATAGTAAAAACATAATAGACAACTTAATTATGAACTTCAAACCTTCAACATAACTTAATTATATCAATTTTTTCCATTATGCAGTGCTAGTGAATGGTCTAGTTTGCAAGGACCCCAAGCTTGTGCAAGCAAACGACTTTTTCTTCAGCGGATTGCACATACCTGGCAACACAGCAAATGCAGTTGGATCAAATGTAACTACAGTTAACGTAGCTCAAATACCCGGACTCAACACCTTTGGCATTTCCCTTGTCCGTATCGACTTTGCACCATTGGGTATTAACGCTCCCCACACACATCCGCGTGCTACTGAAATATTAACAGTCCTCGAAGGCACTCTCCTTGTGGGATTTGTCACCTCAAACCCTGAAAATCGCCACATCACGAAAGTGCTTAACAAGGGTGATGTGTTTGTCTTCCCGCAAGGTCTTGTGCACTACCAGCAAAATATTGGCTTTGGTAATGCAGTAGTCATTGCAGGACTTAGTAGCCAAAACCCTGGGGTTATTACTATTGCAAATGCTGTATTCGGACCGAAGCCTGATATATCTAGTGGTATTCTTGCTAAGGCTTTTCAAGTGGATCAAATGATAGTTCAGCAAATTCAGTCGAGATTCTAAAAACTACTACCATTTTGAAAGGACCAAATCCTTGAGAATTCAAGAAGGATGACTTGGTCAAGTCAAATTGTTTGATTTCTTTGTTGTTTTATGTTTTCGCGCAGTTGTCTAAACGTGATTCAGTATTTGCTTGTGGAATTTCCTTCTCAAGAAAATAATAAATTTTATTTGCTAGTCTTCATGTGCACGTAATATTGACTCCTTCATTTGGAGGCTTCTGCCATTAATACATTAATTTTACCCTTACATTTTTTTAATCATATACTTTTTGTTAGTGAACTGGTAATCCATTAACAAATATAATAGCAATTAACATAAATTTTTTTCCCACTAAATATTGGTGAATATTAATTGTCATAGTTGTTACAATTATATTGTAGTGATGACTAAATTAATAGGAGCGCTTAAAAAGTCCATCACGGATATATTACTTTGTATTATGATTATTTTTAAAAGCCCTCTCGGAATCCTAATTGTGACGACCACCCGTTGATCCACCACATCCTAATTGTGCACCGGTGACCACCCTACCACAAAGTTGCCTTCTCCAGATATAAAATCCGGGCGAACGGGGAATGAAACTTGAAAGTATCAAGTGTATTTTGGTCCAAGAATAAATATACATGGACTCATGAAAGAGTTATGACCAAAATAAAATTAGAATTTTTTAAATTAAAATAGTCATAACTTGAATTTTACAACTCAATTTAGGATGAAATTTTGGGTAAAAGTGTGTTTTGATGCGATAAAAAACTTTCCAAAATTCATAATTTTTAGACTTAATTTCAAATTTTAAAAAAGTTCACAAATTTGGACAGAACTGGGCTTAAAATAAATAGTAACCGTGCTGAGAAAAATATTAAAAAATTAGAAACTATCTAAATTAAAATTATCTAGGTGGGACCAGAAGGAGAAAAAATAATAAAATGGTTTAATGGACAAAGTAAAGTATAAAAATTAATGAAAAGTTAATTAAAAAAGCCGGGAGAAATAAAATATTTTACCAGCTAAAATTCGTCAAAAAGAACATATGAAACTGCGCAAGTAATAAATAAACACTATAATAAGATTTTAATGGTGTAAGGATATATTTGATATAAATTTACGGTATCCGAAGATACTACAATAGTTACCGACGATAACTATTAATTAATTAAATATGGATGGTGTATATTACTCTGAGATGAAAAATATCCTACGTACTCGAGGAAAGTACGTTCAAGACAGGCAAGTTCCGACACTTCTGTGCATTTGAACTTCGCTCATTATTAAATAATAAATTTTTTGAAAAAATTTTTGGACCGTCTATAAAAGGAGTTTATGTCATTTGTTTGTCTAAACTCAATCGTTATGTTTCTATCAATTTATTGAACTGTTTCTGATTCTTTGGTGATATGTTAATCCAATCTAAATTGTTTTGGGGATAAGAGTTCGCAGTCTTTGTGGTTGTTGAACGTCATGTATATGTTAACAGTCTTTGTGACTGTTGTACATTTGCGTAAAGAGTTCATGGTAATTATGATCACTCATCCTCAAAAGAAATATTTTTTTCTTGTGAACATTTAATTAAATTTGAGATTTCAAAATATAATTTTGTTTAGAAATTTTATATTAATTATTATGTAAAGAGATTTTTGTTGACTTCCTCGAATTGTTGATGATATTAATTTTTTCTAAATCCTTGAATATTGATTTCTTACCAATTATTTTTTATTATTTTATTTTAAACTGTTATACTTGCTACTTAAATTAGTTGTTTACTCTTTTGCATGAACTTTATGTTGGCAGCTAAGACAGAGAAATTCGAAGGATCGAGTGTAAAAGATGAAAGAAAGGGCATAGCTAACAAGGAGGGATAAATAAATAGTATTGTTGTCAGACCCCAACTTTTTATGAATAAAAATTTAATTTTTTCCAAATATTATTCTAAATAGTAAGGTGATAATTTAATAAATGTTATAGTTATGAGTGATATGTGCAAATTTTACAAAATAAGCAAATTGTTATAAAATATTCGTGTGGTTGGGGAATATTCTTTTTGTCGGAGAATATTCATACGACGGTACAATTATTGGTAGACCCCATAACGGAATAACTGTCGGATAAAGAAAACGACAGAAATAACCTTTTTATAAAAATAATGGCAAAACTTTTACCATTAAACTATTAAAATAATCGGTAATAAAAGTACAGTAATACGCGTTGTTGTACAATAGCACATAGTATTGCACGGTATCACTGATTAATGATGCTTACGTAAGAAGTCACGCAATATTCAATAATTGCCACTGTAGTGGCTGCATAGTATCTCATATTATTGATTCAGTAATTGTTACAATAGCATCTGCATAAAACTTTATATTATTAAATCAATAATTGTCACGACATAGTAACTTATATTATTGAAATGATTTTATTAGATAAGTATTATTGACAATGTCTAGAAAGTTCTGTCGAGGAAAGGGGTTAGGTTATCTAATTGCGCGCCAATAAGGAGAAATCCTTATCGAAAAGCCCCCTTGATAGACACGTAATTCATACATTTTATTATCCCTAATTTTGTCATTTTAATTATATTAGTTTATTAAATTAATATGTTTTATTTTATTTTGTAGGATTTAATATTTGTTGCAAAAAAGTCAAAATCTTGGTGATATTTAATGTTCTTATTCATGTAAGGAATATCCTATCTAGAAGATCTTTTTAAGAAGTTGATTGCCATTAGAAAGTTGAAACCTACATGGAAAGGAAACTAAAATGTCCAAGTTCAATGAATCTAAATTAGGGTTCAAAGTTATTTTCCCTATAAATAGGTCTCTTGTTTTAGAGAGGAGGAAGTATTAGGTATTGTATTAGGTTAGGAGTAGGAGTAGATTAAATTAAATTACTTCTCTATTGTACGTTCGTTGGATGATCGTTAATTAAAGGGAGTTTTCTTATTTATTTTTAATCTTCTTCTTATCTTTATTTTAGTTAGTTTAATTATTTTTTTATGTCTAGCTAATTTCTTTAATCTAGGATGAAAATGAAATTAAATAATTATTCATGATAATATTTTTCATCTTTTCTATTATTTATACTTTTATGTTTAATTGATTTCGCATTCATGTTTCGTTATTGAAATACATTCGTTTTATAGTTCTTATGCGATTTTAAATTAATTAAGAGGTTTTGATAGATTATTGTTAAGATATGAGTTTTTCATAATCCATGCTTGCTCAAAGAAGTTTTGATGGGTTATAGTTAATCCTTAAATTTTTATAGTCTATGATTGTCCACGTTAATCGTAAATTACTAAATTAAAGGGAAGGGAGATCAAAATCATATTTGAGTTATAAAAATAGAAGAGACTGAATTATAAGTTATGTTTTTTATTTAATGGATTCAGATTCCTATACTATTTTCTCATTATTAGTTTTAATATTCTAGTTAATTAATTTTCAATCTTTATTTCTAATTTGCTTAAAATAGATATTAAGGAAATATTAAAATTAATCTAGTCTCTATGAGTTTCACATTTACTTGCCAGTTCTTCAATTTGACAATGTGCACTTACAGTACATAATTTTAACACATCGCCCCTCTTTCTTGGAAACGATCTGGTTGTCAATATTGAAATCTATAATATTAATGGTGAATAATTATTGAAAAGATTAAAAATTTTGTTGATTAAAGATAAGTGAATTACAAAAGTTAAGGGAGAATAATGAGAACTTGAAATACTTTAGGGGTACCAAAGTGTAATAAGTCGACCAATTTATGAGAACTTGAATCAATCAATCAGAGAAGAGATGATGCAATCATGATGTAAGCATGACGTCATCCTTAAAGAAACACAAAGATGATGTCATCATGATGGTGTCACCTGGTGGAAAATGATTGAGGGACTAAAGTGCAATTAATGAAGTACTAAAGTGTAATTAACCTAGGTACCAAACTATAACTGTAACGCCCCCAAATCCCAGTCCCTTGAACCCCGGACCTAATGCGTCACAATACATCATCTTCATACATATTCTATAAACTAATGCGAAATTATAAACATAAATTGTTTATTACACAATGGTTTTGTAATATCTCTCAAGGTCTACAGCCTTATCTTAATACATACCTTTAATAATTCAGAAGGTTTGCATAATCAATTTACATCATTTATCATTATAGATAAATGTGCATATAAAAATAATCACCATCTTTTTCTTTGTCTTTGTCCTTCTTTGAGCATTCGGGTTAAACTGAAATATATTCATGATATAGCAAGGGTGAGCAACTACTTTTCTCAGCAAGTTTAAATACAATAAAGATATATCATGATTGAAAATAAAGAATAAGCTTTCAAGTTTTCAACAATATAATGATTGTGAAAGAGCATGAATCAAATTTCAATACATAGATGATTCAATTAATTACGCTGAGTGGTCAACAATGACCATGAATAAATACTTTGGTAATGAAGGTGATTAGCCTTTCATACCTGATAAACATATGCAATGTGCACTAAGTGCGAATAAATAATCATAGATGTAAAATAATTGTCAATAATTAAACCACTTGCATTCTTGAAAATTATTAACTCGAGTTTGAGTTAGAAAACTTGCATGCACCGTTGATTACCGCTAAGCAATCTAATTTAATTGGTTCTGAAAGACCTATCATTAATAAGATTGAACCTCCAATTAGCATAAAACATTTTATCTACAATCCTATTAATTACTCAAATAATAAATTAGCTAACATTTAGCCACATAATCAAACATTGAATAATTTTTTAACTCATTAGTAATATTATCATCCCTCAATAATATTACTATCATTTAATCATCATCTTCAACTCTTGGCTAATATTATTAATCATTTAATAAAATATTAATCATTCACAAATATTAATAATCATTTAATAATATTTTAATTATTTACCAATATTATTAACCATTTAATAATATTTTAATTCTTTTCTAATATTATTAATTATTTAATAATATTTTAATCATTCACTAATATTATTAATCAATTAATAATATTTTAATAATCTAATATTATTGATTATTTAATATTTTAATCGCTTATAAAGGTCTCACACATTTTAAGATATAAATATTTTACATCTTGAAGCTTAAACCATTTAAATTCCATTTCAGAAATATCTTTTACCTTTACTTGCAAATTCAGAGTTTAAACAGCTAATGCATAGCTTTTATAGTAAAAACTCAATTTACTATATTATTTCTCTAATTTAAATAAATTTTACATCAGTTTGTCCGTTCATGAGTCAAAACGGACTGTTGCCTCATATATAAATATTTTATCTCACTAGCACATTTGTTTTATTTTTCATTTTACGATTATTCACATTTTTGCTATATGTATATACACAGCTGTGTACTACACAGTAGGGCAATGAGGACGGGTTTTTTGGATTATGACGGGTAACGTTGCCATAGACTAGAATAGCTATGGCGACGGGTCGCTATAGCCCAAAAAACTTGTCGCCATAGCCGACTGTGTAATACACAACCGTGTACATACATTTTTCCCACAAAATAATTTAATAGGCAACTATATTTTTTATTTTACTTTAATATGTAATTTATATTTATAACATATTTTTATTGCTTTATTTATGTCTGAAATGAAGTTTCTCGGAATAAAATATCACTTATAGTCATATCTCGCCCCGTGGGACTTTATTAGATTTATTATGAATTATTATTTTGTTGAAGCGCGATTCGAAATGTCGAATGTCAAAGTCACTCGCGTCGGCGTTCGCTCACATTTTAGTTCTGACATGCATGTTCGCTTATTTTTAATTTTCAAATCATAAGTCATATAACAACGAAATTTTGGGCTAATTATATACCTTATGGCGTAGTATTTTAGAAAAATTTCTAACCGTGAAAATGGATCACGAAACTCATCAAAACAAATAAGATAAAAAAAAACTTGTGCAATGTCCATCAATACAGTGACAAGACGCCTAAAGCATGACGTCGCGCTGCTGCTTGCCATTGCAGCGTTACTCATTGCCGTTTCGGATACCAAATTCGCTATTTGGTGAATTTCTTACGCGCTGTTCCTTAATCGGATTGATCCTATTTTTGGATATATTTTTCGTATCATATTAGACTATTTTTAAAAAATATGAAACTTCCATTTCGGGTTCATTAAGCAGTCCACATAATTAGCCAAAAGTGTACGTTCATTACGGTTTTCACCTTTTCCCAGCTTTACTCTCTCTCTAAAACAATCATAACTTTTTCGTTTCAAAACATTTTTGAGCGATTCTTGAGCCCACGCGAAGCTAAATTCCGGGAATATAACTTTTATTCTTTGAACTTTTCCAAATTCTAAACACAGAATTCCAAAAAATTCGTGCAAGGTGACTGCCCCGAGTTGGTTAGACAATTTTGACGCGACTACTTTGAATGGTCATAACTCTTTGCTCCGAAGTCGGTATTAGTCCATTCTAGAGTCTATGGAAAGCTTATTCGGTATACTATAACATACCAAAAGCCCAAAAATTTCTGAACAATCTAGCTAATCTCGAATTTTCTCTTTAGGGGCAGCAGTCCACTAATTTTCTAAGTTTTTAAAAAACTGTTTTGGTTTTTGTTCTCTTGATCAAGCTTGTTAGCATCCATAATGATTAGATTCATATATAATAAACTATAAAACATATAGATTTAAGCTATTTAGAGTTCAAGATCATAACTCATTATTTTGACAAAACATCAAACACAAACTAATTAGAATTTTGTGTTCAAGGATTTTTATACCTTGCTTTGATGCTATCTTTCTTCTTCCAAGTAACTTAGGAACCTAGATGACATGAAAAAGAACTCCTCTTCCTTCCCTTTGGAGACCCACGTCCCTCTCTTGGGTTCTCTCTTTTCTTCCTATTGTCTTTCATTCTCTCTTAAGCTTCCTTTTACTTGGCAACAAAGTAGATGAAATGAATAAGGGATGATAACTTCTTTGTTTTCTTCATTAACCGTTAATCCCTCCTTTCCTTCTCCTTTTTAGTTTATTAGCTTCTTGGCTTCTCATTTAATCACACATGTTAGAGTACTCACAAGTGACACATGCCCCTCCACTTGCCTTCATCCTATTTAACTTCTCATTTAACCCACATGACCAATTAGGCTAGCAAGACACATGGCCTCCAAGACTTAACAATTAAGTAAATGAGTCACCATTGTCCCCCCTTTTTTAAAAGTTTCTTTTATTGCTTATTTAATACTTCATTTACTCCTTAAATCACATAATACTTGCTTTGAATAATTTAAAATTACCCAATAATTAGTAACTAAGTTTTAATTCCTAAATTACTAATTCACGCACTTTAAAATGTTTTATCCATATGAAAACATATAATTTATATAACCCATCTTTGAAATATAAATTATAAAGAACATAACATATCATACTTAAATTAAATATTTATTTTTAATTGAAAAATAAATATGTTACACATAATTTCGTATGCAAATACAATCATTTACATACCCAATATATTATAATATAATATCCTTATCTCATTAACATAAATTTAATTAAGAATTTATTTACTTTCTTAAGATAATCTGATAGATATAATATCTTTTCTTGATTAAATTAATTTCATATAAGAATTTATTCTAATACTCTTGGGTAAAGTATATATAAATATTATATGTTTAACCCGCCTCTTTTTGCTTCATTACGAAAATTGTTCCCAATAATTTTATTTTATCCACGTAATATATATATTTATTAACTCCCAATTACAAGTTACACCAAACATACACACATCACATATAAAAAATAATTAATAATTTTATTTTCTCACATTATAAACTCGCTTTATATCAATTTATTTACATATAGCAAATATAATTTAATATATTTACCATATTACGTAAACATACATATGCATAAATCATAAAATGATTTATATACTCATATATTAGACTAGACATTTAATTTAACGATAGTAACCCTCTTAATACGATTTTTACATTCAATAAGTTTTTTTCATATGGCTTGTTATATATATTATAATGACTTGCCACGTTCTTATTTCTTTTTTATAAGATTTCTAACGCTTGACTATTATCTTTGGTTTATTTTCACTAGCTTCTTATAATGAAACTTTTCATGTATTCTTGTATGATTAATTTAAATAATCAATTCTCTTGTTTAGCTAAATCATATATAACACATATCCAAGTATATACATATCTATACATATACACATTTAATTTAATCTAATAATATCTCTTCATTTGAAATTTATTTCTTTAAATAAATTTTTCACATACAAAATCTAACTCTTTCTAGGTTTTGAATTTTTATAACCCTTATTTTCTCAATTCTTTTTCAAATAGTAAACCATATAGGTTCTTCTTAAAATTTTTAAATCATTCCTCTATTTTCACTCTAGGTTTTAAACTTTAACTTTTAACTTAATCATTCAAGATTTTCTAAATTTTCGGGTTGTCACAGTAATAAGCCTAGCCCCTAATGTGCAATTATCGAAACTATATTTTCCTATAAATAGAGAGTTAAGTTCATTAATTCTTCACCAATTTACAAAACCAAGTTATAATCAAGAGTTAGAAAGAGAGAGTTCTTATGAGTATACTTTGAGTGTAGTGCAAGATTTCCTCAAGATAATCTCCTCTATTCCAGTCATAACTACTCTCCTATTAAGGTAAAATATGTTATTTTCTTCATACTCATAAGGGTTGTCATTCTATTCCTTATTAATCTGTAGGAATAACATGTTTATACGGATTGCTGCATGCTTGGTGAATAACCCTTCATATTCATTTTGTATTAAGTTGTGGAAATGATCTGTTTACGCGGATTACCGCATGACGGGTGAAAATTCAATTATAGTTTCGTATATTCTTTCATACTCGTATGGGATATCATTTCTTTTATACTCGTCAAGGGATATCGTTTTCTTTCATATTTTTCTCCATTTATGGTATAAAATTATTGTTTGTTTCCATAACCTTATTATTAAATGGTGAAAATCCCTGAAATTAGTAGAATATCATTAATAGTTTGCGATTCATCTAATATCATTTCATTGGAATATTGGTCTAAACTTTCTTATTAAATTTTAATCTTTTCATGTTGGGGTACTATTCATTCGGGGTACTATACACAACAAAATTTAGTTTTTTTTTTGTCCAGTCGATCTGGAGTTCACACTCAATCAATTTAGTTGGACAATTCAAAATATTAATATAAAAGCAATATCTGAATATGTGTCTACCCGATTCAAATGGCTTTTGACACTTTTTTAATTATTTAAAATACTGAAAATCATTTTATGAAGCATAGTACCGCACTGTATTTAACAGCCTATTGAGAATGTCGTTATTTTATGACTTTGTCATGCTACATCATACCATATTGGGCTGACGATCCTTAGATCACATCCAACACTAGGTTAGGCTGCATTGATGACTCCATCATTTGTCATAGCTACATCGTGTTAATGATGCATTGATGAGTATATAAAATTCATTTTGATATTTTCAACTTTGTCTAGCCGATACAATTAGCGTAGACATAAAAAACAACCGAACTTTTTTTATATAAAAAACTTATTGGTTCAACAATTTAACCCAATATATTATTCAAAATTACACAATAATGTGATTGTCAGCACAATTCCAATAAATTTTTAAATCTAGCATAACTAGAAGATTTGGAATATCTATTTTTCCTTCATCAGCTTCAACTTCTTCCATTGTCTTATACCACGACAAAATTCTATCTATCTCTAGCACCATAAATGCTCAATCTACTATAATTAATTAGCTCTTATTCTATAATATTCCTATACCTTAGTAAAGTTCATCAAACTTACCACACATTATGTGTTTAGGAACTTGCCATAAAAAATATGAGTTTAAGAACTTGTTCTAATAATATGTAGTCCAAGAACCAATCAGGGACTGTCCATACGCTTAGAGCTCAAAAACATACCATATGATTATGAGCCACAAACTTATCATAAGCATGAGTTTTAAGAACTCACACCTAATCTTATATTCTCTAATTATCGAATATACATATGAGAAAAGAATCACCTTCTCACCATATGTATATCGATATCACAACACCCACATTTCAACCATTATCAGTATGATAAACTAAGTGGTTGTTAAACCAAGCACAACACCCTCGTCCATACAAAGGATTGTCCAACTCAGCTACCACATGAGTCCTCAATTGAAATCCCTCTTAATCCCATCAAATCTTATCTTGTTCTTTGCTCAATACAAATTTTATTTGATTTATATTTCATCATCTATAACTCTTTTCCGAGTTTTATTCTTGTACTATTACATAGTACCATTTCCATATAGCCATTTTGCTATAAATTTTTAATCATTCAATTGGTTACATATCCTTCTTTGACTTAATCAGATCACGTCATGATCTTATCTTATAATCGTGTTATATTATGATTCTTTCTCATTCTAAGATCGTTTCATTTTTACGATCTTTTTATCTTCTTTTCAATCATATTGTTTTATGATTGTTCAAATCAGGTGTTCCCTGACCCTTTGGCTTTTCAAGATTCTTCTTTGAATCTTTGCGTATTATCTTAACGCATTCTTTATGAATTTATAAATTCATTTTAAGGTCATTTAAACATCATTCAAGTTTATACATAGCATTTCCTTTTCTTGTTTACGCTTATAGCCTAGGGTACACTTACCTAAGGATTATAACCCATAAACCTGATACTAACTGTGATGACCCCAAGATCGAGACCAACTTAATCCAAATTAGGACTAACGTAATCTTGACCTTGTTCGTCAGAAACTATCTTGATCTAGCTTTAAAACATTATTCAATGTTAAAATAGCTAAACATGCTAGATAATTTAAAACTTTTCTTTCTATCTTTCTTTCGTCCCCTGAATCGCAACCTTTACGATTACATATTTAAGAATCAAATTTATTTAATGATTCTTTTTATCAGAGTGATATGAGTATATATAACTCATTTCTTAACTCATATCTTGTCTTATACAGTAACATTCCTATGAAACATTACTTTATAAGGTAATTGCTAAACTGTAATTCAATCTTAACACAAACATTCTTCATTTATTGAATAACTCAATATTTATCAAATTCTCATTTTACACATCAAAAATCATCATTTCGATATAATATAGTTCCTACTTAAAGGAGACAACTTTCTTGCACACAGACCTCTATTTTTAATCATCCAGATCGCAAGAAATCGTGTTGCATATCATACCTGCAAAAATTATAAATTATATTTTTGCAAGACTGAGCTCGACAACCCAACAAATCTAACAGTTTTCATGCTTCATATAACACGTAGTTTCATGCTCAACATATATCTCTTAATCCTTTCTACCATCCATGCATCATCACTTTAAATAATATATGTTCATATCATATATCACATGTATATTGAGTTCCATAACTCAATCAGCTTAGTTATATATTGACTTTCACAGTTTATAGCATGTAACATGTAATTCAACATATTCTTAAAGATCTCATACAATAACCAATTCATAGAATCACAAAGAAATTGGAAGACTTGCCTTGATCGATGACTATTGAGAAAAATCTTAGTTTTACTTTACCTCACGAATCCTACACATTTATGTTCACCTGTATGTATACATTAGCGACATATTCATGTCACATAGCTTGTACAACTATAAACATTCATATAAACCATAATAACACCTCTTTATGTCTGTTTCTGGAAAAACTTTCTTATTTCCTTAGAAATTTCGGGGTTTTGGCTTAATATAGCCATAAACTTGCAAAAAAGTTTCAACGCAACTTTTAAAACGTCAATACATTGTATTTATAGTTTATAAACCTTTTATAATGTATTTATGGACTTAACACGCATCTATATGTAGACTTATAGTCATATAGTACATCTGTGACTTTACTTTGAGTATTCATAGCTTATTTTCGTTTTCGTGAGTAATTTAAATGCTATTCCGCACGAATACTAGCTTTATAGGCTTAATGCATTCATATAACATTACTTTCCCCATTTCATGTATACACGAGGTACATATATGCTTTTGCATATACGCCTCTCTTATAATGTCAAACCTTGCCCTCATTTGATTGACTTATAGGAAGACATATGCTATTTGTATGTCTTATACCTACACATAGCTTATTTATGTCAAACGTTGAGTTTTCAACTCCATTTGCATAATCTTTGCTTTGTATTTTGAAAACCGTTCGGTTCCGAGGTATAGCTTTGGAATAGCTTTCATTAACGTCAACGTATTCCCATTACATGGATATATTATTCATACTTATGTAAACTTATGTTTACATATTGCGTTTATAGCTTTTTATGTGCATTGAACGGATACATAGGTTATATAGTTCTTAAACTATGTTTTATATCCGTTTCAGTGCTTCAAGGTATGCCTAACTGCTAAAAACATTGAAATATGTGTCGCAACATTCAAACACGTGCCAAGACATCGGATATTGCATTAAGTTTCCAAAACCACGTTGCAGCGTCGGACTAGGCTCGGCTGCCCTTGGTTTGGCCCAACCAGCCTTGACATAGGCCGCTGGCGAACATGTTTTGACGTTCACTTTGCGAGTTTTTAGTTTTTACCTCACCCGCCCGATTCCATCCAATTTTGGATATGTTATAGATGGTATGTCCTCCTATTTTTAAAAAATGCTAGCCTTGCATTTTGGGCATCCTAAGCGAGAGAAAACGAGGCGTCAAAAAGGTAGCAGGTGGCTGGGATGCTATGGGCAGCCCCACCTTTTGCCGCGTAGCAACTTTGCAATTTTCTCACGCCTTACTCGCTTACCGGAAAATTTCCAAATTTTAATATGTTTTTCGTATCATTTGAGACTATTTTAAAAAAAAATCAAACCCCCATTTCGGGTTCTCTAGACAATCTAAACATTGCGCCAAAAGTGGACGTTCACAACAGTTTTCACTATTTCTCCAGATTTACCCTCTCGCGCTAAAATAATCATCTTCTTTGTTTAAAACATTTTTGAGCAATTCTTGGGCCCACACGAAGCTAACTTCTGGGGATACAACTTTTATTCTTTGACCATTTTCAAATTCCTAACACAAAATTCCAGAAAATTCATGCAAGGGACTGCTTCGAATCTGTTTTCCAGATTTTGGACAGATTCGACACACTTACTTTAGAATGCCATAACTCCTTCCTCTGAGGTCGGAATTAGTCCATTCTGGAGGATATGGATTCCTTATTCAGTGTATTATACTTTCCCAAAAACCCAGAATTTTTCTAGAAACATAACTAGTCCCGAAATTGGCCTCAAGGTCAGTAGCCAAACTAGTTTTCAACTTTTCGTTTTGTCTCAAAAATGTTTTCTCTCTTGATTCAATTAACCCAAAACCTCTAATTAGTTATATATAATGTGTATATATATAACTCGGGTCTTGGCTTCGCTTAGTCTTCATTTATTTAAAAAAAACATTCCTTAGAGAACTTTTAGCGAACACATAGTGTGCGTCGCTTTAAAATTCAGTTTTCATAGAGTTTGGTTTGTGTTCTAACCCAATTTTTCCCACCTTATTACACCGCACAACCAATCCTATACTCGTTAGCTCTAATTTCAGCCCATACCTATTAAGTGCACAACCAAATCATGTATATATATAATTAGTTAGTTTACTAACTTTCTAACTTTTCAAAATTTCATTCTTCTTTGATTCTACATATTTTCAATATGAAATAATACAATTTCCATACATAACTCAATTACCCATGCTTTCATATACCAATTACAGTCAATAGAGATCAACTACATAACTAAAACCAATTTAATCCATTTAAGTTACTAACTTTCTTTACTATTAACTAACTTCATAAGCACAAATCATATAACGAAATAAAATGTTACCTCTTGAGCTGAAATTTCACTTCATTATTTGATTAGGATTTCTATCCAATCAATTGATTGATATTACTTCCTATCAATTTCTTCTGTAGTTCGGATAACATAGAAGTGAGATGAATAGGAGAGGGAAAATTTTGAAAGCCTGAGGTTTCTTTTTATAGGAACTTGATTTCTTGCTCCTTACACATTCTTGCTCCATACGGAAATGGCTTTAGCTGAGTTGCCTAGTCTAAGATTAGAATAGAAATCCAGCTCCTGCTTTTATTTCATTACTCAACATTCTTATTAACAGCTCAAGCTTTTTAATTACTTAGCCCACACGTGTAATACATATAGCATATATATTACATTATACCTTCCGTACTTACAAGTAGATTATGTATAATTTACATACATAATATATTTTAAATATTGAAACGTAATATCTAGAAATATTTTCTATATAAATGGAAGCTATACATTAAATAAAAATATTTTATTTAATATAATAAATTTATTATATTAAAATAATTTATTTCCACAAATTATTTTAATACACTCTATTTTACGCATACAAACATTTTGTATATCGTAAACATATAAATATTAAATTATTTTAATATTCTATATTTATACTATCTCGCTTTTAAATAACATTAGATAGTATATAAAATACCATAATTTCCTTATATTAAAATAATTTAACTTCATAAATTATTTTTAATATCCTTTAATTGTATACACTAAATTTGTATATCCAACTGCTTGCTTACTTTCCATACTCAATTTATTTTTAAAAAATTATTCATCCACAGTAAATATATAATATTATATTTACTTTATCGCAGACATTCATATCACATTGCACATATACACATGCAAAATAATATCAAAATAAAATTGTTTATTAAATTTTTATTTAATATTAATCTAAAAATTCAATTTATTACAATGGTCCGAGATAATTATTATAGAAGTCTTCATTATGTTGTGAAATAATGTGATAATAACAGTAATGAAGATTTAATTTGAGTTTGGATATTATCGTATTATGTACGGTGCAATATTTGTATTCAAACTCACAGCTTATGTGTTGTCATATTTTGCACGACAGTACTTTAATAGTTGTAAATATGGAAGTTTGTATTTGGATTCTATACCATCTATTTTGACGACTCAAAATGAATTTTGTGGACCTATTTTGGAGGCGTCGCAATTGTGATAGTTAAATAAATAATTAATGATGTAATATTTTGGAACTAACACTACAAAAAAAAGGTCATTGCCGATGGACTCTGCCGTCGCCAATGACCCTCTTGTCGTCGGCAATGAGGTCATTGGCGACGACATTGTCCATCGCCCCTCCCGTTGCCCCAGAGGTCGTCGCCTCTGGCTCCCGTCGCTCGCCATCGGGAATTAAGTCATTCTTAAGACGGGTCATTCTTGAAGCGGTCGTTTGCGTCGGCAATGTCATTAAGTCATCTAAGACGCGAGCAGAAGGACATGTAAATGCGTCGATAAGCATTCTTAAATTTTTAATTTCATTGTCATTCCCAACGGCATGCTGTCGCCAATGAGTGAATATACCCATTGCCAATAACCTATAGGTCATTTCCGACGACACCCCGTCGCCAATGACCCCGTCACCAATGACCTGTTTAAAAAAAATTAAAAATTGCAAAATTTCCATGTTCATTTACATATACATAATTGTACCTGTTATAAATTAAAGAAAAATAAATAATGACAATGCACGCATATCAATAACAATCATATCTTCTACCATCAACAACCAATATAGTTAGATACAAAACTCTAGTATGTACAACTCAAAAGCTATATAAATACATACATGAAAGTCAAAATATAAACATAAACTAACTATAACCCAAGATCGGGAATGTCAGTGTCATCATCACCGCCATCTATCGTACGATCGTCGGTCCCATCGCCTATCGACGCTTGTAACTTATTGCATGTAGGTAAGAACTCCTTCACAATGTTTAGCAGTTCATTAAAACCTCTCACGCTACAATCATGCTTGTTCTTGAAGTATAAAAACTTAGTCACGATAGATAAGACGGTGTGCTTTTCGTGCCCGTCATACAATGGCGTCGTTGCTTCATGCAATAACTCATAGAAACCCTTAGCCCCGTCATTCGGCTCTTGCTCAATGCCACTGTCATCATCCCTGTCTATATTCCACTAGAAGTATGAACCAACAGCTTCTGTGAGACCCCAGATTTTATCAATAAAGATTTAAATTTTGTCGAAATAATTTTTTAATATTATGGTGTGAATTTGAGATAATAATATAGTTGTGGGTAGTATTTATAAATTTTGCAAAAGTATGCAAGTGGTTATATTATATTCGATTGGTTGGGGAATATTCGGTTTAGCAAGGAATATTAAGATAACTACTCAATCATTGGTGGACCCCACAAAATTATTATCGGATTGAGAAAATGACAAAAATATTTTATTGAAATAACGGCGGAAGTTTCTACCGATCTTGTTGAACTACTTTCGGTAGTAAAAGTACAATGAATACGTGTGGTTGCATAGTAAGACACTACGGTATTGATTATTGATGCTTATGTGAAAGCCACCTACCGGTTTGATTCCATTATTACGATTAATAATATGAATTATTATAATGATAATGACATTTTGTTTTATTCAGTATTATTAACGTAATAAAATGTAAACATCTTTTATATAAAATGTAATCTTTTATTAAAGTTATTCATAAATAGAATATATTATATTTTATTATGCATAGTGTTGCATAGTGTTTTTGCATAGTATTGCATAGTGTTTGCATAGTAAAATGTTTTTATATAAATAGAATATATGATATTTTATTTAAAAGATTTTGCTTTAAATATGGATAGTCGATTAAAGTAAATCAATCGGACCGTTCATGGATTAATTACTATGCATTCTATTTTCCTATAAATAAAGCTCATTCCTTCATTATTTTCTTACGAATTCAATTTGAAACTCTGAGAGAGAAATTATAAAGAGAAGCTATAGAGAGAAAATCTATAGAGAGAAAGAAGAAGAGTATTCTCGTACTTCACTACTTTGATATCCAAAGGTCTTTTTACTACGGTAAGGATATTATTCTTTTGTATTCAAAAGAGAACTTTTGTTATTCCATTTCTTCATTGTTACATTGGAATAACTTTTGTATCGCGGAATACCCTATACTTGGTGACATTCTTCTATTATTCTCGTCTTTATTATTCCGTTGGAACATCCTCATACGTGCTTTCGCCGCGACACTGGTTCCGCTCTTTATTATTCTCTTTATTATTCTTGGAATATCACATGCGTGTGTTTTACACCGACTGGTTCCATTTTTATTATTCCGTCTTTATTATTCTCGCCGAATATCACATCTCGTCTAAACGCGGACTGGTTCCATCATTTATTATTCGCATTTATTATTACATTTGGAACATCCACATCGGTTGTGAATTTCACCGACTGGTTCCGTTATTATTATTCTGTTGGAATAACTTTTGCTGTATGGGTCTATCGCATGCATGGTGATTTCTTTTGTTATTCCATTCTTTATTATACCCAAATAAGTTAAAACTTTGACTTCTATACTCCATGAAATTAGTAGAATATCATTGATATTTGCGTTTCATCCAAATCTTTTCATGGAAATATTCTTCTTCGATCATTCTTGAATTTTACTCTACAAAAAGCAATATCATGTTGACAATTTGGACGTTAATAATTCTGGATAAAATAATTCTTGAACTTGTTTTATTGAATTCTTATATCATTGTCATCATCCTCATGTTTATATTATGTTGAAAGTCATATGTGGCACAGTAGTGCATAGATGGACTTGATATGATTATGACCGAGACTATTCGGTGTAATCATGACCGTAATGTTACAAATGATGTGATGAAAGTCATCTTTGGCTTACGTGCATAGATGGACTTAGTATGATTATGACCAGGGATCATTCGGTATAATCATGACCTGTTATAAATGATGTGATAAAAGTCCTCGATTGGCACAGAAAGCATTGATGAATAGTTTTTGGTATGATTATGACCAGGGTTTATTCGGTATAGTCATGACCATTGATGATTTAATAAAAATTCTTGACCGTGGTACAGGGATGATTAGATGTGGTGGAATATTTATTAAAGCCGAGTCTCAGCTATAACAGTGATGAAAAACCTTTTAAATCATAAAAGATAGTAGATTTTATTTTCTACTTGACTCTTTTAATGGATTGCTGGTTCCGCTGTAGTTAAACTTGATGTTCATTATATTTTATCAGTTTAACACTGTTGTAGGCTAATGATAATTTATTCTGCATTATCTTAGTCATAATATTTCTTACTGAGCTAGTTGAGCTCACCCTTTCTTTCACTGTTCTCTTCAGGAAATGAGAATATAGGTGGGACGAGTCGGGGAACGGAGTAATGGTCTAGAGGATAGCATTAGTAGTCCTCACTATTCTGTGAAATAGTATGATAATAATAGTAATAAGGACTCCTTTTGAGTTTGTATAATATCTAGTAGACAATATTTGTATTCAAACTCACGCTTTTATGTAAGTATTGTACACCGACGCTTATATTAGTAAGTTGTATTTAAATTCTGTACCATGTATCTGACTACCCAAGATGGGTGATGTATACCTAATTTTGGGGGTGTCACAGTTGGTATCAGAGCTTAGGGATATGATCCCTGGCTAAGATGTGAGATAAGAACTAGGAGGGGAGAGACGAGAAATTCCTTCGCTAGTATGACCTGGTATTTAATTGGTCGGTCAGTGTATAGGGATAATATGTGACATGTTAATTAACCCTTGTTTTGTGGCAGTATTTGAAAATGGCATCCGAAAATGTTGAGATAAGCAATGGAGCACAGGAGACCGTTGAGTCTCCACAGATCAATAATCAGGATAATGTGCGACGTGATGGCGATAATCCTCCCGTAAAACAACAACACCGATCAAATGACGAGCGACGATGCGTTTAGGAGTTTTTAGAATTCATGCAACATCGACGGCGGCGCTCCTGCTCATAAAGCGGTGAAAATAATGGCAACCCACGATTGGTCACCATTAAGCGATTCAAGGCTGGGACCATCGGAGTTTTTGGAAAAGCGAGAACCACTTAAAAGGCGAGACGTGGTTAAAGCAGATCACCAAGATATTTGATGTCTTGGGATGCTCGGAGGAGCAAAGGTTCCATTTGCCACCTTTATGTTGCGTGAAGAGGCGATTCATTGGTGGAAATCAGAAACGTACCTGCATCGAAATACTCAAGATGTCTTGGGAGAAGTTCCAAGAGTCGCATTCAACGACAAGTACTTTCCCGAAAGTATTCGTCACATGAAGGAGGTGGAGTTTATCAATTTGGAGCAAAATAATATGGCCGTATCACGATGATGAGGCTAAGTTTGCGAGTTATCTCGGTTTTGCATCCCATTTGGTCGATAATGAGGAGCGAATGACGCGAATGTTTTAAGAGGTTTGAAACCCGATATACGTCAATACCTAATTTCTCATAAACTTTGTTTGTATTCGATATTGTGAATAGGGCTCGCTTATTGGAGCGCGATAATGAGTCAAAGACAACCAAAAGGTAACGACCAACAACACAATAATAATCGTCATCGGGGTGGTAACGACCATCTAACAACGATAACCATCGTGGGGAAATTATCATTTTGGTGTTAACCATGGCCAAAATAATAGGAATGGAAATTTCAAGAAGAGGAAATTCAACAATGATGGAAAGACGTCGGCACCAAAGACCATTGTTAAGGAAGGAGAACGACCACCTATCATATGTTTCAAATGCGGAGGGAAGGGACATATCAGTCCAAACTGCATGATGTCATCTAAAGCATGTTATAATTGTGGAAAAGAAGGTCACTTAGCCCGATTTTGTCGTTCACCGAAGACAAGTTCAGCTAGGATGGAGGCACCAAAGACCGTTCCAGAAAAGTCAAAATCGGTAGTGTAAGGGAGAGCGTTTTTTTGTGACTTCTCAAAAAGCGAGTAACCCGACGAAGTTAGCACGAAGTTAGTTAATTATAAATTACTGAAGTCTATACCTTATAAGATCTGGGTTCTACCCATTATTTTATCTCTCTTGCTTGCGTTCAACGTTTAAATTTGACTCCGGAGAAGTTAGACTTTGACTTATTGGTTGAAACTTCGTTAGTAGGAGCCTTTGTTACCTCTACTGTTTTTAAATCTTGTTTGATTCAAATAAACACTTTCACGTTACTTGTCGATCTTATTTTTTTAAAATATCTCGGCCTTTGATGTGATTTTAGGAATCAATTGGTTAACTAATCATCATGCTTTTAAGTAAGTTGTTAGCTTTTATATTCATAACCAACTTTGTTATGCGAATTCAAGTAACCAAACCATTAAAGTCAATCATTGTCATATCAAGCCATAAGTAAAGATCCCTGAACCTTTCGTTGTTGACTTCCTTGTGTGGAATGCACCGAGGTCGACTTTCTAGGCTAAGCGACATCATGAAAGAAGATGGCGAGTTGATAGGCATCATTATGAGGTGCTATCTAGGTTAAAGGATAGAAGTCACGAGTTGGTATCAATGTGAAGTATTATCCAAGTTTTGGATGAGAGTCCGCAGTTTTTGAATGATATTTCTATCATTAATAAATTTCTTGACGTATTCTTGAAGACTTTCTAGCCTACCCTAGGCGTGAAATCGAATTTTGTATTGACCCCAAAGATAAAAAACCCATTTCTTAAACCTCACATATTTCTTCAACTAAAAGGATGCATTTACGTGGATTATGATGAAAGTCATAATAAAAGCATTGGACTAATGAAAATCATGGGTATACGTGGTATTAGTAAGTGTTATAATGAGTTATGTTGGTTATTATGAGAAAACATGAAAGTTTCTTAGAAATCACAAAGAGTTGAAAATCAGATTTTGTGAAAAACGTAACATGAAATTCAATTGACCATATCTCCTAATATATTTTGAATTTTTCAGTGTGGTCAAGTTCTAGAGTTAGATCTATGAGTTTTGTAGCATCTCCAAGTGGAATCACTGGAAAAGGTGTTGTAGATTTATGTGTGGACCGATTTTAATAAAGAATGAAAAAAGCTGGAAATTTCAAAAAGCTACTGATTTTATTTTTAAAAGGGCATTTTCGGCCACTTAAATTATGAGAAAAATTCTATCCTTTTGGGAAATGAAAGTATATGGTATAAGGTAACTCCTGTCCAAAAATGAGCTTATTCTGACTTAAAATGAGCAAGTTATGACCATTTCAATATTTAGGTTTTTCCGATTTAAAAACGATATAACCGGAGTTCTACAACCCCGATGACCATGAAATTTAAATGAGGCTCACATTAACATGTGTAAGGTCCCGCCAAGATTTGGGAATTTCTGGAGTTAAACTTGAGGTAGCTAATTTCTTAAGGAATTAATTAGAAATTGATTTTTGAAAATAGTAAATGAATTTTAAAAATTTAGAGAAAATGTATGTTCATTATGGGACTATATTATGCTAAATCCCAGAAAAAAGAAATATATTTGGGGATGATTTAGTATTTTCTATGAAAATAGTTTAATTACTGAACATATGAGTTAAATATGTTATGTGAAGTAACAAAGTTGAAAATAGGATTTTATGGCTAGAGAATCCTATATAGAGTATATGCATATTTTTTTTTTGATGAGGGATTTGATCATTGGTGATGATATCTTATGAGTATGACATTTTTGAATGATTAAATGCATTATATGGTAAAGCGTAAACAATTGAAATAAATTGTTTATAAATTTAAGAAGTGATTAAAATATTGTTATAATATTAATGATATTAGATTATGAGATTATTAAGTGATTGATAACATGGGGATATTCTTGAATCCTGGATAAATTATATTATAAATGTTTAATATTTATCCTTTATCTCATTTGATTGATTCTTTATATCATTATCCTCATGCTTATATTGTGTTGAAAGTCATCTGTGGCTTACGTGCATAGATGGACTTGGTATGATTATGACCAGGGATTGTTCGGTATAATCATAACCGTAATTGAAAACACGATTATCTTTGGCACGTAGTGCATGGATAATTTGTGGTCGTGATACTAATGAATACACGATTATCTTTGGGCCGTAGTGCATGGATAATTTGTGGTCGTGATACTAATGAATACACGATTATCTTTGGCCGTAGTGCATGGATAATTTGTGGTCGTGATACTAATGAATACACGATTATAATGAATACACGATTATCTTTGGCCGTAGTGCATGGATAATTTGTGGTCGTGATACTAATGAATACACGATTATCTTTGGTAGTAGTGCATGGGATAATTTTGTGGTCGTGATACTAATGAATACACGATTATCTTTGGTCGTAGTGCATGGATAATTTGTGGTCGTGATACTAATGAATACACGATTATCTTTGGCCGTAGTGCATGGATAATTTGTGGTCATGATACTAATGAATACACGATTATCTTTGGCACGTAGTGCATGGATAATTCGTGGTCGTGATAATAAAGAATATCCTTGGCCTGTAGTGCAGGGATGATTCGATGATGTGGATTAATTATTGAGCTGAGTCTCAGCAATGAAATATTAATTCATGGATGTGGTAAAAGTCATCTTTGGTCGTAGTACATTGATGGACTTGGTATGATTATGACCACGGATTATTCGGTATAATCATGGCGACCAGATTAAAAACACGAATATCCCCGCCAAGAAGGTGCATGGATAATTCGTGGTCGTGATACTATTAAGCTGCGTCTCAGCATTATTGGTTTTACAGTTGTATATCTTTGGCCTGTAGTGCAAAGATGAATTGTTAATGAATATCTTTGGCCGGATTGCAAAGATGAATTTAATGTTTTCAACGATAAAGGTATTCAAGGTATCCTCACCTCTTATCATACCAGGTACGTACCCTAATTTCGAGGGCGAAATTCCATAAGGAGGGGAGATTGTGAGACCCCAGATTTTATCAATAAAGATTTAAATTTTGTCGAAATAATTTTTAATATTATGGTGTGAATTTGAGATAATATTATAGTTGTGGGTAGTATTTATAAATTTTGCAAAGTATGCAAGTGGTTATATTATATTCAATTGGTCGGGGAATATTCGGTTTAGCAGGGAATATTCGTGACAACTACTCAATCATTGGTGGACCCCATTAATGTAATTATTATCGGATTGAGAAAACGACAAAAATATTTTATTGAAATAACTACGGAAGTTTTACTGGTTGATCTTGTTAAACTACTCTCTAGTAGTAAAAGTACAATGTAATATGTGTGGTTGCATAGTAGCACACCAGTATTGATTATTGATGCTTATATGAGAAGTCACTCAGTTTGATTCCATTATTATTCGATTAATAATATGAATTATTATAATGATAATGACGTTTTATTTTATTCAGTATTATTAACGTAATAAAATGAAACATCTTTTATATAAAAATGAATACTTTATTAAAGTTATTCTATAAATAGAATATATTATATTTTATTATGCATAGTGTTGCGTATAGTGTTTTTTGCAGTGTTGCATATAGTAAATATTTTTATATAAATAGAATATATGATATTTTATTTAAAAATTTTGCTTTAAATATGGATAGTCGATTAAAAAGTAAATCAATCTGGACCGCTCATGGATTAATTACTATGCATTCTTTTTTCCTATAAATGAAGCTCATTCCTTCATTATTTTCTTACGAATTCACTTAAACTCTACAGAGAGAAATTATAGAGAAGAAAGAGAGAAAGAAGAAGAGTATTCTCGTACTTCACTACTTTGATATCCAAGATCTTTTACGATGAGGATATTATTCTTTTGTATTCAAAAGAGAACTTCATTATTCCATTTCTTCATTGTTTCATTGGAATAACTCAGTGTATACGAATACCCTATACTTGGTGACATTCTTCTATTATTCTCGTCTTTATTATTCCGTTGGAACATCCTCATTCATGCTTTACTGGGACCTGGTTCCGCTCTTTATTATTCTCGTCTTTATTATTACATTGGAATATCCATGCATGTGTTTTACAGGACACAGTTCCATTTTATTATTCCATCTTTATTATTCTCCGGAATATCCATACGTCTTTAAAAAGCTCCGGACTGGTTCCATCATTTATTATTCCACATTTATTATTCTGGCTGGAACATCCTGCTTGGTGTGAATTTCACCCGACTTTGTTTCCAGATATTATTATTCTGTTGGAATAACTCGCTGCATCTGATCTATCGCATGCGTGGTGATTTCTTTTGTTATTCCATTCTTTATTATACCCAAATGGTTAAAACTTTGACTTCTATACTCCATGAAATTAGTAGAATATCCTCGATATTTGCGTTTCATCCAATATCTTTTCATGGAAATATTCTTCCGATCATTCTTGAATTTTACTCTACAAAACAAGATCATGTTGACAATTTGACGTTAATAATTCCCCGGATAAAATAATTCTTGAACTTGTTTTATTGAATTCTTATATCATTGTCATCATCCTCATGTTTATATTATGTTGAAAGTCATCTGTGGCTCAGTAGTGCATAGATGGACTTGGTATGATTATGACCGGAGACTATTCGGTGTAATCACTAATAATAATGTTACAAATGATGTGATGAAAGTCATCTTTGGCTTACGTGCATAGATGGACTTAGTATGATTATGATCGAGGATCGTTTCGGAGATAATCATGACTGTTATAAATGATGTGATAAAAGTCCTCGATGGGCCTGTAAAGCATTGATGAATAGTTTTTGGTATGATTATGACCGGGTTTTATTAAGATAGTCATGACCATTGATGATTTAATTAATGAAAATCTTGACCGTGGTACAGGGGATGATTAGATGTGGTGGAATATTTATTAAAGTTTAGTCTCAAATATAATGTGATGATGAAAAACATTTTAAATCATAAAAGATAGTAGATTTTATTTTCTACTTGACTCTTTTAATGGATTCTTTGGTTCCTACAGTAGTTAAACTTGATGTTCATTATATTTTATCGGTTTAACATCATTATAGGCTAATGATAATTTATTCTCGCATTATCTTAGTCATAATATTTCTTAATGAAGCTAGTT
This sequence comes from Panax quinquefolius, assembly GCA_020205615.1. Taxonomy (NCBI): domain Eukaryota; kingdom Viridiplantae; phylum Streptophyta; class Magnoliopsida; order Apiales; family Araliaceae; genus Panax; species Panax quinquefolius. Next base: position 92,171,420 of record CM035174.1, on the reverse strand, counting down.
GAGCTCACCCTTTCTTTCACCGCTCTCTTCGTGAAATGAGAATATAGCCGGGACGACGAGTCGGGAACGGAGTAATGGTCTAGAGGATAGCATTAGTAGTCCTCACTATTCTATGAAATAGTGTGATAATAATTGTAATAAGGACTCCTTTTGAGTTTGTATAATATCTAGTAGACAATATTTGTATTCAAACTCACAGTTTATGTCGTATTGTACCTTACGCTTATATTAGTAAGTTGTATTTAAATTCTGTACCATGTATCTGACTACCCAAGATGGGTGATGTATACCTAATTTTGGGGGTGTCACAGCTTCAACTATCATGTTAGTACAGTCAAAGGTTTTCACCTCTAGATTCTGATTCTGATTCATGTTCATCCAACCACGTTTCCCCATGATAGATCCATGTCGTATAACCCTGCTTGAACCCATACGCAAATAAGTCGCACATGACATCACTTATTTCCTTCCACACTTCATTCACACACCTCTTACAAGGACATCTGATCTCATCGTCGCTAACTTGTTCAAATGCGAAATTGAGAAACTGTTCAACCGCACTACGGTACTCAGAGCTAAGCCCACTCTTTTCAGTGGCTACCCTACGTTCCATCCAACTTCGATCAACAGACATCTTAGACAATTGTCTGCTATATATATGGAAAGTTAGACAAACACAAACAAGTCTCCAAGTTAATGTATATGCAAGCTTATGAGTTTCTTAATTTCATCTCCCACTCTAACGAGTCAGGCTTCTATTCCATTCCCGGATGTGTCGCCTCACTGATGCCAACAACTTGAACACATCTTTAAATTTTTCAGAAATTTCGGCAGCACCTCCCCATGGTCTTCAAGTACACGAAATAGACTAACACATCGTAGTCTAAATATGCACCCGAAGAACATCAAGAGATATATATTGACCAAAAATTCAAAAAATATAAAGACGTGCTCAAGTCGTTAACACTGACCTAAGTGAGATCGAAACATACAAGAACAGTCCCAAAACAAGGACTATTTGAGATTCACTCCTACTAAGTGATTCTCAAACGGATTTCTAAGCTTCCTAAACTATATGAAAATATGCACATATTTCTAAATTTGTAAAAAAATTATATTAACTCTTTTAAACTAAGCCTAGTAAAGTCATTCAACATCATACCCAATAATTGAAGTTATAAATTGTCTATATTTTGACCAAATATTTATATATATAATATAATTATATTCAATAATGCTAAAAGGTTGGAAGAAGTTATTAGTTTCATCCTCTTGTAAGACACTTGATTAACTTTGCCCAAAGAACATGTCCAAGAAAAGTAACAAACCTCCTTTATATGATTTTAGTGTAATTTTTTGTAAATTAAGGCAACTTAGGTTCCAAACCTCCTTTAAGAGCCAAGAAAAATATTACTTACCATTTTCATTTGGTTGAACCACTATCTTTTGATTGATGTTGCTCCGCGTACTTGCACTACTACAAAGTAGTAAATAGACAACACTTAAACCACAACGTTTTTTATAAAAACGTTATGGTATTTTTTTCATAACGTTTTTTAATAAAACGTTGTAGATACATATGAAAAAACGATATCTATTTAAGTTTATAAAGTTTTTTTTAAAGAAAAAGTTGTGTATGTAAAAAAACACGGAGGGGAAGAAAAATACGGAGGTGTGTGCCTGTGAGTCGGGTAAGAAAAAAACGCGGAGGTCTTCATTTGTTCCCTTCTCATTTTCAAAGTCCTCAAACCCTAACTCCATTATCTGATTACAAAACCTGATTACAAAATGGGTATCCTCCTGTGAGTTCGCAAATCTCTTTTTTTTTCTGTTCTTTTTCTGGTTCGCATGAAAAATGGGTGTTAACGCCAAGATCTTTTGGCACGTCCCAATCACGTAAGACGTCCTGATCCTGCAACGTAAACATAATAAACACCACAAGCTTGACAGCGGTTCCGTCGGGGGATAGCTCAGGCGTGAGAGTCAGTATATGAGTTCACAAGGTTTATCGAAAATGGAGGCTATATCGCCTAGTGTATTGAGAGAGAGATAATAATAATTCTCTGTGTCTATGTGATTATGAATGAAGAAGTGTATGAGAACGTACCTCTTTGTGAAGACTTCCTTGCTAAGTTATACTCTCTTTTGCTCGGATTCTTTGTACCACCCACTACTACCACCGACACACCCCTTTGATCTCGATGGGTTTCTTGCATCGCATGTAGTTTATCCACCGCTTTTTGGTCATCACATTACTCTTACTTAAGGTTATGATCCCATCCACATTAATGCATGGCGGGTTCTCTAGTCAACCGTCATGCTTTTTTCATCATTACAAATCAAAGATGTAGATATTTAAATATATGATGGGTCGACCCAATCGATTGGGTCCGATACTAGAAGGACTTAATAAAGATAATAAAGTGACTAGATCCAATAATGTCAACACCCAATAATGAAGACCCAATGGACTAACGAATATGTAGCCCAATCCATTCAAATTCAATAGAGAAATATCACGACCCAACATTGCCCCTAGTTTTTTATTAAACAGAGGTTTAATAGAAACTATAAATGGCATCGGTTAGACAAAAGGAACTAATATAAGACCAATGAAGGCCCAAAATACGGCCATCAAGCCCATATATGGTGAATATCAAATGGCAACATCAATTAAGATTGAAGTCCATTTAAAGAGCCCGCTTCAAATAGACATACAACAACAAATATTTCACCGCCTCTCCTAACAACAACCAAACTTTCGCCACAAAAAACCATTCTCTTCTCGAATCTAGGCCCAAGTCGTGGCGACATCGATGATCATCGGTTCGGAATAATTCCATCATGGAACCGATGGGTGAAGGAGTGATATACCGGACTAAAGGAAGTTGAGATTTGACCATCAATCAATTGATCGATTAATATTGGTCATCTGCAGTAAACATCGTCTTCGTGTGTTTCCGCCCCAAATACAAAGAAGTAGAAAAGGATACCAAGATAATTCCAAGAGAATACCAAGATAATGCCAAGGAATACCGAAGATAATACCAAGAGAATGCCAAGGGAATACTCAAGGAAAAAAGCCATTCAAGTCTATGTTTGGCAAAAGGAAAGAAGCAACCTTGACATTGTTCTTCTCAACAATGAATGCCTTCTAAGGATATCGACAAGGTCAAAGAAGAACCGAAAACGACCAAGGCCACTCATCGGGTCATCAATTGATATAAATGCCGATCTGTCAAGTCGAAAGGATCAAAGCATCCGGTACATCGTCGAAGCTCAAGAAGAGCTCAAAGAGCTTCGCCCCCTTAGAGATTTGGGTCCGCCATCGACCAAGACTTTCGTAAGGAGATACAAGGCGTAATCGTGAAAATCCGCCGAAATTTGAACAATAAGATCGTCCATATGTATGCCAAAGGATATGAAATCTGCCAAGTAAAGGCAAGAAAAGCTCGACGGTAGATCCATCTCTTCTGACTCTTTAGATGGTGACGATGACAAGGAAGAAGCTTCAAGATGACCTCTCCTTATCTTTAGTCAGAAGAACTTTCAGTAAAAAATCTAACTTGTTGTGAGCAAGCTTAATATTTAAAATATCAACTTCATGCCTTATTACTTCGAATGAACATTTCTTGTCAATAATTCAAGATCAATTAATCTGTATGAACTTAACTTGGGACATGAACTAGATAAGGCGATAATGCTTAATTTATGAAATGAAGTGAATCAATTTAATGGATAGAATTTAATGAATGTATTGAATGAACTGAACTCAACACTTGAACAAAATAAAGTAATGTATACTTATCGCTTAGAAGTGTGAGATCGATCGTGTGTGAGGTGAATTTGGATGATCCTCCTTGCACCATCGAAATCTTGCTACCACTTTCGGGTAAACAAGTATATAAGGACCAAGATATAAGGATCAAGATATAAGGATCAATAGTGACCATTGACTTACCACCTGATAAGATCAATATAGGATCATAAGGACCTCATGCTACCATCGAATGGCCGCCGAGTCCTACCATACCTCCTTACACCATAGTGACCATTGATTTACCACCCCGGTAAAATCAATATAGATCATAAGGACCTTGGGCTACCATCGAATGGCCAAAGAGTCCTACCATACCTCCTTACACCATAAAGACCATTGATTTACCACCACAGTAAAATCAATATAGGATCATAAGGACCTTGGGCTACCATCGAATGGCCAATGAGTCCTACCATACCTCCTTACACCATAAATGACCTTAGGACAAATAGGACCGGGATCAATAGTGCAAAAAGTGAATGTGGATGAGCCACCAAAATGCATGCATGCCGACTCCTCGGTTCTTTTATGAATATCCCCGCCAAGTGCTTTGTAGCCAACAACTTCGGTCAAATGATCGTCACAGATGTCTTTGTGAACTTTCCAAGAACATACTCTACTTGGATGGAACCAAATGTTTGAGTAATGATGACGAAAAAGGTCCTTCGATAAAATTTCTCATCAATGAGAGCAAAATTGACACTCTTGTACTTGGTTTTCTTTGCAACACCGATCCAAGGAAAAGCATCATCTGCCATCAAAGTTATAAGCATCCAGTGGTGACCAACTTCGATAATGCATCAAGAATTAATTGTTATTGTGATCGACCCTCGATAGCTTCTTTGATCGATGTCCAAAATAGAATATCCATCTGCATGTAATGTCCACAAGCTCTGCTTCTGCTGAAGAACTGCAACGGCTTTGTCAGATTCCTCGGCTTCTCTTGAACTATTATTAGGTTCAGAAAAGAATTGTCCGACCATAATGTCAACCGACTTTGGAAATATTTACCAAGTGTTCAATTTCCAAGAGTGCGGCTTATTGATCTGCTTTGGTGACGAGTCCTTGTTGCATGGCATGAGAACACTCAAGGCGAGTACCTTTTTCATTCTCGGATGAATATATTCTTGAATTGCTCCTCATCCGTTTGTGCCATAGTCCCGAGAACCCCTAGGATGAGGTATCCTCTTCTGGATGCTTAGGAATATGGGTGCATTTTGTGTCTTTGAATCAACTCCCGATGACGACGCAGACGGGCATCTCCGAAGAAAAGTATCTATAGGCGCGGTGTGCCCCAAAGGACTCTCGGGAGTGTGATTTACGGATATACTTGGTGAAACTCTCCGTCACTGTGATGGGGATACTCGAGGCGTGATGCCTTATTTGTATTCTCGAGGTACAGCTCCCGGATCGGTCTCTTCGTCTGTCACCGCGACCATAATCTCGAAACCGATAGGTGGGATACCTCTTCTGATCCAATCGAAAAATGGTCATTGGGACTTCATCTACTCGCTCGACCATCATCCCAAGACCAATAGGCGTGATTACCTCTTTCGATTAAACAGAAACGGTCATTGGGTCTTCATCTACTCTGCTTGACCATCATCCCAAGAAGACCAATAGGGCGATTACCTCTTCTTCATTGAAACAGAAATGGTCATTGGGTCTTCATCTACTCGCTTTGACCATCATCCCAAGACCAATAGGGCGATTACCCTCTTTGTCAAACAGAAATGGTCATTTGGTCTTCATCTACTCGCTTCACCATCATCTTTATCACCGACCACTTGATCGATGAATTATGGGCGGGTGCCTTTTACTTTGCCTTTCTACACATGATCCTCGCTTTTTATCGCCAACAAAGATCAACCATCTTGGGCTTTGCTGTGGGATCTCGGATCGAGAACCCCGATTGGTGCCATAACTTCCGATGTAGAAACAACCGAAATATTGTGATTGATAGCTCAAGAACACTAGAAAAAGCCCTCCTTCTAGCGCTTGATGTTAACGCCAAAGATCTTTTTGGACGTCCCAATCACGTAAGACGTCCCGATCCCGCAGAACGTAAACACAATAAACACCACGTTTCTTGACGGCTTTCCGTCGAGGATATAGCTGCGAGAGTCAATATATGAGTTCACGAGGTTTATCGAAAATGGAGCTATATCGCTTAGTGTATTGAGAGAGATAATAATAATTCTCTACGTATACATGTGATTATGAATGAAGAAGTGTATGAGCGTCATTTTCGTGAAGACTTCTCATTAAGTTATACTCTCTTTGCTTTGCGGATTATCGCGCCACCCACTACTACTACTTGACACACACCCCTTTGATTCGATGGGTTCTCGCCGATCGCATGTAGTTTATCCATCGCTTTTGGTCATCATTATTACCGCTTACCGTAGGTTATGATCCCATCCACGTTAATGCATGGCGGGTTCTCTAACCAACCGTACGCTTTTTTTATCATTACAAATCAAAGATGTAGATATTTAAATATATGATGGGTCGACCCAATTGATTGGGTCCGATATCTTTAGAAGACTTAATAAAGATAATAAAGTGACTAGATCCAATAATGTCAACACCCAATAATGAAGACCCAATGGACTAACTGAATATATAGGCCCAATCCATTCGGTCCAATAGGAGAAATATCTCGACCCAACAATGGAAAGAACATAGCAATGTCAAGAAAAATGGCGAATCTAAAGGCCCTTCTTCGTCACTTAACATTTTCAAAACCCTATTCGGAGAAATCATAGAAAAAGGTCCGTCTTCTTCAATCTCTTTTGACGACAATGGCAACAGAAAAATGGCGCCGTCGGAGACCTCCGTGTTCCCCCCTTCACCCAATGGCAACCCCAGATGGACCTCCTCGACTAGCTCGGCTCATTCTTCGGTTTCCAAGCCGATAACGTCCGCAATCAGCGGGAACATCTTGTCCTCCATCTGGCCAACGCCCAGATGCACCTCTCCCCTCCTCCTGACAACATCGACTCTCTCGATCCCGCCGTCCTCCGTCGATTCCGTCGCAAGCTCCTCTGCAACTACTCCAACTGGTGCTCTTTCCTCGGTCGCAAACCCAACATCTGGATCTCCGATTCCTCCCGCGATGGTATGGAAAGTTTGTTTGACACTTAAACCCTTCTGAATTTGCATTTTATATTCTTATGTAATTTACTTTTGTTATAGCTGTGTATTTGTTGCACTTTAAGAGAATTGTCTGGCGTAGTTTGCTGCTTGTTAAAGTAGGTTGCTCCATAAGGCTATTAAGTTAGAAATTGATTAGTACTATTGTTGTTTAGCCACTTGAAGTGTATACTAATATTGTTTAGTGATTGAAAATTGAAATAAATATAAATATAATATTGAATCAGAGAAGAGAAATTTGGAATCTTAATATTATAGTAAAACTGTAACTCGTCAAAAAATAATAATATCATAGTGCAATTATATTTATCAGCGCAGTTAATTTGCTCTCTTTCTGAAAACAAAGAATAATTTAAGCATGATAGTGAAATATTTTTTGTTTCTTTTCATTATTTCTTCCAGCTGTACATGTATATTTCTTACTTTATTAGGGAGGTTTCTTGTAGATATCTATTATTTTAACGTGGGGTTATATGTTTCTTGTAGTTTTTTTGACACTTAAACCCAACATCTGGATCTCCGTCCTCCGTCGATGTGAACTATGAGTGGCACCAGTTTTTTGGGGACAGCAACAGGTTTGCAGTTGGGTTGCTGTGGCTTCCTGTGGTTTTAATTTACCTCATGAATATACATATTTGGTACTCGGATTAATCCTCGTTTGTTGGGATAGGAGTTGGGTTATTCCAACACTTAGGTGAGATTCGAAACATGCAGCAATTGAGGTTGAGATTCCAGTTCTTTTTCAGTGCAATTCAGTTCAATCTCATGCCAGAGGAGCAGCTATTGAATGTGACTGTGAACGTACATTTGTTAGACAGAGGTTTAATGACTTAATTACGATTAGTTAATAGTTGATTAATGTTTAATTCTCATCTTTTATGTGAAAATTTTGTGCAGATATATACCTTTATTAGACAGAGGTTTAATGACTTTATTAGCTTAGATTGTGGTTTTCTTATTTTTTTTATTTACTTCCAAAATGGTGATTTTGGTGTGGTGTTTGGTTCAGGATACCAAGGATGGATCTGATAAGGATGACGATGATGATAGTGACAAGGAGGATGAACAGACGCCTCAGAAGGTACACGGCCGTTTATCTATTTTTTTCTCAATAAGTATGGTTTGTGTCAAGGTTACAACGTTCTCATATTAGTTCTTGATATTAAATGCTGATTATTGTGTCCTTTGTCAAAGGTTCAACCTAGCAAGAAGAGAGCTATGGAGTCTGCCAAAACACCTGTTACTGATAAGAAGGCAAAATTAGTTACTCCACAAAAAGCTGGTGATTTTTCTGGTCTTCTGTCCTATGCTTTCCAGGGATTTTGCCACAATGATTGAAAGTTGATTCATGGTTGTGTCTTCTACAGGCAAAGAAAGTAGATGATGTGAGGCAGAAGCTTAGGATACGTAGTTTACGCTGCCATGTGATGTACTGCAGGAATTCGACAAGATTGCAAGTCATCTCGCTCCTTGCATCTCGAGCACAAGCTCTTAGATAATCTTCTCGCTTCTTTTTAATTCTTCATCAGGTACATAGTTTCTAGAAAATCTTTCTTTGATTCTTTCTTTCTCATAGTTTCTAGAAAAGCTTCACTCTTTTTCAAGTGTGACATTGTTGTAAAATTTCTTTTCCACTCTGGCCTGGCCTTATATATTAATCTAAACTTTTTTTTTCCTTCCTATAATGATGATGAGGGTCAATTTCAATGGAGACACTGTATGATCAAATTCGTAGCAAAGCCCATTATTTGGAGGCTACAGTTGAAAAGTTTGAGCTTGCTGGAGCTTCTCCAACAGATTTAGCTGTTATGATAAAGAACCATTGTTCCAATGGTACTGCACTGGAAGGTAAAACAAACATATTGTTCAAATTTTTGCTGCATTTCCTTCTTATTTTTTTTGGGAAGAAATTATTTAAGATGCTTGACATCTCTGGCTATTTATTGTGATTGGAGGCTTGGGATTCAATATTGATGAGATAGTACAAGCATGGAACGAAATGTATAAAGCAAAAAAGTGGAAAACTGGTGTTCCCTCTTTCCGACTAGAACCATTACTTCGTAGACAAGCTTCAAAGTTTTATCATGCCACAATTTGGGCAGAACTATGTATGCTATGTAGCAAACAATTTGGGCAGAACTATGTAGCATAAAGAAAATGGAGAAGGCAAAGGTGAGTATGTTTTCAGTCAGTGTTGTTATTCTCCCCATATTTGCCATGGTATCTGTTGTTACTTTCTTGAGTCTTATCCAGAACTATGTATGCTATTCAGTCAGCATCTTTGAGTCGGTGCAAGCTGTCCGTATGGGAGGGGTTTGCAACGATTCTTCTCTTGAGTGAGAAATACCCAACTATACCTGCTTCATCACATCCTTTACTTTTTGAGAAGCTCATGAACCGAGGCTTTTGTAGTGAATCTACAGAATTATAGAGGTGGATTGCTTTGTTTGTGAAACTACTGATAATTCTTTGCATGCTTTAAATGACTTTGAGAATCAAGAGGAAGGACTTGCTATACGCATAGCTGCTGAGGTAGTTTAACTTTGATACACATTGACCATATCAATGACGCAAACTATACTGTTCTTTGGGGTAACATTTATCATTGGAACTCAGGTTAAAATCCTCCTTTATCTGTCTTCCTATGGCTGTTCTAGACTTTTTTGGGATTGGGGTAAACAGAAACACAATTTTGTAGACTTGCATCCTTCAAGTCACAGATATATGCTTTCAGATCTGCCATGAGATATATTGGTGAAAACTTAATAATTAAATTAATGCTATCATTACAAAAACCATGATTACGAATTTCTGTAACTGTACAAGGAAATTGATGAGGCTGGTATATAACTATATCTATCTCATGTCTGATACGAAATGTTTATATTTTGGAGTCTGATTCTTAATTGAGCAGCCTTTCAGATCCTAACATACCATTACAGGCAGCAAGCGTATCACAATTTTCATTTATCTATTTCTTTGAATTTATTTAATTATTAGCAATTTTTTAATTCTCCCCATCTCACATATAATCTTATCCGTCTTACATTTGTTATTCAGGTTGTTGGTACGGTAGGCTATGCAGCCCCTGAATATGTTCAAACAGGAAGGCTAACTGCTAAAAGTGATGTTTGGAGCTTTGGGGTTTTTCTCTACGAGCTAATCACAGGAAGACGAACAGTGGAGAGAAATTTACCTCGAAGTGAGCAGAAGCTTTTGGAATGGATTAGACCTTATGTTTCAGATTCAAAGAAATTTCACCTTATCATTGACCCGCAGCTCAAAGGACAACACTGCATCAAGTCAGCCCTGAAACTTTCCTTACTTACCAACAAGTGCCTAATGAAGCAACCCAAGTCACGACCTAAAATGAGTGAGGTCGTAGCAATGCTTGGAATCATCATTAGTCAGACATCACCACAGGAGCAAGTAGCTTCTGAACCTTTCATTTATTCTCCTTCTTTATTTCCTAAATACTGCCTATTCTCACCTTGATCACTGTGGTTGTTTAATTATAGTGTGTAGTGCATTCATAGTTAAATAGTTAAGAATTCTGTCTTGCTTGCTGACTGTATTGTATAGTTATGTTGGGTAGTTATGCCAGTTCTGTCTTCAGTAATATATGGGAATGATCTGATGAGAATGGTTACTTTAACATTTCTGGGATTTGATCGACTTCAAGCCAAACTAAGTAATGTCGCAAATTATAACAGGAAAAGTTTGTGATGACAAGATTGAGTTTGTGGTGCTTTGAAATCAGGGGAATTTTTGGTGGTCACTGGCTTCAATGCGGAGAATGAGATGGCTAATAATCTTATGGCTAATAATCTTACATCCATGGAGTTTTTATTACCTAAATGATCAACCTACATGTCACTGCAATTCCAAAGCGATTTCAACTGTGGCTTTCCCATGAATTGTTAAGTGGTATTAGAAAACTTTTAGTATTAGGTTTGTCTGTGGTGTCATATATCGTTGCACATGTCTGATATTGCACTTGTTTATCAATTCTGATATTGCACAGCCAGACAGGCGATTCTCTAACAATTGTCGTATTCGATTTCAGGTTGTTTACTCCATACGATTTGAAGATTGTACTTCTGAGAAGACAGTTATCAAATATATGACGCATGGAATGTTATTGCTGGAGTTTCTAGGGGAACCTTGACCTATCAAGTTACAGGTAGCACGTCACCCGACTAGAGATGAGCAATAACATAGAAAATGATTAAACACAAGTTATCTCCTAATTACTACTAAAAGAGTGAAATCTGTAATGGCTTTGGAGATGTTAAAATTATATTCATTTATTGGTATATATTTTGTGGATGTAGTAATTTGAAATTGTAAACGAATGGTATTATTGGGATGTATTTTGAATGGTTGATACATTTTGGCTTTAAATTTAAATGAGAATTTAGATCTTTTAGCTATATATCATGACATTAGCATACTGCAGGTGCTTTGGTAATATAGGTGAATCACAACTTTTTTTTCTTTATCTACAATATTTTAAAAATGTTGTATAAATTGGTTAAAACCGTTGTCTGATATATTAAACTACAATGTTTTTATCCAGAAAACGTTGTGGAATCATACATTCTACAACGTTTTTAAGCATCTGTTAATTTATGAAAAACAAATCTACAACGTTTTTTTCTTACAAACGTTGTGTAATGTGCTTAACTACAACGTTTTAAAAATGTTGTGTAAGGGTGTCAAATAGATAACACCCTTAACCACGACGTTTTTCTGATTGAAACCACAACGTTTTTTTCGCGTTATCTATTTACTGTTTTGTAGTAGTGTTGTTATTTAGATATATTTTTCATAACATCTATTAATTTGCTCTCGATTTCTATGATTAGATATTAATATCATTCATACCTAATTAGTCTAACAACATGTTGAGATTAGACTTCATATGATTAGATTGAATGTTAAGCTTCTTTATTATTTAAAAAACTCATATTTTAATAGCTCAAGTCTCATATAATTCTGAAATTTTGTATAAAAATTAAAATGGGTTTAAAATGTACAAGACACGATCTAAGCTCAAACTAAAATAGTAATGTACAACGAGAGATGAGTGCATTTATTCACATTTTAGAAACTAAAATAGTAATGACATAAGGAATTGACATGGGACACATATATTCTCAACATAAGATGGTAGCACACAGAAATTAACCATCACACACACATAGAAATATATATACTATGTACATAACAATACGTTATAGAATGGTACGTAGATTTATCTCTATGTACATAACAATAATACAGATATGTACAAAATATCAAACAATAAGCAAAATAAAAAGGCAAGATTTTTATTTTTTTTACAAATCCTACAAAACAGAAAACAGAATGCAAGACCAACCTGGGATTCAGGCTCCAAAACCCACTTAACATTCTCAACTTTTTAATTTGAAGAATAACACAATGCCCAAAAGTTTTCATACTTTGATTTAAAGAAGCTAAACACAAGCACTGTACTTTGGATTTTGACGAAAAAAATTGGGAAATTTACCAAACTTAGACAAGCACTGTCAATACCAATATAAATCAAATAATATAGACGAGGTATAACAAATAATGGACAGAGATAGTTGAACACAATATGCAATTTTCTTTCTTAGATGAAACGGACGAGGTATATTACTTTGTGAAAATCTAGTAGCAAAATCATCCCAAATCAGTATAAAAGCCATGAAATGACCATATCATTGCAGCGAATCCAATAATTAAGGTAAGGAGATGCATTAGCTAGCTTAGGGAGAGTACTGTTAACCATACCTAGGTACCCAAATTTAAATCGAAAACTCGAGAATGAAAGGCGAGGCGGCGTGACGGGGACTCGGCTACGAGGTGGTAGTGTGTAATCTAAGTCGGGCGACACACAGAATCAAGATGGACGACGGTGAGCTACTCGTATGGCGATGGCGGGAGGAAGAGGGAAAGAAGATTCGCGAGGGGGGGGGGAAGAAAAGGATAAGCGTAAAAATTAAAACCGATCTGTTATATAGGACTTATTCTCGACAGCATGGCCATCAATATTACTCCCGTCGCCAATGACCTAATATCGACGGTATAGTCCTGTCGCCAATGCTATAGTTTGTCGCCCTACACCCTTCCCGCGCGTGGGTAATGAAAAAGATGGCGCCATATGAGTAAAAACAAGTCATTGTCGACGACATACATTGACGATAGCTTGGCCGTCGCTATTGAGGTCATTCCCGATGGCTAGGCTCCCGTCGACATTAACCCCGTCGCCTATGACCCAGTTTTTTGTAGTGTAAGGTATTTGTTCATATTGTGTAAGTAAGACATGGACACGTATGTGTAAATAATATAAATAATTTATATATCGTGTAGTCTAGTTTATAATAATAACTAGTTACCATGTATATATGTGGATGAATAATGATACACCAAGTCTTTTGAAGCTAGTACACGAATTGGGAGACATCATAATATATATATATATATATATATATATATATATATATATATATATATATCACTACACCAAAAATGGCCTCTAGTGAAGGACAAATCTTTCACTAGAGGCTCTATATCTCTCATGTTGATTTATCATGATTTAAATATTTCCTTCACACGAGTGCCGTCGCATTAGACCTCCTCGCAATTGGGTATCCTTCGCTAAGTAGTAACTAAATATTTTTTGTGAAGGCTATATTGTGAATAACTTATTCCTTCACAAATTGTATTTAGTAATGGAATATCATTATTTAGTGAAAGATTGGTTTCCTTCATAAATAATATTTTAAGAAGGATTATTTAAAATTAGTGAATAACTTTATTCTCACAAATAATATATTGTGAAGAACAAATTTATTTAATGAGAGAAAATTTTCCTTCACTATTTATAAATTGAGAATGTATCTTCAAATTAGTGAGAAAATAATCCTTCACAAATTATAATTTTGTAAATAAAAATTATTTGCTAAATAATCAAAATTCATTACAAATTATAATTGATTTTCAAATCGATGATTTAATATTTATTATTATTATTATTATTAATCTCTATAATAAATATTAAATTTAATATTTCAAGTAAATAAAATAATATTGTCATATTTGTTTCAAACTAATTGATAAGCTAATGCATAAAGAGCTAATAAAATTAATAATCCACATATAAATAAATAATATTCGAGCCACGATAACTATAAAATTTGTTATTGTATCTTGGTCTCCTAAGGACCGTAGTACCTACAAAATTTATTAACTAACATAACCAAACTGAAAGAATAACAACGAACTAACTAGAATGAATAAAGTGTGTCATGTTACGTCCACTTCATCATCATTTTCTTTAAGAAAATCAAGGTTGGGCCTGTAAAGTTCATGCTGCAAGAGAAACACCGAAATTCAATTTTAATGAGATGAGGAATAGGAAAAGATGGTGAACTTAAATCGAGAGAGCGAGATTAATGAAGGATAAAACAAAATATAACTATGAGTAAATACCTCAATTGATTCATAGATGTTAAATGCCAACAATCGTGATTCTAACCTGTTTAAAAATAACACAAAAACCTCAGAAAAAACTGAAAGAAAATTGCAACACGATAATCAACAGAAATAAATAAGGAATCTCGTGAATAATAGCTCAACCACTTAGACAATTAGTCTCACAGAAATCTAACATACATTCATAAATAGCACTAGCTCTCACTTTCTCACTTTTTTAGGGTTCCTTCAATTTATATGTGCACGAGTTTTGCCACAATTTTAGGTTCTCAAAAATAAACTTAAGAAAAGATTATGAATTTAGCACCTAATAGAAAATTACACCAAGTCCTACCCCTAGTAGATTTATGAATTTGGCACCTAATATAAACTTATGAATTTAGCACTTAATAGAAACTTACGAAAAGATTTATTCTAAAAACACCAAGTCCTACCCCTAGTAGCTTCAGGTATAATCTTTTCCATGTAAAAGATGCTAATTTTTTAAGGAATGCAAAAAAAAAAAATATATCAACTAACGCGCGTGTTCTAATGACCAGTACAAACTGAACCCAACCTTGAGGGAGACAACATCAGTAGCAGATGCCTGGAGACTTATCTCATCACCCCCACCTTTGGTGGAATCCAGTAATTGTCTTTGCGTAATGTTCTCATTTAATGCTGGCATATTAGCTTGCTCTGTTCTCATTTTAGCTAACATGCCATGGAGCTCCTCATTTTGTTTCAGACAATCTTTCACCTGCATGAATTAAACATTGGGCAGATAATATATTCAAGAATGAAAATAGAAACACTCCACAGAACTCCTATAAAATTGATGGGACGTAAAAATTTAAAGATCTGCAAATCCCTACTAAATGCTTCATTGAATAAAATCATCGTTTGCATGGACTGGAACCCAGGCATCCATGATAGTAGTGCCACAAGGGCCATGACAATCACTCCAAACATTATATCATACAAGCGAGCCAAGGATACAATAGTTCCCCAAACCATAGTATTTTGCAAAAAGGGTCGCAGTACTTGGGCAATCAAAATAAACCCCCACCCTGTGGGAATAAATGCCAACAGACTCGTTAAAACATCTAGGAATTGAAAGTCTGTGAACTGGAGCAAGGCAATAATAAGAAGCACAACAACAATTATAAGGAGGAACTGAACCAATCGACAGTAGATATGTTCTTTTGCAGCATATCTGTCCCGGGCATATGCTACAGTAATATAAACTGTAAGAGCCACCACCACATAGATCCAGGAAAGCAAGTAAACAAAAATACTATTGTCCCCGTCATCAATATCCAGCTGGTATACAATCCCATACTGGAAAAAGAAAAAGTGGAGGTCTAAAATAATTTCCAAAACCTTTCCTCAAAGACCCATCGTCCTTAGATGGTCCTGCTCCTTATACCACCATTACAAAGAACAATAAGTTAAAGAAAACGACTCAAAACAGCTGATCCTGAAAAGTTACAGTTATTAAATGAACATGAAACAAAAGGTGTTTGCCCAAGTCTGAACTCTGAAGTACTTCATCAAATGGAAATATAGAAATATTAAGCACAGGTTACAACCTTTGAAAGTAAAAAAGTAGCCATTATGCAATTTAGAAATAAGTCAAATTCCAATTTAAAGCCATCATTAACAACATAATAATTCATAAGATGGAACAGCGGTAATGTCATGAACTAAGGTCATGGATAATTGTCATGTTTGTTTCAACTGGAAAAAAATAGTTTCTGCTAAAGTTAAAATAACTGGCAACTTATCGTTGAAATTATCAAGGAGTTCATAGTTAGCAAAACCTTGATGATGAAAGCTCATAAGCTCATCTAAAGCTCAACCTTGAGCTAAAAATTCAAGCCTAAACAAAGCCTAGAAATATTAAGCTTAAGCTGGCTATTAATTATTGGTGGTTTGCCTGCAGCAGCAACTAAAGCAAGGTAGGATTAAGTTTAGGGAATGCTATAGCTTCCAACAACTAATCCTAAAAAAACTCAAATTCATAATGCTGGAGAGTATGTAGTTTTTTTTTGTTTTGAGATTCATATACTAATTCTTTCTTGTTACAGATAATTTTCCTAGCATTTTCTTTGTTGGCATAATAAGGGATTGATGCAGGACAGGATTTTGAAGCTTGAATAAATAGGAAAAACAAGAAAATTGCAACTACTGTGAAGCTCCGCAGTCCTATGCTTAGAATCCTCAACCGCGGAAGAGTAAATTGATTGCAATCAATAAATAATCTGAATATAAATAATAAACTCTTTCCAACTTGTGGGGATTACATTGGTGATATAAGAAAGGTCCCAACTGATATACAAATTGAAACCTAAAACAGAATCAAACTCTAAAATAATAATAAAACCACTAACTACTGGGACTTTAAATAAATAATACTTTTAATAACTATCTTAATAATAACTAATGATTAGTTACAGAATAATTTCATCTTCAATATAAAAAGAACTTTCAGTTCTTTTATCTTTGTTGTCCCCATCATCTTGTATATAATATATTACTTACATGTGAATTGTAACATACTTAACACATGGATACGCAATGACTGATATGTGTGTATTAAATCTCAAATTGGACAAGTTGTAAACTTTAATAATTTTGTCCAACAAGAGCATTCAGATTCAACTTTCTACTAGCAATCCTCAACCTCATACTATTGCAATTTGCAAATGTTGCAGCATAACGAAAAATAGTTTGAAAAGAAAGAGCCATTAGACAGGGTTATAGGGCATACTGTCATTCTATTGGTTACTGTGTGATTGCGCATCTTTGAGAAAACCTGCCCTTTCCAATTGATGCCATTGCCAACATGAAAGCCGCCTCTTGAAACAACCTAAAAAGTTTCCCAACTTCATGTTCTAATCGCTCTATGGCTAAAACATTGATAAAATTTAAACAAAAAGTTTATATCAATTCCCCTCACTAGTAAGAAAGACACACGAGAGCTCACCTCTCTATACAAGTTAAAGAGATCAAGCCGTTTCGCATTGAGTATAACATATGGGAATTCGGCAAGTCCACCTTGAGGAATGAGACGAGTATGGCCTCTAAGGATTAGAAACTGCATTACATCCTTAAGAAACTCCTCCTGCGTCATCAACATGATGAAGCTGAAGTTCAGAATTACATGGATACATAAATCTAATCAAATGATATAGGGTTAAAGCCAAAACTTATTATTTCCATATACCCTTTCCCATATATATATATGAAAAAGGTAATCTAAGGCAACAATTCAATAATTTGTAAAGCCAGTTGTTCCTCGCAACTTCCTTTCCACTAGACCCTTTCAACAAATCCTTACTACCTTCAATAATAACCTTTCTGGGAAACCAGCTATTCAGCTCCACAGGCCAACAATACTCATCTGACATAATCATTCAATCATTTCAATAATTATTAGTCCCAATTATTTGACTTTTAGTTCAACATCTTATTATTTGGATATTTCAAATGAGTAGTCTGCATGTTCATCCAATATTTTTAACATGCATTCAAGTTTTTAACAAATTAACTTCCTTTTGTTTTTCCCCTTCATTCCTACTTCTTACCATATCTAAATTTTTTTGTTGTACTTTTATGGTGACAAATTTCAAGACACAAGTCTTTTCCTATGTACTCCAACACTGGGAAAAGCAGTTCTATTTCTGACATTTTGTTTTGGTTTGAAATTAAATTTCGTTCTAATCTAATATGCTTAAACTCTTTAATTAACATCATATGTAGTATATAAATCCATCCCAAGCCTTGGTTTCGTCTAATATTTTGTTTTTAATCAAAACAGTCCATTGGGAGATTTTATCAAATACTATGTGTGCAGTGTGCACTGTTTTGAAACCCTCGTGTCATAGCCATTTATTTGAGCTATCATCCCATTTTACCCTCCTTATAACACCACACCACCAAGCCTATACCCCCTTGCTTCTAATTCAGACCATAACAAGCAATTTCATAATCAAATTCATATATAAAACCAACTAATTAACAAACTAGTTAGTTTACTAACTTTTCAAAGTTTTAATTTCATATATCTCCAACATAACCCATACGAATAGCATCCCAATTTATATTGTTTATAAAATATAAACATATCCAATACCCACCTTAATTAGCTTACCAAATTAAATTGTTTTTTAATTCTCAATTTGAAACTAACCAACTTCATTTGCATAAAAACATAATTAGTTTACCTTTGCTTGCTTGCAAAATTTGATTGTAATTCAACTCCTTGTATGCTTAAATCCTTCTTTTCTTTTTATTGTTTCTGTGTTTTGCAGGAAGCATGTTTGCATATGCAATTTCCTAGGGTGCCTAGTTGTTAATCTTTATATGAAGTGGTAACAAGTATTAAAGAAAATACCTTCGAACAAATAAATCATACAAATCATTTCAGTAAGTACTGAACAAAGTTGTTGAAAAAAAATGTAGCGAACCGCATTTTCTGAGTAAATAAAATAAGATTTTACTGTAGTAATCTGTAGTAATTTTTTTTTATATACTTTGGTATGTGTTATTATATTATTATGTGCACTGTATTACGTGATGAGATGTTTTGTCATGTATAATAATTAATATTTATTATATTTATTAAATACCCTCTATTTTGATGGAAATGATGTATGGATATTTTATTCAAAATTTTGGTAATGCATTTTAGTGTGTCCGAAATATGTTATAGGTGGTACACTAAGTGCAGTAGGAGAAGTAAATTTTATTTTCTTGCCAAACGCAGCCTTATGAATTAACATCATTAGTAAATGAAACTCAGTTTATTATAGTATACGTGGCTGTTAAAAACAAGAGATAATCTATTAGCTTAGCAGTGTCTTGGGTAATTATTCCATAACTTAGCTCTACACCTCAGCTTGCCTATAACGTGTTTAGCAAAGCCGACTTTTATAAAACAGCTTCACATTGTATCGACCGCTTTTTTCTTAAGCCACACAGAAGTGATAGGAAAATATTGAAACTCTGTAATTTTTACGAGCTGGGAGTTGTGAGTTGAGCGGGAACTTATCAAGCGGGAGGTATGAATTTAATAATTGTACTTTTAATTCTTCCTCTTATCTTTTCTGTTAAAATTGAAGGTTGTCAATTGTTTTGTTTAAACCGGAGTGAAATCTAGGAGATATTATATAGTGGTGTTATGTTTGAAATCTATGTTCAGTTTATATTGCAACAATTTGAGTCTAGTGTGATAGTATAATATTAGCATAAACTAATTAGTTGCTAATTCATTGAATATATATGATTTTGGTTGAGTTTGATTGTTATAGATCTAATTTAGGAATAAGGAGATAAGTGGTTGTGGAGTAATAAGGAAGTTAATCGGAGTTTAAAGAAAATAAATAGCTAAGACATGGGTGTTGCAAAACAAAGGCTCAGAAAAGTGTTTGATAAAAGTCATCAATGAACTGCTTTTGCTTAATAATTGTTTATTCTATTTGAGAATTAAAGCATGGGTAATATATATATGTCATGCTTGAGGGTAAGTAAAGTGTCAGACCTTGTTAAATGGAATGAAAACTATTTTTTTAAGCTAAGACAAAAAGGGATTTTGGTATGACAACCTATGTTGGCAAACCGCTTGGGCGACTTAAGATGTTGAATTTGAGAACTTAGTATGTTTTATTATTTGGTTGCTATTACATCTAAAATCTCATCGAACTTTTTAATAAAATAAAAAAAAATAAAGCAAGTGTAACAAAGGAAATGTAGCAATCAAAAGAAATTTGGGAAGGTTTGGGTTTGGTAAAAATTCCGCAGTAACAACAAGAAGTAGCGCCAAATTGTCTTCATTGTGTCAGCAGAGCTACCAACCAAAGGTGGCACCAATTTGTTTTGCATACTAAAGGTAATGATGTAATTTGCAAGTTATTTGAAGCATGGGTGCAATATTTTACCTCTCTAATAAAGGGTGTAAATAACTTACCAATAGAAAGTAAAAAATGGCATTAATTAAGAATGAAGTCTGTCCGCCTGCGGGCAAAGAAGTAGAAGTCGAAAATCTGATCCGGTGGGGAGTCCTTTATTGAACTCTTACCTAGTGTAGTTAAATTTCTAAGATAGCTAACTTGTGACGCCCCCAAAATAGGTATACATCACCCATTCTGAGTTGTCAATACATGGTACAGAAACAACTACAACTTTATTATTACAACAGTAAAACTGTGAGTTTAAATACAAATATTATCTTCTAGACAATATTTAAACTCAAATAAATCCTCATCACATTTATTGATACATTATTTTACAAAAATGGTGAGGACTACTAAACAATCCTTTCTAAAACCTTCATTCCATACCCCGACTGCATTTCGCTATATTCTCGCCTCCCCGAGAAGAATGGAACAAAAAGGAAAAAAGGGTGAGCTCAACTAGCTCAAGAAAGAATATTATGACTAAGATAATATACAACAAATTATCGTTAGTCTTCAACAGGAAAAAATTTAATGAATACAATAGACAACAAGTTTCGGATCAATATTCATCGCAATGAAATAATAATTCATAGAAGAGTTACGTAGAGAATGAAATCTACTATAATCTATGAATTTAACAAATAATCATCAATATTTTATCCTCGTAACATCAATCAATATTCATCTCAAATCAAACATTCATCTTTGCACTACAAAGCCAAAGATATTCATCACTCGGTCCATGTTCATCTCAACACTGCTCATCTTTTGCACTATAGGCCAAAGATATTCATCATTAATTCATGTTCATTTAAACACTGCTCATCTTTGCACTACTGTGCCAAAGATATTCTTCGAAATCATTCATCTTTCCACTACAGCCAAAGATATTCAATAATATCATCATTTAAGATCAAGATGATGAAAATATTTTTAAAGAACGAATCCAAAGTGAAACAAAATGACAAGGATTAAGGATTAATGATTCGTACTTTGTTTTATCCATGTCCAACAATACCTCAAAAATAATCATAGTGGTGTAAAATTCAAGAATGATCAAAAACATGGATACAATCAAAGCTAGTATCCGTAATAGATATTTTGACTAAAAAAAGAAATTTTATTTTTCGATGAATAGTGCCAGATACGTGAATAATGCCATATACGTGAATAGTGCCGTGATACGTGAATAAGAACTCGACACCAAAAGATAGAAATTCCACAAAAAAATATTTTCACGCTTCATGAATAGTACTGTGAATAGTAACTCGTGAATAGTAACTCATGAATAGTAACTCGTGAATAAGAACTCATGAATAGTAACCCCTATATGAAAAAGTTCCAAATTTGATAAAAACCTCGGATCAACATTTCAAAGATAATGATATTGAAGAAATAATATCATTACGAAAAAAATAATATTCCTTACCTCAAAGAATCAAGATTTCTAAGGAAAGGCTCAAGTGATGCCGAATGAAACTTGTATCAACAAAGAACTCTCAAAGTATCTAAATACTCACAAAATACGCCTAATAATATAGAGAGAGAGAGAGAAACTTTGTTTCGGTGTGATTTTCAATTCTAACTTAGCCCTCTATTTATAGAAAAATGTTAGCCGTAAGCAGCATTTGACTGCTTTACCGATGGCTTTACCTCGCTACTATTGCCACCCACCACATTTGAAATAAAATTCAGCATATTTCTTCACCAACCACAAGTGGGGCCCACTCAATTCTAGAATTTTCCACCAAAATCAATTATAAACCTAATTTCCGAATCAGACACCTCTTAAAATTCATAACAAATCATTCGTGAATTTTTTAACGGTTCAAAATTTGTGGACATATACTCAACTTATGTATGTATAACATACCCAAAAATTACCACAATCCAACGATCGGATTAAAAATTATAACCCCCGCAATATATCTCAAAACCCCTGATTTAATTTTTAATACCTCCAATCCGATAAAATACTGATAAAACACCTCAACAAAATTTCTTCATTTATAACCACATAAATAAATCCATCATTTATATCCACATAAAATAAATATTTCTTTATCATATGAATCAATAATTAATTATTCACAAATAATATTACGAGAATCACAATTATGATGACCAGCCGCTCTCTGTGAAAGAGGGGGCTTTCCGATAAGGATTTCTCCTTCTTGGCGCGCAATTAGGTGACCAAACCTCTCCTCGATGTAACTTTCTAGACATTGCCAATAATGCTATCTAATAATATTATTCAAATAATATGAATTATTGATCCGATAATGGAGATAATGTGCAAGGACAATTATTGAACAAAGAATAATATAAAATATCAACGCAAAGAATTATCAATCAATAAAATAAAATATCAATGATAACTTACCGTGAAAATTATCGAGTAAAGCCTTCTTCACGTAAGGATCAATAATTCAACAATTAAATCAAATACCGCAGTGCCATCTTAAGCAACCACGCCAGACATCGTATTTTAACC
Organism: Panax quinquefolius; assembly: GCA_020205615.1. Taxonomy (NCBI): domain Eukaryota; kingdom Viridiplantae; phylum Streptophyta; class Magnoliopsida; order Apiales; family Araliaceae; genus Panax; species Panax quinquefolius. The sequence continues at coordinate 92,148,508 of CM035174.1, read as the reverse complement.
ACCGGGTATTCCAACGCCTTTTATCAGAACAACTATGCCGTTATTTTTAACCAACTTATATTTATCGCTTTCTTCATCCAATCGCTTTCCGTTATGGGGCCCATACACATGGTCGCTACAAGTGCCTCTTTATAATTAAGATATACATATATTCATTTAACCTTAACTATCCACATTAATCAAATCAACCCTCATTAATGGGGCCCACATGGTGTAATATTCCATAACATAATATTCTTTTAACAGATTAAAACATAAATAATTTTGCTAATTTATGTTTAACAAACATATGCTAATAATCAAATCAAGTACTAGGCATTAAGCAACTAAGGAAATTCCTTTTAGTAAGAAGAAGAAGCCGTGTGGTTCTATTTTTAAGTAACTCACGCAAAATTCGTGACGATAACGTTAGGTAAAACAAAATGTGACAATTTTGGAGCAACTCGACTTATATTAGAACTGCTGCACATTTGCAACTAAATAATTATTAACGACCACTAATGCAATGTGAAGCCACACTAAAATCCCACAAAGTCAAATATAATTGACTAATATCATGAAGAAAAGAAATGCTAAGAGTCATTGGTTTATTTAAGTGAGCTACTAGACTCACTTAGCTAAATAGAGAAAACAAAAGGAAAATTTAGTCTCAGTGTAGTAAAATGGTAAGAGGTTACTAAACCAAATTAAATTATACAAAAGAATTGTGGGAGCAACAATAAAGGCTGCAAGATAGATTTGGCCAAGGAGGGCTGTTTTGACATAACTAAGAAACGCAATAAGTTTAAACAAATAGTTTGGCAATATAATTTGCAAAGCAAATTGGGAACTACAAGTTCTACCTTTTGATAAACAATCATACCTAATACATGAAATACCTTAGGTATTCACCTTGAATACCTAAATATAAGAAAAATTACAAAGTATACTTATGACAAATGAAGTAAGTAAAAGAAATATGAACTAAACTCAATGAATGTAAAATTATATTAGACCCATAAAAGAAAGAAAAAAGGCTATTGTAAGAACATGATTGAGATATTTGAAAATGTAAATAAATATCTCACGTATGAGAATATAAACTAAAAAACATGATCATTTGTGATTATGTGATATGTGAACATATAAGCTATATGATTTGTCCATTTGGCTGATATGCTTATGAATGCAAATAATTATGTAGGATCTGTGAGAATACACAAGTTAAGCTAAATTTTATCAATAGTCTACAAACAAGGCAAGTATCTAAATCTTACTCTTTATTGAGCAAGTATTTTGAGATTATTCATATGTTGACAGGTTCTCTAATTTCTGAACTGTCTTTCATTATTTATGAATATTATAAGATTGAATAATCTTTTATTCCAATCGACTTCAAAAGATTGGGTATTATCTATTATCTTATGATATTCAATATACATGAGTAAAATGCAAAGAAGTCTGAGCCATTCCTTCTGGCCAGACACAGCTGTGAAATATTTCAATTTCTTTATATTAAGTCTTGAAATATTATCGTGCCATGATTTAAGCTTTCCAGCTATATTGTTGTAGTTGGAATCTAAAACTGAGAATGAACATACCCTTAAATGGGATATTTTTATTGCACTCTGGGAGTGGTGATGTAGAACATGAAAATTGTTCTGAAAAAGATAGTATTGATCAATACAGGGCATAAAGGGCTGATCACCCTACGTGCTAGTAAGTTAAGACGGTTCATCTAATAATATTTCTGATTGAACCTTTTCAAGAAAAGAAAAATATGTTCATGGTCTTAAAACCTCTCAGTTACTCAATGTTATGATATTCCAGAATTGCAAATGATTCAAGATTTATTGCTTTACAGTTTTGATTCACTGTCAAAGCATACTTCAAAGAAAACATTTATTTCTTGTTAAACTTTAAAGAATGCTATTACTTGTTGAGCAATTAAATGCTCATACTTGTTTTATTAAATGTTTTCAAATGAAAGCGCACTTCGGCGTAAAGGGTCTCGGAAAAGACAAGGAAAAGGAAAAATAGGAGAATAGTCAAGAGTGTTGTAATAGATAGTTTTCATGTTTGTAAATATTAAACTATCATGTAATAAACGCTTAAAGGTTTGTGTACCTGGGATTAGAAGAATTTTGATGTAATAACTTTATTAAGTTTATGTTTATTATATACTAGAAGTTTTATATCGTGAGCACTGAATAAGGGTTTCAAGTACCCGAATTTGGGGGCGTCACAGGTTGGTATCAAAGCTTTAAGTTAGAAGCCTTAGGATGGGAACCTGGGGTTATAACTTTAAGTTAGGGCGACAGACATGAAATAAATAACTCATATAGAGTTGCAAGAAAGTGAACTGTGGAAGTTCATATAAAATAATTTAAAAATAACTGTTATTTGTTATTTGTTATATAACTTGTATTATGTATTAATCAAGTTATTTGTTTATGTGTAGGATGGCAGAGGTTCAGGAGGAATTAGTTTTTATTGAGGAGCAGATCGCTCCCACCACCAAGAGTCTCCCAAAGGTAAGTGATGATAGATTTAGATCCGAACCTCATGTAAGAAGAGGAGGATCCAGAGGAGGAAATGCATGAGGTACCAGATGATGGGCCTCAACAGAACGAAATGGAAGAGGCAATGATACAGCTAGGAGCAATGATCCATTATTTGATGGATCAAAATAATGAATTGTTAGCCGACTCGGATATCTCGAAGATAAGGTCCGTAATCGGGAAGAATAGATCCGTGGATCGCATGAAGAACGACATGGAATGGAAAATATTATGACAGCCTCTAATGATTATATTCACCATTTAGAGGGTCGGTTGGATGAGTGCAAAAGACAAAAGGAAATGATGAATTTTGTATATATTCATTCCATGGAAAGGGTCCAGATAGCTGTCTGGAATCACCCCCAGGAGCTAGGACAGACTAGATATTCTATTTCGCGAGCCAGAGTTATGGCTATTACTGAAGAGGAACGCGTGCGTTCCATCACCCCAGTGCGGGATAGGGATATTTGAGTGTCAGTCTGGAGATGTTTATGGCATGTATGTCTATGATAATGTAAATACTATAAATGGGTTTGTATGTGTAGGATGTAAAAGTATCCCACTTTTGGTAGCTCTATGGGGATATCTTTTGGGGAATCCTAACCTGAAAATGGTTAAGGGTTAGTATATGTAAATCTTTTGCTAGCAATGTTATGTACATTGTAAATGTGAATATGTAATAGCCAGAAAAGCTAACAGGGATAGAAATGATCAAGGCAATGTAAGAACATGTTTAGTATATAATAATATTAAATATGTTTGTTATGAATGTAATTGTTTTACATTTTGTATGAATGTTCAAGAAATTAATGGTTTTATAATATACATATTATTAAACAGATATAAAATGCCACCTAGAATTAGAGGAGGAAGAGTACCTAGGGTACGAAGAAATGCTAATGTGGAACCTAACACTGAGAATAGAAACGAAGAGGTTCATAACGAAAATGAAAACAGGAATGAAGCCCAAGAGAATCCTATGCAGCAATTTGCACGTTTTATGATGGAAGCTTTTCAGAACAGGAATGCTCCACCACCAGATGCGAATGTTCCACCACCACCACCAGTTGTTCACAGGGCTAGCTTCAAAGATTTTAAAAGTGTAGGACCTCCTGAGTTTAGAGGGACTACCGAACCAATTGAGGCTCAGTCGTGGATACAAGAAATGGAGAAAGCCTTTGAGATAACCAGAGTAAGTAAAGAGCAGAAAACTTTATTTGCTGCCTATATGCTGAAAGGGGAAGCAAATTTTTGGTGGGAAGCGAATAAAACCAGAGCCGGTACAGGTGTAATAAGGTGGTCCAAATTTAAGAAACTTTTCTTTGAAAATTACTTCCCTCCTGGAATGCAAAGCAGAATGGAAGTCCGATTCCTTGACCTTAAACAAGGTGATATGACTGTATCTGAGTATGCTGCCAAGTTCAATGAGTTGGCACGATTCGCTCCACATCAAGTGAATACAGAAGAACGAAAAGCGAGACGGTTTGAGTTAGGCTTGAAGCCTTGGATCTATAATAGGTTGTCAGTCTTACAGATTGGAACTTTTGCCGCACTCCTTGAGAAGGCAATAATAGCAGAAAGTGGTAGTGAATCAGGAGGTAAGTATAACAAGGATAAGAAGAATAAAGGACAGTTTGAAGGATTGGTTAAACCAGAGGGTATTAGTAAGTGGAATAAGAAAAGGAAATGGAATAATGTTGGAAGCACGAGTAGTGTTCAAGGGGGACAACCAAAGAAGAAAATTGAAGCGTGCAAGAAGTGTGGAAAGAATCATCTGGGCATTTGTCTAAAGGGACAGATGGTGTGTTACAAGTGTGGACAGGAGGGACACATTTCTCCTAACTGTCCAAATCCAAAGAAAAATTCTGGGTGTTATGTTTGTGGATCAATGGATCACTTTGCCAGAAATTGTCCGAAGAAAGGAGCAGAGGGAGGAAGCAGTGGTAAAGGAAACAGTGGCACTAAAGCACTTACAATTGGCACAGCTACACCAAGCAAGCCCACTGCTAGAACGTTCAATATGACGGCAAAAGATGCGGTAACATCTAAGGATGTGGTTTCAGGTATTGTCCCGATCAACAATATTAATGCTTATGTATTATTTGATTCTGGGGCAACCTGTTCTTTTGTATCACATGAATTCGCTAAGTGCATAGAAATGCCCTTATTAAATTTAGAAATACCCATGGTTATAGAAGTGGCTAATAAGGAAGTGATTCATGTAGAGCATGTCTATAAGGATTGTTGCGTTAAGATAGGAGAACGTGAACTTACAGTAGATCTAATTCCGATACAACTCGGGGAATTTGATGTTATTTTGGGAATGGATTGGTTGTTTAAACATGGAGCAACCATCGATTGCCAAAGAAAATCTGTGAGTTTTAAACCTACAAAGCAACCGAAGATCGTGTTTTACGGCAGTAAATCACCAAAGCAGTCGCGATGCTTAACAATGATGCAAGCAAAGAAGTTGTTACAAAAAGGTTGTATGGGTTATCTCGCATATGTGGTAGACACTCAACAAGAAGGAGCAAGAATAGAAGACATTATGATAGTAAATGAGTTTGTAGATGTTTTCCCTGATGAGTTACCAGGCCTTCCGCCAGACAGGGAAATAGAATTTGTTATTGATTTGGTATCTGGTACGACACCAATTTCAAAAGCACCGTACAGAATGGCTCCGGTAGAAATGAAGGAATTGATGATACAGTTGCAGGAATTGCTGGATAAGAAATACATTCGACCCAGTACATCTCCTTGGGGAGCACCTGTGTTGTTTGTAAAGAAGAAAGATGGATCGTTAAGACTTTGTATTGACTACAGAGAGTTGAACAAAGTGACAATCAAGAATAAATATCCTTTGCCCAGGATCGACGATCTTTTTGATCAACTGAAAGGGGCGAAATATTTTTCAAAAATAGATTTGAGAACTGGATACCATCAGTTGAAGGTAAGGGATGAAGATGTTTCAAAGACAGCATTCCGAACTCGTTATGGTCATTACGAGTTTTTGGTTATGTCTTTTGGATTAACGAATGCACCGGCTGCATTCATGGATATGATGAATAGAATATTCAAACCATACTTGGATAAGTTTGTGGTAGTATTCATTGATGATATTCTGATTTATTCCAAAACACAGAATGATCATGCTGACCATTTGAGAATAGTGTTAGAAACACTAAGAAAGGAAAAGTTATATGCAAAATTCAATAAGTGTGAATTTTGGCTAGAAAGAGTTCAATTTTTGGGTCACGTGATTGACAAAGATGGATTATCTGTGGATCCAAATAAAGTAAAAGCGATTATGAATCGGGAGCGACCAAAGACGCCATCGAAGTGCGTAGCTTCTTAGGTTTACGGGATATTATCGAAGATTCATTCAAGATTTTTCAAAGATAGCCACCCCGTTAACTAACCTGATAAGGAAGACAGTTAAATTTGTATGGAATGAGAAATGTGAAGAAAGTTTTCAAGAACTCAAGAAAAGATTGAGTAATGCTCCAGTGTTGACTTTACCCGATGAAACAGGGAATTTCGTGGTATATAGTGACGCATCACATAAAGGCTTAGGGTGTGTCCTTATGCAGCATGGCAAGGTTATTGCATATGCATCACGACGCGCTTAAAGGATTATGAGAAAGGGTATCCTACTCATGATTTAGAATTGGCAGCCGTGGTGTTTGCTTTAAAAATTTGGAGGCACTATTTGTATGGAGAAAAATGTGAAATATATACAGATCATAAAAGTCTGAAATATATTTTCACACAGAAAGAGCTCAACATGAGACAAAGAAGATGGCTGGAATTGATTAAGGATTATGATTGTGAAATCCTTTATCACCCGTAAAGCAAATGTGGTAGCTGATGCCTTAAGCGTAAAAAGGTCGCGAGAAATGATGTTATTGATGTTTCAAGATGAGTTAGTAACAGCAATGGAAAGAATAGAGTTGGAAGTGAAACTTCCACAAGAATCAAATGAAAAGTTGTATTTAATAGAGACTTGCTCAACTCTTTTGGATAGAATCAAGGAAGCGCAATTTAAAGATAGGGAATGTGAGAAATTGAAAGAGAAAATCTCATCAGGAAAAGAAGGAAAGTTTAATATCGATAAGGATGGGATTATTAGATTTGAAGGAAGAATTTGGGTTCCGATAGAACTGGAACTGAAAGAAGAAATACTACAAGAAGCTCATTGTTCAAGATACACAATTCATCCTGGCAGTACCAAAATGTATCAAGACCTCCGACAACACTTCTGGTGGCATAGTATGAAACGCGAGGTTGCAGAGTATGTTAGTAGATGTTTAACTTGTCAACGAGTGAAAGCTGAACATCAGAAACCTAGTGGTCTTTTACAGCCATTGGAAATTCCTGAATGGAAATGGGAGCATATCACAATGGATTTTGTGGTAGGACTCCCGAGGACGCAAAAGGGATTTGATGCGATTTGGGTTATAGTTGATCGATTAACAAAATCGGCACACTTTTTGCCAATTAAGATCAGATATAATCTAGACCAGTTAGCTAATCTCTACATTAAGGAGATTATTTCCCGACATGGAGTGCCAGTATCCATCGTTTCGGACAGAGATCCAAGATTTACTTCAAATTTTTGGAAAAGTTTACAAGAACATCCGGGGACACAGCTAAGATTAAGTCTGACTTATCATCCACGCATGATGGATGGATGATCGAGAGAACAATCTGAGACTGGAGGATATATGCTACGTGCATGTATTATGGACTTCAAGGGAAGTTGGGACGATCACTTATCTCTGATAGAATTTGCATACAACAACAGCTATCACGCTAGTATAGGCATGCCGCCTTATGAAGCGTTGTATGGAAGAAAATGCAGAACACCTTTGTGTTGGGATGAAGTGGGCGAACGTCGTCTATTAGGTCCCGAACTGGTACAACAAACTGCAGAAGTAATTAAGTTGATACGAATGCGATTAATAGCTGCTCAAGATCGCCAGAAGAAGTATGCAGATTTGCACAGACAGAAAAGAGATTTTGAAATTGGATCGCATGTGTTTCTGAAAGTATCCCCCTGGAAAGGGAAGGTACGTTTTGGAAAGAAAGGAAAATTGAGTCCTCGTTTTATAGGACCGTTTGAAGTCTTGAGAAAAGTGGGAGAGGTAGCTTATGAAGTAGCTTTACCTCCGGAACTAGAACATGTTCATAATGTATTTCACGTGTCAGTTTTACGACTATACAAGCCAGATTATAAACATGTGATCGAATATGAGCCTATCCAATTCGAGAAAGATTTAACCTACGAAGAGATTCCTGTGCAAATATTGGATAGGAAAGAGCAAATTTTGCGGAATAAGACAATACCTTCAGTAAAGGTATTGTGGAGAAACCACAACATTGAAGAAGCAACGTGGGAATTAGAAGAAAGAATGAAAAAGAATTATCCGCATTTGTTCTGCATCAGACTTTTACGATTCCGAGGACGAAATCTTTATAAGGGAGGGAAAATGTAGCGAACCGCATTTTTTGAGTAAATAAAATAAGATTTTACTTTAGTAATCTGTAGTAATTTTTTTTATATACTTTGGTATGTGTTATTATATTATTATGTGCACTGTATTACGTGATGAGATGTTTTGTCATGTATAATAATTAATATTTATTATATTTATTAAATACCCTCTATTTTGATGGAAATGATGTATGGATATTTTATTCAAAATTTTGGTAATGCATTTTAGTGTGTCCGAAATATGTTATAGGTGGTACACTAATTGCAGTAGGAGAAGAAAATTTTATTTTCTTGCCAAACGCAGCCTTATGAATTAACATCATTAGTAAATGAAACTCAGTTTATTATAGTATACGTGGCTGTTAAAAACAAGAGATAATCTATTAGCTTAGCAGGTGCTGGCAATTATTCCATAACTTAGCTCTACACCTCAGTTGCCTATAACGTGTTTAGCAAAGCCAGACTTCTTATAAAATAGAGCTTCACATTGTATCGATCAGTTTCTTTCTTAAGCCACACAGAAGTGATAGGAAAATATTGAAACTCTGTAATTTTTACGAGCTGGGAGTTGTGAGTTGAGCGGGAACTTATCAAGCGGGAGGTATGAATTTAATAATTGTACTTTTAATTCTTCCTCTTATCTTTTCTGTTAAAATTGAAGGTTGTCAATTGGTTTGTTTAAACCGTAGTGAAATCTAGGAGATATTATATAGTGGTGTTATGTTTGAAATCTATGTTCAGGTTATATATTGCAAATTTTTGAGTCTAATAGTGTGATAGTATAATATTAGCATAAACTAATTAGTTGCTAATTCATTGAATATATATGATTTTGGTTGAGTTTGATTGTTATAGACTGAATTTAGGAATAAGGAGATAAGTGGTTGTGGAGTAATAAGGAAGTTAATCGGGAGTTTAAAGAAAATAAATAGCTAAGACATGGGTGTTGCAAAATAGTGCCTGTAAAGTGTTTGATAAAATTCATCAATGAACTGTTTTGCTTAATAATTGTTTATTCGGTAGAATTAAAGCATGGGTAATATATATATGTCATGCTTGAGGGTAAGTAAAGTGTTGTACCTTGTTAAATGGAATGAAAACTATTTTTTTTTAAGCTAAGACAAAAAAGGGGATTTTGGTATGACAACCTATGTTGTAAACCTGTTTTAAATGACTTAAGATGTTGAATTTGAGAACTTAGTATGTTTTATTATTTGGTTGCTATTACATCTAAAATCTCTTCGAACTTTGTTGCAATAAAAAAAAAAAAAATAGCAAGTGTAACAAAGGAAATGTAGCAATCAAAAGAAGGGGCTGGGAGGTTTTGTTTTGGCCGGGCTGCTGCAGTAACAGATAGCTAGCGCCAAATAACAGTGTTTCATTGTCTTCACAGAGCAGTCCAACCAAAGTGGCACCAATTTGGTTTGCATACTAAAGGTAATGACAAGAATTTGCAAGTTATTTGAAGCATGGGTGCAATATTTTACCTCTCTAATAAAGGGTGTAAATAACTTACCAATAGAAAGTAAAAAAATGGCATTAATTAAAACAGTCTGCTGCGTGGTGGCAGCAAGCAGTGGTAATCTACATCCCGGGTGGGGAGTCCTTTATTGAACTCTTACCTAGTGTAGTTAAATTTCTAAGATAGCTAACTTGTGCCTCTTTATAATTAAGATATACATATCAGCTATGTAATATTCCATAACATAATGCTAATGATTAAAACAAAATGCTAATAACAAAGACAGCAAATGCACAGCATTAAGCAACTAATGAGTAGTAAGAAGAAGCCGGTGGTTCTATTTTGTAACTCACGCAAAACGTGACGATATAACGTTAGGTAACTCACGTGACAATTTTGGAGCAATGACTTATATTAGAATCTACTTTGCACATTTGCATAAATAATTATTAGCTGACCACTAATGCAATGTGAAGCCACACTAAAATCCCACAAAGTCAAATATAATTGACTAATATCATGAAGAAAAAGAAATGCTAAGAGTCTGTTAGTTTATTTAAGTGAGCTACTAGACTCACTTAGCTAAATAGAGAAAACAAAAGGAAAATTTAGTCTCAGTGTAGTAAAATGGTAAGAGGTTACTAAACCAAATTAAATTATACAAAAGAATTGTGGGAGCAACAATAAAGGCTGCAAGATAGATTTGGCCAAGGAGGGCTGTTTTGACATAACTAAGAAACGCAATAAGTTTAAACAAATAGTTTGGCAATATAATTTGCAAAGCAAATTGGGAACTACAAGTTCTACCTTTTGATAAACAATCATACCTAATACATGAAATACCTTAGGTATTCACCTTGAATACCTAAATATAAGAAAAATTGCAAAGTATACTTATGACAAATGAAGTAAGTAAAAGAAATATGAACTAAACTCAATGAACAGAAATTATATTAGACCCATAAAAGAAAGAAAAAGGCTATTGTAAGAACATGATTGAGATATTTGAAAAATGTAAATAAATATCTCACGTATGAGAATATAAACTAAAAAACATGATCACTGTGATTATGTGATATGTGAACATATAAGCTATATGATTTGTCCATTTGGCTGATATGCTTATGAATGCAAATAATTATGTAGGATCTGTGAGAATACACAAGTTAAGCTGAATTTTATCAATAGTCTACAAACAAGGCAAGTATCTAAATCTTACTCTTTATTGAGCAAGTATTTTGAGATTATTCATATGTTGACAGGTTCTCTAATTTCTGAACTGTCTTTCATTATTTATGAATATTGTAAGATTGAATAATCTTTTTATTCCAATCGACTTCAAAAGATTGGGTAATGATTATCTTATGCGATATTCAAATAGTTGTAAAAAAAGTCTCGAGCCATTCCTTCCGGCCGACATATATATGAAATATTTCAATTTCTTTATATTAAGTCTTGAAATATTATCGTGCCATGATTTAAGCTTTCCAGCTATATTGTTGTAGTTGGAATCTAAAACTGAGAATGAACATACCCTTAAATGGGATATTTTTATTGCACTCTGGGAGTGGTGATGTAGAACATGAAAATTGTTCTGAAAAAGATAGTATTGATCAATACAGGGCATAAAGGGCTGATCACCCTACGTGCTCGTAAGTTAAGACGGTTCATCTAATAATATTTCTGATTGAACCTTTTCAAGAAAAGAAAAATATGTTCATGGTCTTAAAACCTCTCAGTTACTCAATGTTATGATATTCCAGAATTGCAAATGATTCAAGATTTATTGCTTTACGCTTTGATTCATCACAAAGCATACTTCAAAGAAAACATTTATTTCTTGTTAAACTTTAAAGAATGCTATTACTTGTTGAGCAATTAAATGCTCATACTTGTTTTATTAAATGTTTTCAAATTTGAAAGCGACTTCGAGGCGTAAGGGTCTGAAAAGACAAGGAAAAGGAAAAATAGGAGAATAAATGAAGAGTGTTGTAATAGATAGTTTTCATGTTTGTAAATATTAAACTATCATGTAATAAACACTTAAAAGTTTGTGTACCGGGATTAGAAGAATTTTGAATAACTTTATTAAGTTTATGATTATTATATACTTTTTATTAAGTTTATGTTTATTATATACTAGAACAAATTTTATATTTTGCGTGGGATGCATTTTGATGCGAAGATGAAGTTGGAGGAAAACTTGATCTCAAGGCAAATGATTCACACAAATCGATCTATAACGACGAGTGATTCACACAAATCACACAAATCGATCTCACATGCAAAAAATTTGGGGCTAACTTTTCATTCTCCCGCCTAAACAATGGCTAAGGAAGACGAGTGAACTCAAATTGATAGAGAAAACCTAGCTAGCCCATCTATGATCCAAATTGAAACATCTAATTTTGGCTAAGGAAAACCTAGCTTTTACTCTCCGCATCAACCACGCACGCATTTATCGAATCCGACTTAAGAACACGATCTGCTCCAAAATTTTAAGATAATAGAGGAAAAAATAACATAATATTATTAGATAACATAGGATATATATAATATTAGATAAAATTATAACATCGGAATATTAGATAATAGGAAAAATATAAGATAACACGGAATATATGTTATCTTTTCCAAAAAAAAAAAAAGATAGATGACATTTTTTTAAAAAACAACTCTTTTACAAATAATATTGTAATTAAGTTACTTAAAAAGTGTGATTATTATAAGTAAATTTACTACTATAAAAAAATTAATGTATTTATATTATAATTTATATTCACCACAATTAATTCAAAAAAAATTATTTAGAATAAGATAGCGACCAATTTTATCCCTTGCAAAAAACTTCTGAATAATGATATATAGTGAGTAATAATTCCTTCACTAAATAGATTTTTTTCTCACAAATTTTCATCATAAATTGGCTCCAAAAATCTTTCTATCGCCCCAATTTTGCGAGGAAAAAAATATAAATTGTGAAGGATGTTTCTTTCGCTAATAACTATATTGTCACTATACTTTTTTCCTTCACTGTTCCTTCGCTAAACAACTCCTCATGTGAAGGAATAAATTCATTCACAAAATTTCCTTCGCTAGAGGCCATTTTTGGTGTAGTGTATATATAGGGGAATGATCCATGACACACATTAGCTTTGGGCACTGTTCCAACTAACTGTTATCCAGCCGTCCAAAATTAGATCGAATGACTAAGATGAGGGTCCAGCCGCCAGAATGAATCACGACCAGCAATAATTTCTTTAATTTTCTATCTTGGCCGCTACTCCCTCTAGCGGTTAGGACAAAAAATTAAAGAAATTAAGGGTGTTTTAGGGATTTGGCCTGGCCGTATAAGGGAGTAACGGTCATGCGGTTTCCAGTTCTAAACCATGCATTTTATGCATACTGCTTGTGTTTGCTGCTACAGACAGAGAAGACTTTGTTGTTGCACAAAGAGAAGGGTTTGTTGTTGCTGCTTCGAATTTGTTACATCAATCTGAACTTCAACCGGTTAATCGATTCTAAAGTAAAGTAAGTATATTTTAACCCAATTTTTTTTTGTAAATATCTTGAGAAACAAAATAGACATTGAATGATAGTTTTTTTAAAATATCTTGAAAATGATTGGTATATTAATTAAAACATGGTAAATAAGTGACAAATTTAGTATTATTGTATGTATACAAATTGGGTGGTATGCATATATCTATGTATTCAAATTATGTGTATAAATTGAGTATTTTCTATATATAAAATATTAGTGTGTATATTTTTGAGTATTATATATGCATAAATTGTGTTAAATATTTTATTGTTGTTGTTGGTCATTTTTCGCAAGAATTGTCATTGTGTTATAAAATATTAATAGACTTACATGTATGAAATGTTAATGTTGTTGTTATGTATTATTTTTGGTCATTTATATATTTAGACATTGAATGATAGCTTTATTGTTGTTGATATTGTTAGGTAAATAAATGGAAAATTGGCTGCATGAACCCATTGATCGCAGTGTCCTTTAAGCTCAAGAAAAGCATGTATCGGAGGATGTATGGAATGAGATTAGAAGGGGTACACTGATGTCGAGCCAGTCGACTTCAATTATATATGACAAATGGGAACTGATCATCCTACAAAAACAATTATTAGAGGCGTGAGGGTTTAAGGGGTGTAGTTATCCGACAGTAGTAAAGAGAACATATGCCAGTCTTATAGCTTCCCTAATTGAGAGATGGCAGCCAGAGACATACATTTCATATAAAATGTGGTGAAATAACAGTAACATTGGAGGATGTGCATTTCATTTTTCATTTGTCGATATTGGGTAAGCCTTAACTTGTCCTCCATTTGATGCTCCATTGCGTTATTTTAGGAAATTATTTTGGGATGAATGAGTTGGGAATGAAATAATATCAAAAAAAGACGTGGTATTTCCTTAGTTTAGTTGCATAAAATTTTTCCAAGTGTCCAGATAATGCAAGTAGGGATGTGGTTGATTTGTATGCAAAGGCATACATCCTTTGGCTAGGGGGGGGGGGGAGGTTATTTCCCACAAGGTCAAAAATACTGTACACCCTAGGTATATGTATTTTATTTATTATTTAAATAAGACTGCAATATATGCATGGGGTGCCGCATGTTTGACATATTTATATCGGGGTCTGTACACAGCATCATTGAAAAAGAATAATTATGTCAATGGTTATGTGACTTTGTTACAAATTTGAGCATACGAGCGTTTTCTGGTTGGAAGGCCTAACCCTAGGCCAAATTTTTTATTTTGGATACCTAGAGCAACAACAAGGGCATACTCCGCCAAATATCAATATGGTGATAGGCGAAACGATCCCCATCACCATCTATTTTCTACCAGGACGAATTTTATAGACAACCTTAGTGGGAGGTAGTATGACGGCCATACCAGCGATGGGATGATGACTGGAGGTACTATAACCATATATGAGGTTAGATTGGCAGGATCCGGTCGGGTCCAATTGATTCATTTTGATATTATCGAGTATCAAATGCCTGATCGGATAATGATTGTGTGTGCGCACGCGCGAACGAGTTTCTTGTATCTGACTAAACAAGTAGAAAATTGTTTGATTGACCAAGTCACAAAAAGAAGAAAAATCTCGGAAGAAAACAAATGAATGAAAAACCCTCCAAGATTGTAGATTAAATTTATTTGTAGAAAATATATGTAAAAAAATTATTATTGTATTAAGTTACGGATAGCTATTAACATGCGACCCCATCAATGAGGATTTTATTTCCATCTCTCTAGGAAGATTCTAGAGTGACTTGGAGATAAAGTTTTGTTAGCTATATATAAACTCGGCTTGTGGGTTAAATGGGGAAGACTTTGATTTTGATAAATATATTATACACATTAGAGAGAGTTGATCTGTGTTTTTCCAGTGAATCTCTTGTTCCTTTATTTGTAATTCTATTTGTTTACTAGCCCGCAGGATAATCGCTATCCCGCCCGGCGTCAGAGGTAATATGACAGCCATACCAGCGATAAGATGATGATTGGAGGTACTATAACTATGAGGCTAAATTGGTAGGATCCGGTCGGGTCTCATTGATTCATTTTGATATTATTGAATATCAAATGCCCAAATGAATAATGATTGTGTGCGCAGCGAACGAGTTTCTTGTATCTGGCTAAACAAGCAGAAAATTGTTTGATTGACCAAGTCACAAAAAAAAAGAAGAAAAATCTCGGAAGGAAACAAATGAATGAAAAACCCTCCAAGATTGTAGATTAAATTTATTTGTAGAAAATATATGTAAAAAAATTATTATTGTATTAAGTTACGGATAGCATATTAGCATGCGATCCCATCAACCATATCATTAGCAGGCTGAAGCCGAAAGAACCAAGTTTGACAATGAATATATATTTAAGTTTTCACAGGGAATTAGTAGTTTTACAACTTCAATATCTTGATTATATACCTTGTTTACACATCAAATTTGAAATTTTTATAAGTCTCTTTCACGTGAGGTAAGAATAATTCAACTAGGTGAAAATATTAGTTTCCTCAATAATCCAATTTTGTACATTTATATTATTCCGAATATATACAATCATTAGACATTTGCATCTGATGGAGGTTACATAACACATTAGTTACATGAATGTATTTTTCATAAATAATGGATGTATGTACTTGTATAAACATTCAAACTAATATATAAAAAAATCAATAAAAAAAGATGACCTCGACATAACATGTCAAAAAAATTTGGTACGTATCATTACTTACTCATGTAATAATGTAGTGGCCGGCTATGTCCCTCATGCCAGCTTCATCAAATGACAAGTGTCGATTTCTAGTACATTTACAAACAATTATTTAACATTAAATCTTATTTTAACTTGATCTTATTTAGTTACTAAGATAGTTGAATAAAAGAGGAAGATAGTAATAATAATTTAATTAATAGTTCTGGCACTAGACTCTTTCAACACATATAGTTATAAGACGGCATACGCTTTCACCGCCTCAGTCCTCCTTTCTATAAAAGGATCCCAAAGGGAAAACTTTTTCACAACTCAAATTAATTAAGCTACTCAATACTTTCTCATCTCTTGTTATTGTTTGATATAAAAGTACGTTTCTTCAATGGCCTCTAAATTTCTTTTAGTAGGACTCCTAAGTGTTGTTATAACTTGTTATGTTGCTTTGGCATCTGATCATACTCCTCTTCAAGACTTCTGTGTTGCTGACAAAAACAGTCCAGGTACTTGAATGTTAACAAAAAAATTCTTTTTGAGCTTCTCTTTTTATTTACCCTAATACAAACGGACTTTTAATATAACTAATGAAATTTTATTCATCATGCAGTGTTAGTGAATGGTTTAGTTTGCAAGGACCCCAAGCTTGTTCAAAATAACAACTTTTTCTTCAGTGGATTGCACATTGCAGGCAACACTTCAAATGCAGCTGGATCACGAGTAACTACAGTTAACGTAGCTCAGATACCAGGACTCAACACCCTTGGCATTTCCCTTGTCCGTATTGACTATGCGCCATGGGGCATTAATGCTCCCCACACACATCCCCGTGCTACTGAAATTTTAACCGTCCTTCAAGGTACCCTCCGGGTGGGTTTTGTCACCTCTAATCCAGAAAATCGTCACATAACCAAAGTCCTTAACAAGGGTGATGTGTTTGTGTTCCCGGAAGGTCTTGTGCACTACCAGCAAAATGTTGGTTATGGTAATGCAGTTGCCATTGCAGGACTTAACAGCCAAAATCCTGGGGTTATCACCATTGCCAATGCTGTATTCGGGTCTACGCCTGATATATCTAGTGACATTCTTGCCAAGGCTTTCCAAGTGGATCGAAAGATAATCAATCAAATCCAGTCGCGATTCTAAATCTACAATTATACCATTTGTGGAGCACAAGAACAATATTATCAAGAAGGATAGCTTATTCCAGGTCGTTTGATGTATTATTATGTTAAGTTGCAGGTGTTGAAGTTGATTCATTATTTGATTGTTTAATTTGCTCATAAGAAAATAAGAAATTTTATTTCTTAGTCTTTATAATATTACCACATAATGCTTGTTATTGTTGTGATTGAATTATCGTTTTACACCACTTATTTCATAATTATATATGTATTATCTTTAATCTGAAATCAGGATATTAAATAAAGAATACAAGTAAATTGTATCATAACGCACTTAACTGGCACACGTCAACATTCTAGCCCTTCTTTTAACTGAAAAAGGAGGATATAATATGAACTTGTTCAATCACATAGTCATTTGTGATGGACATGTTTGTCGTAGCGTCCATCAGTAATCCGTCGCAAAAAATGCCATTGTGACGACTCATTTGTAGCTCAAGTGTTCTATTCAAAAAATTGAACTAACTAATTTACGACAAATTTATCGGGTCAATTTATACAGCATTATGTGGATTAATGCCCCTCCTTAGAATAAGAAGGAATTATGTTTTGCATATAATGATAATTAAAGAGTTTGGGTGTATTAGATTAGAACGAAAAACAACTTTGAAAGCAAGAAGAAATGAAAGTGAATCAAATGAAAATTCATTAAAACAGTGGTGAACACTGACTTTTGGGATTTATATTAGATGTCTTAATGAGGTTGTTAGAGACCAATCAATGATGGAAATCCTACCTTGTAGCAAGGACTTGAGGTAGGATCAAGTATCAAGTCAATTGGACTTGTGTAGCAAAAGTTACGCTAACTTGAAGAAACAAAATCCGAAAAAGTTAGTGGACTGCTGACCCTAAAAGAAAAATTCGGAGATAGCTAGATTGTTCAGAAAATTATGGGCTTTTGGGAAAGTATATTACACTGAATAAGCTTTCCATAGACTCCAGAATGAACTAATTTCGACTTCGGATCAACGAGTTATGACCGTTCAAAGTAGTGGCATTAAATCTGTCTAACAAATTCGAAGCAGTCACCTTGCACGAATTTTCTGGAATTTTGTGTTAAGAATTTGAAAATGGTCTAAAAATAAAAGTTGTAGCCCTGGAAGTTAGCTTCGTGTGGGCTCAAGAATCGGCCAAAAATGTTTTGAAATGAATTTGTTATGACTGTTTTAGCGAGAGAGGGTAAAGCTGAAACGAAATTGAAAATTGTTATGAACGTCCACTTTTGGCGCAATGTTTGGACTGCCTATCAAACCCAGAATGGGTGTTTGATATTTTTTAAAAATAGTCTCTTATAATAAGTAAAACATAATGAAATTTGAGAATTTTCCGATAAGTGACTTATCAAGGCTTGAGAAAATCACGAAGTGGGCTGCTCGTTAAGCATGTTGTAGGCAGCAAGCAACACTGCAGGCAACAGCAGCAGGCGCGTGCACGCTGCCGGCTGCGCTGCACTGCAGTGCTTATTGTGGCTATTGAAGGGTTGCCTTGACATATGAGAATGTAGTGGAAAATGTATACATTTGTGTGAAATAATTTAAGCTCGGTGTGTATTGGCATGGAATTATACAAAAGTGATCAAAGAGTATCACTACTAGAAACCCATAAGTCATAACAACTCTATCAATAACAGGTTTTGGGGTGTAGCCAATTGTTTCTAAAGGGTCTCTTTTACTTAAATTGTTGTTTTCGTGTGACCTATTAGGAGTTCTAACTCAGGGATCATATTGTTTATACATTTTAAAGTTGGAATCCTAGATGATATGGACTGAACCTTTGGTAATGCTCATTTTGGATTGAAAAGTTTGGAATCTGTTGTCCTTAAACCTTTGTGTCTACATGGTTTATCTTTTTGTAAATTTGAACTAGACAAGAAATAAGGAATTCTAGATGACCACTTAAATAAAAGGTAGAATGGAAAGTCACGTTTATGCTCTCAATGAATAAAAGTGGACTGATGACGGTTATCATGTAAAAGAAATATATATATATATATATATATATATATATATATATATATATATATATATATATATATAGCCCTCCTAGCAATGTTCCATGTTGTTCATTTCTTTTATAAGCCTAAATATTTCTATATTAATAGGAGTTGGTGGATCAGCCTGCATATTAAAAAAAATGCCAGAATAACACCTTGTGATCAACACGTGATACTTGGGAAAATAATGCCAATTGCAAACTTACTGAAGAAGAACTACTGACATTATTTAACAAAGATAAGATACCATAAAATCAATACATTATGTGTTATTTAGGATGCTAATTCGGGAAATATTAGGAAGAGTGGCTAACCTCCTTGAATTATGCTTTTTGCTTTACATCAAGTATTTTTGCTTTATGGTGTGATAGATATACATATATTGAACTATAAATGTAATAAGTTAGCATATGTGGTGATGAAATTGAATATGGAACTAAGTTATTCAAATAACACAGTTGAATGTCTATAAAGATAATATAAGAAATAATAAGTTAAGGTAAGGTTTTAAAGAAAGATTAACAATTAGAGTGAGACTTTAATTAATATTGTGCATTGTTGATCTCACATACGGTGTAGGTCGTGCATGGAACGCGAAAGGTTAGCATATTAGTAAACCCGGATACAGGCAAGTCTTCCAGTTCCTATTTGTTATATGAACTTGATATTATTACATAGATTACATGTTATACTTGTGGAATGATGAAGGTCAACTATTGACTAAAAAATAAGTTATTCTTAAATACCTCAACAGTAGAAATTAACTTATAAGTTGGTTGTCCAACTTATAAGTTTTTCTCGAACACTCCCTTGTGGCCAAATATCAAAATTAAATGATAGTTAATTGATAAACTCGATACAAAATTTTACAATTTTGCTCCACTGTAAAACAGAATTTGTTCAATTTTAACCTTGTAGTACCAGATTGCAAACAGTAAAAATATAAGCCCAATGATTCTCATTCCCAAATCCATCCATAGCCTACCAACACTCATCTTGGAACAAAATATAGACCAATAAACATCATGTAACAATAAGAAAACAATGGGAAGGACATAATACATTCGGTCAACTTAATCGAACCAAATAAATTATGGAGTTTTAATATTATATCTTATCCCCAATGAGCCTTAATCTTGTTTTCATTTATAATATAGAAGACTGACCCTACTGTGTCTCTTTCAATTTTTGATAAAAATGAGGTTTTCCATCATTGACTTATGCCACTGCTAGAATTCATATGACATTCCAAAAAAGATAACCTTTCAGTGATCAAACACAAATGTCTTTCTTGCTATATAAATCCCTGAGGCCACGAGCAACTCCCCATCTCTCACAATCAACTTTCCATTCCAATACTTGTCTTTTTATCAGCTTCCCAATTTTTGTGAGAATATGAGGAGCCAAGAAAACAAGCAAAGCAAGTTAAGGCAATACATTGGTGGCCCGAAAAAATTCCTGAGGAAGGCTAGGGATTTTTATGTCGAAAGCATGGTGAATATTGATGGAAAGGTTGGTTATAGCGCCCCACCAATGGCCTTGCTGCCTACGAATTTTGTTTTTAGACAACAGAAAAATGCCTGTGAGATTGTAGATTTTCGGAAGGTTGGGCAATCAGTGTCAATGAGGAACATTGGTAGCCAAAAAGTGGAGTTGGATAAGAGTGTTGGGGTGAGGAGTTATAGTGTAATGGGGTTAGGAAGGATCGGAACAATTGATGAGGACAAGGCTTATGAATTTGATGAAGAAGTTAGTAGTCTGAAGAATGATTCCTTGTTCCCAAGAAGTAGAAGTTATGCCATTCCTAAGAGGAATTCTGGGTTTCATTAAGAAGTTTCTTACAGCTTAAAATTTGAGAGGAAAATCCTATCAGGAGGGAAAGATTGCACTAGTTATTTTAAATGTTCATTCTTTTTTGTTCATTATATTAACTAATGTTCTATGTTTGAAGTTAACTGAATCAAATACCAGTAGTTGTGTTAATGGATTATATAATGAATGATGTTAACGTCGAGATCTTCTGCCACGTCCCAATCACGTAAGACGTTCTGATCCTGCACACTAAACACAGTCAACACCAAAAGCTTGACGGCTTCAATTGATCGGGGATAAATTCGAGCGTGAGAGTCAAGATCTGCCATCATGCGAGGTTAACAATGGAGGAATAAAATATCTAGTGTATTGAGAGAGATAAAATTATCAGTTACCTTTACTTTGAAGACTTCCTTGCTATGTTATACTGATCTCTAGCTTGGGTTCAAATGCTACCCACTCACCGTCTTGTCGACACGTTTACCGATCCTCGATGGTTTCTGTTCGCACACAGCCCACCCACTACCTGTGGTCACTGTTTTCTACCGCCGACCGTCTAAGGATTCCATCCACATTAATGCATGGTAGATATAATAGTCAACTGTCATGCTTTTTCATCATTACCGGTCAAAGATGGAGATATTAAAATATCTCATGGGTCAATCCACTGATCCGACCCTGTCTTATAAGGACTCAACAGGAATAAGATGGTGACTAGGCCCAATAACTTTAGGACCCAATAGTGGAGACCCAATGGACTAACCAAATAAGTAGGCCCAATCTATTCGGCCCAATAGGTGAAATATCATGACCCAACAAATGGCATGAAGAAAAAAAAAAGCTCTCATTTCTATGAAGAAGTTGTTGTAACCTGCTTTGTAGTTTGATAATATTACCGTCTAAATCGAATGGTGCCACTCTTTCCTTAAGACTATATTCGTCTATTACTTTTGTTACACACGATTACTGCGAATTAGTCTCCTAATATAAGACAATCCAAATTTTACTTTGTACTAAGATTTGTTGTGTAGAAACTAAACTAGTGCAAATTATAAATGAGAGGAAAAAATTATAACAAGAAAATTTATTTAGAATAATAATTTTTTTTATGAACTTGAAAAGTATTTAGTTAATAATTTTTTGAAGTTTTGATATCGTTCTGATGGGTTGGCATCCCAATTTCTTGTCATTTCGTCATTTGGCATCCCAACTCTATAATAACGTTGGCATAATTAATTAATTAATTAATTACTATAAGAATGCTATTGTCATAACTTGAACTCAAGTTCTTAACATTACAACTAATTTCTCTTATCCAACTAAATCAATTCTTTTATATGAATAACATATAATATATTTATTATATATTTTTTTAGATAATAAAAATATCCAACAGAAGTGAAGTATAATATATTTTTTTAGATAATATATATATAATATATATATTATATATTTTTTATTATATCTTTTTAGATATATTTATTATATATTTTTCTTTCCTTCCCTTTCCCTTTTTTGAGCAAAAGCGAAAACAATATTATACCTTGTTAACAACAGTCATGATGGAAAAGCTAAAAGAAATTTCAAGTTTTGTGTCAGACCATGGCAGTGTGCTTTAGGGGCTACGTTCTATCTCCTGGAACTCACACACGGCTTTGGCATTAATTTCTCACTCGAATCCAGCTCCTTGCAAAGGCTTGACTTAAATGATAGCTTAGAGATGAAAGGAAAACAACAACCAAAAAACAAGAGATGAAAGGGAAACAAAATTACAGAAATCGAAAAAAAAATCACATATTCACAAATTCAGTCTCTCATAATTTTGTATATAATACAATGCATGTAAGATCCCTATCGTATATAATGCAATATACGAAACAAAGATTGTGCGGCTTGTGGGGGTCATTAATTCTGTTGTGGACCTACCGGCCCTTTACTCCAAGAACAAGCCCAATCACCATTTGTGTAACTTTACAATCATATTTGAATTAAAGTCGGATCAAATTACACCAATAACAATATATTAATCTTCTAAATTGAATATAGGAGCATAAATATATAGTGGAAAGAAAGATAGGAGAAGAATCTAAATCCTTAATGTTGGGCCATAATCCTTTTCCTTATTGGGCCAGACTTAAATGGGCTCTCTCCTCGGATCATATTACGCTAGTCCCACGTTGGTCCAGAATGGTTTGGTAGATTCTTGATTATTTCATTGGGTCCTTTCGATTGGATCCCATCATTTGGGTCATTTCCATTATTTGGGCTTAGTCATTGAATTGGCCTATTATACAAATTGTCACTTAATCCAACTTTGACCGGTAATCATTATACCAAGTGATAGTTGACTACTGTGTCTGCCACCTTTCTGCATGGCATTAATGAGGATGGGACTCAAATGATCCGGCGGTGTGGCAAACAAAGGTAGCAGCAGTGGGAAGCAAAGCTCATACTTTCTACCGAAATGACCGGGAGTGGGGAAAAGGTGTCAGGAGGTGATGAGTGGCACGGTAAACCGGGACTGGAGTATGTATGGGGCTAAGATCACATAAGAAGGTAGGTAACATACAATCATATTATTATTCTCTCTCAGGCATTAGATATTATTTTCCTTCCATTGTTAACCTTGTGATCGCCGATACTGACTCTCACGCCGGAAGTTATCCCCTCACCAGGTAAAATCGAGCTGCTTTTGTGTGACTTGTTGATGAATGCGAAAGATATCGGACGCGTCTTGGTGATTGGGACGTGGAGAAAGATCTTGGCGTTAACATTGGCGCTAGAAGGAGGGCTGAGTTCTAGTGTCCTGAGTATTTTTCAATCACAGACTGTGTTTGTTCTACGTCAGTATTCATGGTGAAGAGTAGAACACCTACACCTGAAGGGCGTAGAAGGGTCGCCAATGAGTCGACACCACGAGTGTCTGTCAAGGATCGTTTGGGACCGGCAATAAGTGTTCATGCTAGCACAACGTCCAAACGATCACCTGAAGATTTTCGGTCGAAGGCGGTGGGCAAGGCTAAACGTAGGCTAGTCTTCCCGACGGAGAAAGCGTCTGGCCACGGTCGGAAACGAGTAGAAGGCACTTCGCCTAGAACTCGATACCGAGAGGACCAAGACGAAAAAGCTTCACGACTGGCTAAGATGGCAGATGAGGCGGATAGAGCTATGGAAGTACTCGTGAAGCAACGACAGGATATAGCTGAGCAGATGGCCCGGATGGCAGAGTTGAGAGACGAAGAGCTCAGTTATGATCAGTCCGAAGAGCAAGGACACCGAAGTGGGAAAGAACCTGTTCATTCAGGACAAGAGTCTCGGTAGAACTCGAGAAAGAAGAAGATCCCGAAGCCCTACTCCTCAAAGATCGAAGAGGGTACATCACCTTGTCGATTCTAAGGAGCAGGGTTGGAGAGAACGAAGAGGTCGATCCAGTGACCACACTCCTGAGACCACAAAGAAAGCCCTTATTGTTGCACATTCTCACCATAGTGCCCGAGCTCATGATCGAAGTATATCTAGAGATCGTGACTCCAGAGTCTCATCGAGGGTACACCACCCCTGTGGACACTCGTCATCGTAAAAAAGCCCTTTTTAGAGTTGAAGGCTCTATTGTAAGAAACCGGTCTACTCGGAGGAGGAAGGAGTCACCAAAAAAGAAGCATCATCTCAACCTAAGGTGTGGAGTATCCGTTAAAGAGTTAAAAGAACTTGAAGCGAATTGCAAGTACAAAAATGAAGGATACTTGGAAAGAAGGCATCCCTTTTTTCGCGGAGATTCTTAAAGAAAAAGTCGACCCCACCAAGAAGTTGCCCCATATCGAGAGTTATGATGGATCGGGGATCCTATGACCACAACGAGCGTTCGAATCGATCGATGGATTATTATGACTTTAGCGATCTTGCCGCTAAGTGTCATACTTTTGTCACAACACTTTCGAAAGGATGCCCGGCGGTGGATGGGAACTTTGCCTCAGATTCAATTTCATCTTGCGCGAGACATATGCGAGAAATTTCATGCCTGCTTTAGAGCAACAAAAGAAGGGAAAACCAACTGTTCGTTGGCTCGAGATTCGAAGAGCCGAATGAGTCTTTGGGCCAATGTGAAGCGGTTCCGAAGTAAGCGATCGGCCAAGTGATGACTGAACGATCTATGGCCGTTGGATCTGCTTTGAGAATGGGTTAGATCTGGTCGAATCGGAGAAGTTGGTGAAGAAGTTAATGTTTCATCACCAAGAGTCTCATTGAAGCCTTCGACAAAGTCAAGGCTATATCGTGGTGGAGGAAGCCATGGATGACCTCAAACGTCCTTCTTCGGACCGGCTTAGGAGATCACGACGCCAGAACCGATAGAGACCAAAAAAGAATGAAGGGAATAAGGACCAATTCTGAAGGTGGGTCAAGAAATATAACAATTGAGACAGGGGTGAAGGATGTTCGTCTCGCTCCAAATTTCGAGAGAGTGAATAGGACGTACACAAAGACTCAACACGAGCATGTATTGTTATCTTGGATCAAATTAAAATCAACCTATCTTCGAACCACCTCGAGATAACATTAAGCCCGAAAGGGAATTCTCGTAAGTATTGTGATTACCATCAATCTTGAATCATGATACAAACGATCGTGCTAGTTTGAAGGACTTTATTGAAAGAAAGGTATAAGGCGGGGCTTTAATTCAAGATGTGGTCGCGAAACTAATCAACAATGCAGATGAGAGGGCCTGCTCCAAAGAAATTTCAACTAGTTCAAAGAAGCGTTGCCGGCTTTCTAACGACTGCTGCAAGGCACGTGGTAGATGTCATCACCGGGGTACTTCCGCAAACTCGTTGGAAAGAAGCGCCCGGTTACTTGATTCGGCTCATGTCGCTGGCGGGTACCCTCCCGAAGATTGATGAGACCTTATTCGAGTACTGATAATCTCCTTCTTCGATGAAGATTACCCTTCTAAGTCATTGAACCGCACGAGAGGATAGTTGGTCTTGTTGCACAAGTGGGTTCGGTGGATATGAAGCGGATGATGGTAGATAATGGGTCTTCAGAGATATTCATATGCCCACGCTTATCGGAGGATGCACCTAGACGGGCGAAAAGATGGAGATAGACGGGAGGCTCCTTTATTTGGTTTTAGTAACGACCCGGTCAAGGTGGGTTTGAACCATTGAACTACCAAATCGTCTTCTAAACGGCCCCAACAGTAGAAATTATTTGCAAATTTTATGTTGTGCATGTAGATTACATTTATAATGCTATTTTGGGAAGGCCTACTTTAATTGCTTTGCAAGTCATGACCTCTATTCCTCATTTCAAAATCAAATTTCCTACTACCATGGGGTCGGCGAGGTAAAAGGGATTTGGATCTGGCTAGAAGGTGTTATAGGAACGCTGTGATCACTTGGGAGTGGGAGTATCGAAGCGAAGCGGAGACCATGTCGATAGAGATCGAACCCTTCACAGAGAGTAGTTCAACCGCTTGGTCATGCTTACCAAGAAACGGAGGAGATAGAGCTCATCCCGGTAAAGAGAACAAGATTTGTTACAAATAGGTTCGGGTCTGCCGGAACCTCTCCGGACGAACCTTGTGGAGCTCCTGCAATGCTATGTTGATATTTTCGCATGGGAACCTCAGGATATGCCAGGAGTAAACAGGGATATCGCTTAGCATCGGTTGGAGGTGGACCCGTCAAAGAAGCCAGTCCGACAGAAGAGGAGGATTTTCGCACCTAAACGTCAGCGAATCATTGATGAAGAGATTGCAAAACTGTTGGCAGCTGACTTCATCTTCGAGATCGACTACCCACAATGGATGGCGAATGTGGTGCTGGTCCAGAAGCAAAATGGTAAATGGCGAGTCTGCATCGACTACACTGACCTAAATAAAGCTTGTCCGAAGGATTTCTACCCGCTACCCCACATCGACCAACTCATCGATGCCACTTCGGGGTATGCTTTGTTAAGTTTCATGGACGCATTCTCTGGATATCATCAAATTTCCATGTGCAAGGAGGATATACCGAAGACGGCGTTCATTACGCATCGTTCGGTATATGCCTATAAGAAAATGACTTTCGGCCTCATCAATGCCGGAGCCACATACCAGAGGATGATGAACCATGTCTTCAGATATCAGCTGGGCAGGAATGTGGAGGTGTACGTAGACGACATGATTGTCAAAAGCATGTTGGTGCATAAACATCTGGATGATTTAGAAGAATGCTTTCAGACAATTCGTCATCACAATTTGAGATTGAACCCCACTAAGTGCACCTTCGGTCTAGGGGCTGGCAAATTTCTGGGTTATCTTGTCAGTCAGAGAGGAATTGAAGCCAATCCAGAGAAGATTCAAGTGATCCTGAACATGAAGACTCCTCAGTCATTTAAAGATGTTCAACGTCTGACTGGAAGGATTGCAGCTTTAAGGAGGTTCATGTCCAAGTCGGCAGAAAGATGTTTACCGTTCTTTGATACATTGAAAGGGCCGAAGAATGCAAAGACGTTTCAATGGACTTCGGAGTGTGAGGACGCCTTCCAGAGCATCAAGTCCTACCTATCTTCGGCACCTTTATTGGTGAAACCCGCTCCTGCTGAACCCCTATATTTGTACTTAGCAGCTAGTTCGTTGGCAGTAGGAGCAGTTTTGGTGCGTGAAGTTGGGGGTAAGCAGCACCCGGTTTATTATGTAAGCCATGTCCTTCGGGATGCTGAAACAAGGTACCCAAACATTGAAAAGTTTGCTTTTGCTTTAATAACTGCTAGTCGAAAGCTTAGGCAATACTTCCAGGGTAGATTGGTAATAGTATATACAGATCAGCCTTTGAAGAAGATTATGGGCAAACCTGAGGTGTCAGGGAGATTAGCTGCATGGACGATGGAGTTGTCCCAATTTTTAATTGAGTATCATCCCCGAACCGCCATCAAAGGGCAAGCCTTGGCTGATTTTGTAGTTGAATGCTCGTTTTCTGAAGCTGATGAAGTTGTGGCAGAAGTTAAAGGATCTGACGAGCGATTCGAGTTCTTCAATGGCGAGAGTTCGTGGACGCCAGATCTGCAGACGGGTCTTTTACCACGGACGTCGAGTGGAGCGAGGATTATTCTTACGAGTCCCGGAGAGGGATTCAAGGTGCAAAGAGAGCCATCGATTTCAGTTCAAAGCGACAAACAACGGTTTGAGTATGAGGCGGTACTTGCGAGGTTACGACCGCAAAGAGTCTTGAAGTGCAAAGAATAATCATCTTGATGATTCTCGCTTAGTCGTTAAGCAACTTTCTCGGGAATACTGGCTCGAGGTCCAAAATGATCAAATATCTAGCGTAATTAAAGGAACAACTTCAACATTTCCAATCCTACGAGTTTGGGGTCGAGCGTAATAACAATTCCATTGTCGATGCGCTCCAAATTAGCCACTACGGATGTTAACGTCTTTGATGGGTCGGTTTACTTAGAAATTTTGCAACATCCTAGTGTCCATTATGAATCGGTGATGTGCATTGACCGAACCAACTGCTGGTTGACTCCATATATAAAGTATCTGGCAGATGGCGTCTTACCTTCGGATCGGATGCTCGCCAAGAAAATCAAGTATAAGAGTGCTAATTTTGTTCTGATTGATGGGGATCTGTTCCGAAGGGCTTTCTCATCTCCACTACTGAAATGCCTCACTCCATCTGAAGCTGAATATGCTCTCTGAGAAGTACATGAAGGCATCTATGGCGACCATATGGCAGCTAAGTCATTAGCCTATAAAGTACTTCGACAAGGGTACTACTGGCCTACCATCTTCAAAGAAGCGATCAATACGCTAAAAGTGCGAGAAGTGTCAACTCAATGGTCCGATCCCATTATCACCACTGTAAGAGCTATACTCGATCTTATCTCCTATACCCTTCATTTGTCTGGGGGTTGATATCTTTGGGTCCATCGCCAAGGCAAAAGGTCAAGTTAGTTTTGTTATAGTTGCCTTCACTATATGACCAAGTGGGTAGAAGAAAAACCACTTAGGTTAATAACGAACGAGAATGCTTGAAATTTTGAAAGAATCGGTAGTATTTCGTTTTGGGATTCCTAAGGTGGTAATATCGGACAATGGACGCCGGTTTGTGGGATCGAAATTTGAAGCATTTTTGAAAGAACTGGGATTCAAAGATAGAAAGACTTCGATGGCTCATCCACGATCAAATGGACAAGTTGAAGTGACCAAATGTAATCTTCACCTGAATGGGATCAAGCGCAGAGATTGACGGGCCAAGGGTAGATGGCGGAGGAGCTAATTAGCATGTTATGGGCTTATCGAACTACTCCGAGGACTACAACGGGATTCACCTTTTAGATCGGCCTATAGTAATCGATGCCTTAGTCCCAGCTTGAAATTGGATCTCCAAGTCTTGGTCACCAATTCAGAGAGATCTACAATGAGGAAGGGCTTAAGGCCAATCTTGATTTGCTTGAGGAAGTAAGAGAAAGCAAATTTTAATCAAATTGGCGACCTATCAAATGAAGAGTGGCCAAGCATTATAACAAGGGGTGAAGTTTGAAGGTTCAAGTAGAGATTTTGTCCTCGAGAAGCCAAGCATATACACCTCGAGAATCTGGGAAAACGATGCCAAACCGGGAAGGACCGTATGAAATCACTAAAGTGTCAAGCCGGAACTTATCGGTTGAAGGCATTAGATGGGTCGTGAATTAAGAATACTTGCACTTACAAGAAGCTTAGGAAGTACTTTCAAGAAAAATGATGTCAAGACACCGGAAGTCTCAGAAATATGTATGTCATCATCAATAAAAGTTCCTTTTTCTCATACAAATCTTGTCTTCGTTCTTTGATCGGTTCAACGGAGTTAGGAGGTTCGGGTGGACTCGGCCGCCATTCGATGGCGACCTTTTCTAAGCAGTGGTCCTTATGAGTTTGTCGGGCCCTTCGTGGTAGGCAAACGTCATTGGTGTTAAGAGGTTCGGGTGGACTCACCGCCATTCGATGGTAGCCTTTTCGGCAGTGGTCCTTATGAGTTTGTCGCCTTCGTGGTAGGCAAACGTCATTGGTGTTAGGAGGTTCGTGGACTCACCGGCCATTCGATGGTAGCCTTTTTGGCAGGTAGTCCTTATGAGTTTGTCAGGCCCTTCGTGGTAGGCAAACGTCATTGGTGTTAGGAGGTTCGGGTGGACTCGCTGGCCATTCGATGGTAGCCTTAATGGCCGGTGGTCATTTAGACCTTGTCGAGTTCTTCTTGTGGTAGCAAGTGTCATCTTTCAGACCTTGTCAGGCCCTTCGGGGTAGGCAAGTGTCATCTTTCAGACCTTGTCAGGCCCTTCGAGGTAGGCAAGTGTCATCTTTCAGACCTTGTCAGGCCCTTCGTGGTAGGCAAGCGTTGTCCTTTAGACTTTGTCAGGCCCTTCGTGGTAGGAAAATGTCATCTCTTGGTTTTGTTAGGCCTTTCGGGGTAAACAAATTCCTAATGAAGCAGATCTGTCTCACACTTCGGTAACTAATAAGTATCCCTTTACTTTATTACCTAAATTTTTTCTAAGTGTCGAGTTCGGAATGCCTCATTCTTTAACTTCATCTTATCTGTTATATGACATGTTTAGTTGTTACTTAACAGTTCGGATTCAGTCCATGTAGGAGTTTGTGCATCTTTCCAGTTAAATTAATATTGGAGTATTGGCAGAAAATAAATACACCGAAGTCATAAGGAATGAAGCCATTTTTCATTAATGTTCAATCTATTCACAATTTTATGTAATTTTTACAAGTCCTATAATTTAAAGAAAGAAAAATAACAAAAAACAGGAACATCAGCTTCAGGCGCCATCTTCGTCATCTGAAGAATCGAGTAAGGATGGATCCAAGTTGGCTGCAGTCAGCTTCTCCTTGCCACGACTCCGGCAGAGCTCGTAACTCTCAGAATATATCTTCATTATCTCCCCGTTGATTTCGTCCGAGTTCCGGTACTCTTCACATATTTGTTTGCGAAGATCATCGGTTAGAGGAGGCCCAAGGTCCCGAAGAGCCTTGAGTTCTCGGATTTCTTCTTCGAGCTTGAGCCGCCTATTCATATGACGAGTCTCTGCCGCCTCCAGTTTATGGATGGTCTTGGTCAGGATTTTAGCATCAGCCTTTAATTCCTCGATCTTCTCCATCCTTATCTCGCTCCTCTGAACCAAGTCAATGTTCATTTTGACGATCTCCTCGTGCTGTACTTTGATTGACTTTAGCTCTTCATTGGAGGCCTTCACATCTCCCTTGGCTTGAGCTAACTTTTTTTGAAGCCCTTCATTTGTATGAAAAATGCATTCACGTTGAGTCTTTTCCTTAGCCAAGGCAGACTTCAGAAGGGCATTCTCCTTCCTCAGGGCCTCTTCCTCAGATTCGGCTTCGAGGGACCTCGGATGAAGACGCCCGAACACAGCATTTGCCTATGCGTTTCCAATATTATTTAATCGGGCCAACAGATTGTATAAGTATGAAGATAAAATCGGAGATAAAGGGAGAATCGTTTACCTTCGCCAAGTAGCTCATACCCTCGCTGAGTAAATCCCCGTTTGAACTATTCCTGAACCGATGATCATCGGTTTCACGAACAAAGGCGTTGAACAGTTGAAAGGGAAAATGGGCATTGAATCGGGGCCACATCGTTGGAGAGGCCATGGCGTCCTCAACAAATTGATAGTTGGTTGTCTTGGAGGAGAAGGGGGTTCATTCTGAATCGCGAAAGAGTCCATATGTATGGTATCGGGAGAAGGGACCGAAAGCGAGGAGGGGTTCGGGGTTGGCGAAGAAGCGCGAAGATGAACAAAGGGTGGTATGTCGATATTTGTTTTCTTTTTCGAGATGGAGTGGGGACAGACCCGGTCGGTTCATCGTCAGGCACTTGAGTTTCTGTGGACGTTGTCGGAGGAATGACAGCCGAAGATGTGGGAACTCGGAGCTCTTCGACAGTCAGGGGGGTTATCTTAGTCCTTATTTTCTTTACACGAAGGACCTTAGCCCGATCATGCAAAGGAATGTCGAGCAGGCTCCTCCTCACCGGGGTAGGTTCAGAAGTTGTAGGATTGGGGTCGGTTGAGAGGGTTGTTTGTGGGGTTGCTTCGGGAAGTGTTTCTGGATCACTTTCGGGGTTTGTTTCTGGTTGGGTGGATTTGGATCTTTTGGCGGATCTTTTTCTTTGGCGAGGTCTGAGGTTTTCTTCGGGTATGTTGGGTTCGTCGGTTTGAGGTTCATCATTTTGAAGGGAAGTAGTTGGTGGATCGATGATAGGGGGATCAACCCGGGAAGATTCTTCAGCCGGATGCTCTTCACTCGTGATCGCAGATTCTTTCTTCCTCGCTAAAAATCTTCCGTGTCTCTCACTTCCAAAGAAGTCGGTTTGATCGTAGACACTTTAAAAAACCATATATCGTAACCTCATCACTTATATATCTCGTAAATTATGTTACAAAGTTATTCAAACTTACATTTGTGATCATATAGCCAGTGCTTGTTTGGTCGAGTATAAAACTCCATTCTT
This sequence comes from Panax quinquefolius, assembly GCA_020205615.1. Lineage (NCBI taxonomy): Eukaryota > Viridiplantae > Streptophyta > Magnoliopsida > Apiales > Araliaceae > Panax > Panax quinquefolius. The sequence goes on along the minus strand of CM035174.1, from coordinate 92,116,278 downwards.
TTGGATGAATCTTCTTCAAAAAAGTCTCGCCATCTCCTTTACACGCCTTCGAGATGTCTCCAAAGTCGCAGAGACCCGATCGAGGTAGTCCAATCTGAAGAGAAGAGATCTCGGTTCCGTGACAAAAACCACTTCTCGTGCAACCCTTGTTCTTTGGAGGGGTATCCATCGTGGGTCTCTCTCGAATCTGTGTTGGGTCGAGGAGACTGTTTGCTCAACATTTTGAAGCCTCGTTCTCGAGACTTTCTCGCGCAGAGAAGAGGGGTGAAGAAGATGTCAACGGAGGAGAAATCCCTAATTCATGACAAAAGGCAATGAATGCCGGGATATGGATGTAGGAGTTGGGCACTAATCGAGCAAAGCCCATTCCTATGAACCCTGGAGGGTAACGATAAAGACATGGAGAGGTAAAGGCGAACCCCTTTTCCAAGAAGGTGATCGGCATGGCGACCCAACCGTCCGGGTCATAAGTACATACGCTCTTCTTCAGAGAGGGGGCCCTCATGGCGTACATGTCGTCGAATCGATAACGAGTCCCGAGGATACATATTTCGGATTCTGTGATGGAGGAAGGGATGTTGGCACGAGGGGAACTGTTCTCGCCCTTAAAGAAGTCGGTGAGGTCGAGACAAAGGGGGATCGAGAAGGATTTCCCCATGGTTGTTGATTGGGGTTGGAACTTGAACCCTCTTGGTTAGGGTTTGGGTTAGAGAGTTATGGCCGGAATTCACAAATACCATTGTTGAGACTTCGTGAATCGAGAGGAAGAAGTTTGCGAGAGAAAGAAAGCTCAAAGGTTCAAATTTCAAATTAGCGGTAAAAACCGCCGAATTGGTAAAGTTTACCTTTTATCTTGACAGCCATACGTGAATCGAGGGCGGAACATTTAATTCATTTGCAATGATGATGAATGGGAAGAGGTTTCGTCTGCGCTTTTGGGTCTAAATATCTTCACCTGAGTGGGCTTGCGTCTATTGGGCTTCCCACTTCTATTCCTGATATCAATTTGGACCGATTTTGATGGGCTTTGGTGAGTTTCACTTTGGATCTCTTATGACTTATCATAATTTGTTATGTCACAGGCCTATATCATTTATAGTCTTTCATTAAACACCTGCTTAATATAAGACTAGGGATAATGTTGGGCCATAATCCTTTTCCTTATTGGGCCAGACTTAATGGGCTCCTCCCTTGGATCATGTTACGCTAGTCCTGGTTGGTCCGAATGGTTTGGGCCCAGTTACTTGATTATTTCATTGGGTCCTTTCGATTGGATCCAGTCATTTGGGTCATTTCCATTATTTGGGCTTAGTCATTGAATTGGCCCATTATACAAATTGTCACTTAATCTAACTTTGAACGGTAATCATTATACCAAGTGATAGTTGACTACTGTGTCTGCCACCTTTCTACATGGCATTAATGAGGATGGGACTCAGATGACCAGCGGTGGCAAACAATGGTAGCAGGTGTGGAAGCAGGCTGCATACTTTCGGCTGAAATGACCGGGAGTGGGGAAAAGGTGTCAGGAGGTGATGAGTGGCACGGTAAACCGGGACTGGAGTATATATGGGAATAAGATCATATAAGAAGGTAGGTAACATACAATCATATTATTATTCTCTCTCAGACATTAGATATTATTTTTCCTCCATTGTTAACCTTGTGATTGCCGATACTGACTCTCACGCCGAAAGCTATCCCCTACGGTCGGCCGCTGCTTTTGGTGTTGACTTGTTGAATCGCGCGGGGATATCGACGGCGTCTTGGTGATTGGGACGTGGAGAAAGATCTTTGCGTTAACACTTAAGTTGATGAAGTTCCATTACGGATGCATCTACCATCGATGTAAACTTCAGGGACATGTGCTATCTTGGGTCAATTCTCTCCCAACTCTATTAGATATATATCTTAAGGTTGGGGCTGTCATGTATATTCATAAAATGCAGCGCGGTGAGATGTTGCAACCCTTCTGATAGAGACATCAATTTGAAGTCAAGTCAATGTCAAGTCTTTGAAGTGATGTGAGATTTAGGAAGGATGGTGACAGTGTCCTCAAATTTGGACATCTTTCAATTATCATGCAACTTACAGCATTCACAACAGTTTTCCCAATAAACTCATTATCCCCAACTTTAAAGAATACATCAACAAATCATTCTCTAACAGTTTTGTTATCCTTATTTAACTCTCTATGTTAATATCTATATAGGATTTTACTCCTCAGGATGAGTAAGTCAAAAGAGTGTGATATTTGTATACAAAATGACACTTCACACCCTCATTTAAGTGGACAACTCATCAATCATTATCCAACTCATCTTCATTTTTAAATTTTAAATTTATATTGACTTATTTTTTTAAAATTAATTTCAAACGTATTCAAATTTAAAATTGATATAAATTTATTTAATTCATGTCAATATAATTATAAATATTATAAAGTACTATTAATTATAAAATTTATTATGTTTAAAATTTAAATGAATCATATTAAATTTAAATTTAAAATATCATAAATTAACTTTTTAAAAGTTGATCTTATGTACATTTTAGCTACAATCCATTCAATACTCACTCCATAGATTACTTCAAATTTAAAATAAAATAAAAGTTATTTTACAAAGGAATACAATTGATAAATTATACTCTCTTTTATAAATTATAATATTATTATTAATTTTATAAGTCAATTTGATGCATTCTCAAAATTAATAATTTTGCTAAGAATTGTAAAAATAATAAATTTTATAAGTAGTAGTATTTTTTTTTCTAAATAAGTTACTATATGTATTGATTAAATTTATATTGTTATAGTATATTACATCTATCATAAGCTCTAACGCATGAAGCCAATTAATACAAAGGTCAAATAGTTACAACGGTCAAAACAAGCTTTGACTGTTGGAAATTTCAAATTTTAATTTTTAAATTTCAAATTTTATTATTTTAGGAATCAATATAAGGAGCATGTTGGGTACATAGTGAAATAATTGAATCTCTATCATGTAGAATGATCCAATAGCAATACAGAGTATAGATAGAGATAAGGAAATTATTGTGAATGCTCTTAGAGTGGCAACAACATGCTCAATTCCCTTTGGCAAAGTTTCTTGTCCATAAAGATCAGCAAAGGCTACATAATTGAGGCTCCTCGGCCATTGCAAATCATCTTATGAGAAATTAAGAAGTCTACATTTTCAAACAACTAACCGCTCAAGAGTAACGAGGTGTCTAACGAAATGAAGCCAACGTTGGACAACGCCATATATCCAATTTCTTGAGAAGTGTGAGGTGTTCTATATATGCCTTCTGGTAGTATCAACACTAGCTAATAATCAGCCATTAGTTAGGATATTGAATTACCATAATTATCTCCCAAAAATTCTTACTCTTGCCAGTCACTTAATTCTAGCTTAATTGATTGTGTAAATCCTTTAAGTCTAGCTTAAATGATTATTAGACATGTATATATATATATATATATATATATATATATATATATTCCAACTGTGACAACTCAAAAATTTAGAAAAATCTTAAATGAGTAAATTAAAGGTTAAAGTTAAAAACCTAGAGTGGAAATAGAAGATTTATTTAAAATTTTAAAGAAAAATCTATACGGTTTAATAATTGAAAGAGATTATGTAATAATACATATGGCAAGCCATATGAAGAAGGCTTATTGAATGTAGCAAGTCGTATTAAGTGGTTTAATAGACATTAAATTAAATGTCTAGTCTAATATATGAATATTGGTGTTAAATTAGTAAATTAAATTAATATTTAATTGAAGACATGAAATAAAATATATGTGTTTAAGGTTGAGGTGTGATGAGATAATTATATACCTCATTGTGGGTGTATTTTTAATTAAAGAATAAAAAGAAAAGGCCCTGTGATTTAATTACACGGACGGTGAGTCGAGAGTAATTATTGATTAACTAACCTAATGAGCCTTTACAGGCTAGGGTGAAGTTGAATTAATTAAGTACTAAATTAATATGTAATGGAATATTATTCAATATTATATTGGAGGATGGTTTTAAGTTAAATAGTTCATAAAGGTATGAACATGAATTTAATTAAATTACATGTAAAGTGACTTAAATCTATGTTATTTATTTAAATAACGGGAAAAAGCACATATACCCCACTGTGGTTGTAGTTTTTTAAGCAATTAACTACTGTGCTTTTAAAGTATTCAATTAGCCCACTGTATTTTTTAAAAATATTCAATCAAGCAATTCCGTCCAATTTTGCTCACAGACGTTAAAAAATTGGGGGGGAAAAGCACATTTACCCCACTGTGCTTTTAAAATATTCAATTAGCCCACTGTACTTTTTAAAAATGATCAATCAAGCAATTCCGTCCAATTCAGCAATTCATTCCTCTCCAAAACTCCCCCCCCTCTCTCTCTCTCTCTCTCCTCTACTACTACAACAAGAAAGAAAAGAGTAGACTTGACTACAACAACAACTCCTCTTCCCGCTCCTTCCCGCGTTTCTTTCCTCTCCAAAATTCCTCTCTCTCTCCTCTACTTCCCTTTACTGATTCTTCACCCTAACCATTCCATTTCATATTCCACCACTAATTTTCTCCTCCATTCAATTAGCCAACCACCTAAAAATAAAACAAAATGGAATTAAATTATCAAGATGAACGATCTATTTACTTCCGACTCATTCTCTCAATACAACAACGATGATCAAAATCCTTCCCATGTCATTGAGATGTCCGGTAATGGAGGAGCTGGAAATGGTGTAAATTTGGACAAATTCTTCTAAGATGTTGAAGCCATTAAAGACGAGCTCAAACACCTCGAAACCCTCTACAACCAGCTCCAATCCTCCCACGACCAATCTAAAACCCTCCACAACGCCAAATCCGTCAAAGACCTCCACTCCAAAATGGACGCCCACGTCTCCTCCTCCAAAATAAATTATTATATTATATTGAGGACCTAAAATGTGTGTGTCGTATATTATACGTCACTTAATAATTGATTTTGGTGAACAACAATAGGGTGAGGTGAACCCAAGTTTGGAAGGGTGTTTCGCCACTATCATACAAGATGTCTGATGACATACAATCTCGTGTTATCATAAGACAGGGTTCTGCACATCCACTTGCTGAGTATATCTACGAGCACTACCTATATGATCTTGGAGTTTGGTTGAAACATAACGTTCAATTGCAGACGGTAGAGATAGTTATATGTCAAGAGAAGACTGACCATTGGAAGGAACATGATAGTAATCTTCTCGTTTTTCTTTGGGGTCTATTGGATTAACCAAGGATAATTCTCTGGATATATGATATCTATCGTAATTTAGATTCATGGCCTCCTATGTACGAAGGTTTCCTTGAACACTTCCCAAAGATTTTAATTTCTAAAACAGTTATTGACTGTTCCTTTATGTAAGGTGTCATTATGACGTGTTATCCAAGGTTGGGACATGAGTCACAATTGGTATTAAAACTCACAGTATATGTGTTGTTGTATTTTGCACGACAATGGTAGTAATAAAGTTGTAGTTGTTTTCTGTACCATGTATTTGGTAACTCAGAATAGGTTGGGTGGATTGGACCTATTTTGGGGGCATCACAGTTGGTATCAGAGCTTAGGGATATGATCTCTGGCGGAGATCCGGGATTAGAACTAAGAAAGGAGAGACGAGTAATATCCTTCGCTAGTGTGTGTCCTACCTAAGCTGAATATTCTTACTTAAGTTGACAAATTATGATATGTCAATTAATCTTTGTTTTGAAGCTATATTCTATAATTATATCTGAAATACAGGAGATGAGAAATGGAGAAATCATGATGACAAGGAAGATGGAATCTGAAATGAAAGCAAGGTATTCTCAACTCTTTGAAATACCAGGTACGTAAATTTCGGGGACGAAATTTCATAAGGAGGGGAGATTGTAAGACCCCGAATTTTATGAAATAAAAGTATTTAATTTTTCTTATAATTGTTATTCAGTAAATGGTTAAATTGATAAAAAGTTAAAGTTAAGGGTGATATATAAAATTTTTCAAAATATGCAAGTGGTTATAAAATATTCATTTCTGTCGGGGAATATTCGTTTGGTCGTGGAATATTCTTGTTGTCGGGAAATATTCGCATGCGACGGTATGACCATTTGTGTGCCCATATAACATATTAACTGCCTTCGGAAGAAAACGACAAGTTTGAGTTTTTAAAAATAATTCACAGAAGTTAGTTACCAAGAACAACAACATTGGAATACACGTGGTTAAAATACAAGATGTCTGGCGTGGTTTGCACAAAGAAGCACACGGTATTGCACAATATTTTTGAATTATTAATTCTTACGTAAAAAGGCACTACTCAATAATTGTTACAGTAGTTATTGTTCAATATTTTATTTTATTGATTGCATTTAAGTTAAAGATATTCAATTGTAAATTCAATGGTCATGATCATACCAGTCAATAATTCAACTTTGCACTACTGGCCAAAGAGAACCCATAGTCACGATCATACCAATAATCTATTCATCTTTACACTCAAGTCAAAGAGAAATTTCTTCACCAAGATTATAAAAATGTTATATATGATAATAAAAAAAATATGATCAAAACATAGATTTAATTTCAAGAGTAAGATTCATAAATCAACGATAATTTGGTCAGAAAAAGAAACCAATTTTATGGTGAATTGTATCCCGTGAATAGTAACTCGTGAATAGTAACCCCGACACAAAAAGATAAACTTTCACAATAAAATCCATATCAATATTTATAACACCTTAATCCAAATGTTATAAATAACTTAATAATCTCATAATCTAATATTATTAATATTACAACAATATTTTAATCATTTCTTAAACTTATAAACAATTTATTTAAATTATTTACACTTTATTAATTAATGCATTTAATCATCCTAAAATGCCAAACTCATAAGATTTCATCACCAATAACCAAAAATCTCATAAAAAATCTGCATATACCTCATATATGATTCTCAAGCCATAAAATCATATTTTCCAATTTTCTTACTTCACATAACATATTTAATTCATTTACTCATAACTAGACTATTTTCATGAAAAATACCTAATCAGTACAAACAAATTTTCTTTTTCGGGATTTAGCGAGAATATAGTCCTATATTGAACATATATTTTCTCGAATTTTTAAATTCATTTACTATTTTCATATGGCCAAAACTACCTAATATTTAGACATTTATCATAAACTGTACGTTTGTCCAAAAATTCCAAAATTCTGAGTATACTTACATTATATATATGTACTCCCAATAAAAATTTCACCAATTTTGGAGTTAACCACAAAAAGCTTATTATAAGGTTTACTTTTAAAATAGTCTTTTTTCATAAAATTCATAACTCTTAATCTATACATCCAAAAATCACCATTTTTGGACACAATCAAGAAAACTCATCAAATTATCATCTCAAATTTTTCCAGAATTTTTGAAGGTCAGAAAAATTACGAAACATGATAAACATAATAATCCTTAAAATCCCTTACCTCAAAAGAGCAATATTTCTGACCGAAATATCGTATGTAAAGCCAAAAGAAACTTGCAATGAATAGCAACTCTCAAAGTATCTAAATACTCACAAAAATACGCTCGATAATATAGAGAGAAAGAAAACTTATTTCTGGTGTGATTTTCAATTCTAACTTAAGCGCCTATTTATAGGAAAATGTTAGAACGCCAAAGGAGACTAAATAATAAAATATTATTTATTTTATTTCCTTCCACGCCATCCTCCTTTGTTGAATCAAGCAATCAAGCCAGCCACTTTTGAATATTTTTGGCAGCCCACATGTTAAAATAAAAGTGGGTCCCACCCATAAATTTAATAAAAGTATTTTAATTTTTGAAACTTCAATAATTCATAGAAAATAGCCCGTATATCAGAAAAATATTAATTTTATGTCCATTCCGCATGAAATCTAATTCTCTACAACTTTGTAGCTTTCATATTTTCAAAATTTCAGACAAAAAATATCCGAAACCCACAAACGGATAATTTTCAACACCTTTTAAAATTTATAACAAATCAACCGTTAATTTTTAACGGTTCAAAATTTGAGGATATATACTCAACTTATATATGAATAACATATCCAAAAATCACAATGATCCAACGATCGGATTAAAATTATAACTCACGCAATAGAGCTTTAAGAACACCGATTTGATCTTTTAATACCTCCAATTCGATAAAATACTGATAAAACAGCTCAACATTAATTCCTTCATTTATAACCACATAAATAAATTCATCATTTATATCCGCATCAAATAAATATTTTCTTATCATATAAATCAATAATTAATTATTCACAAATAATATTACAAAATCACAATAATGACAACCAGGCAGTTCCCAAGAAAGAGGGGACTTTTCAATAAGGATTTTTCCTTACTGGCGCGCAATTAGGTGACCAAACCTCTCATTGACAGAACTTTCTAGACATTGCCAATAATGCTATCTAATAATATTATTCAAATAATATGAATTATTGAGCTGATAATGGGAAATACTTTGCAATGACAATTATTAAAACAACAATAATATAAAATATCAACGCAGTAATTATTGAATCAATAAAATAAAATATTGAACAGTAATTACTGTAACAATTATTGAGTAGTGCCTTCTTACGTAAGGATCAATAATTCAAAAGTCTTTGTCTTGTAACATCTGTATCTCTTTATGCAACCACGCCAGTACATCGTATTTTAACCACCAGGTATTCCAACAGTGTTAACGATAAGAACTACGCCATTATTTATAAAAACTCATACTTGTCGTTTTCTTCATCCGACAGTTATTCTGTTATGGGGCCCACAAATGGTTTATACTGTCATTTAATATTCCCCGACAACAAGAATATTCCACGACCAAACAAATATTCCCCGACAGAAATGAGTATTTTATAACCACTTGCGTATTTTGAAAATTTTATATATATCACCCTTAACTTAAACTTTTTTTTATCAATTTAACCATTTACTAAATAGGAAAATTGAATACTTTTATTTCATAAAATTCGGGGTCTTACCACAATACTGATAGCCAGGTGGTTCTCAGGAAAGAGGGGGCTTTCCGATAAGAGTTTCTCCTTATTGGCGCGCAATTAGGTGACCAAACCTCTCCTTGACAGAACTTTCTAGACATTGTCAATAATGCTATCTAATAATATTATTCAAATAATATGAATTATTGATCTGATAATGAAAAATACTTTGCAGTGAAAATTATTGAAACAACAATAATATAAACTATCAACGCATCAATTATTGAATCAATAAAATAAAATATTGAACAGAAATTACTGTAACAATTATTGAGTAGTGCCTTTTTACGTAAGAATCAATAATTCAAAATATATTATGTGCGATACTGGTGTCTTCTTTGTGCAACCACGCGTATTCATCGTATTTTAAACACCGAATATTCCAACAATGTTAATTTGTGAATAACTACTGTGAATTATTTATAAAAACTCAAATTTGTCGTTTTCTTCATCCGACAGTTAATATGTTATGGGGCCCACAAATGGCTACGCCATCGTACGAATATTCCCCGACAACAAGAATATTCCACGACCAAACGAATATTCCCCGACAGAAATGAATATTTTATAACCACTTGCGTATTTTGAAAATTTTCATATATCACCCTTAACTTTAACTTTTTATCAATTTAACCATTTACTGAATAACAATTATAAGAAAAATTAAATACTTTTATTTCATAAAATTTGGGGTCTTACATATTATGCATTGAAAATGATATGTTAGAAAATATTAAATATAATAGTATAATCGATGATTTTGCATCTAAAAGTGTAACAAGAAGACATTTTAAATGATGTTTTGTGGTTTAGATTTCATTGGGAAAAACTAAAAAAAAATACACACTGTAGTTGGTAGGTTTTACTGATTACACCATTGAACTTTTAATTTTTCAAATTACACCACTAAAGTAATTATTAATTTGAAATTAGGTCATTCCGTTAAAAAAAATAAACGGACGTTAATTTTTTATCTACAAAACTAATGAATTATCCACTATAGTTGGCACATTTTACTGATTATACCATTGAACTTTTAATTTTTTAAATTACCCCATCAAACTAATTAAAATAATTATTTTAAATATTTTTAAAAATAATTATTATTTTAAGTAAAAAATATTAGAAACTTTTTTTCTTCATAAAATGAGTAGAGTTTTAAAAAATATAGATTCAAAAAAATTAAAGTGATTTTAAATTAAATTAATGTCTACTTAATTTTTTAACAGAATCGATAGGTTCTTTATATTATAATTTTTTTTAAAAATAAAAATAAAATTAAAATAAAAAATAGTAAAAGATAAATAAAAAAAAGCTGATTCAATTTTTTCAAAAAAGAAATTAATAATTTTAAAAATAAATATTATTTTCATGAAAAAATTTGGAAAATTCTTCATATTTTAAAAAATGAGTAAAATTTAATAAAATAGATTCAAAAAATAAACTTTATTTTCAAAAGAAAAAAAAATTAAATTAGTAAGGTTTCATAAAACTTTAATTTTTTAAATCTATATTTTATGAAAGTTTACTCATTTTATGGGAAAAAAATTAAAGTGTTTAATAATTTTACTAAAAATAATAATTATTTTTAAAAATATTTAAAATAATTATTTTTTAATTAGTTTAATGGGGTTATCTGAAAAATTAAAAGTTCAATGATGTAATTAGTAAAACGTGCCAACTACAGTGGGTAATTCATTAGTTTTGTAGATAAAAAATTAACGTCCGATTATTTTTTTTGACGGAATAACCCAATTTCAAAATAATAATTAGTGGAGTAATTTGAAAAATTAAAAGTTCAATTGTGTAATCAGTAAAACTTGCCAACTACAGTGTGTATTTCATTAGTTTTATCGATTTCATTGATATTTTTATTTTGTTGGTACATGTGATGATTCTTTGCTTCGATGACATTTTTAAGTGTTCTTCCTTATCTTTTGTAAATTCTTATAAATTTAATAAAATTAATTAGTTGATAATTTATTTATTTTTTTATTTAGTTTGTATAAAAAGACATACTTAATAAAATTTGCTATAGGCTTTAGAAAACTCAGGACCGGCTCCGATGATAGGTCACATAGGGGATGCCTAGAGGCCAATTGATAGGGGCCAAAGATGATGGATAGGTATGTGGGGGGGGTCCTATAGGGGAATAATAGCGAGAGAGAGATAATTGAAAAAGGTTATTCTACCTCATTCTCAAACTTTCCACATCTGCTCCTTTTGTTAGAAAAGCAGAGGCTTATAAGTTCAGCTAAAATGAGACGCTTTATTAACATCAATGAACTGGCTTTAAATAGCCACTGGAAATACAAAACCACATCTCAACAACCCTGAGATTGTGGTGAAACAGCTGAAGACTTGGTCTAATTAAAAACAAACTCAACAAACTTGACTGACTCTCTAACTCTCCTAAAACATAGGAATTTATTTGACTAAACAAACCTTGACTAACAAAAACAAACTCAAACATATCTCAACAAATCCTTCCCCTAAACTGAAGCTGCTGAGAGCAGTTCAGTTTACTTCCTTTTTTACCACAATTCCAAGCATTTTCCGAAGCCTTACAAATGCTTCTAACTTCAGGGGTTTTGTGAATATATCCGCGAGCTGCTCACTACTCCCACAAAATTCAAGTTTCACAACACCATTCTTTGTAAGATCTCGAATGAAATAAAATCTCACATTAATGTGTTTGCTCCTACCATGGAACACAGGATTCTTGGTTAATTTAATTGTAGAAGTATTGTCACAAAATATACTCCCATATCAATAGTTCCTCTAAGATAATGTAGAATCCTTTTAGCTGCTGCCCAATGTGCTTCTTTTGGATGAGCCATAAATTGACTGATGAGACAAACTATATACATAAGATCTGGTCTAGTAGCAGTCAAATACATGAGGCTGCCAACAAGTTGCTTATACAGCGTTCCATCTACCTCAGCTCCACCTCCTTCTTTTGACAACTTTGAACCAGGCACAATTAGATTCCTCACGAGATTACTCTTTGTCATTCCGAATCTTTCTAGCACTTCCTTAGCATATTTACTCTGACACAAATGTATCCCTCCTGCTCCCTGCTTAACCTCAACTCCCAGAAAGTATTTCATTTCTCCTAAATCCGTCATTTCAAACTTATGCATCATCGACTTCTTAAAATTCTCAATCATAACACAATCATTTCCAGTAAAAATAAGATCGTCAACATAAAGACTTACGATCAAAATTTTACCTTTTCCTTCAACTTTCACAAATAGTATGTGCTCATAGCTGCATTTTTCGAAACCTGACTTAGCAAAGTATCCTTTAATCTTGTTATACCATGCCCTTAGTGCCTGTCGTAAACCATAAAGTGCATTTTTCAACTTATAAACTTTATCTTCCTCACCTTCTTTTATATAACCAAGGGGCTGATCCACATAAACAACTTCATTTAACTCACCATGCAAGAAGGCGCTTTTAACATCAAGTTAAAACACAATCCATCCTCTTTGAGCCACCAATGCTAGCACCATTCTGATTGTGTCCCAACGAGCCACTGGAGCAAACACCTCACTAAAATCTATCACGTGCACTTGTGCATAGCCCTTTGCCACCAACCGTGCTTTACACTTTTCAAACTTCCCATTTTCATCAAGTTTTGTTTTTTATACCCATTTCACACCAATCCATTTTGCTCCCATAGGTAAGTCCACTAGCTCCCACGTCTTGTTTTTAACTATGGCTGCAATTTCAACATCCATTGCTTTTCTCCATTTAATACTCAATGCAGCCTCTTCATAACTCGTAGGATCCTCATTAGAAATAAACATAGCAAAGTTCTGTAAATTTTCTTCTTCAGACAAACTTTCCCCGCTTTCATAGTCTCTCATCCATGTTAGAAGCGTTGTAACTCTTCTAGCTTCAGCTGCTTCTTTTGGTGAACTTTCACAAGTATTGCTACTATCAGAATTTGCGTCATTACTGTCGGCTTCAGCTTCATTTTGTTCTTCATCTACTTCGCTGTCACATTCATTTTCTGCTGCACTTTCTTGCTCTTCATTTTCGCCCCAAGTAAGCACTTCCAGATCAGTTTCCTTTTCACTCCAATCCCAACAGTTGCCTTCATCAAACACAACATCTCTACTGGTCACTACCTTCTTTGCAATAGGATCGAAGAGCCTATAAGCCTTGGACTCTTCACTGACACCGAGCAAAATGGCTTTGAAGCTTTTGTCTTCGAGTTTTGTTCTCTTGACATCCGAAACATGCACATGGCCTATGCATCCGAACACTCTGAAATAATCAATATTGGGCTTCACACCACTCCAGCTCTCTTCCGGTGTCTTGTTCTTCACTGCTATTGTAGGACTTCTGTTAAGAACATGGACTGTCCATCTCACAGCTTCTGACCAAAAGGACTTTGGTATCTTCTTCTCTGCGAGTAAGCATCGTACCATATTCATTATAGTACGATTCTTACGCTTTGCTACCCCATTTTGCTGGGGTGTGTACGATGTTGTAAGTTGTCTTTTGATGCCATGAGTAATACAAAACTCGTTGAAATCTTTTGAGGTGAACTCACCACCTCTATCTGTTCTCAAGCAACAAATATATAATCTTTTCTCCTTTTCAACAAAGTTTTTAAATACTTTAAACATCGCAAAGGCCTCATTCTTTTCAACAAGAAAATACACCCATATCCTCCTACTATAGTCATCAATAAAGCTTAATATGTACCTCTTTCCACTGTTTAAAGCTGGAGTTATGGGACCACACAAATCAACATGTATAAGCTGAAGCCTCTTTGAAGCTCTCCACTTGCTTTTCTTAGGTATGACATCTCTGTGTTTTTTTCCAACCATGCAGCTTGTACATACTTTGTTTGTAGGCTTAAGTTAAAGCAGTCCCTTCACTAAATTCTTGTGTTGCAAAGTACAGAGATTCTTATAACTCAAGTGGCCGTACCTTTGATGCCATAACTCAGTGATGTCCTCTGTGGTAGTGTTGAGACAATTTGATTGTTGGGCAACTTCATGTACAAGCACCACAAACATACGATTTGTTTTCATTTCTGACTGCATGATAAGACCCCTTGTCTTGTGATAGACTTTGCAAGCTCCATCTTGAATTAGAATAGCTAGACCTTTCTCTTGAAATTGACCTATGCTGAGTAGATTATTTTTCAATTCAGGAATATAATAAACGCCAGACACTACCTGCTTGACATCTCCAACTTGTAGCCTGACACAGCCCTTGCCCATCACAGCCATTCTCATGTTGTTTCCAAGCTTCACAGAGTGCCTGTAATCTTCATCGAATTCAGTGAACCACTGTTTGTTCCCTGTTATATGGTTGTTGCAGCCTGAATCAAGAAACCACACCCCTTCTCTACTTGATTTGTTGTCTTCCACAAAAACCATTAGAAACAGTTCTTCCTTCTCATCTATCTCGGCATAATTGGCAGGCTTTTCCCACTTCGGACACTCATACTGAAAGTGCCCCAACTGATGACACTTAAAACACTCAATGGTTGCTCTATTCAGACCTCTGCCTCTGCCTCTGCCTCTGTCTCTCATAACTCCACTGCCTCTAAAGTCTCCTTGGGTTCTCCCTCGTCCTCCTGTTCTGTTTTCATATGACACTTCAGTGCTTGCTCATCTCCTCCAGCCTTTCTGAATTTTTGCTCATGTACAAGCAAGGAACTTTGTAATTGATCAATAGTGAGGCGATCAATATCCTTTGATTCTTCGATTGAGCACACGATGTAGTTGAATTTTTCTATAAGTGTACGCAAAATCTTCTCAACAATCTTTACATCTGGCATGTCGTCTCCATTGTTTCTCATATCATTAGCTACAACCATCACTCTGCCAAAGTAGTCGGTTACTGATTCTCCGAGCTTCATCTCCAGTAATTCAAAATTTCTGCGAAGAATTTGGAGTTGAGCCCTTTGAACCCTTTCATTGCCTTGATATTTGGTCTTCATCGAGTCCCACAGTTGCTTGGCAGTTTCTTTCTGAGTAATGGTCTTCAGAATAGACTTGTTGATGGATTGTAGAAGATAGTTCTTAGCCTTCAAGTCTTTCACTCGTTGTTCTTCTAGAGTTTTGGTCCATTTGGTATCAACAACACTACTGGGGAAGGCTCACGAATATCCGGATCTATGATGCTCCAGTACTCTTTCGAGTAGAGGAGGTTCTCCATGAGCATACTCCAGTAATCATAGTCACCGTCAAACTTGGGGATGCTTAGCAAATTCTGTCCATCATTGGCCATCTTCTCGAAGTTGTCTTCTTCATACACACACTCTCTGTTTTCACTTTTACACTCTTCTTCTCACACACACACCCACACAATGTTTAATCTCTCTCTCACTCAGGCCCTTTTCTAGCTCTGATACCACACTATTAGAAAACAGAGGCTTATAAGTTCAGCTAAAATGAGACGCTTTATTAACATCAATGAACTGGCTTTAAATAGCCACTGGAAATACAAAACCACATCTCAACAATCCTGAGATTGTGGTGAAATAGCTGAAGACTTGGTCTAATTAAAAACAAACTCAACAAACTCGACTGACTCTCTAACTCTCCTAAAACATAGGAATTTATTTGACTAAACAAACCTTGACTAACAAAAACAAACTCAAACATATCTCAACACCTTTTTCCTCTCTCATTACCTAGACCATATTTCTCTCCAATTGCTAAGTTTCTATGCTTCCATAGCTACAAAAACCACAAAAGTTCATCCAATTCTCAAAAACGTGATGTAGCAAACTGTTTTGGGAAGGGATTTCGAGCAGCAACAGTATAGGAAGAGTTCATAAACTAATTTCTAAAGCTAAAACTTCTTCAAATCAAGGTTATTGCAAGGTAAGTTATATGTTTATAATTATGTTCATAAAAATTTAGTTGAATGAGGCTTTATGTTGCAATAATTGTTATGTTGGGCTGATATTTAGTAAGAAGGGAATTAGTTGTTGTTGTGTGGAGTAGTAAGGGAGAAATTTTTTGGGTTTAAGCATGTACAAACATGTTTGAATTCTGTCCCTTAAGCTAATGCACTTGTTGTGTTCGATAAATTGTTTCTTAGAGACTAATAAGCTCAAATTGGACAACTATAGGACTGTTTTGGACCAATTTTTGTTGTGCTCTGAAACTGAAAAATTAAGTTCCGGGATGATGTCTAGTACTCTTATGAGTTATGAACACAACCCAATTGGAATGAGGGAAAAATCCATTGTAATGAAATCATGACGGATTTCCTTGTAAACATGTAAAACGAACTAATTAAAACTATTTTGGGGGCTGTTCTTGAGCCAAAATTTATGAGGGTATATAACAGCAAAATTAAATTTTTTAATGGTGAGTTTTTCTCCTACGAGTTATGGAAATAATCCAATTGGAATGAATCAAAAATGAGCTAAAACGAATTTATAGTGAAGATTTTAGTAAAACATGTTAGAAACCAAAAAATTGTGGATTGTTAACCCTAAGGACAAATTCAGGGCTAGAAACATTTACCAAAAAATTCTGGGCTTTTGGAATATTATAATACATTGAATAAGTTTTCCATAGACTCCCGAATGAACTAATTACGACTTCGGAGCAACGAGTTATGACAGTTCAAAGTAGTGGCGTTAAATCTGTCTAACAAATTCGGAGCAGTCCCCTTGCATGAATTTTCTGGAATTTTTTGTTAAGAATTTGAAAATGATCAAAGAATAAAATTTGTATCCCCAGAAGTTAGCTTCGCGTGGGCTCAATAATCGCTCAAAAATGTTTTGAAACGAAAAAGTTATGACTGTTTTAGCGAGAGAGAGGCTATCTTTGGGAAGAAATTGAAAACTGTTATGAACATACACTTTTGACGCTCTGTTTGGGCTGTCCAACAAACCCGAAATGGGGGTTTGATATTTTTTAAAAATATTCTCATATGATACAAAAAACATACCAAAAAGCATCTGAGTAGTAATAAGACCGCATAGCCACATCCAGCATCTGTACGCACATGACGCCGCGTCTTCAAGGTTAATACAATCGCCTGGCATGCTTTTCACGTGCTGTTTTGGTAGATCTTAGTCGCTTGTTTCCATGGTTATAAAATTTCTATAAATACTTTGATATACCGACTAAAACATATCCAAAACTCACAGCAAGTTGATTAGAGGTTTAATAAATAAAAATTAGCAAAGGAGAGTGTCAAGCCATGGGCTGCCCCAGCCCAGGCGGCCAACGTCGAGCCTAAAAGCCTTGGGCTACTTAGCTTATCGTGTTCCCACGACGTGTCTGGTTGGTTTTAGAGCTATTTATCACATAATGAAACACCGGTATAGTACTATAAATATAGTATAAAGACTATATATGGCGCAAACTTATTCGTGCGCAAGAAAAGCGATAAAAGTATTATGTAAACATGAAATTACATTTATGCGATCAACCTGGATTGAGAAATGAAATATAAAAGTGTTATGTATTAAAATAAAATACGCTAACCCATTTAAACTATATTGAACATCGAAATTTGAAAGTGAAAGGTTTTAGAAATTCGAAACGAAGACTATGAACACAAAATCACATAATAACATATGTATGAAAATAAAATACATGTGAAGCACGAATGTAATTTATTCACGAGAATAAATGTTAAGTGAAACTACTAAACGAGACATTCACGTACATGGTGATAACATGGTTTAGCACATGGGCTATTGCGAAAACATAAATTTGAAAACTAAAGAATGATGATATGAGCTATATATGTTTACACGATAAAAACCATCCATAACCATATAGTCTCAAGTTTACAGATGGAGACAAGAAATATTCTTAAAATGGATTATAGATGGTTTATGCTCTCAAACGTAAAGTATTTATATACTAAAACCATGAGAGAACCTTTTTGTGCATAAAAAGGGTTATAACAGACAAAAGTTTCTAAAGAAACATGGAATGATTTTAAGACAAGAACAAAAAGATTATACTTAATGTAAAATAAAAATTAATTTACATTAAGTATGTGAATTTAGTATGTGAAACTAATGTGTATATGAATATATACTCAATTTGTGTAGGATCATCACCGAGCAGATAAGTTATAACATTAAACAGCACTCAAGGAAAGTTTCTCAGTTTATTTATGTGGACTTATAATTGCTATAGATAACTGTTAGCATGACTTATGTTTATAAGATTGTAATACCTATGAAATGAATTATTTGCTTTGTGAATGATGAATGTCAAATTATGACTAATTATTGAATTGAATCGGGGAACTCAATATATATGTGCAATGAATGACAGGTACATGACATGTGTAGTATGTTATGGTATGTATGTTGCTGTAAGACCCCAGCTTTTATAAATAAAGATGAATTTTTCTATAAATATTATTTTTGAATATTATGGAATAAATTTGATATAATGTTATAGTTGTGGGTAATATTTATAAATTTTGCAAAGTATGCAAGTTGTTATAAAATATTACGTTTGGTGGGGAATATTCTTTTTATTACGGAATATTAAATACAACGGCTCAATCATTGGTGGACCCCATTAAATGTAATTATTGGGATTGAGAAAACGACAAAAATATTTTATAAAAATAACTATGGAGGTGTTACCGTTAAAACCTGTTGAACTACCCGGTTGGTAAAAGTACGATGTCTGGCGTGGTTGCATAGTAGCACACGGTATTGATTATTGATCTTACGTGAGAAGTCACTCACTATATGCTCAATTATTACTACGATAATTCTTTGCATCATATCTCTTATATTATTGATTCAATTATTGTCACAATTATCATCTCAGATAATATGTTATAGTATTAAATCAATAATTGAGACGACAAGTTATAAATGATTAATAATTGTTGAATGATTAAATATGTGTTGATGAAAAAATAAATGATTTGTGGTAAGTTTAATTATTTTATGGGGGGCTCATATGTCATCATCTAAGAGTCTCTTCGTCAATAGTATTTACCTTCATCAATAGTAATTACCTTCGTCGATAGTAATTACCTTTGTAAATAGTAATTACCTTCGTCAATAATAGTATTTACCTTCGTCAATAAGTAATTACCTTCGTCGATAGTAATTACCCTTGTGAATAGTAATTACCTTCGTCGATAGTTATTACCTTTACCGGACGTCGAACCACTTGTCGTTTCACATTACAAAGGCGTCGAACCACTTGTCGTTTCACATTACAAAAGATCCGAACCACTTGTCGTTTCACATTACAGCGTCCGAACCACTTGTCGTTTCACATTACGGGCCAAACCACTTTTCTTTTCACATCATTAGTCGTCAAGCCACTTGCCTTTTCACACGGCGGTCTTAAGCTAGAAATCTTCTATAAATAGAGGCCTAGGGCTTCATTATTTTCACGAAATTCATTCAAGCTATAGAGAGAAAGTATAGAGAGAATAAGAGAGAAAGAAGAAGAGTATTTTGTTACTACACCGCCAGCGAGATTCAATCTCCTACCAAATGTAAGGGGTGTTATTCTTTCTTATTCATGAAGAGAACTGTTGTTATTCCATTGCTTATTATTCTGCATTGGAATAACTTGTATAAGTGGTTTACCCTATACTTGGTGACATTCTTCTATTATTCATTTGAACATCCACATGCGTGTGTTTTACACCTGGTTAAAATCCGCCTTTATTATTATTCTTTGGAACATCACATGCACGTGTGTTTTTACATCTGGACTGGTTCCGCTCTTTATTATTCTCATTGGAACATCCTCATGCATGTGTTTTACACCGACTGGTTCCGTCTTTATTATTCTGTTGGAATATCCTATCTCATGTGTTTTACACCGGATCCGGTTCCATCTTTATTATTCTGTTGGAACATCCCAGTTGGTGTGAATTTCACGACTTCGGTTCCGTTATTTATTATTACGTTGGAATAACTTTATGCATGCGGTCTATCGCATGCATGGTGATTTCTTTTGTTATTCCATTCTTTATTATACCCAAATTGGTTAAAACTTTGACTTCTATACTCCATGAAATTAGTAGAATATCCTTGATATTTGCGTTTCATCCAATATCTTTTCATGGAAATATTCTTACGATCATTCTTGAATTTTACTCTACAAAACAAAGATCATGTTGACAATTTGGACGTTAATAATTCACGGATAAAATAATTCTTGAACTTGTTTTATTGAATTCTTATATCATTGTCATCATCCTCATGTTTATATTTTTTTGAAAGTCATCTGTGGCACATAGTGCATAGATGGACTTGGTATGATTATGACCAGAGACTATTCGATTGTAATCATGACCGTAATGTTACAAATGATGTGATAAAAATCCTCGATTGGTAGTAGTGCATTGATGGACAATTGTTGGCATGATCATGACCATTAATGAATACACAAATATTCTTGCCCGTAGTGCATGAATAATTGTGGTCGTGATACTAAAGAATATCCTTGGCCGTAAAGTGAGGGTGATTCGATGATGTGAAATATTTGTTAAAGCCGAGTCTCAAATTTATAAACAATGATGAAAAACCTTTTAAAACCTAAAAGATAGTAGACTTTATTTTCTACTTGACTCTTTTAATGGATTGCATATTCATTGCAGCTTTAAACCGGTTGTCTATTGTATTTTATCGCTTTAACATTATTGAAGACTATTGATAATTTATTCTCGCATTATCTTAGTCATAATATTTCTTCTTGGGCTAGTTGAGCTCACCCTTTCTTCTTTCACTTTGTTCTCTTCGTGAAATGATAATATAGGTTGGGGCGAGTCGGGGAAGCAGTGATGGTCCTGAAGATAGCATTAGTAGTCCTCACTATTCTGTAAAATAGTGTGATAATAACTGTAAAGAGGACTTTTTATTTGAGTTTGTATAATATCTAGTAGAGCGATATTTGTATTTAAACTCACGCTTTATGTCGTATTGTACACGACAGTTATGTTAATAAGTTGTTTTTAAATTCTGTACCATGTAAGTGTCGACCCAAGATGGGTGATGTATACCTAATTTTGGGGGCGTCACAGTTGCTACCAGTAAGACATAAATGTGATAATGCATTTGTAATATGCTTGAACACCAAGAATATAAATGCATGAACTGAATGTGAAACCTATGTGCTACATGATGCATGATTGATATTTAGACTTCTTTGGTAGTGCAGTGCTCAATCTTGTTTAATTTGTAGGTTAAAGCTATGATGCAATCTATCGTGATTAGGAGCGCATTAAAAGAAGGCTAGTCATTTAATTGAGATTGTGTTGAATCATTTGATGGTATTTTCATGTGTAAATCACAGATGTGTAAATTTTTGAATTATTCGATAGATGAAGATTATTTGTTTTAAAAAGGGGATATGAAAGAATGAATTGTATATATATATATATATATATATATATATATATATATTCATACCTACTCAGGCTAAATAAGTCATATAATAAATATGATATCAGTATAAAGAAGAATTGTAAAGGTTGCGATTTAAGGAACGAAAGTTGTAAAAAGAAAAAAATTTAAAAAAAAATTATTTCGTAATTTTAGCTATTTTAACATTGAATAATGTTTTAAAGCTAGAACAAGATAGTATTAACGCACAAGATCGGGAAGGGAAATAGTCCTGATTTTGGGGTCGTTACACCAATTATGTTCTGTAACATATATGTGAATAAATACAAAAGTTTTACTTGCATGAATATTGTAGGAAACAAGTATGTCTTTCGTAGCATGATGGATCTTTTGCCCGATACAAGGCACGCCTCGTTGCAAAAGGATATCACCAGCAACCTGGGATAGACTATTCCGAAACATTTAGCGTGGTTATTAAACCGACGACCATTCGATTAATTCCGCAACTGCAAGGCTTTATTGATTCAACACATCCGGAATATGTGTATAAACTGTAGCGGTCACTATATAGGCTAAAACAGGCACCTAGGGCCTGGTTTTCACGTCTCTTTACTTTTCTTCTAGCTCACAATTTCACATAGTCTCGCAATGACACTTCTTTATTTATCTATAATGACTCTCATTTACTTATTTGTTCTTGTATATGTTGACGATATTTTAATTACAGGTAATTCAGGACAATCTCTTTCTAATTTGATTACTCTTGGTGCTGAATTCTTCCTCAAAGACTTAGAACCCTTACACTATTTTTTGGGGGTCAAGGTTGTATGAACTACGACTGGTCTTCTTCTTTCTCAGAGACAATACACCCAAAATATTCTACATCGTGCCTCTATGTCCACCAGTAAACCCCAATCCACTCCAATTTCCTCAGATAAGTTGTCCACAACTTCAGGCATCTTGTTTGACAATTCTACTCTCTATCGACAAATTATTGGATCCCTTCAATATCTAAGTCTGACCTGGCCTGACATCTCATTCGCAGTAAATAAAGTCTGTCAGTTCATGCACAAGCCCATAGTTATTCATTGGGCTGCTGTAAAACGAATTTTGCGCTACTTACAAAGAACTATGTCTCATGGCTTATTTTTCTCCGCTTATGCCTCTCACACTCTTCATGCCTTTACAGACGTCGATTGGGCAGGTGACATCAATGATCAAAAATCAACTGTTGGAAATGTAAACTAGCTTCCTGGGTTGCAACTTAATCTCCTGGATTTCGCGTAAACAACGCACAATTGCACACTCGTCTACAGAATCTGAATATAAAGTCATTGTTGATACCGTTGCAGACTTACAATGATTTTGTTCGGTGCTCAAGGAGTTACGCCTGCCTCTTCACCACACGCCTGTGTTGTGGTGTGATAATCTAGGAACCTCTTATCTTGTTTCTAATCCTGTATTTCATGCTCGTACAAAACATATTGAGATAGACAATCACTTTGTCTGTGAAATGGTTGCCAACAAACAGATCTCTATTCAGTTTGTCTCCTCAAATGACAATGTTGCTGATGCTCTCACCAAACCTTTACCAACCAGCTCCTTCTCGTACAACCGGTCCAAGCTTAAAGTGTTTCCAAGGATACCCTTTGGCTTGTGGGGGAATATCAACACTAGCTAATAATCAACCATTAGTTAGGATATTGAATTACCATAATTATCTCCAAAGAATCCTTGCTCTTGTTAATCACTTAATTATAGCTTAACTGATTGTGTAAATCCCTTAAGCCTAGCTTAAATGATTATTAGACATGTATATATATTCCAACTCTGTTGTGTAACATATATGTGAATAAATAAAAAATCTTTACTCTTCCTAAGTTTTAACTGGTAGAGACACTAAGTTAGAGCACCTTGTTATTTTAAGCCTTTGAAGCAACGTGAGATATCCAAGGGACTCTGAAATTGTCAAAATATTGGGACAATCATCCATTACTAAGTGGCATAGAGTGGGGCAGCATCTTGAATCCCCTTGGGAAAACTTATTAAGCCTAGGAGGCGACTCAAAGTTAGTATCTTGTGCGCGCCTAGTAAGCCCATGAAAATCATTTCAGAGAAATTGAGATTTTCACAATCTTGAACTTGCAACTTTTCAAGCGCATTGAGGCATCTCATGCCAAAAGGCTAGGCAAAGAAACGAGCTTTGGGCATCCATACAACCCCATGTTTCAAAGGCTAGTGAGATGTCGTATTCCTTCAGAAGTAGATGTCAATTCAGGGTGCTTAATGAAATTGATAGTGTCTGGGGTGAAGGCAACTTTATCTGGTATGTACACCGTAGTTTTGATGATAAGACAAGAAACCTCAGATTTATTAGATTTTCAAAGTATTTAAGAAACACTCCAAGGATTGGGCAGAAGAGCTCCAAATATTGCAAGCTCGGTAGGCTACAGATAGATTTAGGAAGGGCTTTCACTCGGTAGTTCTTTCCCAAGAAGAGATTGTTGAAAAATAAACTTGTCCCAAAATTAATTATGTATTTTTATTTAGCATATTTGTCGTTTTTCATTAAGTTTTCATTCATGTATTTGGGTTTATACATTTATAGAAATTCCTATAAATACTTATGTACTCAATTTATTTGGAGTAAGCAAGAAATATAAGATATCCTTTGTGATAACATCTTCTCCATTTTCTCTAGCGTGTGTGAGTTTATTATTTCAAACAAATTAGTATCAAGAGCTAGGTTGCTAGTAATACCCGCTAGAAAATGGCAAATGGATCGGTCCAAATATTCCAAGTTCCTAAATTGAAAAAGGATAACTATGAGAGTTGGTGTATTCGCATGAAGGCAATTTTTGGTTTACAAGATCTATGAAACCTTGTTGTGACCCAAGGCTATGGAGAGCTCAAAGATGAAGACTCGTTATCACAAGCACAAAAGGAAGCTTTGAGTGCCACAAGAAAGAAAGATCAAAAAGCGGTCACTATCATTCATTAATGTTTGGATGATGAAATGTTGCAAAAAGTTGTTCTTGCCACCACCACCAAAAATTCGTTCAAGGGAGTCGTCAAACTAAAGAAGGTTCGTCTTTAAACCTTGAGAAGTGATTTTGAATGTTTGCGTATGAAGGAGTCAGAATCAATTAATTTTGAATTTTTTTTTCTAGAATTTTGACAATTGTCAATCAAATGAAAAGAAATGGTGAAGAAATTAGTGATGCTTAAGTAAATGAAAAAATAATTCATTTTTTAAGTCCTAAGTATGAGTATATTGTTGTAGCCATTGAAGAGTCGAAAGACTTGGAAACCATGACTGTTGACGAACATATGGGTTCGTTAAAAATCCATGAAGAAAGACTTAAAAAGCAAAAGAAGGGGCCAACTGAGCAAGTGCTTCAAGCGAAGCTTTTTTTCAAGGGATAGAGAAGAAAAACATGGAAATAGTCAACGAGATCGAGGTCGTGGTAAAGCACGAGGCCGTGGAAGAGGTGGAAAAGGAGGTCACTTAAAACAATCCGGGTCAAATTTCGGGTCCAGAATAAATTTTGGATCAAATTCCAAGTCCGAATCGAATCAAATACATCCAAATAAAGGCTGTGAGACCCCAGATTTTATCAATAATGATTTAAATTTTGTCGAAATAATTTTTTAATATTATGGTGTGAATTTAAGATAATATTATAGTTGTGGGTAGTATTTATAAATTTTGCAAAGTATGCAAGTGGTTATATTATATTCGATTGGTCGGGGAATATTCGGTTTAGCAGGGAATATTCATACAACGGCTCAATCATTGGTGGACCCCATAACAGAATTATTGTCGGATTGAGAAAACGACAAAAATATTTTATTGAAATAACGGCGGAAGTTTTACCGCTTGATCTTGTTGAACTACTTTCGGTAGTAAAAGTACAAGAATACGTGTGGTTGCATAAGTAGCACCAGTATTGATTATTGATGCTTATGTGAGAAGTCACTCGGTTTGATTCCATTATTGTCGATTAATAATATGAATTATTATAAGCGATAATGACGTTTTATTTTATTCAGTATTATTAACGTAATAAAATGAAACATCTTTTATATAAAATGTAATACTTTATTAAAGTTATTCTATAAATAGAATATATTATATTTTATTATGCATAGTGTTGCATAGTGTTTTGCATAGTGTTGCATAGTGTTTGCATAGTAAAATGTTTTTATATAAATAGAATATATTATATTTTATTTAAAAGATTTTGCTTTAAATATGGACCGTCGATTAAAGTAAATCAATCTGGACCGTTCATGGATTAATTACTATGCATTCTATTTTCCTATAAATGAAGCTCATTCCTTTATTATTTTCTTATGAATTCACCGAAACTCTAGAGAGAAAACTATAGAGAGAAAGAAGAAAAGTATTCTCGCTACTTCACTTTGCCAATATTCAGTTCTTCTAAGGTAGGGAATATTATTTGTTGTGTACCGTAAAGGTGTTATTCTTTCTTATTCATGAAGAGAATCTGTTGTTATTCCATTGCTTATTATTACATTGGAATAACTTTTGTATACGCTGGTTTACCCTATACTTGGTGACATTCTTCTATTATTCTGCTGGAACATCCTGTCATGTGTGTTTTACACCTTACTTCGGTTCCGCTCTTTATTATTATTTTGTTGGAACATCCATGCTCAGTGTTTTACACCGGACTGGTTCCGCTTCTTTATTATTCTGTTGGAACATCCTGCATGCATGTTTTACACCGACTGGTTCCGCTCTTTATTATTCTCATTGGAATATCCTATTCATGTGTTTTACACCCGGATCCGGTTCCATCTTTATTATTCTGTTAGAACATCCCGCTTGTTATTGAATTTCACCCCGACTTCGGTTCCGTTATTATTATTACGTTGGAATAACTTTTATGTCGCGAAGCACCGCATGCATGGTGATTTCTTTTGTTATTCCATTCTTTATTATACCCAGGTTGGTTAAAACTTTGACTTATACTCCATGAAATTAGTAGAATATCCTTGATATTTGCGTTTCATCCAAAGATCTTTTCATGGAAATATTCTTCCGATCATTCTTGAATTTTACTCTACAAAATAAGATCATTTTGACAATTTGGGCGTTAATAATTCACCGGATAAAATAATTCTTGAACTTATTTTATTGAATTATTATGTCATTGTCATCATCCTCATGTTATATTATGTTATCTTGACTTTTACGTGTATAGATGAACTTAGTATTATTATGACCAGGGGATCATTCGGTATAATCATGGCTTGTTATAAATGATGTGATAAAAGTCCTCGATGGCACGTAATGCAGTTGATGGATAGTTTTTGGTATGATTATGACCGGGGGTGATTCTAAGGTATAGTCATGACCATTGATAATTTGATGAATATCCTTGGCAGTAGTCTGCGGGGATTCGATGATGTGGATTATTTATTAAAGTCGAGTCTCGCCTATAACAATGATGAAAAACCTTTTAAAACCTAAAAGATAGTAGACTTTATTCTCTACTTGACTCTTTTAATGGATTGCTTATTCCGCCGCAGCTTAAACTTGTTGTCTATTGTATTTTATCGGTTTAACATTGTTGAAGGCTAATGATAATTTATTCGCATTATCTTAGTCAAATATTTCTTCTTGGGCTAGTTGAGCTCACTCTTTCTTTCACTATTCTCTTGTGAAATGAGAACATAAGCGGGACGAGTGGGGAACGGAGTAATGGTCCGAGGATAGCATTAGTAGTCCTCACTATTCTCGTGAAATAGTGTGATAATAGTTGTAATGAGGACTCCTTTTGAGTTTGTATAATATCTAGTAGACAATATTTGTATTCAAACTCACGGTTTATGTCGATTGTACACAACAGCAGTTATATTAGTAAGTTGTATTTGAATTTATGTACCATGTAAGTGGCGACCCAAGATGGGTGACGATACCTAATTTTGGGGGCGTCACGGTTGGTATCGAGCTTAGGGATATGATCCCAGCTAAGATGTGAGAATAGTACTAGGAGGGAGAGGCAGGGAATACCTTCGCTAGTATGACCTACCTAAGTTTATTTGGTATTTGATTGGTCGAATCGAGTATATAGTGATAATATGTTGCATGTCAATTAACCCTTATTTTGTGGCGGTGTTTGAAAATGGCATCCGAGAATGTTGAGAATAGCAATGGAGCATGTGAGACCGTTGATTCTCCACGGATCAATAATCGGGACAATGTGCAACAGGATGGCGATAATCCTCCCATAAACAACAACACCGATCAATTGACGAACGACTGATGCGTTTAAGAAGTTTTAGAATTCATGCAACATCGGTAAAGCGACTCACGCCAAAAACGTAGGTGGAAACACGAAAAACTCTCGGCGGTCACCGCTAAACAATTCAAGGAGCCAGTGACCACCGGAGTTTAAGGGAGAGCCAAAACCACTTCGCGGCGGAAGCATGGATAAAGCAGATTACCAAGATATTTGATGTCTTGGGATGCTCCGAGGAGCAAAAGGTTCCTTTTCACCGCCTTTATGTTGCTGCGGAGAGGCGATTCTTTGGTGGGAATCGGTAAAACGTACTCATCCTCATTGTCTTCAAGATATCTTGGGAGAAGTTCCAGAGTCGTTCAACGATAAATACTTTCCCGAAAGTATTCGCCATACATGAAGGAGGTGGAGTTTATCAAGTTGGAACAAAACAATATGACCGTGTCGCAATACGAGGAAAATTTTGCGGAGTTATCACGGTTTCGTCCCCACTTGGTGGATAATGAAGAGAAATGACGCGAACGTTTTTAAGAGGTTTGAAGCGAGATATACGTCAACATCTTATTTCTCATAAACCGTGTTTTTATTCGGATGTTGTAAATAGGGCTCGATTAGTGGAGCGCGATAACGAGTCAACGCAACTAAAAGAGAGCGTGCAGAAAATTATAATACCGGCGAGAGTAGTCATCGAGCGGTGACAACAAACGTGGAGGAATCAACAGGCCGGATATGGTAACCACTTGGTGGTAATCGTAGGCCCAACAATAAGAATGGACATTTCAAGAAAAAGAGATTCAACAATGATGGAAGGACGTCGACCAAAGACTAGTTGTTAAGGAAGGAGAAAGACCACCTATCATATGCTTCAAATGCGGAGGAGAGGGACACATCGATCCGAACTGCGCCATCTAAGTCAAAGCATGTTATAATTATGGAAGAGAAGGTCACTTAGCTCGATTTTGTCGTTCAAAGACAAATTCAACTAGGATGGAGGCACCAAAGGTCGTCCCGCACAAACCAAAGCCGATAGTTTAAGAGATAGCGTTTTTTTTCTCGTGACGAGGAACCCGAATAAAATTATCACGGGTAAGTTAATCGTAGCTCTTGCAAAGTCTATACCGTGTTAGATACCGATTCTACCCACTCTTTTATTTCACCTAGTTGTGTTCAACGTTTGAATTTGACTCAGAAGAAGTTAAACTTTGACTTATTGGTTGAAACTTCGTTAGTAGGAGCCTTCGTTCACGCTTACTATTTTTAAATCTTGTTTAATTCAAATAAACATTTTCACGATGACTGTCGATCTTATCTTTTGAAAATATTTGCCTTTGATGTGATTTTCGAATCAATTGGTTAGCTACTCATCATGCTTTTCGTAAGGTTGTTAGCTTTTATATTTATAACAACCTCATTACGAATTCAAAGTAACCAAACCCTAAAGTTAATCATTGTCATATCAAGCCATAAGTAAAGAGCCCCGAACCTTTCGTTGTTGACTTCCTTGTGTGGAATGCACCGCAAAGCATTTTCTACAGAGGCAACATCGTGAATGAAGATGGCAAGTTTATAGGTATCATTGTGAGGTGCTATCTTGGTTAAGGGATAGAAGTCACAGCTTGGTATCAATGTGATGTACTATCCAAGTCTTGGATGAGAGTCACGCTTTTGAATGATATTTCTATTATTAATAAATTTCCTGGCGTATTCTTGAAGACTTCTTAGCCTACTTAGAGCGTGAAATCGAATTTTGTATTAACCCCAGTACAAAAACCCATTTCTTAAACCCTCAAATATTTCTTCAACTAAAAGGATCTGTTTACGTGGATTATGATGAAAGTCATAATAAAAGCATTGGACTAATAAAAATCATGGGTATACGTGGTATTAGTAAGTGTTATAATGAGTTATGTTGGTTAGTATGTGAAAACATGAAAGTTTCTTAGAAATCACAAAGAGTTGAAAATCAGATTTTGGTGAAAAACGTAACATGAAATTCAATTGACCATATCTCCTATTATATTTTGAATTTTTGAATGTGGTCAAGTCCTAGAGTTAGATCTATGAGTTACCTAACTAATCCAAGTGGAATTACTGGAAAAGGTGTTGTAGATTTTTGTGTGGACTGATTTTAGCAAAGGAGTGCAAAGCTGCAAAAAACCTAAAAGTGCTGCCATGATTTTAGAGGGCTGTTTCGGCCACTTAAATTATGAGAAAAATTCTGGCCTTTTGGGACATGAAAGTATATGGTATAAAGTACCTCCTGTCCAAAAATGAGCTCATTCGACTTAAAATGAGTAAGTTATGACTATTTCAATATTTAGGTTTTTCCGACGATGACGCTATATAACCGGAGTTCTGTAAATCTCAGATGACCATGAAATTTAAACTGGAGGCTCACGTTAACATGTGTAAGGTCCTGCCAAGATTTGGGAATTTTTGGAGTTAAACTTGAGGTAGCTAATTTCTTAAGGAATTAATTAGAAATTGATTTTTGAAAATAGTAAATGAATTTTATAAAATTCCGAGAAAATATATTTTCATTATGGGACTATATTATGCTAAATCCCAGAAAAGAAATATTTTTGGGACTGATTTGGTATTTTTCATGAAAATAGTTTAGTTACAAAACATATGAGTTAAATATGTTATGTGAAGTAACAAAAGTTGAAAATAGGATTTTATGGCTAGAGGATCCTATATAGAGTATATGCATATTTTTTGATGAGGATTTGATAATTGGTGATGATATCTTATGAGTATGGCATTTTGAATGATTAAATGCATTATATGGTAAAGCGTAAACAATTGAGATAAATTGTTTATAAATTTAAGAAGTGATTAAAATATTGTTGTAATATTAATGATATTAGATTATGAGATTATTAAGTGATTGATAACATGGGGATATCCTTGAATCCTGGATAAATTATATTATAAATGTTTAATATTTATCCTTTATCTCATTTGATTGATTCTTTATATCATTATCCTCATGTTTATATTATGTTGAAAGTCATCTGTATTTGTAGTGCATAGATGGACTTGGTATGATTATGACCGAGGATTGTTCGGTATAATCATAACCGTAATTAAAAAACACGATTATCTTTGGTAGTAATGCATGGATAATTTGTGGTCGTGATACTTAATGAATACACGATTATCTTTGGTAGTAGTGCATGGATAATTCGTGGTCGTGATACTAATGAATACACAATTATCTTTGGTAGTAGTAGTGCATGGATAATTTGTGGTCGTGATACTAATGAATACACGATTATCTTTGGTAGTAGTGCATGGATAATTTGTGGTCGTGATACTAATGAATATACGATTATCTTTGGTAGTAGTGCATGGATAATTCGTGGTCGTAATACTAATGAATATCCTTGGCTCAGAGTGCGGGGATGATTCGATGATATGAATTAATTATTGAAATGAGTCTCGTGAAATGAAATATTAATTCACGGATGTAGTAAAAGTCATCTTTGGTAGTAGTGCATTGATAGACTTGGTATGATTATGACCAAGAATTATTCGGTATAATCATGATCAGTAATTGAAAACACGAATATCCTTGGCGATTGGTGCATGGATAATTCGTGGTCGTGATACTATTAAGCCGCGTCTCAAAGATTATTGGTTTCTGATTTGTATATCTTTGATCCAGTAGTGCAAAGATGAATTGATATCTTTAAATGGGATTACGAAGATGAATTTAATATTTTTTTACGATAAAGGTATTCAAGGTATCCTCACCTCTTATCATACCGAGTGCATTACCCTAATTTCGAGGTGAAATTCCATAAGGAGGGAGATTGTGAGACCCAGATTTTATCAATAATGATTTAAATTTTGTCGAAATAATTTTTAATATTATGGTGTGAATTTAAGATAATATTATAGTTGTGGGTAGTATTTATAAATTTTGCAAAGTATGCAAGTGGTTATATTATATTCGATTGGTCGGGGAATATTCGGTTTAGCGGGGAATATTCGTGATAACTGCTTCAATCATTGGTGGACCCCACTAATGTAATTATTATCGGATTGAGAAAACGACAAAAATATTTTATTGAAATAACGGCGGAAAGTTTTACCGTTGATACTTTGTTGAACTACTCGGTAGTAAAAGCAATAATGTCGTGTGGTTGCATAAGTAGCACACGGTATTGATTATTGATGCTTATGTGAGAAGTCACCGGTTTGATTCCATTATTGTCGATTAATAATGAATTATTATAGCGATAATGACGTTTTATTTTATTCAGATTATTAACGTAATAAAATGAAACATCTTTTTATATAAAATGAATACTTTATTAAAGTTATTCTATAAATAGAATATATTATATTTTATTATGCATAGTGTTGTATAGTGTTTTGCATAGTGTTGCATAGTGTTTGCATAGTAAAATGTTTTTATATAAATAGAATATATTATATTTTATTTAAAAGATTTTGCTTTAAATATGGACCGTCAGATTAAAGTAAATCAATCTGGACCGCTTCATGGATTAATTACTATGCATTCTATTTTCCTATAAATAGAAGCTCATTCCTTTATTATTTTCTTATGAATTCACCGAAACTCTGTAGAGAAAACTATAGAGAAAAGAAGAAAAGTATTACGCTACTTCACTTTGCCAATATTCAGTTCTTCTAAGGCGGGGAATATTATTTGTTATACCCGTAAGGGTGTTATTCTTTCTTATTCATGAAGAGAATTTGTTATTCCATTGCTTATTATTACATTGGAATAACTCAGTATCTGCTGATTTACCTATACTTGGTGACATTCTTCTATTATCTTTGTTGGAACATCCTCATCGTGTGTTTTACACCTGACTGGTTCCGCTCTTTATTATTATTTTGTTGGAACATCCTCATTCATGTGTTTTACACCGGACTGGTTCCGCTCTTTATTATTCATTGGAACATCCTCATCATGTGTTTTACACCGACTGGTTCCGCTCTTTATTATTCTGTTGGAATATCCTATCATGTGTTTTACACCGGATGCAGTTCAATCTTTATTATTCTTTGGAACATCATCCCGGTGTGAATTTCACCTGACCTGGTTCCGTTATTATTATTCTGTTGGAATAACCTGTCTATGTGAAGTACCGCATGCATGGTGATTTCTTTTGTTATTCCATTCTTTATTATACCCAGTTGGTTAAAACTTTGACTTCTATACTCCATGAAATTAGTAGAATATCCTTGATATTTGCGTTTCATCCAGTATCTTTTCATGGAAATATTCTTCTGATCATTCTTGAATTTTACTCTACAAAACAAAGATATCATTTTGACAATTTGGGCGTTAATAATTCTGGATAAAATAATTCTTGAACTTGTTTTATTAAATTATTATGTCATTGTCATCATCCTCATGTTATATTATGTTATCTTCTACTTTACGTGTATAGATGAACTTAGTATGATTATGACCGAGGATCATTCGGTATAATCATGGCTTGTTATAAATGATGTGATAAAAGTCCTCGGTGGCACTGTAATGCAGTTGATGGATAGTTTTGGTATGATTATGACCAGGGGGTGATTCGGTATAATCATGACCATTGATAATTTGATGAATATCCTTGGCAGTAGTGCGGGGGGTGATTCGATGATGTGGATTATTTATTAAAGTTTGAGTCTCAAATATAACAAAGGATGAAAAACCTTTTAAAACCTAAAAGATAGTAGACTTTATTCTCTACTTGACTCTTTTAATGGATTGCTTATTCCGCTGCAGCATTAAACTTGTTGTCTATTGTATTTTATCGGTTTAACCATTGAAGGCTAATGATAATTTATTCTCGTATTATCTTAGTCATAATATTTCTTCTTCGGGCTAGTTGAGCTCACCCTTTCTTTCACCGTTCTCTTGAAATGAGAACATAAGCCGGACGAGTCGGGGAACTGAGTAATGGTCCGAGGATAGCATTAGTAGTCCTCACTATTCTACGTGAAATAGTGTGATAATAGTTGTAATGAGGACTTCTTTTGAGTTTGTATAATATCTAGTAGACAATATTTGTATTCAAACTCACAGTTTATGTCGTATTGTACACGACAGTTATATTAGTAAGTTGTATTTGAATTTATGTACCATGTAAGTGGCGACCCAAGATGGGTGACGTATACCTAATTTTGGGGGCGTCACAAAGGCCTAAACCACTGACCCAATAGTATTTTCTTAGGCCATCTTAGCCCACCACGGGCTCACCAAAAGGTCATGACTTGAAGGTAAGTACTATTGGTAGTAACTTAATTCCTTATATACAGACAATTTTTTTTTCATATCTTTCGATGTGGGACTGGGGTGTTACAACACTGCTCTACTCATAAAAAAAAGGGGCCAAGAGTCTCACCACATAAGGGGATGCAGAAGAAGAATTAAATTATTTACGACTGTATCAAAGGAGCTGAGGTATGATAAATCTCGAGTTCAATGTTAAAATTGTCACAGTTATGGGCACCTATGTTTCGAAGTGTAAGAATTATTCAAAAGATGTTGAAGGAAAGTCAAATTATGTGAAGAAAAATGTTGATGAAGTGGAACACATTTTACTTTTGACGTGTAAATGAGAGATGAGTGAAGATGACAATTCATAGTATCTTGACTCGGTGCAAGCAATCATATATGTGGAAGAAAAAATATTATTGTTGAGCTTGATGAATCTGTATGCGACAATGTCACATTTGGAGACTCGTCAAAAATTCCAATTAAGGAAAAGGTAAAAGTTTGATTCACTTAAAGGATGGGAAGCACCAATTTATTTCAAATGTTTATTATGTGCCAAATATAAAGAAAGATCTTTTGAGTTTGGGAAATTCTTAGAGAAAGGTTATGATATTTTGATGAAAGATTCTAACCTTTCGATAAGAGATCAATCCGAAAATTTACTATTGAAGGTGACTATGACAAGAAATCGAATGTTCTAATTGAATATTCAAAATTATGTGGCAAAATGTTTAAAAGCTTGTTTTAAAGATTCATATTGGCATTGGTACTTGAGACTTGGGCACTTGAATTTTGGTGTTTTGAAAGCTTTGTCGAATAAGAGGATGGTGAAAGGGTTGTCTTCAATTCACCATCTCGATCAACTTTGTGAATGGTGTCTTTTTGGCAAGCAATTATAGGAAAGTTTTCCAAAAAAAGTAAACAATTAGAGCAACCATGTCGTTGGAACTTGTGCACTCGGATGTGTGTGGTCCTATTCATGTATCACCATTTGGTAAGAATAATTATTGTCTCCTCTTTATTTATGATTTTAGTAGGAAGACATGGTGTATTTTCTCAAAGAAAAATCGAAAGTGTTTGGAACTTTTAAAAAAATCAAGGCTCTTGTAGAGAAGTATAGCAGGTATAATATCAAGGTTATTAGATCCAATAGAGGGGGCGAGTTCATGTCAAATGATTTTAAATTATTTTGTGAAGAAAATGAAATTTGCCATCCTTTAACGGTTCCAAGATCGCCATAACAAAATGGGGCAGTGGAGAGATAAATAGAAGCATCCTTAACATAGCTCGAAGTATGTTGAAGAACAAGCAAATGCCAAGAGAATTTTGGGTTGAAGCTATTGATTGTGTCATCTATTTGTTAAACTATTGCCCGACTAGAAGTGTTGAAGACATGACACCACAAGAAGCATGGAATCGAAGAAAGCCAATTAAGTGTTTCTCATTTGCGTGTTTTTGGGAATATTGTTTATATGCATATAACGAATGAGAAGAGGTCGAAGCTAGATGATACAAGTAAGAAACATATTTTCATCGGCTATGATGCAAGATCCAAATTAAAGGCTACAAATTGTACAATCCAATCAACAGTAAAATTGTGATAAGTAGATATGTGAAATTTGATGAAAAAAGCTCGTGGGATTGGAACATTTCGGAGGAAAATTATAATTTATTTCCTTTTATTGATGAGGAAGCGCAAGAAAGAGAAACAGTAGCTTTTATCGAATTCGAGTATGAAATTAACATTTCGAACTGAATTCGAGCAGTTCTCTGTTCGCTTCGGTTCGACTCGTTTATACTCTTAATTGTTTGTTCATGTAGCTAGTTGAAAAGGTGTCTAGAGAGTTATTTTTCATTAAGTTTTCATTCATGTATTTGGGTTTATACACGTATGGAGTTTCTTATAAATACCTATGTACTTGATTCATTTAGAGTAAGCAAGAAATATAAGATTTTCTTTGTGATAACATTTTTTCTAGCATTTGTGAGTTTATTATTTCTAACAAAGATACCTCAAATGCACCAGCTTCCCTATTGAACTTTGGACCTTAATACTAACATTTTTCAGATCCAACATGCGCAAATATCTAAAATGTGAGTCTAGTGATTCAGTCAATTCAAATGTAACCCATTTATCCATCCGCAGGGTAAAGGGATCACAACCTCTTTAGTTTGAGTAAAAATCCTTTAATTTTGCTGAATGAACTATAATTGACTGATACGTGCTGAACTAGTACTCTCTCAGGAATCAGTTTGGTATTAGAGGTCAAAATTAAGCACTCTGTACCTGCCACAAATTGTGCAAGATCATGAACAAATCATGCATTTCAAATTTTGCCTCCTCAAAGCCCATAGTCTGAAGGAAAGACCTCCTCGCTAATTCATGGACATAATTTTCCCCAACATCTTCTAGTTCTAATTCCATTCCATCTGTAGGATGAATTAGTCCTTTGTGCCTTCCAATAATATATCAATGGCCTTTTGCGAACAACCAGTAAAGCATTTCTTCAAATAAGATGGCTAATGATCATAACTCACTGTCTCGCACAGACAACCAATCCTACTTATTATATTTTGAGTACAATAAACCACCTAAAGTCCTTGCAGCAAGGAGAACTCTACCACATTTTTTAACTATCTCGCTTCCAATATTAACTAGCTCAGGATGCTAGTTCACATGCATTTCCTTCATTAACTGCCCATTTCACCAACACAGACGGACAATCCTCATGTGAAAGCCCTTGAAGATCATAAAGGAGTGTTGTGCATGCCCATGATTAAGGCAACCAGTTTACTCTGCATTAATTATTACAAGAACACTACTTCCTTCAGCTCCGGCCATGAACAAATCCCGAAGTTTAGCCAATTTTACTCTATCCTCATTCTAGACATCATCTATCACAAGTAAAAACTTATTACGACAAAATATATTTGCCTTGGGCGAGTTTGCAATTGCACAATTCCTATGTTTTCACAATCGTAATCTCTTGCACTTTTCAGTATCTTTCTTACGACTTTCTCTAGATCAAAACCATCTGAAACTTATATCCATAATCTTAAACCAAACTGGTTTGTGACCCTTTGGTCATTGTACACCAGTTGTGCTAGTGTAGTTTTTCCTAGTCCACCAATTCCTACTATAGGAATGACCGGAACATTTTGTTCATGAAAACTGACAAACATTTTTACTATAGATTCTTTATCCTTTTTGGCCTTGTTGGTTATTCTTAAAAATTATGGTTTTATCAAAATCCCACATCGGCTATTTTGGGAACACTCATAGTGGATATTAGTACTTTTTGCTATGAGCTTAGTAACATGGTTGAGAAAATAGGGATGGGCTCGTGCACATGAGGACAACTAAAGAATTGGTCTAGGCCAAGCTTGGTTCTTGGACTTTCGATCAAAAAATCTTAGTGCGTGTGTGCGCGCGATACGCCCGCGTAGGGGGGTACCGATCCGGTCAATTATGTCGTTCTGAGCTTTTATTAACATTATTTTTCCCCAATTTAATTAGTATTTTATTTCTGTAACTCCCAAGCGTTCCTTTAAAAACTCTAACGTTCTCTAGAACGTTATTTCCAAAAAATGTTCTTTTTCCAACGTTCTTATTTTCCTTATAAGTACCAATTGTTCTTCAAAGAATAATATACACAGTAATACACACAGCAGAATATACAGTTTCTTCTTCTCCTTGTATAAAATACACATGATCGGATACTTCACCGTTGAATCCTGGAGAGTAATGACCAACTGACTATTTATTACCTATGATTATTATCGATTGAAGAAATCACTTTTTAGGACAATAGCTCTGCTACGCCTCGGTTTTCAGCTAAGTTGTTCCAATTTTACTTTCATTCGGCAATTAGTCTTGTTAATACTGCTATATATTTTCCAACAATCTAAAAAGTGATTTAATCTATTAACAAGAATACATGTTGTTTTAGTTAGAAATTATGAATTTGGAATGTTAGGATGTTCTGCTAATGTTGTTCCTTATATGTATTAAATCATTCATTGGGGTTAGACTATGTGTCTATTGATCATATATATGATATATATGAATTTGTTACACAATATGTCATAATTGTATGTTTAAAAGCTTGAAAAAATATCATTAATGGCAACACACGTTACACTTATTGATAGGGGATAAAATTACAATATGTAGTAGCCTACATATAGTGTATATGATGTGCACATTTTGGGTTCAATCGGATTTGTATGTTAAAATAAAAAAATATATTTGGAACCATAGTAGTTGAACCGTCTCTTTTTAAGAGCTATAACTTTCTGCATAATTGTTTGTTTCGAGTGATATTGGTATGTATGCGTTAGTACATGTTGTAAGCTTTCCAACGACAGTTTATATGCATGAATCGAATAAATATCGAGTGAGATATAGCTTGTCAAAGTTTGAATCGCGAAATGGGTTTTCTGAAAATTCTGGGCTGACCCGCGTGCCCAAACCCGACCCAGTGACCCGCGGACTTACCCACCTGACAGATTTTTATTTTATTTAATTCCAGAAAATGTTTTATTAATTGTTTAATCATGGAAATCAATTAATAAATAGTTATTGTGATTATTAAATTCTATAAATTTAACAGATATTAATTATTGGCATAAAATTAATATTTCCACTGAAGTTTTGGAAAATTAATATATTTGGATAATTTTAGTTAATCTCTAATTTAATTATGAAATAGTTAATTAATTGTGATAATCAGTATGATCTTCAAAAAATTCGAAAAATTACAAGTAACCTTTGGTGATGATAAGATATTGTTGTAAATTTTATGGAAGTATTTTAATGTGTTTATATCATACTTGGAATATTAATTGAGTAATATTGTCTGTTATTTAATTCCTTTGTTAATATTTTTAAAATATTAATTGTTGGTGCTTGGAATTAAATTACCATGTTGTAATAACACATGTACCCTTGTTCCTAGTGGGGTAATTTAGGTTTTAGTAATTTTATTGAATTATTCCCTAAATTCACGTCTTATGAGCTGAAAGATTAATGGTAAATAATTGAACATTTATATGGATTGTGTTACCTACGCCTGACGAAGTCTTTCTTTTGTTTTTATGTTCTATTATTTTATGTTAATTTGGTTCATGTAGCAAAGATGGTGAACAATGATGATAATTCTAGATATACTCAAATCTATCCCATTGCCTTTAAATGATGAAGCGAAAGAAATGTTTATTAAATAAAACTGAGGTTGAAAATTAGTTAGAAAGGAAAAATAGATCAAACACTTAAAGATAAGATGAATGTCATGTTAATTAGATTCTAATATGTGGGGAGAAGCTTGCCTTTCTGAATAATCAATTTTTAATAGAGTTCCACATAAAAGGATAGAGTCTTTACCATGTCAATTAAAAAAGGAACATGCACCTAACTTGGGGTATCTTAAAATGTGGGGCTGTCTAGCTAAAATAGCTATACCCGAATTTAAAAAGGAATAAAATTGGACATAAGACAATGGTTTGTATTTTTATTGGATATGTTTCAAACAGTGTTGCATTTAGACTTTTGATAACTGAAGAATATGACCCTAAAACTTATGAAGAAGCAATGAAATCTTTTGATGCAATCTTTTGAAAAGATGTCATCCATTATGAGTAATCATACATAAGAGCTAGTTATTTTGCCTAAAAAGAAGTAAATCTATTGGGTGTTTAAAAAGAAGTTAAAAGTTGACCGGTCTATTGATAATTTTAAAACAAGTTTTTCAGTACTTGTTGTTATGTGTTAATGTCCAGCATTATGTGAAATTCTTGTGAATTGTTTTAATGTGCATTCCGTGCAACAATGTGATAATAATCATTAATAGTCATTGATAATTGAAGTTAATTGTTCTATATGAACTATATAATTTGAGAAAGCCTTGAAGTATGAGCATTATGGAGCATGTATCGGATGTCGAGCATGTATAAATGTACAATATTAGAAAGATGAAGTATGTATAAAATCTGAATTATACATAAAATGTGAAGCATGAGAATGTGATATATGCATGAGATACAAAGCATGAAAATTGTGATGTGATTATATGTGGATAATTTGCTGATATTTGGTACTGATGAGAAAGTTGTGAAAACTATTAAAACATTTTTTATTCTCTAAATTTTACATGAAAAACAAACTTGATTCTTGGCATGAGAATTAATAAAAATGCACATGGTTTGTTTTTATTGTGTGGAATTCTTAAGAAATTTAATTTCTTTAATAAAGAGCCATTAGGAACACCTTGTGACTCTAGTGTGTGCATTTAAAGAAAAATAAAGGGGATTGCTATTGTACAAACTGAAGATACCAGAATCATTGATAGTGTAATGTACTTAATGAATTGTACTCGACTTGATATTGCATATATCATTAGTAGACTTAGCAGATATACGCATAAGAATCATTAGAATGCATTGTCACGTATAATGAGGTATTTAAAAGGAACAGTTAATGTAAGTGTACATTTTTCTGATCATCCTAATGTTTTGAAAGATATTGTGATACTAATTGGGTATCTGATAATGATGAAACAAGCTCCACTAGTGGATATGTGTTTACTTTAAGTGGATGAGTTGTCTCTTTAAGATCTACTAAACAAACTGTACTGCTAAATCTACCATGAAATCTGAATTTATTGCATTAGAATTGACAGGTACAGAAGTAGAGTGGCTGGGTAATTTATTGGCAGACATAACAATTCCTTCTATATCTCTGCATTGTGATTCTTAAGCTGCTATTGGACGAGGAATGAACCATGTGTATAATGGGAAACAGAGACATATTCGCTTGAGACATAATATTGAATGAGGACTGATCAGTAAATGGTATTATTTCCATGGAATTTGTAAGGTTTGAAAAGAACCTTGCGGATCCGCTTATAAAGGAATTGATTAAAAAGAGTGTTCAAGAAGCATCCAGAGGGATGGGACTATTGCCAACATCTTGAGTAAGTAATACGCGATGGAAACCCAACCCATGTGATTGGAGATCCCATGAATTGGGTTTAATGGGTAACAACAAGTCACGTAATTACTTAATTATAGCACTACAATTATTTATATCCCTTCTTGTGTGCATGTGGTGCTTACTGTCAAATTGTGAAAGGATGAATCGTTTAGATTCTTAATGAAACTCATAGCCCTAAAGGGTGGTGTATGTCAGTTTACACTTGATGGGTTCACCTATATAAAGGTGGAAGTGTAGACCGCTTCCTATGAGAGTCTTTGGCAAACTCTCTAGAGCCTTTATGAAAATCTGGGATATGGCGCATGGCCTAGAATGCGCCTAACTGCGAACTGGTGTGGATTCAGGATTTTTAGATATGTGTGCAAGTCAAATTGATTGTATCATAGATAATAGGTTCAAGAATAT
Source organism: Panax quinquefolius (assembly GCA_020205615.1). Taxonomy (NCBI): domain Eukaryota; kingdom Viridiplantae; phylum Streptophyta; class Magnoliopsida; order Apiales; family Araliaceae; genus Panax; species Panax quinquefolius. The sequence continues at coordinate 92,074,922 of CM035174.1, read as the reverse complement.
AGTTCATCTCTAATCTACAATAATGAGCTTGTTCCACTAAGTGTCGATTCAAACCCACAAGGTATCGACGTTATGTATCTAAAATCCATTGCCCTTCTCATTTACTTTTAATTTTTCTTTCTTTGATAATTTTGAATCATGTGGGGGATTGTTGGTTATTCTTAAAAATTATGGTTTTATCAAAGTCCCACATCGGCTATTTTGGGAACACTCATAGTGTATATTAGTACTTTTTGCTATGAGCTTAGTAACATGGTTGAGGAAATAGGGATGGGTTCGTGCACATGAGGACGACTAATGAATTGGGCTAGGCCAAGCTTGGTTCTTGGACTTTTTGATCAGAAAACCTTAGTGTGTGTGTGTTGCGAGTGTACCTAAGTTGCCCACTATTTTGCTTAAATCCCTAACTGTTATTTCTTTTAATTCCCTAGCCGTTCTGAGCTTTTATTAGCATTATTTTTCCCCAATTTAATTGGTATTTATTTATGTAACTCCCAATTTAATTGGTATTTTATTTCTATAACTCCCAAGCGTTCCTTTAAAAACTCCAACGTTCTCTTGAACTTTATTTCCAAAAAATGTTCTTTTTCAAACGTTCTTATTTTCCTTATAAGTACCAATTGTTCTTCGAAGAATAATATACATAGTAATACACACAGCAGGATATACAATTTCTTCTTCTCCTTGTCTCAAAAGTCTATTCATATATACTTTGTGTTAACTGTTAATTGAGCAATCCACAAAGACAAGTCCACAGTCTCCTTCTGTGAGTACACACGATCGGAGACTTCACCGTTGAATCCTGGAGAGTGACCGCCGACAGCCCATTTATACCTGTGATTATTATAAGTGGGGGTGAAATTACTTTTTAGGACAGTAGCTCTGTTACGCCTCGGTTTCCAGCTAAGTTGTTCTAATTTTACTTTTATTCGACAATTAATCTTATTAATACTGCTATATATTTTCCAACAGGCCTAAGATAGCAAGATTGAATTTTGGAAAGAGGAGATTCAAGTTGTTGATCTTGAATTTAGAGAAAGGATCTGTTCAATGTGGTTTTGTATTTTAGTACACCTAATATTTATTAAATGTTGAACGAGCAAGTTGAATTTAGAGAAATGATCTGTTCAATGTGGTTTTGTTGATCTTGAATTTAGAAAAATGATCTGTTCAATGAGGTATGTTTAGATGTATTTTATGATATTTTTTAAATAGTATTTTCAAGGGCCCTAATGTGTATAATTTTCTATGAAAAGCTACTAATAAGAAAAACGATAAGTTGAGTTATCGTCTGTGTAATTATTTTAATTTTTTTCTTTGTACCTTCAAATTAAATTTATTTAATTATTGTTTCTCTTCCTTTAATAATATATTTAATTGAGTCTTATTTATGAAAATTTATATCTTGTTTCAATTTTAGCTTATTACATAGGATGTGCATAATGTAATTCAGTTAATACGCACACCTAGAAGGGGGTGAATAGGTGTTTAAACTTAAAGTGATAAACAATGAAAACTTTTTGAAATTTTCTGCTGAGTTTATTTAGAATATTTTACACCGTCTTTAACTTATGTTCTTCATTCAATATTATCAGACAACTATATATGTCTGCTTTAGTGTCTAGATTCGTGTATCTTCAAACTAATAAAGCAAAATACCCAAAAATTAAACAAACAGAAAGGAGAAGTGTAGAAACGTAAAGGCGCCAAGATTTTTACGTGGTTCAGCCCTTATCCTCTGTCTAGTGGCCTAATCCACGTCCAATCCCAACTAAGATTGGAGACTCTTTTTATTACTATTTAAACCTCAATACAAAAATTACTCCCTGTTACAAAGAAGCTTCAATATCTGATGTTGGACATCTATGCCCCCTTTTTGCACCTTTTCACCTCTTCTCGCCTCTGAGACTCTTGAAGCCTTCTATGTAGGGGTGCTCAAAATTTTCGGTTTTTTTGGTTTTTTATCGGTCTGCCGATCTTTGGGTTTTTTCTTATCTGGGGTTTTTTCGATCTTGATTTTTTTTGTGCTGGATTTTTCGATATTTTAACACTTTTATTCTAGGTAGCGGTAATGACTTTTTTGAATTCGGTAAAAATCAAAATCTTAAAAAAATACGAAATTTAATAATTAATAGTTAATGTTTTGTAATTTTATATATTAAATAATTTTTTTTATATATTAATAATTTTTATATAATAGTAGTTTTATTAAATTTTTTTATATATATTAATAATATTTTGTAGTTTTATTTTATATATTAATTATTATTAATAGTTAATGATTTCTTAGTTTTTAAAAAATTATTAATATATAAAAAATTATATAATTATTATTAATAATTATATATATTACCGTGTGGTATAATCAAAAACCAAACCAAAAAAATTCCAGCTAGATTTTTGTCAAAACAATTAATTGATGCCGATTTTGGTTCTTATTTTTTCGATAATTTCGGATCGATGCTGGGTTCGGTATTTTCTTGTCTGGATTCGATTTTTTCTGCGATGAGCACCCCTACTTCTATTAACAGACTAACTAAATAAGAAACCTCAAGCCAAAACTATGCTTGAGTTCGGTTTACACAGAATGAGTAAAAATAAATTTCCAACACAAAAGAATATAATAGATTACAATAAATGGTTGGAATAAAGTGATTGAAGTGCTCTAATGTAGTATTTCAACTTGATTGCAGGTTCAAGAGATGTGTACTGTTCAGCCGAAGAAAATGAGTATATATAACAAGACACACAACGGCTATAAAAGATATTAGCTAAGAAAACCTCAGTCCCGTTAGAAAACATCCATGATTTTAGTATATTTGTATAGCCAGAAAGATAAGAAGTAAACTGCGCCAATTATTTGAATTTGAAGTAGCTGAAATAAAGGAGATAAACTTTGGTATAACAAAAGAGATTAGATAAGGCGAGACCCACCAACTCTAAGGGGTGTGTATTCAATTAAGGTTTTTAAAGACTTTTTTTAAGTGACATACTTTTGTAGAATTTATGAGATTTTAATGACTTTCAAAGACTTTAAAGACTTTTTTATAATGACTTTTATAGACTCTATGAAATAAGTAACAGACTTTTATAAACTTTTTATCAAGACTGTGATAGACTTTTGTATATATATTAATTGTTAATTAGCCCATGTGTACAACATCTCCCTCTTTTTTCATGAACTAGAGTAAATCTCATTATATTATAGTGGCATGAGATTTTATATATGTTGAAAGCGTTCATATTATTCTACTCATTTCATAATACATTTGGATACTCAGATACCAATAAAACTTTAGAAACTACTGACGCAATACAAAAATTAAGCTCACTTTTCATTGAGCTATATATACTTTATGCATATGCGTACGCTTATTTGGAATTATTGTTTTTCATTCCAGTCTATAAAAGTTGTCATCAATACTTATTTACGTAACTAGCAATTAAAAAATTAATATAAACATTTGCAATATATCGATTTCCATTCAAATATTTGAATATTACCTCGTCTTAGTATCAAAATTTGCAAATAAAAATAATATATACTTGTTTCATGTATATTTTAAGATAGCAAGTTATTTTTCAAATAAAAAATATTTTTTTATTTATATTCTTTTTAATCGAAGTGGTTACCATTTAAGCATGTTGATTCCTCTACGCTTATTGTCATAGCTTTGATAATTCTTATCATTTATTATTATCATTTTGTCGGTTGCTCTCTTTTTGGTTGGGTTGACTCATTATTGCGCTTCGATAAGCGAGCCTATTAACAACATCCGAATACAAACCACGCTTTATGAGAGATAAGATATTGGCGTATCTCGGGTTTTAAACCTCTTAGAAACATTCGCGTCATTCTCTCCTCATTATCAACCAAATGGGGCCTTAAATCGGACAACTTCGGCAAACTTGGCTTCATGCGCGACACGATCGTGTTGTTTTGCTCCGACTTGATGAACTCTACCTCTTTCATGTGACGAATACTTTCGGAAAGTACTTGTCGTTGAACAATTCTTGGAACTTCTCCCAAGACATCTTCAGTGCGGCAGGTTGAGTACGTTTTATAGATTTCCACCAGTAATCTGCCTCTGCTCGCAACATGAAGGTGGCAAAGGGAACCTTTTGCTCTTCTGAGCATCCCAAGACATCAAATATCTTGCAGATCTGCTTTATCCACGTCTCCGCCTTAAGTGGTTTTGGCTCTCCAAAAAACTCCGGTGGTCCTTGTTCTTTGAACTGCTTAGCGGTGACCGTCCGAGAGTTGCCAGTGTTTCCACCTGCATTTTGGACAGGAGTCGCTCTTGCCTAATGTTTCATGAATTGTATAAAGCCTCTGAACATTCCATCGTTCATTATTTGGTCAGTGTTGTTGTTTGCATGAGGATTGTCGCCTTCCTGATGCACATTATCCTGATTATTGATCTATGGAGACTCAACGGTCTCCTGTGCTCCATTGCTATTCTCAACATTCTCGGATGTCATTTTTAAATACTGCCACAAAACAAGGGTTAATTAACATATCACATATTATCCCTATACTTTGACCGACCAATTAAATACCAAATAAACTTGGTAGGTAGGTCATACTAGCGAAAAGAATTCCCGTCTCTCCCTCCTAGTTCTCGTCTCACATCTCGGCCGGGATCATATCCTAAGCTTTGATACCAACCTGTGACGCCCCAAAATAGGTATACATCACCTATTACGAAATGCCAAATACATGGTAGAATACAAATACAACCTTAAATATACAACACGACGGTACATGAGTTTTAATACAAATATTGTATTCTGCAGGCGGTATTCAAACTCAAAATAAGTCCTCAATACATTTATTATCACACTATTTCATAGAATAGTGAGGACTACTAATGCTATCATCTGGACCATCACTCTGTTCCCCGACTAGTCCCTGATACGTTCTCATTTCCTGAAGAGAACAATGAAAGCGAAAGGGTGAGCTCAACTAGCCCAGTAAGAAATATTATGACTAAGATAATGCAGAATAATTTATCATTAGTCTTCAACAGTGTTAAACTGATAAAATATAACAAACATCAAGTTTAACTACAACGGAACAAGCAATCCATTAGAAGAGTCAAGTAGAGAATAAAATCTACTATCTTCTATGATTTAAAAAGGGTTTTCATCACTTTTATCGCTAGGACTCAGCTTAATATATAATCCACATCACCCCTGCACTACGGTCAAGGATATTCATTAGTATCACAACCACAAATTATCCATGCACTACGGGCCAAGAATATTCGTGTATTCATCAATGGTCATAATCATGCCAACAACTGTCCATCAATGCACTACGGGCCAATGAGGACTTTTACCACATTATTTGTAACATTACGGTCATGATTATACCGAATAATCTCTGGTCATAATCATACCAAGTCCATCTATGCACTACAGACCACAGATGACTTTCAACATAATATAAACATGAGGATGATGACAATGATATAAGAATTCATTAAAAAAAGTTCAAGAATTAATTTATCCGAGAACCATAACGTCCCAAATTGTCGACATGATCTTTGCTTTGTGGGTAAAACTCAAGAATGCTCGGAAGAATATTTCCATGAAAACATCTTTGGATGAAGCGCAATTATCGAGGATATTTCACTAATTTCATGGAGTATAAAAGCCAAAACTTTAACCAACTGAGTATAATAAAGAATGGAATAACAAAAGAAATCACCGGTATCGATAGATAGATCGCACAAACGAGTTATTCCAACGAATAATAAATAACGAAACGGTCGTGCGTAAGCGCCGGAGCGGGATATTCAACAGAATAATAAATAACGAAACCGGTCATGCGTAAGCGTCATGACGGGATGTTCAACGAGAATAATAATAAATAACGGAACCAGGTCATGCGTAAATGCACAGACAGGATGTTCCAACAGAATAATATAGAATGGAATAATAGAAGAATTTCACCATGTATGCGATACTTCGCATAGACAGGTTATTCCAACATAATAATAAAGAATGGAATAACAGAAGAATTTCACCAAGTATAGGGTAGTCCGCGTATACAGGTTATTCCAACAGAATAATAAAGACTGGAATAACATAAGTTCTCTTCATGAATACGAAAGAAATAATACCCCTTACATTAGAAGAAACTGGATATAGGAAAAGAGAGGTAGCAGACTTCTCTTCTTCTTTCTCTCTATAATTTTCTCTCTCTAGAGTTTTAGTGAATTCGTAAGAAAGAGTGAGGGAATGAGCTTTTATTTATATGAGAATGGAAAGGCACTGTGTAAGGATTTTTCTCACGGACGAAATAATTTACGAAGTCACGGATGAAAATTTTGATACCACAGATGTAAATTGTCAAACCTTCAACCAATAATAACAAAGCAAAACAAAATATAATACATATATATATATATATATATAATACCAATTACCTCTTTGAAAAACAACTCCATTTCCCACCCCATTTCCCACCAGTGAACAACTTTGCAAGATTCCTCCCAATAATTCAATTTTCAACACCGTGGGCCCCACGTGTTCCCCTCCCACCAACATCTCATAATCACATGTGGGTCCCATTAAAATAAGAAAAACTTCATAAAAATTACCTTAATAATTTTAACAACATTTATCACCTTTATTATAATTCACAATATTAATCGATTAGTTCGTTCCCAGGAAAGAGGGGTGTGACGCCCCCAAAATAGGTATACATCACCCATTACGAGTTACAATACATGAGTACGAAACAACTACAACTTTATTATTACAACAAGAAGAAAAGCGTGAGTTTAAATACAAATATTATCTTCAGACAATATTTAAACTCAAATAAATTCTCATCACATTTATTGATACATTATTTTACAAAATAGTGAGGACTACTAAACAATCCTTTCTAAAACCTTCATTCCATACCCAGGCTAAATCTTTCGCTATATTCTCGCCTCCACGAGAAGAATGGAATAAAAAGAAAAGGGTGAGCTCAACTAGCTCGATAAAGAATATTATGACTAAGATAATATACAACAAATTATCGTTAGTCTTCACGAGGGAAAAATTTAATAGAATCTGATAGACAACAAGTTTCGGATCAATATTACGCGTGAAATAATAATTCATAGAAGAGTTACGTAGAGAATGAAATCTACTATAATCTATGAATTTAATGTCCCTCATCAATATTTTATCCTGTAACATCAATCAATATTATTCTCAAATCAAACATTCATCTTTGCACTACTGGCCAAAGATATTCATTAATCGGTCATGTTCATCTCAACGCTTGTTCATCTTTTGCACTACTGAGCCAAAGATATTCATCGATTAATCATGTTCATTTAAACACTGTTCATCTTTTGCACTACAGGCCAAAGATATTCTTGAAAATCATTCATCTTTGCACTACTGAGCCAAAGATATTCAATAATATCATCATTTAAGGCGAGGATGATGAAAATATTTTTAAAAGAACGAATCCGATGAAACAAAATGACAAGGATTAAGGATTAATGATTAGTACTTTGTTTTATCCATGTCCAACAATACCTCAAAAATAATCATAGTGGTGTAAAATTCAAGAATGATCAAAAACATGGATCTGATCAAAGCTAGTATCCGAATAGATATTTTGGACGAAAAAGAAGAAATTTTATTTTTTAAATTGAATAGTCTTAGTATCGTGAATAGTCTTAGTATCGTGAATAATAACTCAACACCAAAAAGATAGAAATTCCACAAAAAAAACATTTTCACGCTTACGTGAATAGTACTCGTGAATAGTAACTCGTGAATAGTAACTCATGAATAGTAACTCGTGAATAGTAACTCATGAATAGTAACCCGAAGCATGAAAAAGTTCCAAATTTGATAAAACCTCGGATCAACATTTCAAAGATAATGATATTGAAGAAATAATATCATTCTGAAAAAAAATAATATCCCTTACCTCAAAGAATCGATTTGGGAAGGAAAGGCTCAAGTGATCTTTGAATGAAACTTATCTTTGAATAAAGAACTCTCAAAGTATCTAAATACTCACAAAATACGCTCAATAATATAGAGAGAAAGAGAAAAAACTTTGTTTTACGGTGTGATTTTCAATTCTAACTTAGCCCTCTATTTATAGGAAAATGTTAGCCAGCCAAGCGCAGACTTGACTTTACTTTGATGGCTTTACACGCTACTATTATTGCCACCCACCACATTTGAAATAAAATTCAGCACATTTCTTCACCAACCACAAGTGGGGCCCACTCAATTCTAGAATTTTCCACCAAAATTAATTATAACCCTAATTTCCGAATCGGACACCTCTTAAAATTCATAATAAATCATTCGTGCATTTTAACGGTTCAAAATTTGTGGACATATACTCAACTTATGTATGTATAACATACCCAAAAATTACCACAATCAACGGTCGGGATTAAAAATTAAAACCCCACAATATATCTCAAACCCCGATTTAATTTTTTTTAATACCTCCAATCCGATAAAATCTTGATAAAACACCTCAACATAATTTCTTCATTTATAACCACATAAATAAATCCATCATTTATATCCACATAAAATAAATATTTCTTTATCATATGAATCAATAATTAATTATTCACAAATAATATTACGAGAATCCTGATTATGAATGACCGGTAGTTTCGAGAAAGAGGGGCTTTCAGATAAGGATTTCTCTTCTTGGCGGCGCAATTAGGTGACCAAACCTCTCCTTGACGAGAACTTTCTAGACATTGCCAATAATGTTATCTAATAATATTATTCAAATAATATGAATTATTGATCGATAATGGAGATAATGTGCGGTGACAATTATTGAACAACAATAATATAAAATATCAACGCAACAATTATTGAATCAATAAAATAAAATATTGAGCAATGACTTCATGTGAAAATTATTGAGTAGTGCCTTCTTACGTAAGGATCAATAATTCAACAATTACATGCAATCTGGTGTGTATCTCTTTGTGCCACCCAGCGTATTCGTATTTTAACCAACGGGTATTCCAACAAGATAATAGCAATAACTACGCCAGTTATTTTTAACCAACTTATATTTGTCGTTTTCTTCATCCAATCGCTTTCCGTTATGGGGCCCACACATGGTCATGGTAGCTACGTCAATCGCGAATATTCCCCGCGATTTGAATATTCCACGACCAAAACGAATATTCCCAAAAAAACGAATATTTTATAACCACTTGCTTATTTTGAAATATTTGCGTATTTAACCCTTAACTATCCACATTAATTAAATCAACCTTACTATTTCAAAATAATAAATAAAGGAAATTCCTTTTATTTAAAAAAAATTTGAGGGGTCTTACAACCTCCCTCCTTATGAAATTTCGTCCTCGAAATTGACGTCGTACTGGTGTTTGAAAAGGTGAGGATACCTCGCTTTCATTTCCGTTTCCAATTCCCAGTCATTTCCTCTATAGCATGATTCCTCCACAAAACTTTAACTTGTGGTATGACCTTTTTCTTGCGTAGGACATGCTCCTTCCTATCCAAGATCTTGGCAGTACCTCCTCATCGTTAAGTCTTGGTTATCTCGTCCGGTTCTAACTCAATAACGTGGTTCGGGTCTTTCACATATTTACTGAAATGCACTGATATGTGAAACACATTATGAACACGAGACATACTTGAGGTAACGCAAGTCTATAGGCTACATTTCCTACTCGGTCAAGAATTTGAAATGGACCAATAAATCGTGGATTGAGCTTTCCTCTCTTCCCAAATCTTGTAACTCCCTTCCATGGAAGCAACTCGTAACAATACATGATCCCTACATTAAATTCCACGTCCTTTCGATGAAGATCCGCATAACTCTTTTGTCGATCTTGTGCCGTTTGTATCGTTGTCGAATCATTTGGATCTTTTCGGTGAGTCATATCGTACTAACTTTCGGGTCCCAACAATGTTGCTTCACCCACCTCATCCCAACATATTGGAGAGCGACATTTTCGTCCATATAATGCTTGAATGGAGCCACACCTATACTTGCACGATAACTTGTTGTTGTGGGAGAATTCCACCAATGGTAAATACTTATCCCAACTACCCTTGAAGTCTAGGACACAGAGTCTTAATAAATCTTCAAGATTTTGAATAGTCCTCTCGATTGTCCGTCTGGTTTGGGGATGGTATGCTTAGAACTAAATCGCAAATCCGTGCCCATAGCTTTTTGCAAGCTAACCCAAAATCTTGAAGTGAATCTTGGGTCACGATCCGAAACTATGGATACAGGCATGCCATGCAACCTCACAATCTCATTTACGTACATACTAGCAAAAGCGTTCAAGTGAATAAGTCTCCGTATCGGCAAAAATGAGCGGAACTTGGTTAATCTATCAATAATAACCCAAATAGCATTGATGCCTTGAGAAACCGTAGGAAGACCCATGAAAAATCCATGGTAATGTGTTCCCACTTCCATTCCGGAATCTCAAGTGGTTGCAACGGACCCTTAGGTACTAGATGCTCGCCTTTACACGTTGACAAGTTAAACACATCGAGATAAACTTTGCAATCTCTCTTCATATTATTCCACCAAAATGTATGTCGAAGATCACGATACATTTTAGTACTTCCGGATGGATTGCAAATGGTGTATTGTGTGCCTCCATCATAATCTTGAACTTCAAATCGTAGTCGTTAGGAACACAAAGTCTAGAGTGGACTCGAAGTATTCCTTCTTCATCAATTCTCGCTTAGGAATAGCTCCTTCTTGTACTTTCTTCTTCATACGTATGATTTCGTCTCCGGGTTGGGGCTTGAGCAACCTTAACTTTTTCTATTAAAGTTGGCTCTGTCGTATACTTAACATCATCGCTTTTCGTTCCCGCGATATGATCTTCTACTCAATCGTCACTACCACGTTAAACTTTACCGGGATGGTATTGAATAGTGTGGTCGTAGTCTTTCAATAGCTCGAGCCAGCGTTAACATTGCGTGTTGAGTTCTTTTTGAGTGAAGAAATATTTAAGGCTTTTATGGTCCGAATATATCTCCACTTTCTCCCATATAGATAGTGTGTAACAACCCCAAAATAGGTCCATTCCATCCAACCTATTACGAATCGTTAAATACATGATACGAAATAACTACAACTTTATTACAACAATTGTCGTGCAAAATACAACAACACATATCTTTGTGAGTTTGGATACCAATATATACCAAATGTAACTCTGGACACCAACTTGGATAACACGTCACCATGACACCTTACATAAAGGTACAATTAAAAACTTTTTAGAAATTAGAAACTTTGGGAAGTGCTCGAGAAACCTTCGTACATGGGAGGCCATGCTTTTAGGTTATGGTAGATATCATATGGCCACAGTAATTATCCTTGGTTAACCCAATAAACCCCAAAGAAAAACGAGAAGATTACTATCATATTCTTCCCAATGGTGAATCTTCTCTTGACATATCATTATCTCCACCGCGTCTCTAATTGGGTATTATACTCCAAACAAACACCAAGATTATATAGTAGTGCTTGTAAATATATTCAACAAGTGGATGAAACCTGACCATGTCTTATGATAACACGAGGTTGTATGTCATTAGACATCTTGTATGATAGTGACAAAACACCATTCCAAGTTAAATTCACCTCACCCTCAACATCTATGACCACCACTCTATTCCTCGCTATCCCCTTTCGACCCAAATACACTTTTATTACACGAAAGGAATTGTGAAACAAAAGGGTGAGCCTGACAACTAGATCGATAAAGAATATTATGACTAAAGATAAATAAATTATCAATAGTCTTCATCGATGTCGTCGAGATTTAGAACATATGGTAGATGATAAAACTTTTCAACCATAGTTGCGTGAATGAAGCGATCCATTAGAAGAGTCGAATAGACTATAAAGTCTATTGTCTTCTCCATGTTAAAATCCACCAACAATGTTTTATCCACCGTAACATCAATCAACAATTCACATCCACAATCACGTGTATAACTTTCATAATCGTAATTGTAGTTCTAAATTCCTTTCCTCATCCAAGACAAAGATAATTTTCATCACTTGTCTTTACACAGAAACATCAAAGATCATGGTTATACCAAATCACGGTTCTGTTCATAATCATACTAATAAATTCATCTTTGCACCACGGGCCAAAGATATTCATCAACCGATTCATCTTTACACTACTGTTTAAAGATATTCAGCAACGACGGTCATCTTTGCATTACAAGCCAAAAGATATTCATCAATAATTCATCTTGCACTACTGAACAAAAGATATTCAACAACGGGTCATCTTTGCATTACAAGCCAAAGATATTCATCAATAATTCATCTTTGCCTTACTGAAAGCTTAAAGATATTCAACAACAAAGTCATCTTTGCATTCTGAGCAAAAGATATTCATCAATAATTCATCTTTTTGCACTACAAAATTTAAGATATTCATCAACAAGTCATCTTTTTGCACTACTGAGCAAAGATATTCATCAATAATTCATCTTTGCACTACAGAAATAAGATATTCATCAATAATTCATCTTTGCACTCATTGCTAAAAAGATATTCATCAGTTAGTCATGTTCATTTAAACACTGTTCATCTTTTACTTTCTGAGCCAAAGATATTCTTCTTCGAAATCATTCATCTTTGCATTGGTTTTATCCACGTCCAAAATACCTCAAAAATAATCATAGTGGTGTAAAATTCAAGAATGATCAAAACATGGATACAATCAAAGGTAGTATCCGAATAGATATTTTAGAGCGAAAAAAAATTTTCATTTTCTAATTGAATAGTCTTAATATATTAAATGAATAGTCTTGGTATCACGTGAATAGTCTTGAGATCGTGAATAGTAATTCAAACACCAAAAGATAGAAATTCCACAAAAAAAACATTTTCACGCTTAATGAATAGTACTCGTGAATAAGAACTTCGTGAATAAGAACTCATGAATAGTAACTCGTGAATAAGTAACTCATGAATAAGAACCCCATACATGAAAAAGTTCCAAATTTGATAAAAACTTGAGATCAACATTTGAAAGTAATGATATTGAAGAAATAATATCATTACGAAAAAAAATAATATCCCTTACTATCCCTTACCTCAAAAAAAGCGACTTACGACGGGGATATCGGATATAATGACTGAAGGAAACTTGCAGCGATGAATATTAACTCACCAAGTATCTAAATACTCACAAATTACACTCAATAATCTAGAGAGAAAGAGAGAAAACTTTGTTTCTCGGTGTGATTTTCAATTCTAACTTAGCCCTCTATTTATAGGAAAATGTTAGCACATGAAGCGGAGACTTAACTTTTGCAACCTGATGGCTTTACTGCTACTATTCCACCCACCACCACATTTGAAATAAAATTCAGCACATTTCTTCACCAACCACAAGTGGGGCCCACTCAATTCTAGAATTTTCCACCAAAATCAATTATAAACCTAATTTCCAGAATCAGTCACCTCTTAAAATTCATAACAAATCATTCGTTCATTTTAACGGTTCAAAATTTGTGGACATATACTCAACTTATGTATGTATAACATATCCAAAAATTACAACGATCCAACGGTCGGATCAAAATTTATAACTCACATAATATAGTCAAGAACAACACTGATTTTTTTAGACTATTAGTCCTTCTGACCATTTCATTCAAAATTTCACCACGAAATATCTACAAAGAATTTTTGGGTGATTCAAATTTCTACAGATTAGCTTACTTCTAGGGCTTTCTTTTGATATATGGCTCATCTCTTAACTCATTATACACAAAGAGTTATGGATTTTACAAAATCAAGTAATAAACTAATTTTTCCGAAAATCCCATATTTTGTTCTCCATTTAAACAAATCTTGATAAAACACCTCATCATTAATTCCTTCACTTATAACCACATAAATAAATCCATCATTTATATTCACATCAAATAAATATTTTCTTATCATATGAATCAATAATTAATTATTCACAAATAATATTACGAATCACATTTATGACAACCACGGTAGTTCGAGAGAGAGGGCTTTCCGATAAGGATTTCTCCTTCTTCTTGGCCAGCAATTAGGTGACCAAACCTCTCCTTGATGAACTTTCTAGACATTGTCAATAATGCTATCTAATAATATTATTCAAATAATATGAATTATTGATCGATAATGGAGATAATGTGCGTTGACAATTATTGAACAACAATAATATAAAATATCAACGCAACAATTATTGAATCAATAAAATAAAATATTGAATAGTAACTCTTGTGAAAATTATTGAGTAGTGCCTTCTTACGTAAGGATCAATAATTCAACAATATTGTGCAATCTGGTGTCTACTCTTTGTGCAACCACGCCAGACGTATTCGTATTTTAACCACCGGGTATTCCAATGATCTTAACAGTAACAACTACGCTGTTATTTTAAACCAACTTATATTTGTCGTTTTCTTCATCCAATCGCTTTCCGTTATGGGGCCCACACATGGTCACTGGCGAATCATTTAATATTCCCAAGCGGAAAGAATATTCCACGACCAAACGAATATTCCCAAACAATAATGAATACTTTATACCCCTTGCTTATTTTGAAAAAAATTTCATATATCACCCTTAACTTTAACTTTTATCAATTTAACCAATTCTTGAATAGAAAAATTGAATACTTTTATTTCATAAAATTCGGGGTCTTACATAGTGCCTCCATATTTTTAGCGCTGCAACGATCGCTGCTGACTCTAGATCATGAGTAGGATAATTCCTCTCATACTCTTTAAGTTGTCATGAGGCATAAAGCTATGACTTTCCCACGTTGCATGAGAACACATCCTAACCCTTTGCTTGAAGCATCATTTGTAGATAACAAATCCATCCGAACCGGATGGTATTGTTAGAAACAGTCTTAAAAATAAGTCTCCTCTTAAGCTCTTGGAAACTTTTCTCGCATTCTTCGCTCCAAACGAATTTTGTATCCTTCCGAGTTAGGCGAGTTAATGGAGTAGCGATTCGAGAAAACCCTTCCACGAATCTCCGATAATAACCATTAAGCCCAAAAAGCTACGTCTTGATCACCACTTGGTTGCTCCCAACTTTGATTGCTTCAATCTTTGCGGATCAACAGATACTCCATGTTTTGACACCACATGCCCAAGAAATGCTACTTCTTCAAGCCGAACTTCGCATTTCTTCAATTTGGCATATAGTTGGTTTTCACGAAGCCTTTGGAGTACCGACTTCAAATGGTGCTCATGATCTTCACGGCTTTTGGAATATATAAGGATGTCATCAATAAAGACAACAACGAATCGATCCAAATATTCCTTGAATACTCGGTTCATCATATCCATGAAAGCCGCGAGGAGCATTAGTTAGTCCGAAAAGACATGACTAAGAATTCATAATGCCCATCTAGGAGTTACGAAGCGGTCTTTGGAATATCCTCGATTCTAATTTTCAATTGATGATATCCGAATCGAAGATCAATTTTGAAAAGAATTGTGCCCTTTACTGTTGGTCAAACAAGTCATCAATACGAGGTAGAGGATACCTATTCTTGATGGTGACATGGTTCAATTTCAGATAGTCAATACAAAAGTCGCATACTCCGTCTTTCTTTTTACAAAAAACAGGAGCACCCCGAGGAGATGTACTTGGGGCGAATGAAACCGATGTCCAACAATTCACGTAGTTGGACCTTTAACTCTGAAGTTCAATAGGAGCCATTCGATATGGGGTTTTAGAAATGGGCTTTGTACTGGGTTCAAGATCAATAAAGAATTCAACTTCACGTTACGGGGGTAGGCCAGGAAGTTCTTGAAATCGTCGTCGGAAAGTCAATAACAACAGAATATTATTCAAATTTGGCGTGTCTTTATTCAAATCCATAACATGGGCTAAGAAAGCTTGACATCCGTTTTTTCAATAAGCGAATAGCTTTATGATTAGATATGATGTGATTGATTTTAATGGTTTAGTTGCTTGAATTAAATACAGCGGGTTGGTTAGAATATGAAAACTAACAACCTTACGAAAACAATCAATTTTGGCATGATGAGTAGTTAACCAATCAATCCCTAAAATCACATCAAAAGCAAGTATCTTTAAAGAGATAAGGTCAACGGTAAGGTGATGGTGCCAACTTGAATCAAACAAAATTTATAAGCAGTGGATGTGATGAAAGTTTCTCTAACGGAGTTTCCACGAGATAGGTCAAAGTCTAATTTCTCCTGAGTCAAGTTTAAGCGTTGAGCACAAGCGGAGAGATAAATGAATGGGTAGCACCGATGTCGAGTAAGGTATAAACTTCGCAAGAATTTATAAATAGCTTACCCGTGATTACCTCATTTGGGTTCCTCGCATTATGACCAATCACAACAAACGCTCTTCCGGAATCGTTGACTTTGACTTTTACGGGACGATCTTTTGAGTCACCGTCCCATTGAACTAGGTTTCACTACCGTATAATCTCGAAGCGATATGTCCTTCCTTTCCACAACTATAGCATACCTTGAATCGTTGTGGGCGGTTTGGGCGATATGTCCTTCTTTTCCGCATTTGTAGCATATGATGGGGTGGTCGTTCTCCTCCCTTAGAACCGATTCTTTCTTAAAGACCGCTCGTCTTCACATAGTCGTTGTTAAATCTCCTCTTTTAAAATCTCCTCCCACTCGCTTCTTACATTTTTTCATGACAAAGATTACCACCGGAGTGGTTACCATTTCTGTCCGTCTGCTTTCTTTCTCCACAGTTATCATTATTACATTGGCTATCTATCTCCGATACGATCCTGGTTATGGTCCTCGGTTGGCCGTACTCGTTATCTCGCTTCTACAATAATTGAGCCTGTTTTACAACATCTCGAATAAAGAAAGTTTATGAGAAATGAGATCTTGGCGTATCTTAGGGTTTCAAACCTCTAAGAAACATCCGTCATCGTTCCTCATTCTCCACCAAATGAGGTGCAAACACGGATAACTCTGCAAACTTTACCTCGTCTGCTGAGACACCGTCGTGTTGTTTTCTCTAATCGATGAACTCCACTTCCTTCATATATAGCGAACACTTTCGGAAAGTATTTGTCATTAAATAGTCTCTGAAACGTCTCCCAAGACATCTTTGAGTGCGGTGGATGGAGTGCGCTTCAGAGACTCCCACCGATGATCTCTGCCGCCACGGAACATAAAGGTGGCGAATGGAACCTTCTGTTCCTCCGTGCATCCCAAGACATCGAATATCTTGGTAATTTGTTTGACCCGTGTTTCCGCCATGATCGGATCGGCTTTCCCTTAAATTCGGTGGTCCCAACTCTTTGAATCTTGCATTTGTGACATGACCCGTGTGAATTGCTTTCATTTCCTCCTCAGTATTTTGAACACGAGTCTCGGCTAAATCGATTTTGCATGAACTGCAAAAAGCTTCTAAACATCCCTCGTTCATCATCTCGCTTTCGGTGGTGTTGTTCACGGGAGGAACATTGCTACTTTTGCACGTTCTCCTCGTTGGTAAAGACAGGCATCTCCACGGTCTCATTTACTCCATTGTTAATATTCTCGATTCGACATTCTCAAATCTTGTCATAAAACAAGGGTTAATTAAGGAAATCAATATATCACATAATATCCTATATCTTGACCAACTAACTAACAAATAAGCTTAGGTAGGACACACTTGGCGAAGGATTTACTCGTCTCTCCCTCCTAGTTCTATTCCCCGATCTCCGCCAGAGATCATATCCCTAAGCTCGATACCTCTTGTGGCGCCCCCAAAATAGGTATACATCACCCATTCCGAGTTGTCAATACATGAGTATGCGAAACAACTACAACTTTATTATTACAACAATAAAATGCGAGTTTAAATACAAATATTATCTTACTGACAATATTTAAACTCAAATAAATCCTCATCACATTTATTGATACATTATTTTACAAAAATGGTGAGGACTACTAAACAATCCTTTCTAAAACCTTCATTCCATACCCCGAGGCTAATTACTTTTATATTCTCTAGCCTCCACG
Source organism: Panax quinquefolius (assembly GCA_020205615.1). NCBI lineage: Eukaryota > Viridiplantae > Streptophyta > Magnoliopsida > Apiales > Araliaceae > Panax > Panax quinquefolius. The sequence goes on along the minus strand of CM035174.1, from coordinate 92,056,880 downwards.
AGAAGAATGGAACAAAAGGAAAAGGGTGAGCTCAACTAGCTCGATAAAGAATATTATGACTAAGATAATATACAACAAATTATCGTTAGTCTTCAACGAGGAAAAATTTAATAGAATACAATAGACAACAAGTTTTATCAATATTCGCGGTGGAAATAATAATTCATAGAAGAGTTACGTAGAGAATGAAATCTACTATAATCTATGAATTTAACAAATCCTCATCAATATTTTATCCTGTAACATCAATCAATATTCATCTCAAATCAAACATTCATCTTTGCTTACTGAGCCAAAGATATTCATTAGTCGGTCATGTTCATCTCAACACTGCTTCATCTTTGCACTACGGCCAAAGATATTCATCGATTAATTCATATTCATTTAAACACTGTTCATCTTTTTACACTACTGGGCCAAAGATATTCTTGAAAATCATTCATCTTTTGCACTACTGGCCAAAGATATTCAATAATATCATCATTTAAGGTAGGATGATGAAAATATTTTTAAAGAACGAATCCAAAGAAACAAAATGACAAGGATTAAGGATTAATGATTAGTACTTTGTTTTATCCATGTCCAACAATACCTCAAAAATAATCATAGTGGTGTAAAATTCAAGAATGATCAAAACATGGATACAATCAAAGCTAGTATCCGAATAGATATTTTGACGAAAAGAAGAAATTTTATTTTTCTATTGAATAGTGCCGTATATCGTGAATAGTCTTGATATCGTGAATAGTCTTAGTATCGTGAATAGTAACTCAACACCAAAAGATAGAAATTCCACAAAAAAAATATTTTCACGCTTCATGAATAGTACTTTCGTGAATAGTAACTCGTGAATAGTAACTCATGAATAGTAACCCGACATGAAAAAGTTCCAAATTTGATAAAAACCTCGGATCGACATTTCAAAGATAATGATATTGAAGAAATAATATCATTCTGAAAAAAATAATATCCCTTACCTCGAAAGAATCGATTACTTGGAAGGAAAGGTCAAGTGATCTTTGAATGAAACTTATCTTGAACAAAGAACTCTCAAAGTATCTAAATACTCACAAAATACGCTCAATAATATAGAGAGAGAAAACTTTGTTTTACGGTGTGATTTTCAATTCTAACTTAGCCCTCTATTTATAGGAAAATGTTAGCCAAAGGCAGACTTGACACCTCTACCGATGGCTTTACACGCTACTATTGCCACCCACCACATTTGAAATAAAATTCAGCACATTTCTTCACCAACCACAAGTGGGGCCCACTCAATTCTAGAATTTTCCACCAAAATTAATTATAACCCTAATTTTCGAATCGGACACCTCTTAAAATTCATAACAAATCATTCGTGCATTTTAACGGTTCAAAATTTGTGGACATATACTCAACTTATGTATGTATAACATACCCAAAAATTACCACAATCCAACGGTTTGGATTAAAAATTATAACCCCATGATATATCTCAAAACCCACGATTTAATTTTTAATACCTCCAATCCGATAAAATCTTGATAAAACACCTCAACATAATTTCTTCATTTATAACCACATAAATAAATCCATCATTTATATCCACATAAAATAAATATTTCTTTATCATATGAATCAATAATTAATTATTCACAAATAATATTACGAATCACAATTATAATGACGGTAGTTTCCGGAAAGAGGGGCTTTCCGATAAGGATTTCTCCTTCTTGGCGGCGCAATTAGGTGACCAAACCTCTCCTTGTGTAACTTTCTAGACATTGCCAATAATGCTATCTAATAATATTATTCAAATAATATGAATTATTGATCCGATAATGGAGATAATGCGGTGTGACAATTATTGAGCAATGATAATATAAAATATCAACGCAACAATTATTGAATCAATAAAATAAAATATTGAACGATAACTACTTGTGAAAATTATTGAGTAATGCCTTCTACGTAAGGATCAATAATTCAACAATTACATGCAATCTGGTATCTTCTTGTGCGACCACACGTATTCATCGTATTTTAACCACCGGGTATTCAACATGATAATACTTGGTAACAACTACGCCGTTATTTTTAACCAACTTATATTTGTCGTTTTCTTCATCCAATCGCTTTCAGTTATGGGGCCCACACATGGTCGCTACATTGCCGCATCGATAAATATTCCCCGACGATGCGAATATTCCACGACCAAACGAATATTCCCAAACAAAATGAATATTTTATAACCACTTGCTTATTTTGAAATATTTGCGTATTTAACCCTTAACTATCCACATTAATCAAATCAACCCTTACTATTTCAAAATAATAAATAAAGGAAATTCCTTTTTATTTAAAAAAAAAATTTGGGGTCTTCTGAGGGGCTTTCGATATAAGGATTTCTCCTGTTAGCGCCTTGATTAGGTGACCAAACCTCTCCTCGATGTAACTTCTAGACATCTTTAATATTGCAAATAATAATATTAATAACTTTGTCGTCTCAATTATTGATTTAATAATATATAAAATATCGACAATAATTAAATCAAATAACGTGAGATCTTATCGCAACAATTCTCGTAGCAATAATTGAACAAAACTATGTGACTTCTCACGTAAGCATCAATAATCAATACCGTATTACTACTTATGCAACCACGCCAGACATTCTTGTACATTTAACAATTGGATGTTTCAACAGTTAACGGTAAAACTTCCGCCGTTTTTTTCATAAAAAGATATTTTTGTCGTTTTCTCATTCAGACAATAATTTCGTTGTGGGGTCCACCAATGATTGTGTCATCGTACAAATATTCCCTGCTAAAACGAATATTCCCCGACCAATTGAATATTATATAACAACTTGCTTACTTTGCAAAAATTTATAAATATTACCCACAACTATAACATTATAACAAATTCACTCCATAATATTCAAAAATGATATTTATAGAAAATTCATCTTTATTCATAAAAGTTGGGGTCTTACAGAAAGAACATAGCCAAAACAAAATATTTTCAAGCAAACTTTTGGAGTCCGATCCGAAGATGATCAAAATATCTGTTTGTCAAATGAAGAAAAATTAAGGAAATTGCAAGAGTATAGAGCTGATTTGGAAATGGAAATGGCTGATTTTCTGTTGTGGAGTTGGAATTACAGTACTTTAGCAAGCTTATTTTTTTTCAAGGCTATTTTTAATTTCCCATGTTGTCCTGCATCTCCAGTATATGGACTGGTAGCTCTTCAACTGCTTTCGTTAACCACATTCATGTGGGAAGGGCTTATAAATTATTTGTAAGCTACTTAGAGTTGGTTAACATTTGAGAGTTTTGATAAACACATGGGAAGAGGTTTAGTATGGTTGCTACTTTAATATGATATGGTGGATATTATGAGTTAAGAATTGGGCTACCTGTAGATAAATTATTGTGATTACTACTTTAATTATTTTCATTGAGAAAGTGTAAGTTGAAAAGTTTCTAGTTTGAGAGACATTTGGTCCCCTTAAGAAATATGTTTATTACCATCTTCTTCATGTATTGAGCTTTATTTGATTGCAACCTTTTGATCTGTAGGCGGTTTGGAACTGGGACGATTGGCAAAACTAGTCTGCGAGTATAAGTCAAACTGCATTAGAGGGTCCAATTTTCAATGGAACTCAAGTTCTTGGATGACACTCAAATGATGTGAGAAGAAGATTTCGGAGATTCCATGTGCAAATGTCGGGTTTTTCCTTCAACAGTACTGTAATGAGAAGAAGAGGAACCATTAGAAACTTGAGCACGCCCCTTTGGCGATTGACCTTTATTGGAATCATTTGGATTCTTCAAAACTTTCCTTAAAACTGCGAAGAGTGTTTGTGAACACATGCTTACTGTTGTTACTTCTTTCAATTCTTGTACTGGATAATGCACGAATGTGGTTGGCTTGGGTGCAAAGCTCTAGATGGCTTGCAACCTTATTCTTTCAATTCTTGCCAAATGTACTTATTTTTGTGAGCATGTATATAGTGATTCCCTCATCTCTGTCTTTACCTCTCCAAGTTTGAGAGGCATCTCACTATGTCCAGGGGAGCAAAAGAGCGCACTTTTGAAGATGGTTTGCTTCTTTCTACGGTAAACCTTATCCTCCTCGTGGGCTCGATGGAATCATCATTAGAAAGTGTAATTTTGAGTATGGGGAGGTGTTACTTGGATGGGGAAGATTGTAAAAGGATTGAGCAGTACATGAGTGCTTCGTTCCTGTCAAGATCATGCCTTTCATCTATCGCATTTCTAATCACTAGTAACCATATCCACCTTGGTATGATAAAGTCAATAAATGAATATGTGTGACGCCCCCAAAATAGGTATACTACACCCATCATAAGTTGCCAAATACATAGTACAGAATTCAAATACAAACTTAATTTATACAACAGTTAAGTGTCGTGCAGAATACAACAAAATATAAGTTGTGAGTTTTAATACAAATATTGTCTCCTAGACAATATCCAAACTCAAATTCAATCCTCATTACATTTATTATCACACTAAATAGTGAGGACTACTAAAACAACCCTCTCGGACCGTCACTCCATTCCCCGACTAGTCCCGGCTACGTTCTCATTTCCTGAAGAGAACAATGAAAGCAAAAGGGTGAGCTCAACTAGCCCAGTAAAAAATATTATGACTAAGATAATGCAGAATAAATTATCGTTAGCCTTCAACAGTGTTAAACTGATAAAATACAATAAACATCAAGTTTAACTGCAGCGGAATAAGAAATCCATTAGAAGAGTCAAGTAGAGCATGAAATCTACTATCTTCTATAATTTAAAAAGTTTATCATCAATTTTATCGTTGAGACTCAGCTTAATAAATAATCCACATCATCGAATCATCCCTGCATTACGGGTTAAGGATATTCATTAGTATCACAACCACGAATTATCCATGCACTACGGGCCAAGGATATTCGTATTTTCATCAATGGTCATGATCATGCAAACAACTGTCCATCAATGCACTACGGGCCAATGAGGACTTTAACCACATCATTTGCAACATTACGGTCATGATTATACTAAGTAATCCCTGGTCATAATCATACCAATCAACAGTCCATCTATGCACGTAAGCCGAAGATAACTTTCATAATAATATAAGCATGAGGATGATGAAAATGATATAAGAATTCAATTAAATGAAAGCAAATGATAAATTTTAAAGATTTATAATTTAATTTATTCAGAATTCAATAATGTCCAAATTTTCGACATGATACTGCTTTGTGGAGTAAAATTCAAGAATAATATTGTATCAAAAATGATTTGAACCGAAAAGAAATCATTTTTTATCATAAATAGTACTCTGGGTGAATAGTAACTGAGTGAATAGTACCCCATGAATATTACTTTGGGAATAATATCCCATGAATAGTACTCTGACCTGAAAAAGTTAAAACTTATCTAGAATGCTCAGAATAATATTTTCATGAAAAGATACTGGATGAAGCGCAAATTTCAAGGATATTCTACTAATTTCATGGAGTATAAAAGCCAAAACTTAACAAAATGAGTTTAGAATTCAGAATCTGAAACGAAATAATATTACTTACATACTACAGAGTATGGAAGAAAACATTATTTCATACGAATATTGAACAAAAATAATATCCCTTACCTTATAAAGAAGAGTATTCCGACTGGTAGGGCGGGGATATTCTTGAAGAAAACTTATACTGTTTTCTACACTTAAAGCTTTTTAAAACTCGAAAGAAATACACTCAATATTATAAAAGAAGAATTCTCTGATTCTAGTATGATTTTCAATTCTAACTAAGCATCCTATTTATAGGAGAATGAAAAGATACTATTTAGAAAAATTTATCACAGACGCACAGTAAGATTTTAGACGAAAAATTCACGGGCGGAAGAAGAAGAAAATCAGACGCCCAATCTTACAAAATTATTCACATAAAACAAACTTTATATATATAAATATACACACACATCACTATCACCCCCACCATATATCATCCACCACACACACACATCACTTTCATTTTTTTTTCTTCCCACCACCACTACTTTTCCACCACACACACACACACATACACACACACATGGCACACACACACACCCCTCTCATTTTCATACACATTTCACTATCACACCCACACATATCACTATCACACACACATTTCATATGTATATATATATATATATACACGTATATATATACTTTACCGATTATTTTGAAAAATGAGTACACTACAAGAAAAAAGCTTACTTAGGCGGACTATTCCGTGGGACTAAAAGCTTTATTCAATTCGAAAATATATTATTTCCATTTAAAATATCCGTAAAAAAATTAGGTCGATATATATATCAGCGTGAAAATAAGATCCGTCGAAATTCCGTCAATATTTATTATCTTGACGAAAGTATCTCCGACGGATTTTCGTCGAACATTACCTATCTTCGACAGAATATATAGGACAAAACTTTCTGTCAAATATAATAGACCCTATGTCCGACAGACTTATTCCCTCGGAATTATCCTATTTCTGACTAAAAACTAAAATAATCTGTTATTTATTAAAACTGACTAATTATTAACCCGATTTTAATTTAAGTCGGAGATCTAGTGTTCTGACGGATCGTTAAAATCGAAGGTAACATATTTACTACTGAAATTAGAATATTTCAACATTTATTAAAAATTGGTTATTTGTTACCTCCGAGGGAAGGTCCGTCGAGAATACCCTATTCCGTCGGAATTAACTATTTTTTTTAAAATGCAGATTTTAAAAGTTCAGTTTCCATGTGTTTAAACCCATTAATGTACTTGTAACATGTCACAACCCAATACACAGTAATATAAACTTGTATCTCACATTCAAATATGCAACGTAGCACTAAAACGTAATCTTCAACTCATTATCATTCACATTCACATTCAAATATGCAACGTAGCACTAAAACGTAATCTTCAACTCATTATCATTCACATTCACATTCAAATATCCACAAGCTAACCAATTACAAATATAAGTTAATGTTCCATAAATGTTAAACAATATAATTTACAATACTTGTACAGACGTAATTAGACAATACAATATATACAAAAGTTCTACAACAACATGAATATATACAAATGAACTATAAACTAATAAAAGTATCATCATCAGGCGGAGGTGAACGACGCTGCTCTGGTGTATGGAAATTAGCATCGTGCTCTAACTTTATCATCGCCAACTGCTGCTTTCGCCATCCCACCACATTGATAGAATCAAAATATAAATCATTAGTCCGTATATATATATGTGAGAATTAACAAACTAGCCTTAATTGAAAAACATAAACAATAAGAATACACGAGTAGGTGAAGGACGAAAAGCCTCCTCTAAGAGGGGTGAAATTGGGTAGGGGAAATCTTTGGTGGGGAGGCGGCCGGGGTAATGTGGTGGCGGGGAAGGGGCAAGAATTGGAGACCGGTGACCGGATGGGTGGGGGCGGGGAGGATGAGAGAGTGTAGGAGAGTGACTGAGTGAGAAAGAATGAGAGAGATAAACGACTGAGCGTCTGAAATGAAAAGGCAGTACTTGAAAAGTTTTTATCTGTTATCTTCGACGGAATGTCCATCGGACATAGGTCCCTCAGAAATAACTTAAATTCAACAAAACGTCCCTCGGAATTAACATTTGTTCGTCGAAATTACTTTTCGTTGTGGCGCGAAACATGGCGCCAACTGGAGAGGTATAAGTTTGACGAAATTTCGTCCTAATTAGGTTATTTTTGAGGGACTTATAACCGACAAAGTATTCCCTCAGAAGTAATCCTATTTCGACCGAATTTAATCCGTCGAGGATACGTCTGTCTGAAATAGCCAGTTTTCTTGTAGTGTAAGTAGGAGTCCAAATAATACCCTAAAATTTACAACAAATACTTCATAAAAATCCCCTAAATATTTTTAACAACATTTATTCATCATTATTATAACTCGCAATATTAACAACCAGATCGTTTCCAGGAAAGGGAGGGCTTTCCCATAAGGATTTCTCCTTATTGGCGCACAATTAGATGACCAAACTCCTTTCCTCGATAGAACTTTCTAGACATTGTTAATTATGAAAATAATAATATGAATAACTTGTCATCTTAATTATTGATTTAATAATATAAATAATTGTAACAATAATTGAATCAAATAACGTGAGATACTATGCAACAATTACTATAGCAATAATTAAATAAAACTGAGTGACTTCTCACGTAAGCATCGATAATCAATACCGTGTGCTACTATGCAACCACACGTATTATTTTACTTTTACCACTGAGAATTTTATCAGTTAACGGTAAAACTTTTGCCGTTATTTTTATAAAAAGATATTTTTGTCGTTTTCTAACTCTGATAATAATTCCGTTGTGGGGTCCACCAATGATTGAGCCGTCGTACGAATATTCCTTGTTAAAACGAATATTCCCCGACCAATCGAATATTTCTTTGAAAAATTTATAAATATTACCCACAACTATAACATTATAACAAATTTATACCTTAATATTCAAAAATGATATTTATAGAAAAATTCATCTTTATTCATAAAAGTTGGGGTCTTACAATATGCAAATATGTTTGCATTGATAAAACCTGTAAAGTCCTTAATAGATGACAGACAATATGGACAAGGACTTAGATTGAAAAGATCAAATGTGTTAGGTTGATCTAATATGAATGAATATATTTGTGAAGTCCTTCAAAAGATCATAATGTACAAGGACTATGAATAGAAAGATCAAACTTGTTAGGTTGATCTTATAAACTGTAAATAGGTAGGCTTGTCTGATTGAAAAGCACTTCTCCAGCCATCATAGTCTGCCAAGAGAGTTAAGGCAAAATCGTAGTCTATCAAGGCAAAATCATAGAGTACACTTGGAATCGTAGAAGCTTTCTGTCGAGCGTCTGTCGAGCTAAAATAAGAATAGTAGGCCTCCCTCAAAATCGTGAAGTCTACAAGTCGTTATAAATCCGAATCGTAGTCTGACGAACCAGCCAAAAGATTACAGAAGCCAAGGCAAAATTGTAGTCTGTCAAGAAAGCCTCTCTCGGAATTGCAGTCTGTCAAAGAAAGTCACATTCAAAATCGTAGAGACAGTCTGCCAAGTGTCTGCTGAGCCAAGTCAAGAATTGCAGGCTTCGCTTGAAATCATGGAGTTTACAAATCGTCACCAATGAAAATTGTAGTCAATCAAGTGCTCACAATGCTAAAGTAGAATCGTAGAGCACTCTACGATTCTCAACAGATGAGCAATCCTGAAGTGTATAAATAGATCTCATCCTCTGATATGAGTAATCAAGTTTCAGAGTACAATCTACTTGAAGAGTATCAGAAAGCATTCTCTAAATGTCCTGCAAGCAAACAGAAGATCAAAGCACCAACTCTATCAGCAAGGCTGATTGAGAAGTGAAGAGCCATTCAGGAGTCATCAACAAGCGCCCATCAAAAGACAATGATCATAGTGTTTTCCATCTAGCAGCAGAGTCTGATAAAGAACTTTCAGAGATAATGGCAAACTTACAGAGGATAGATGAAAAGGATTGTCTATACTCAGTCTCACCATGAAGAATGAACAAAAGATCACAAGGCAGAAAATTGAAAAAGTTGAGCATGACTACTCAAAAGAGTCACGTTGTTGGGTCTCTAACTTTTAGATTTATTTTGATGATAACAATAATTAGTAAATGAATTAATTAAAAGGGTAGAATCCTCTCCATATGATTTTTTATTATAATTGTTTTAATTATCTTATTTACTTTGACGAAAAATATTTTCTAAATCTTATTGAATTGATTTTCCTAATAATTTAAAAATTTTAAATAAATTAATTCATATAAAAATTTCCAAGGCAAGGAGATCATATTTTCTTTCAAACTCACAAAACAAAATTGGGCAAAAAGTTTTTTATTACATGCGTGTATATATATATATATATATATATATATATATATATAATCATGTGTGTGTGAAGTATGAAGTGGCCATCCTTTTGGGACAAAGGAATTGAATGTGCGGAAATTGAATATGCTTGATCATTTATTAGTTTGACCAAATATTAATAAGTTTGAAATTCAAACTCATGCCTTGACCGAATTTGATAAACTCTCTTTAGAAGATGAAAATTTTGATGGGCTGAAACATTATTTGGAAATCCATGTGCTATGGTTTTATCTGAACCATTAAAATTGAATTAAAGCAATCTCATCCATTGATTTCAAAAATAGATTTCAAAATTACTATTTTGCCCCTGACCTCAAAATTCTATAAATATGGAGTCTTTCATTCATTTGATTTTTGTTAATTCACTTGAAAAGAAAAGTTTATTTCTCTCCTACGTACTCTCTCTCTCTCTCTAAGAAGTTTTCTCTATCTTCTTATCAAAGTTCTAATCATTTGAGAAGAGGAAATTGGTCTAAGCATATTGAGATAAGTTGTTTGATTTACTTTATTTGAATTATCTCTTGCTTATTTATATTTATAAATATATGAATATATATATAAATTATTACACACAATTATATATATCTTTATTTCATCTATTTATCAAATAAAAAGTTATACTTAGACGCCGCAAGGCTACGGAGATATTCCTCTTAAGTGAGGGAATCGAACCGTACGATTCTTTATAGTACTAAATGACTTTCTATTTGATAATATTTATATAAATATCATAAAATAAATATACATTTGATAATACATTGAGATATTCACTCTTAAAAGAGTGAATCATCCTAACCGAAATTGAAAATCTAAGTAATCTATCGAAAATATTTATATAAATATCAATTGTGAAAATATAAATTACATAAATACTCGAGATCTTAGAAAGGCTCTGAGAGATATTCCTCTTAAGTGAGGGAATCGAACCGTACGATTCCTTATAGTACTAAGTAACTTTATTTATAACCAGTCATATAATAGATAAAATATTATTATATATTATCTGATTTAAACAAATATATTTTTTATATCAAGTATTACTTAACTGATTTATTTATTATACTTGATATCTGTCATCATAAGTATTTGATCATAAATTTATTTATTCATAAAATACTTGTTGCATAATATAAAAGTTATTTAAACTTTTATTTCACAAACTTAAGTGAATATATATATGCTTAAATAGAAGCATATTTGATTCAAAGCTTAAAACAACTTATTTGCTTACTCATAAACATTTTCACTCTAAATATAAAAGTTATTTAAACTTTTATATCTGAACTTAAAGTTATATTTTTAACCCATAGAAAAAATTCTTTATTATAAAGAATAAATAATTCTTTATAATTTTGCATTAAACTATATATCTGCTTATACAAAAGCATTTTTGAGCTAAAGCTAAAATTGATATATCTGCTTATTCAAGAAGTAGTTTTCACACAAAATATAAAAGTTATTTAAACTATTATATAAGTGCAAAATTTACATATTTGCTTACACAGAAGCATTATTTGATTAAAGCATAAATTACTATCTGCTTACAAATCAAGTATAAAAGTTTTTGAACTTTTATAAATATATTTGATCTTTAACTATTATCTGCTTATTTGAGAAGCACATTGTTGTAAAATCTTTTTTTTTTAAAAAGGAAAAGGTTATTGTTAGTTTATTTTATTTACCTGTGAGAAAGACAAGTAATTCTTCGACCAAGACTAGAGTCTTAGAGAGGTTAGCTGGGAGTTGGGTCTCTAATGAACTTGTGAGGTGCGAAAGAGGCTGTTGTTTCAAAACCAGATCATAGAATAAAATTGAACTCAAAAGAAGTACAACTAAGCTTGATGAGAGAGCTGGGAGCTTGTTGTCCAATATAGATTAGTTGAAAATTGTTGGAAGTTTATCTATAAAATTATGTAAAGGTTTCTCCGCCTGTTGAAGGAGTTTTTATTACAGGAAGTAATAAGATCTCAAGTCCTAGAGAGGAGTTTGAGACTGGACATAGCAGCAAACCCGGGATGTATGTTGTGAATCAGAAAAATCTCTGTGCATTGTGTGATTGAATTTTTACTGTCTTGCATATTAATTTCTAACACTGCAAATTAATTATCCAAAAATTCAAAAAGGCCTAAGATAATTTTTTTTTAAAATTTGTAATAATCTATTCAACCCTCCTTCTAGATTATTATTGGACTTTCAATTGGTATTAAAGTGGTGCTCTTTAACTTGTTTAAGTGATTACAGACATATATAAGAGTAGATCCATCTATGGCCCATAAAGCTACTAGTTGCGAATAAGGACTATCAATAACCAGACCTCCGCTATTTGATGGCACAAAATTTGTCACCTGGAAGAGCAGATTCAAAATCTATGCCAAATTATAAGGAATCAAAGTTTGGCTTGCAATAGAATGAGGTGTAAAAGTTACTACAAAAATTGTAGGAGAAAATATCGTTGAGAAAGATATTGATGAATTCACTATTGATGATGAAAAGGCTATGCACATTGCATCCATAGCTGAACAAGTGTTGATTAGTGTTCTCATTGAAAAAGAATACAAAAGAGTTAACAATTGTAAGAATGCAAAAGAAATCTGAGAAAAATTGATTCTAACCTATGAAGGAACTAATCATATTAAAGAAACCAGAAAAAATGCTCTAATCCAGGAGTATGAAAGTTTCAAGTCGGAAGAAGGTGAAAAGATCATTGATATAGAAAAATGTTTATTTCCATAATCATTGATGAACTGGAACATCTAGGGAAGGCATATACAACTAATGAGAAAAACAAAAGAATTCTCAAAGCACTTCCATCCATCTGAAAAATGAAGGTTATTGCTATTAAGAAAAGATAAGACCTAATTACTTATCCTCTTGATAGCCTTATTGGAAATATTCATGCCCACGAAGTCGACATATTAGTCAAAAAAGCAGGATCAGATACATACCTCAAAAAGAAAGGAATTGCTTTCAAAGCTTTACTTGTAGATCAAGAAAGATATGATGAAGAAGTTGCTGAACAAACTACAAAAATTGAAAATCTGTGTTTAATGGCAAACAATGAGTCATCACCAAGATCTGAGGTAAAATTTGAACATCAATTACCGAGTACTTCATTTGTCACGCATACCTTAGATAATATAAATGAAAAACACCATAAACTAAAAGAAGCAAATAATTGTTTATATGAAGAAAATAAAATTATTAAAGAATATTTTATTAAAATAAAATTTTCATTAGAAAAATAAATTAAAATTAACAAAAATCTGGAGATAGAAAATGCAAACTTGATTATAACTAAAAAAAGTCTAAATGAAGAAAAACTAGAAAATGATTTATTAAAAGAAGAATTAGAAAAATTTTAAAAATAAATAAAGATCTTGAAATAGGAAGTTCAACACTTGTTGTAATTAATAAAAATACTCAAATAAAAATCAAGTGTTAAGTGAAAATATTAAAATCTCAATATTGAAAATTGATCTATAAAGATAGAATTAGAAAAACAAATTAAAAATTCTTCTTTAATAGATCAAATTAATATTTTAACTAAAGAACGTGACGATTTAATTAATATTATAGTTTTTAAGTTCACAAAAGGGGAAGAAAACCTTGATGTCATGCTTAATCAACAAAGATGTGGATTTAACAAAGAACGATTAGGATATATTGGAGAATTAAGTAAAAGAAAAAAAAATAAAGGACTCTATCATGTTAAAAATAAAGAAAAAGAAAATCATCCATCTTTATTTACTAAATGTTCTTACTGTAACAGAAATGATCATTCTTTTCACATGTGTAATGCTCAAAATGAAAATTATAAAGGAAAAATGATTTGGGTGCCTAAAAGAGCGAACATTGCACCAATTATTAATACAAGGAAATAGTTTTATAATTATTAGAAAAATAAAAGTCAAAAATATTATAGAAATATTCATCAAATTTTTTCAAGATATAATAATAGAGTAAATCATACATCTTATATACCTGCTTCTCATAAAATGCTCGTGTCTACTAAGATTGATTATCCTATACCCATTTTTGTAAAGAAAAACACAAATGTTCCTTATACAAAATGGAAAACTCACCAAAGGACCCTTCTTATTAAAGGGTACCGGTTCGTGAAATTGATAAATGTTGCAGGTATGTCTTGGAGCTGACTCTCACTACAAGAAATCACACATTTTATGACGAAATTTTTTCCACGCACAAAATTTTGTCACAATTTGTTAATTAATAATTACGAAATTCATAATCGTCACTAAAACTTTTTCTTTTGTGACGACTTTTACTTTTGTTACTATTAATCATTTATATCGTCACTAATTTACACATTTGATGACGATTAACAAAATTTCGTCACAAGTTATTTTGGAGGTAGAATTTCGTACCAAAATTTTGGAGGGAAACCTTTTAGTGACATTGTGTAATAATTGATGACATTATTTATTGTCACAATATATTTCTTTCGATGACAACATATTAGTTTGTCATTAATTATTTGTAAAATTTAGTGATAATGTGTTTTCGTCACTAATGTTCACATTTAGTGACGCCAAATACAAATTCGTCACAATTTTATTTGGAGGCAAAATTTTTGAGGGAAATTTTTTAATGACGGAAAAATAATAATTTATGACAATTTGTATTGTCATTTATAAATACCAATTTTATATGACGAGATAATAGTGCGTCACTAATTAGATGCGTGGAAAAGTGACAAAAATCGTTCGTCATAAATGCTTATATTTAGTGACAAAGTACGTAATATCGTCACAATTTTATTTGGAGGAAAAAATTTTCTGAAAAATTTTGGAGGGAAATTTTTTAAAGACGAAAAAATATTAATTTATGACAAATTGTATTGTCATAAATATCAATTTTATATGACGAGATAATAGTGCGTCACTAATTAGATGAGTGGATAAGTGACAAAAATATTTCGTCATAAATTCTTATATTTAGTGACAAAGTATATAATATCGTCAAAATTTTATTTGGAGGCGAAATTTTTCTGAAAAATTTTGGAGGGAAATTTTTTAAAGACAAAAAAATAATAATTTATGACAATTTGTATTGTCATAAATACCAATTTTATATGACGAGATACTAGTTCATTACTAATTAGATGAGTGGATAAGTGACAACACTGTATCCAAGCGACGTCACCAGTCTTCCTTTCATCATTGGCAGTTTAACTCTCCCCTGTCCTCCCACCTGCCAAAAACCTCTCTCTCCCTTCATATTAACCTCAACCCGACCCATTTTAACTCAACCCAAAATTTTAATATTTTAAATTATAAAATTATTTTTAAAATAAGTTTAAAACAATAATTATATTTAATTTTCTTATGTAATTTTTTTGAATCTATATTTTATGAAACTTTACTTTTTTTTTAAAAAAAAGTTTTTAATATTTTTTCCTTATAATAATAATAATAATTATTAATGCCCATGTTTTTCAGTTTCCACATGTAACATGTATTTTCCCTTAAGGTCTGAGAACCGAAACTAGCACATTCTTTATCTGTTTCCCCTTTCGTTTGTATGTTTGAATTCCGGTGCAAGTAAGCGTATTTGAGACATGAACTCTTTAAAATATATCAAACACATGTGTCAGGTATTTGAGGCTTGGTGAGTTTTGTGTAATGTGTAAAAGACTTCAAATATGCCACTAACAATCATATCAATATAACAACTCGATGATATTATGCATTACACTTTCTAAATATTTGTTAATGCTTTAGAATGAAAGAGGTACCCATTTTAAACCCTATTGGTTACATTATAAATATTTTTATCAAGAAATTAATATATGTATATGTATATATATATATATATATATATATATATATACACACACACACAATTGTTATATAAGAGCATTCACAACAGTTTCTTTATCTTTATCCCTACTCTGCAGTGTCATTGAGTCATTATGCAAAATAGGAATTCAATTTTTTTAATATGTACCTAACAGGTTCCTTATATTGATTACTTAAATAATGAAATTTAAAATTTAAAAATTTTAACAGCCAAAACATCAAATTAATAATAATCTTATAATTTATAAAAGAGAGAGTATAATTTATCAATTATATTCCATTGTTAAATAATTTTTATTTTATTTTAAAATTTAAGTAATTTATGGAGTGAGTATTGAATGGGTTGTAGTTGCAAATGTACATAAGATCAATATTAACTTTTCAAAAGTTAATTTGTGATATTTTAAATTTAAATTTAATATGATTCATTTAAATTTTGAAAATAATAAATTTTATAATTAATAGTACTTTTATAATATTTATAATTATATTGACATAAATTAAATAAATTTATATCAATTTTAAATTTGAAAACGTTTGAAATTAATTTTTTTAAAAGTCAATATTAAGTTTATAATTTGAAAATGTAATAGTAAAAAAATGCCAAGATGTGTATGATTAATGAGTTATCCACTTAAATGAGGGTGTGAAATGTCATTTTGTATATATAGAATGATCTTTTGATTCCCTCACACTGGGGAGTAAAATCCTATATAGGGATTAAAATAGAGAGTCAAATAAGGATAAGAAAACTGTTGGATAATGATTTGTTGATGTATTCTTCAAAATTGGGGATAAAGAGTTGATTAGGGAAACTGTTATTAATGCTCTAATATCATGGAATTTAGTGATCAGATTAATTCTATACTTTGATATGTATTTGTGCACAAAACTTTTACCCAACTCTATGTAACATATGCTATCAAAATTTCATCATCGCATAACAATTTACCATCTTCTTATTATATTTTAATTTATTAATTGTATGTATAAATCAATTATTAACAAAATAAATAATCCCGACACAACGTGTGGGTTTATATCTAGTAAAATTCTCTAAAATAATCTTCACTTATAAAAAAGAAAAAAGAAAAAACCCAATCTCACCAAACGTGATTAATCCAATTTCAAGCAATCTTCGCATACTCTTTTCTATCTCGCCTCCTCTTTTACTTCTTTAACCAAACCACGCTTTCTACTCCACCCTCTTTTGGCTTCATCTCATTTTTCTCTCAACGAATTAGGGTTTTTTTGTTTCCGTTTCTGCAATCACTACTCGGTGATAGTGATTGTATTTCATCGATAAGGGTTTTTCGATTCTGACTCCGATTCCAATTCTGATTCTGATTCTTCAATCATTACTTGTTGATAGTGATTGTGTTGTATTGAATCGGCTGATGATGGTACAAGATGCGTCTTCGTGTTTCGCTGATGCAAAATTCTTTTTGCTCAGATTTCGATTCCACCCAACTGACGAAGAGCTAATCCTGTATTACGTGAAGAGGAATATCTATAGGAGAAGGCTAAAACTTGACATGATTGGAGAGACCGATGTTTACAAATGGGACCCAGAAGATTTTCCTAGTATTATTTCTAATACAAATACTGTTACCCTATTATGCAAAAATTAAGTTGCTTTGGATTTTTTTATCATTTTGGTTTGATTTATATGCTCTAATATTCATGTTAGATTTACAAGTTTTAATTTTTCATATTTTCTGGCAATATTTATTGTGCACACTGCACACTTATAGTACATAATGTGGTGCAGTCCGATTAGTTTCCCGATAGAGTTCAAGGGCATAAAGGCACAACAATAATTTGGTTACGTAGTCCTATGCTTATGTGTTTGAGGTGGGCACAAAACATTGGGGTTCATAAGCATCATTGAAGTTTTGGAATACGATATTGGAGTTTATTTGAATACTTTATCATTAATTAATTTATTGGGTTTAGTCATCATCCCTCTTCATCGTGTCCGAATTGTAATTTGTAGGCTCCTCCAGGTTTGTCATCCCTTATGGTAAAGAAAGATCAAGAGGGAGCTGTTGGCTCAAAGTCTCTGAGAGCATTTGCACTACTTGGAGCAAGTGTATCCGGGCTTTTGAGTTTTGCAACAATAGCATCTGCTGATGAGGCTGAACATGGTTTAGAGTGTCTAAGTTATCCGTGGCCTCACCAAGGCATTCTCAGTTCATTCGACCACGCATCGTGAGTTTCATTCAACCTGCCATTAGTTTTCAAATTAATTTGTATTAATTCGCAGTTCAGTACATCCTTTTGCACTAATAGAAAATTGGCCTATAGCGACGGTCGCCGACCGTCGCTATAGGCCAAAAGACCGCCGCTAAAGGTTTTAGCGACCGTCGCCATAGAACCAGTCGGTAAAGACTATATCGACGCTCTTTTGGCCTATAGCGATGGTCACCGACCCTAGCTATATGTCACGTATGCAAATTTGCTCTTTACCATCGGGCGTGGGATTGAGTTATTGCTACGGTCATGACCGTAGCTATAGATGTCTATAGCAACGCTCGGCGACCGTCGCTATAGTTCTGTGTTTTATAGAACACTATAGCTACGGTTGATGACCGTCGCTATAGCCTTTTTATATTTAAAAAAATTTAATTAATAATGCACATTTATTCAACAAACACAAATACAATATAAAATAAAATATAAAAAATATTATATACATCATTTAAAATCATTCACATTACAACATTACAATATAATAGTTGAATAATTCATCTCCTCAAATATGATGATCATTATTATACAAAACTACAAAAATAAATATAACTTTTACAATCTATCATTATAATACAATATTTTAGTTACATCGTCTAAGAAGAGATGATGAACTCGAGCAGCCTCAAACACACTTTTGCCATCTTCTGACAATGAATTGTAGACTGCCAACATGCCCTGTTGGATGTAACAGTGTAAATAAAATATACATTATGAATATAATAACTAAAATTTGCTAAGGAGACGAAGGATCATAAAACAACTAAATTAATAAGCAAGAAGATTCACTTCCATTCTCACCAAGGAATTGCAAAACCAACCTTCGACAATAGTCCTGGATAAAATCCCCATTATGCCATCCACGGTATTCTTATCAGTCGAATCTTCACTAATTCCATTCTCAGTATACATTTCAAACAAGGACCAAAAAGGGTTAAACCAAAAGGTGTTTTGTATTAATCTCTATAGCTCAACATAAGAGAATTGATAACATAAATATCCAGATACAGTAAGTAAACCACACCTTAGAGAAAAATTGAACTGTAAAACTTTTAACCATCAACATAAGAACTGATAACATAAATATCCACACCTTAGCTACATCAAAATTGCTAACCATCAGATTAATAACTTTCAACTGTAAAACTGAACAGAATCACAGTTACGTATGGTGGTCATATTAAAATATTTGACAACAACTTCTAACATACAAATAGATATGCAACTCATAGTGCTACTGATCCATCAACAATGTCAACTTCAATTCAAAGATCAATGACTAGTAACAATTACTTGTGAAGCTAAAACATCTAAAAAAACATTTTCCATACTACAGTCAATATGATCCATCATATTTCCTACTGTATGCTAACAGATAACAATACTTACTATAGGAGCAAATAACTAAAATATCAAAAGCATAGGACCGATGTGGAAGAAACAAAAGGCCAAATTTTCTCATGCCATTGAAATTGGATCTTTTTAGATGTACCAACTACCAAATTAAAACTGCTAAAATGTTTTTATGGTGTGGCAGCCAAAAAGCTATAATTAAAATGGGAAAAAAGAATTTATAAATACGATCCGAACCTCAAAGCTGCTGATTAAATCATCCCTAGCGTTATCTCCGACTTCACTTGTATCGATGCCACTTCACCCAAATTGCTTATCACCTAACTTTGGAGCGAAGATGGTTGTCTTCTTTATAATCACGATGGGAACAGTAAGATTCTCCTGCTCTTCGTTCCTGCAACATTACCCAAAAAAGAAATAGGATAAAGGGGTAGGAATGGGAAGGAATGATGGGAAGACGTTCCTGATATTTTTTTTCCTCTTTTGAATATGCTGAACAATTAGATTGTGAATTCAGGAAGAAAGTATACATACGTCACGAAATAGCAAGTCATCTGCCTCGAGCATGTGGATTACATGCCCCATTACTACAAAAAAATGGCTTATCAGCGACCGCATATGATCGTTAGATGATTATCGGCGACCGAGTATCTGTCATTGAAATTAATCATGATATAATCCGTCATTTGGATGGACGCGTCGGCGACCAACAATAGCGACCGATTTCTCAGCGACCGAATCCGTCGCTATTATAACTCAAGTCGAAATCATTTGTCAGTTGTGGCGTGTCACACGTGTCCATTTATCGCTAATAGCGATCGAGTCGATCATTAGTTTCAAGCGATTATCATCGATCGCTTTTTAGCATTAACGTAATCGCGTCGATCATTGAAGTTTTTATAATATTTTTCTGTTTTATTGATTTCCCAAAAATAACTCCTTTGTACCTGCTTTCTATCCCAACACAAAACAGTATATATAAGCATCCATCCATGATAACTACCATATGATAAACATTCATCCATGATAACTGATAAACATTCATCGTAAACCAGCACAACACAATACAATCATAAACATCTATATAATAGAATCGTAAGCCAATACAATTGTCCAAAGAATGAATCTAAAAGAGTACATGGCTTTAAAAATTTAAAAAACAAGTCTAGCAAGGCTTTAAAAATCTAACATATATGACTGGGCTAGCTCTTCATGGATCATCCAAATTAGTACCCTGTAATTAACAAAAGAATAAAACATATATGTTACATGTGTTGATACTGCTATGACTTGGGATAAGCTAAACAATAGACAATGTAGTGAAACATATAAGTATGTGCAGTGATAGTAACAATATCGATATATATACACAGGTCGCCACCACGATCTTTGTGATGCTTCTTTATTGCCACTACCTCTGCCAACTCATCAGGACTAAGAGAATGTAGATGCCAGCCCAGTATACGAAGAAGACCACGATTCTGACAGATTGCTCTCACATAGTCAGTAGAAGTATGATAGGCTGGATGACCTGATGACTGTGTAGACTAGGTAGCAGAGCTGCCTGTGCCACTGATGGTCGGGCATCGTTTTTGTCCTTGGCCTTTAACATAGTTTCTTCACAACAGACGCCCTCTCCCACAATTCTTGATCAATCGACGGACGCGGGGTGCCTTCAGGATAGCGCTCGTTCATTAAGCCCTTATAAGTGTCCTGTCAGAAGGTCAACAATTAAATAGTTAAAAAATAAATAAAAAAAATGCTAAAAATGGTCGTCACAATTTATAAACAACATATTAGTATAAAGTTAACTTATTACCGCTATCTGAACAACATCAGGCAGACCAACACGGGTGGCCACATACACATCCAACCAATTGATAGGTTGACCTTGAGACTCGAGACTCCTACGGTTCATGTTCTCATATTAATATGTAAACATATGATATTTTAACTACAAAACATGATCAGTAAACATAAAACAAATAACTAAGCCAATAAACATGCTATATCATATCGTACCTAGCGACAATATCTTTGCGTTGTGATATCTATATATATGCGTGCATTTTTTCGCCTTTTCGCCTTCGGATACACGAGGATCTGTTACGCTCGAGGCTAGCGTCTCTTGACCCAAATCTTAGCTCTCCATCGGTCACACATCTGCACCCATATGGCTCACAGTCTTGCCACACCGGGGCTATGCTTTCGTGCATATATCTTGCTCACCACATCTGGATGGTCAATCTCGGCATTGTGCGGGGCTTTACGTCGTTCCTTGTTGATTATCTTTAGTTCTGACGACGCACTTACGCCAAAACAAGAAATCGAATAATCGATGCTCATCGTCATCCCATCTATATCGCTTCTGCAAATAAAATAACAATAATAATATTAAAACTGTTATATTACCAAAATCCAACATTAATAAACAATATTATTTGATTAACTATGTATTATCTATCAGAGTGATAAAAAATTATACCTGGAATTCAGCCCAAACTGCATCCTTATGGGCGAGAGGTGTGCTCTCCCATGTAATCACTGGCGTAGGCCAGTTCTGTAAGCATAATTATGAAATGCACTTCACAATTTTACTATCTTGAAAATCACTAACATACAAATAGATATGCAACTCATAGTGCTACTGATCCATCAACAATGTCAACTTCAATTCAAAGATCAATGACTAGTAATAATTACTTGTGAAGCTAAAACATTTAAAAAAACATTTTCCATACTACAGTCAATATGATCCATCATATTTCCTACTGTATGCTAACAGATAACAATACTTACTATAGGAGAAAATAACTAAAATATCAAAAGCATAGGACCAATGTGGAAGAAACAAAAGGCCAAATTTTCCCATGCCATTGAATTTAGATCTTTTTAGATGTACCAACTACCAAATTGAAACTACTAAAATGTTTTTATGGTGTGGCAGCCAAAAAGCTATAATTAAAATGAGAAAAAAGAATTTATAAATACGATCCAGAACCTCGAAACTGTTGATTAAATCATCCCTAGCGTTATCTCCAGCTTCACTTGTATCAGATGCCACTTACGCTAGTTGTTTTATCACCCAAATTTGGAGCGGTATGGTTGTCTTCTTTATAATCACGATGGGAACGAGTAAAGATTCTCCTGCTTCTTCGTTCTGCAACATTACCCAAAAAAGAAATAGGATAAAGGGGTAGGAATGGGAAGGAATGATGGGAAGACGTTCCTGATATTTTTTTCCTCTTTTGAATATGCTGAACAATTAGATTGTGAATTCAGGAAGAAAGTATACATACGTCACGAAATAGCAAGTCATCTGCCTCGAGCATGTGGATTACGTGCCCCATTTTGGGCCTCTTTTAAGCATCAGGATCAACACAACGAAGAACAACCAAAAGAACGCATTTTAATGCTTTTGAAATAGGTATCTCGGGCAACTTAGGATCCACCACCTCCTCAGATTTTTGATTTCCAACCATTGTTTTCAACCAATCCACCAAAGTCACCTGTAATCATTACTCATTAGTCATTTCTATATGTTATATATGATAGAGGAGCTTACTCAGGGGAGAAAATATATCAAATCCATGATGGAAAATTATTTAAATAACTAACATCTCCCTTTGGCCGACTATAGTCAACTGGATTTCTTATTGAAATAATCTCCATGATGAGTATTCCAAAGCTTTAAACGTCGCTTCTTCTCATTCAACATTCCAAAGGTAAACATACTGCAGTGCAACATAGTTGCAAAAGAAAACCTATGGGAATTAATAATTTTGTTCGATGGGGAAATAATAAAAGAATAAATCCCTATGTAAGTCCATTCTATCACTACAAAGGAAAGGGACAAAGCAATTGAAATTAAGTAAAAAATAAAATCGACCCAAAAGTTCCCATGACATGAGTTGTCACATAACTCCTTTCGAACACAAGAGCTTAGCAGAGTCCAAAATCGGACACTTTAGAATTCCATTGACGAATTATTAATATATTGTTGGATTTGATATCTCTATGGACGACCTTTGGTTCAAGGCCCTCAATTTATGCAGAGAAATGTCAAGCTAGCATTTAAGAAGGGTTTCTAACTACAGAAAGGCAAAGTAAACATCATACAGACTCATGAACAAGTGAACACCAAAAAGTCCAACTTTGGCATTGTTTAGACATACATTAATCAATCTGGCAGCACTTGTACTCATAAAGCTTAAGTAAGGAAATACACAACACTAAAATTCAGAGGTTGAAGCAATCATATCTAATCTTACCTTTCTCGACACTGCTTACCAATACGTTCAGGTAGATGTTGTGCAATAGTAGACCCTTTTTTTCCCCATAGTGATCCACCAATTGAATTATTATTTCATCCTCCTAAACATATGTTACAAAAATAATAGCAACAATGAAGTCAGAATACGAAAATGCTCAACAAAATAGGGAAATTCGAACAATCAATAAACAATTCTTGCCTCACCTCTTTAGACCATGAACATTTGACAAGCTCCGGATTTAAAACTTTCTACCACCTGTGTAAGCACTGAACATTTGTCTATTATTTGAAACAATCCACTTCACATAGCATGATGTCAATTCTAAATATTAATCTTACACTGGTGTAAAGCATTCATGAAATATAGGTAGCCCCAAAACTAATTAAGAAAAAAATCAGAAGCAATGGTGATGGTTTGGTAGTGTAAGTCAAAACATTTACGGCACAATAATGACACAGATAACTAAAAAAGTCTTATTCCAAACATATTTTAGCTAAAAATAACTAAAATCCAAACTTATATTAGAGAATCACTATGAAATTATTACATTCTAAAAAAGGATAGAACTACACTTGTCGGATACAGATTAATCTATTACAAAACCCTAACTAAATTCTGTAAAAAAATATGAGGCAATAAATTATCTTTCTATCACTAAACGGTACAATCTAATAGGCTTCACTCTAAAAATTCTATGTTCGGTTTAAATCATAGAAGATCAATTACATTTTAAGTTTACCTGCATCTCACATGCCTGATAACGACTGGAGCAGCAGCTGTGGCGATAGAGGAGGCAGCACCGCCGAGGAATTAAAGAAATTTGGCGTTGCCTGGCTCTTGATCGTCCAAAAACAGATCCTCCAGAACCCTAAATGTGATGTGCGCCCACATGATGGCCAATCTGATAAGTGAACAATCAAAGGGCAGAGATGAGAAGCGATCGAGTGAGAAAGGGTAACGAGCGGTAAGGAGGGCAACGAGAACCAAGAGAGAGGGATGATCGAGTGAGTGAGAAGAGAGCTGATGTTGATTTGATTTGGGGGAAAATATTGATATTAATTTGCGAGAAAAATGGGAGGGATTTGTGCGTGCCAGAAAAAAAAAACTCTATACTGATGGTCAAATTATGACCCACAAAAATAAAACTACCTTTAAAGCCATATACCGACGGTCAGCCCGTGACCGTTACTATAGATATCCTATTGCGACGATTCCGCCCCGACCGTCGCTATAGCTCGTCGCTATAGGTTAAATTTCTAGTAGTGTTGCTATTAGCTGGTTAAACTTGGACTTTAATTCTAACCATTCACTAACGTACAATCTGGCCAGGAAAGATATATCTATGAAGATTGTTTATTTTGGTAGAACTAATAGGCTAATACATAGTATTGCTAATCTTGGTGCATCATGATCTGTTTCATGTGAGCAGGATTCGTCATGGTCACCAGGTGTACCAACAAGTCTATGCATCCTGCCATTCAATGTCCTTAATTTCGTATTGTGACTTAGTTGGTGTGGCATATAAGGAGGAGGAAACAAAGTCCATGGCTGCTGAGATTGAGGTGGTTGACGGACCTAATGATGAGGGTGAGATGTTTACTTGTCCTGGAAAAGTTGCATCTTTTAAGGTTCTTTCCTTCAGATGCCAGTTAAATCCTTTTCCACTATAACAGAGTAATACACCTTATATGTTTTTGTCTACATCTGGAGTCGAAATTGCCTTTCTAGGTGTATTTTCAATTACTAGCATGACACAGTGCCTTCTTATTATAAACAGGATTGCTGTCAGGAGAAGAGTGGAAGGGATTAGTAATGTAGGGGTTTGCTTGGGTGGGTTGATTAATTTAAAGCTTCATACTGCCTACCAGTGAGATTCAATTCCACAGGATGCATGTGAATTTTATCCTTGCATTTATTGGCTGCTGTAACTTTAGTTGGAATAGTATTTTCACCCGTTTATGGGCGCAAAAACTTGTCACGTAATATGTCGAAATCTGTGGTTTCATTTCTTCAGTAGTGACATGCCTTTATGCGTTGTCCATCTTGTATGTTGGTTTGTCTTCTTCATATAATGGTTCCAGTCAGAAAATAAGATTGCAGGGTAGATAATAACCAGTTTAAATCTGTCTGACTCCTTATGATTAGGAAATCAGTAGAACATGATAAAAAGGACTAAGGTAGTTAAGAAGAAATATAATTGTCTAGACAGGATACTGGCGGGAAAAAGGTATCATGTAATTGGCCAAGGCTTTGCTTTATGAATTTGCATGTCTAAGTTTTGATGATTAGTTTCTAACATATTTAGTAATATTTTTTACTGCTTCATCATCTACTGTGACTCTTTTGTTGAACTTCAAGCATTTCCAAAAGCATGGACATAACTGAAAATTTTACTATTCACTAACTTGGGTTTAATTGATTTTCTTAAACAGATAACATTGCGTCGCACATGGGGGAAAATGTCGCTTTGGCATAAAACAAAGTTACTATACTCCTTAGTATTTCAAGCTATTTTTTTACCAAGCCCTGAACATGCATCTCAATCAAATGGTAAGTGTTTTATGTATATTTATTTTTTGATAACTTCGAATGGTAAGCTTTCTTATTCCCTATATTAAGGCAGACTCATCTGTAGCAAAATTTAGATGCCAATGGAGGGAGGAGGAGGGGAATTAAATTAAAAGATATTACTAAATATCATATCTGAATATAAATAAAGATATTATTAAGCCTAAGTGATTATATTTCATATTTTGGTTTGCAGCTGAAGGACATGGATGACGTGGACATGCTGACCCTAGTGATACAAGAAATGAGCAAAGAGTTCCCGACTGTAATGGAAACCCTTGTTCATGAGCGAGATAAGTAAGTATCTCTTGTTTACACACATATCGTATAATTGTTTTTTTACCTTGATTTTATGTTCATATTTTTGGTCCCTTTTAGTCCTTTTTCTGCGGAATTTTCTCTATTGCTAGTATCTTTAAACTTGATATGTCAAAGGAATTTATGCTGATCATATCCCACACCGAGGTTGCTCTAGGGTTTCTCTTATATTATTCATTACTAGTTTTGCTTGCAGAGGCCCGGTTTTGGTAGCGAGTGTTTACTTCTTCTTTTCATTTGTAATGGCAACAGTTTCACTCTTAATTAATGTAATAGATTGAAAATTCGTCACTCCACATCACCCAAAAAGTAACAACGTCCTCTATTTTTTGGTCATAAAATGTCTATAAAAATTGTCCAAAGGATTTCTTTTAAGTTTAGATGGATATCAAAGCTTGTCTTCCAGTAATTGGACTGCCTTGATATATGTCATACTAAGGTTGCCAACATTAATTGTGAGATGATTTCTGAAAGCTTAATCTCATTTGTTTAATTGGACTTTTATAGACTGTTTAGGCAAATGGAGGGTTTTGTATCTGCTTGAAATTTCGTATGCAGGAGAGACGGTATATTTCAGAATATAGAACGGAAAAAACCCTCCCTACATTGGACGCTATATTATAACCTAAACAATAATGCATTGGAAGTCACACGTCCAAAGGAACATATTGTTAGACTTCTTGCAGAGTAGGTTTATATAACTGGCAATCATATTAATAAACCTACATATTAAAGGACTATTTTGATGTAAAAGTTACGGTTGAAGTAACTACCCCCGCCACCCCATCCCCCATCCCCCATCCCCCTTTCCCCTTCCCCCAAAAAAACCTCCTTACAAATATGCACACACACACAATGCAAGGGAGAAAATTGAAAGGATTAATTTGCCTAGATGGAAGTCTTGTAGAAGCGGATCCAGTGATGTATTCAATGCAAGTGAGTAACCACTGAACGTTAGACTTCTTGCACAAAGGTTTTTATGTTGTGTAGTCATACAAAAAGTCCCGAATTGAAATCTGTTATAATGTGATGCAGGATCATACATCAAAATAACTAGGATTAGGTTTAGCACTTAATAGCTAGGGTCTTTTCATTGTAACCAAGATAGGTTTGCCCTGCAGAGAATTGGATGTGTCCACACACAAAAAGGTAACTCTAGACTTTGTATTCAATTTTAATAATAATACTATAATAGTTTGTCCTCCAGATAACAAATAAGCTTGGCCATCTATAGAGATCAAGTGATAATAAATAACCATCATCTCATCCAGTATCCCAAATATAACAAAAATCTAAACAAACTAACTTCTAATTAATAAGAACAACCATATTAATGTATAACCCAAATAAAGTCAAACGCAATATTAGTAATATATATATATATATATATATATATGTACAATATTATTCCCCATACAAGTCAATTATGGTGCAGGTTCCCAGACGATTGAGATTGCCATGAGACTTTCTCATTTGATGATGAGCTGTCTGCGGACATTATCTATAAAAAATACCCATCTGAGCTGTCAGAGATGGCCAGTGTAAAATTGTAAATGAAAGCAATTAAAATTCCTAGTTCATATTATCTACCTTTGTTGGCTTTGAAATGTTGACATCCTTTTATCATTGGTAGCCTCCGTTCATCACAGCTGGGAGTGGAAAAATGAAAATTAATGTCAGTTTATTACTCTATTTCAATCTGGAACATTGTGGAGCGGAACTTTGTTTTATGAGCATCAATAACCACAAGGCTGTTACTCTATTCTTTTAATGTCAGTCTATTACTCTATTCTTTTAATGCCATTCATCACAGCTGGGAGTGGAACATTGTTTTATGAGCATCATGTCAAACCTGGCTCTACAGCCACAAGATTGATTTCATATTGTGGGAGTGTTTTCAGTAAAACATTAGGAAGTGAAATAGGCTCACATGAGGTATTAATATCAAACAATTTTTTTTCTACTAATAGGGTTGGCTTTGTGACACCCCCAAATCCAAATTCGAGTACCTTTAAATTCTAGATCTGGTGTTTCACGGTACTAACTCTAACATACATCTAACCATGCATTCATACTAACAGGAAAGTAATTACTAACTATTAGAAGCCTATTATTACATACCCAGGTTCTATAACCTTTAAATCTTCTTAATCATGATAATTAAAGCAGAAGTTGCCCATGCTAGGTAACATGCTTTCAAGTTTTCTCTGTAACATGCACTCAAGCACTATTTTTTTTTAACTTTTTATATGGACATGACTTTGATGAATTTGGTTTTATTGGTTTATTTATTTTATTTTATTGTTCAAAGTTAACTGTTTGGTGAATTTGAGCTTAAGATCATTAGTTGCTTGATTGCATTAAACTAATAATATTATTGTTCCATATTTATGGGCCTAAAAAGATAGCATAAGTTTTTTAGTAATGTTATAGCTATAGTTCTGGAAAATTCACAATTTATTATTTAAACATTTCTTTCTTTATATACATTTCTTTTTTAATTTCATAATTATTTGACTGATTTATGTCTATATATTTTTTTGATTTGCAGATAGAGTTTTTTCTGGAAGGTCAATAACAACAAGGTTGAAGGTTTTAATTAAGCATTTTCTTAGGATATGAATTTCAGAATTTCAGCTTTTTAGATTATATAATTTGGTTTTGTGGTACTTAGATTATTTAAGCAACTGTTTATTGCCTAGTTAGTACTTGGGTATTTTGTTGAATCGTTGAATCTACTATATTTTTATAAGATAATTACTTTTTATTTTAAATGTTTATTACCTTTTGTCTCTTATATTATATCTGAGTGTAAAGTTGATTTAAAAAGCTCACTAAATGTATTATATTTTTTTATTAAAAATTGTTAATGTAACAATACATTTTGAATGTCAAACAACTTAATATGACCACCACATCATCAAGATTTATAATCATTTATTGACAAATAATATTTGGCCAATGAAAATTAAAATTTAATGATTTAATAATATTAACTCTTTAGAATTAATAGTATTGTCATTATATATATTCATATAGTTATGACAATTGATATTGTTACTAATATTAACTATATCGTCACTATTATATATTTATTTAGTCACAACAACTAATTTTGTCACTATTAATAACTCTTTCTGTGACGAGATGTATCGTCACCATAAGTATTCAATTAGTGACATTGAAAAATGTGTCCCAAAAAAGTAACTCTTTGGTTACAAATTATTTTGTAATATTATTTAAAATATGAAATGACAACGACATAATTGTCATGTTAAATATATTATTAGGTGACGAATTGTTCTGTTGTCATTTATTTTCTTATTTTTGGTGACGATAAACACAATAACATGACGAATGAATAATCATAAATATGACAATATTGTCGTCATTAAAATTAAATGATTTAAATAGATTAACATATTTTCGTCACTAAAACAATATCATTTAATGACGAAAAACGATTTTTGTCATTTAATGCACCAAGTTTTGATGACGAAACATAATATGGAGTGACGAAAGTTTCATTCAAATAGTGACACTATTAACGTCACTAAAAATAATTAATTATAGTGACAATGATGTAGATCGTCACCATAAGTTAAAACATTTAGTGACGACATCAAATATTGTCAAATAAACCTAATACCACGCTCATACGGTGACGGTCTCTGTGACGATTAAAAATCGTCACCAAATGTATTAGTGACGAAAAATGAATTTTATGTGACAAATTTTAGCGTCATTTTTTGTGTTATTTCTTGTAGTGTCTAGTAAAAATAACTGACGACATCATTTTGGGTCTATGGATATTACTTTGTGAAATGATTTCTCTGAAAGCATGAGTAAGGATTTTGAAATGAACATGAAGGGAGAATTAAACATCTTCCTAGGATTGCAAATCAAATCAGGTGAAAAAGATTCTGACTATGCAGATCATCATAATTGTTCAAGTACAAGTGGCATATGTCAGTTTTCTCATAATTATTTATGCGTTAAAATATATATGTTATTAATTAATTAGAACATATAGTAACTTTTAATATTTAATTGTGTAAAATTTTATTATATAATTTTATATATATAAATATTTTTTTTAAAAAAATTAATCTTTATATATTTTTTAATATTTAATATTAATTTGAAGTGTTTATTTAAGTATGTATACTAACGGTAAATAAAGCCCATCCATGTATACTGATTTAGGTCAATCAGAAGTAACCACACAAATTTAAATCATGCAAGCTTCCTACCGTTTGATCAAAAGACAACTGAATCTTAAAAGAATTTTTTTCAGGTAAATTTCCTCCCATTTTTTAAGATGACAAAGGGGAAGAAGAAAATTATGGTTGAGAGAAGAAAATAACATTATTTTCTTTATATTATCATATGTTATATACATGAACTGTTATATATTATCTCATGATAGTTTTTCAAAAATTTAAATTTTTTATGATTGCATAAATTGAGGGGGAACTTTTATAGAAAATATTTTTAATTAGTTGATTGTCATCATAAAAAATGGGGAGATTATTGGTGTGAGACCCCAGATTTTATCAATAAAGATTTAAATTTTGTCGAAATAATTTTTAATATTATGGTGTAAATTTGAGATAAATATTATAGTTGTGGATAGTATTTATAAATTTTGCAAAGTATCAAGTGGTTATATTATATTCGATTGGTGGGGAATATTCGGTTTAGCGGGGAATATTAAATACAACGGCTCAATCATTGGTGGACCCTACAATGTAATTATTGTCGGATTGAAAAAGCGACAAAAAATATTTTATTGAAATAACGGGCGGAAGTTTTACTGGTAGTTCTTGTTGAACTACTTTCGGTAGTAAAAGTACGATGTACGTGTGGTTGCATAAGTAGCACTACGGTATTGATTATTGATGCTTATGTGAGAAGTCACTCGGTTTGATTCCATTATTGTCGATTAATAATATGAATTATTATAAGCGATAATGACGTTTTGTTTTATTAAGTATTATTAACGTAATAAAAGCGAAAACATCTTTTATATAAAATAGAATACTTTATTAAAGTTATTCTATAAATAGAATATATTATATTTTATTATGCATAGTGTTGCATAGTGTTTTTCATAGTGTTTTTGCATAGTATTGCATAGTGTTTGCATAGTAAAATGTTTTTATATAAATAGAATATATTATATTTTATTTAAAAGATTTTTCTTTAAATATGGATAGTCAGATTAAAGTAAATCAATACTGACCGTTCATGGATTAGTTCTTATGCATTCCATTTTCCTATAAATAGAAGCTCATTCCTTCATTGTTTTCTTACGAATTCATTGAAACTCTAGAGAGAAATTATAGAGAGAAGCTATAGAGAGAAAGTTATAGAAAGAAGAAGAGTATTACGCTACTTCACTACTTCTATATTCAGGTTCTTTTACGGTAAGGGGTGTTATTCTTTCTTCTTGAAGAGAACTTACATTATTCCATTCACTATTATTACATTGGAATAACTTTGTAAAAGTGGCATACCCTATACATAACTTTGTATATGGCATACATACCCTATACTTGGTGAAATCCTTATGTTATTCCATTGCTTATTATTACATTTGGAATAACTTTTGTATGCATGATTTACCCTATACTTGGTGACATTCTTCTATTATTACATTGGAACATCACATGCATGTGTTTTACACCGACCGTTCCGTCTTTATTATTACTGTTGAAACATCACATGCATGTGTTTTTACACCGACACGGTTTCCGTCTTTATCATTACTGTTGGAATATCCTATCGTGTGTTTTACACCGGATCTGGTTCCATCTTTATTATTCATTGGAACATCACATGTCGTGTGAATTTCACGACACCGTTCCGTTATTATTATTACATTGGAATAACTTTGTCTACATCTGAAATCTGCATGCATGGTGATTTCTTTTGTTATTCCATTCTTTATTATACCCAGTTGGTTAAAACTTTGACTTATATACTCCATGAAATTAGTAGAATATCCTTGATATTTGCGTTTCATCCAATATCTTTTCATGGAAATATTCTTACGATCATTCTTGAATTTTACTCTGAAAACAATGTCGTGTTGATAATTTGGGCGTTAATAATTCATGGATTAAATAATTCTTGAACTTGTTTTATTAAATTATTATGTCATTGTCATCATCCTCATGTTATATTATGTTATCTTTGGCTTACGTGCATAGATGAACTTAGTATGATTATGACCGAGGATCATTCGGGTATAATCATGACTTGATATAAATGATGTGACAAAAGTCCTCGATGGCTTTGTAATGCGATGATGGATAGTTTTTGGTATGATTATGACCGGGGGTGATTCGGTATAGTCATGACCATTGATAATTTGATGAAAATCCTTGACCGTGGTAATGCAGGGATGATTAGATGTGGTGGTTTATTTATTAAAATTTGTCTCGTGATAAAAATTGATGAAAACCTTTTAAAACCTAAAAGATAGTAGACTTTATTCTCTACTTGACTCTTTTAATGGGTTGCTTATTCAATATGATTAAAGCTGTTTGTCTATTGTATTTTATCGGTTTAACATTTTGCAAGGCTAATGATAATTTATTCTGCATTATCTTAGTCATAATATTTCTTCTTGGGCTAGTTGAGCTCACCCTTTTCTTTCACTTTATTCTCTTGAAAATGAGAACATAGCCGGGACGAGTCGGAAAGCGAAGTAATGGTCCGAGGATAGCATTAGTAGTCCTCACTATTACGTGAAATAGTGTGATAATAGTTGTAATGAGGACTCCTTTTGAGTTTGTATAATATCTAGTAGACAATATTTGTATTCAAACTCACGGTTTATGTCGTATTATGTACCACGACAATTATATTAGTAAGTTGTATTTGAATTTATGTACCATGTAAGTGGCGACCCAAGATGGGTGACGTATACCTAATTTTGGGGCGTCACGGTTGGTATCGAGCTTAGGGATATGATCCACAGCTAAGATGTGAGATAAGAACTAGGAGGAGAGACGGAAATTCCTTCGCTAGTATGACCTACCTAAGTTTATTTGGTATTTAATTGGTCGGTCAGAGTATAGGGATAATATTTAATATACTAATTAACCCTTTTGTTGTGGCAGTGTTTGGAAATGGCAGTTGAAAATATTCACAATGGAGTGAATGTGACCGTTGTGACACCTTTAATCACTAATCAGGTTAATGCAGTGTCAGACGAGGAACAAATTAGAGATATCCACGTAGTAAATGAAGAACTAATTGTTGCACCTTAGCTAGTTGCGCAGAGGTAGCAAATTAAAGTGAGGAAGAAGAGAGAAGAAGAGGAACCCGAGGAGATTTGGTTAGAAGAAATTTATGATCAAAACTTAGAATTACAAAATCGTGTTCGTGAGCTAGAAGAACGAGTTGAAGAACCAAAAACGGTCGTGGAACAAAGGGATCTGACAATTCAAAATTGGGTTACCCGATATGTGATGCTCGAACAAAATCACGCCTGGGTAGGGTGTAAGATATTAAAGTTGGAATCGAGAATTTAAAAATCAAAGATCAACTAAAAGAAGAAACAAGCTGAACGAAGGAGAATAAGCGATGCATGGGTAAAAGCTTGCACAACGCGTTGATAGTGTAGAAAAAAGACGTCCGATCCAATAAAAAGCCAAAATAGATGAAATGGACTTTGCTTTTTGACAGACAATTGGGAGAACCCAACATCGAATTGGAATTACCACATGCATAGCGGTCAACCCGAATTCGATATGGATCGGAGAATAATGATTCAAATCATGGATCAGGAATGTGAAGAAGCACTTAAGGGTGGAATGTACCCTATAGTAAAGTCAAACTCGGTAATTTAAGCGAGAGCGTTTGTCGAGAAACCCGAACGAAGTTATTACGGGTAAGTTAATTATAAATTAATGTGAAGTCTATACTTTATTCAATACAAGTTCTACCCACTCTTTTATTTCACCTAGTTGTGTTCAACGTTTAAATTTGATTCCGAAGAAGTTAAACTTTGACTTATTGGTTGAAACTTCGTTAGTAGGAACCTTCGTTACCCCCACTGTTTATTAATCTTGTTGTTTCAAATAAACACTTTCACGTTACCTGTCGATCTTATCTCTTTGAAAATACTTGCCTTTGAGGTAATTTTTTGAAAACGATTGATTAACTACTCATTATTCTTTTTGTAAGGTTGTTAGCTTTCATATTCTAACCAACTGTTATCTGAATTCAAAGTAACCAAATCCTAAAGTTAATCATTTGTTATATCAAGCCATAAGTAAAGAGCAGATCCTTTCGTTGTTGACTTCCTTGTGTGGAATGCACTGCAGCGGACTTTACAGAGGCGGCGTCATGACTGAAGATGACAAGTTGATAGGTATCATTGTGAGGTCTTATCCAGGGTTAAGGGATAGAAGTCACAGTTGGTATTAATGTGACGTCTTATCCAAGTCTTGGGCGAGAGTAGTATGATTTTGAATGATATTTCTATCATTAATAAATTTCTTGGCGTATTCTTGAAGACTTCCTAGCCTACCCTAGAACGCGTGAAATCGAATTTTGTATTGACCCCAAGATACAAAACCCATTTCTTAAACCTCAAATATTTCTTCAACTAAAAGGATCATTTACGTGGATTATGATGAAAGTCATAATAAAAGTATAGAACTAATAAAAATCATGGGTATATGAAGTATTAGTAAGTTTTATGATGAGTTATGTTGGTTAGTATGTAAAAACATGAAAGTTTCTTAGAAATCACAAAGAGTTGAAAATCGATTTTAGTGAAAAACGTAACATGAAATTCAATTGACCATATCTCCTATTATATTTTGAATTTTTGAATGTGGTCAAGTCCTAGAGTTAGATCTATGAGTTACCTAACTAATCCAAGTGGAATTAATGGAAAAGGTGTTGTAGATTTTTGTGTGGACTGATTTTAGCAAAGGAGTGCAAAGCTGCAAAACCGAAAAAGCTTCTGCCATGATTTTTAGAGAGGCTGTTTCGGCCACTTAAATTATGAGAAAAATTCTGGCCTTTTCGGACATGAAAGTATATGGTATAAAGTATCTCCTGTCCAAAAATGAGCTCATTCTCGACTTAAAATGAGCAAGTTATGACTATTTCAATATTTAGGTTTTTTCGATGAAAACGCTATAACCTGGAGTTCTATAACTCAGATGACCATGAAATTTAAACTGAAGCTCACGTTAACATGTGTAAAGTCCTGTCAA
This sequence comes from Panax quinquefolius, assembly GCA_020205615.1. Taxonomy (NCBI): domain Eukaryota; kingdom Viridiplantae; phylum Streptophyta; class Magnoliopsida; order Apiales; family Araliaceae; genus Panax; species Panax quinquefolius. The sequence continues at coordinate 92,021,080 of CM035174.1, read as the reverse complement.
GATTTGGGAATTTTGGAGTTAACCTTGAGGTAGCTAATTTCTTAAGGAATTAATTAGAAATTGATTTTTGAAAAATAGTAAATGAATTTTAAAAATTACGAGAAAATATATTTTCATTATGGGACTATATTATGCTAAATCCCAGAAAAGAAATATTTTTGGGACTGATTTGGTATTTTTCATGAAAATAGTTTAATTCTGAACATATGAGTTAAATATGTTATGTGAAGTAACAAAGTTGAAAATAGGATTTTATGGCTAAAGAATCCTATATAGAGTATATATATGCATATTTTTGAGAGATTTGATAATTGGTGATGATATCTTATGAGTATGGCATTTTGAATGATTAAATGCATTATATGGTAAAAGCGTAAACAATTAAGATAAATTATTTATAAATTTAAGAAGTGATTAAAATATTGTTATAATATTAATGTTATTAGATTATGAGATTATTAAGTGATTGATAACATGGGGATATTCTTGAATCTGGATAAATTATATTATAAATGTTTAATATTTATCCTTAATCTCATTTGATTGATTCTTTATATCATTATCCTCATGTTTATATTATGTTGAAAGTCATCTGCGTGGCTTGTAGTTGCATAGATGGACTTGGTATGATTATGACCGAGGATTGTTCGGTATAATCATAATCAGTAAATGAATACACAATTATCTTTGGCCGTAGTGCATGGATAATTTGTGGTCGTGATACTAATGAATACACAATTATCTTTGGTAGTAGTGCATGGATAATTTGTGGTCGTAATACTAATGAATACACAATTATCTTTGGTAGTAGTGCATGGATAATTTGTGGTCGTGATACTAATGAATACACGATTATCTTTGGTAGTAGTGCATGGATAATTTGTGGTCGTGATACTTAATGAATACACAATTATCTTTGGTAGTAGTGTATGGATAATTTGTGGTCGTGATCTTAATGAATACACGATTATCTTTGGTAGTAGTGCATGGATAATTCGTGGTCGTGATACTAATGAATATCCTTGGCACGTAGTGCGGGGATGATTCGATGATATGGATTAATTATTGGTTGAGTCTCAAAGAATGAAATATTAATTCATGGATGTGGTAAAAGTCATCTTTGGTAGTAGTGCATTGATAGACTTGGTATGATTATGACCACGGATTATTCGGTATAATCATGGCCAGAATTGAAAACACGAATATCCTTAGCCATGATGGTGCATGGATAATTCATGGTTGTGATACTATTAAGTGAGTCTCGATATTATTGGTTTTACGATTATATATCTTTGGCTTGTAGTGCAAAGATGAATTGTTAATAAATATCTTTGGCACAGTAGTGCAAAGATGAATTGTTAATGAATATCTTTGGCGGATTACGAAGATGAATTTAATATTTTAACAATAAAGGTATTCAAGGTATCCTCACCTCTTTATCATATCAGTATCGCACCCTAATTTTTCGAGGGAAATTCCATAAGGAGGAGATTATGAGACCCCAGATTTTATCAATAAAGATTTAAATTTTGTCGAAATAATTTTAATATTATGGTGTGAATTTGAGATAAATATTATAGTTGTGGATAGTATTTATAAATTTTGCAAAGTATGCAAGTGGTTATATTATATTCGATTGGTCGAGAATATTCGGTTTAGCGGGGAATATTAAATACAACTACTCAATCATTGGTGGACCTAGCAATGAATTATTGTTTCGATTGAAAAAACGACAAAAATATTTTATTGAAATAACGGCGGAAGTTTTACTGTAGTTCTTGTTGAACTACTTTCATTAGTAAAAAAATACGATGTCGTGTGGTTGCGTAAGAAAGTACCTGCGGTATTGATTATTGATGCTTATGTGAGAAGTCACTCGGTTTGATTCCATTATTGTCGATTAATAATATGAATTATTATAAGCGATAATGACGTTTTGTTTTATTCAGTATTATTAACGTAATAAAACGAAACATCTTTTATATAAAATAGAATACTTTATTAAAGTTATTCATAAATAGAATATATTATATTTTATTATGCATAGTGTTAGCATAGTGTTTTTGCGTAGTGTTTTGTATAGTATTGCATAGTGTTTGCATAGTAAAATGTTTTATATAAATAGAATATATTATATTTTATTTAAAAGATTTTTCTTTAAATATGGACCGTCGAGATTAAAGTAAATCAATCTGACCGCTTCATGGATTAATTCTTATGCATTCCATTTTCCTATAAATAGAAGCTCATTCCTTCATTGTTTTCTTACGAATTCATTGAAACTCTAGAGAGAAAATTATAGAGAAGAAGCTATAGAGAAAGTTATAGAAAGAAGAAGAGTATTCTGCTACTTCACTACTTCTATATTCAGTTCTTTTACTTGTGAGGGGTGTTATTCTTTCTTCTTGAAGAGAACTTACATTATTCCATTCACTATTATTACATTGGAATAACTTTTGTAAAAGTGGCATACCCTATACATAACTTTGTATCGCCAGGCATACCTATACTTGGTGAAATCCTTATGTTATTCCATTGCTTATTATTACATTGGAATAACTTTTGTATCTGTGATTTACCCTATACTTGGTGACATTCTTCTATTATTACATTGGAACATCACATGCATGTGTTTACACCGGACTGGTTCCGTCTTTATTATTATTCTACATTGGAACATCACATGCATGTGTTTTACACCCACACTGGTTCCGCTCTTTATCATTCTGTTGGAATATCCTATCTGTGTGTTTTACCCGATTTGGTTCCATCTTTATTATTACTCGTTGGAACATCCATGCTTGGTGTGAATTTCACGACACAGGTTCCGTTATTATTATTACATTGGAATAACTTTTGTACATCTGAAATCTGCATGCGTGGTGATTTCTTTTGTTATTCCATTCTTTATTATACCCGGTTGGTTAAAACTTTGACTTCTATACTCCATGAAATTAGTAGAATATCCTTGATATTTGCGTTTCATCCAAAGATCTTTTCATGGAAATATTCTTACGATCATTCTTGAATTTTACTCTACTAAAGCGATGATCATGTTGATAATTTGGGCGTTAATAATTCATGGATTAAATAATTCTTGAACTTGTTTTATTGAATTATTATGTCATTGTCATCATCCTCATGTTATATTATGTTATCTTTGGCTTACGTGCATAGATGAACTTAGTATGATTATGACGAGGATCATTCGGTATAATCACGACTTGATATAAATGATGTGACAAAAGTCCTCGATGGCTTTATAATGCGATGATGGATAGTTTTTGGTATGATTATGACCGGGGTGATTCGGTATAGTCATGACCATTGATAATTTGATGAAAATCCTTGGCCAGTGTAGTACGGGGATGATTAGATGTGGTGGTTTATTTATTAAAGTGAGTCTCGGTGATAAAATTGATGAAAACCTTTTAAAACCTAAAAGATAGTAGACTTTATTCTCTACTGACTCTTTTAATGGGTTGCTTATTCCGCTATGATTAAACCGGTTGTCTATTGTATTTTATCGGTTTAACAACGTTGAAGGCTAATGATAATTTATTACGCATTATCTTAGTCATAATATTTCTTCTTGGGCTAGTTGAGCTCACCTTTCTTTCACTTTTCTCTTCGTGAAATGAGAACATAGGCCGGACGAGTCGGGAAGCGAAGTAATGGTCCGAAGGATAGCATTAGTAGTCCTCACTATTACGTGAAATAGTGTGATAATAGTTGTAATGAGGACTCCTTTTGAGTTTGTATAATATCTAGTAGACAATATTTGTATTCAAACTCACGGTTTATGTCGTATTATACTGCGACAATTATATTAGTAAGTTGTATTTGAATTTATGTACCATGTAAGTGGCGACCCAAGATGGGTGACGCATACCTAATTTTGGGGGCGTCACAATTGGGTCTCTAACTTTTAAATTTATTTTGATGATAACAACAATTAGTAAATAAATTAATTAAAAGGGTAGAATCCTCTCCATAGGATTTTTTATTATAATTGTTTTAATTATCTTATTTACTTTGTCCAAAAATATTTTCCAAATCTTATTGAATTGATTTTTCTAATAATTTGTGTTAAATAAATTAATTCATATAAAAATTTCCAAAGCAAGAAGATCCTATTTTATTTCAAACTCACAAAACAAAATTAGGCAAAAAGTTTTTATTGCATGTATGTGTGTGTGTGTGTGTATATATATATATATATATATATATATATATATATATATAATCGTGCGTGTGTGTGTGAAGTATGAAGCGACCATCCTTTTGGGACAAAGGAATTGAATGTGCGGAAATTGAATATGCTTGATCATTAATTAGTTTGACCAAATATTAATAAGTTTGAAATTCAAACTCATGCCTTGACCGAATTTGATACTCTCTCTTTAGAAGATGAAATTTTTGATGGGCTTAAATATTATTTGGCAATCTGTGTGTTATGGTGTTATCCGAACCATTAAAATTGAATTGAAGCAATCTCATCCATTGATTTCAAAATTAGATTTCAAAATTACTATTTTGCCCCCGACCTCAAAATTCTATAAATAGGGAGTCTTTCATTCATTTGATTTTTGCCAATTCACTTGAAAAGAAATGATTATTTCTCTCCTACATACTCTCTCTCTAAGAAGCTTTCTCTCTCTTCATATCAAAGTTCTAATCATTTGAGAAGAGAAATTTGGTCTAAGCATATTTTGATAAGTTGTTTGATTTACTTTTTTTGAATTATCTCTTGATTATTTATATTTATAGATATACGAATATAAACTGTTATACACAATTATATATATCTATATTTCATCTATGTATCAAATAAAAAGTTATACTTAGATGCCACATGCAAGGCTACAGAGATATTTCTCTTAAGTGAGGGAATTGAACCGTCCGATTCCTTATAGTACTAAGTGACTTTCTAGTTGATATTGTTTATATAAATATCATAAAATAGATCTACACTTGATAGTTCAAAACAACACTGATATATTCAGTCTTAAAAGAGTGAATCACCGAACCGAATTTGAAAATCTAAATGATTTATCGAAAATATTTATATAAATATCAATTGTGAAACTATAAATTCTGTCATACGTAGACGCCGAAAGGATATAGAGATATTCCTCTTAAGTGAGAAAATTGAACCGTATGATTCCTTATAGCACTAAGTGACTTTATTTATAACCAGTCACATAATAGATAAAATACTATTATATATTATCTGAGTTAAACAAATATATTTGTTATAAAAAGTATTGCTTAACTGATTTATTTATTATACTTGATATATGTCATCATAAGTATTTGATCATAAATTCATTTATTCATAAAATACTTGTTGCGTAATATAAAAGTTATTTAAACTTTTATTTAACCAACTTAAGTAAATATATCTTGTTAAATAGAAGCATATTTGATTCAAAGCTTAAAACAACTTATTTTGCTTACTCATAAGCATTTTCACTCTAAATATAAAAGTTATTTAAACTTTTATATCTGAACTTAAAGTTATATTTGTTTAACCCATAGAAACAAATTCTTTACTATAAAGAATAAATAATTCTTTATAATTTTACATTAAACTAAATATCTGCTTATACAGAAGCATTTTTGAGCTAAAGCTAAAATTGATATTTCTGCTTATTCAAGAGCACTTTTCACACAAAATATAAAAGTTACTTATAATAGTGCAAAATTTACATATTTGCTTACACAAAAGCATTATTTGATCAAAGCATAAATTACTATCTACTTAAAAATTAAAGAAGCATATTTTCTCAACTATAAAAGTCTTTGAACTTTTATAAATATATTTGATCTTTAACTAATATCTGCTTATTTGAGAAGCAAATTGTTGTAAAATCTTTTTTTTTAAAAAAAGAAAAAGGTTAGAGTTAGTTTATTTTATGTACCTGTGAGAAAGACGAGTAATTCTTTGACCAAGACCAGAGTCTTAGAGAGCTCAGCTTGGAGTTGAGTCTCTAATGAACCTGTGAGGTGAGAAAAATTTTGTTGTTTCAAGACCAGATCATAGAATAGAATTGAACTCAAAAGAAGTACAACTAAGCTTGAGGAGGGAGCTGGAAGCTTGCTGTCCAAGATAGATTAGTTGAGAATTATTGTAAGTTTATCTATAAAAATTTGTAAAAGGTTTCTCACTTTGTTGAATGAGTTTTATTACGAGAATGTATGAGGTCTCAAGTCACGGAGAGGAGCTTGAGGCCGGGCGTAATGCTTGACGTACCGAGGATGTATGTTGTGAACCGAGACAATCTCTCGTGCATTGTGTGATTGAATTTTTACTGTCTTGCATATTAATTTCTAACACTGCAAATTAATTATCCAAAAATTCAAAAAGGCCTAAGATAATTTTTTTAAAAGCTGTAATAATCTATTCAACCCCCCCCCCCCTTTAGATTATTATTGGACTTTCACATGTAAACCAAAGGGCCAAGGCAGTCAGCAAGTTTTCTAGTTCCTGAAGAAAGGCTAGAAATTAACTTTAATAACGACCAACTATTACTGGCCAAAGATCTCGAGCGATGTGAATCGCTATGTAAAAGGGTGTTCTACTTGTCAGAAGTCAAAAGGAGTTCTTACCAATGCGGGATTATACACTCCCTTACCTATTCCTAAAAGGCCTTGGTGTGATGTTAGTATGGACTTTGTCGTAGGCCTGCCCTGAACTCAAAGATCTTCAGATTTTATTATGGTTTTCATCGATCGATTCTCTAAAATGGCTCATTTTATTGCTTGTCGCAAGACAATGGATGGATGCTGTTCGGATCGCCCATCTCTACTTTCGGGAGATTATACGCTTACATGACATTCCACGGTCTATTACATCTGACCGGGGTACTAAATTTATGAGTAATTTCTGGAAGAGTTTGTGGGAAAAGCTCGAAACGCAATTGAACTTCAGCAGTGCTTACCACCCTCAGACCGATGGTCAGACCGAAGTAGTAAATCAAAATTTGGGTAATATTCTGAGGTGTTTGATCAGAAATAACATGCAGAATATGCTTATAATTATTTGAAGAATCGGACCACTAATATGAGTCTTTTTGAGATATATAGCTTGTGGTTAGAACCCTTACGGGGTCTTAGATTTAGTTCTCATTCCTCGCATTGGTCGAATACATCCCAAAGCGGAAGAAATGACAGATCATCTTCGGGTTATCCATGATCAAGTGTATAAGTCCATCTTGAAAAACAATGTTAAATACAAGGATCGGATAGTCATCATCGTCGGGTTGTTTTTAAAGCAGGAAATCTTGTTTGGGCCATACTTACCCATGATCATTTTCCTGTTGGCGATTATAATAAATTTAATGATCGAAAAATTGGTCCTTGTGAAATTCTGCAACGAATCAACGATAATGCTTATCGGTTACGCATTCCGAGTCATCTGCAGACTTCAGACGTTTTCAATATTAAACACTTTAGCCCCTGTTTCGAGCAATCTGCTGAACAAACTGAGAACTCGAGGACGATTTCTTCTCAACCTGGGGTGACTGATGCAGGATGGTTCGAGACCGAAGATACCGAGTTATCGGATAGTATGATGATGGCATTGGAATATCATGAATGGAATGATCGTCATAAACGAAGAGGCCATTAAACACCTTCAACATTAATTCCTTCAGCTTCGGGACAAGTGTTCGGTCGGTCCATATCTTCAGGTCAGGGTTCGGCTTTGGATGGCGTCATAACTTCGGGTGAGACGGACTTCTTCTGAAGAGGCGTCACGACTTCGGAAGTCGATCAGCCTTATTATTATTATTATTGTTATTATTAATTAGTTCTTTAATTAATAATATTTTATTATTAGCAAGTTTGTTTTTTTTTGTTAGGAATTGTTTCCGTAAAAGTAGAAAGTTTGTTAAAATCTTTTTCACATCCCAATGAGGATTTTATTTCCATTTTATTTCCATATCTCTAGGAAGATTATAGAATGACTTGGACATAAATTTTGTTAGCTATATATAAACTCGGCTTGTGGGTTAAATGGGGAAGACTTTGATTTTGATAAATATATTATACACATTAGAGAGAGTTGATATGTGTTTTTCCAGTGAATCTCTTGTTCCTTTATTTGTAATTCTATTTGTTTACTAGCCATGCAGGATAATCGCTATCCATTGCGTCGGAGGTAATATAATGACCATACCAAATGATAAGATGATGATTGGAGGTACTATAACTATGAGGCTAAATTGGTAGGATCCGGTGGGTCTCATTGATTCATTTGATATTATTGAATATCAAATGCCCAAATGAATAATGATTGTGTGCGCTTGAAACGAGTTTCTTGTATCTGGCTAAACAAGCAGAAAATTGTTTGATTGACCAAGTCACAAAAAAAGAAGAAAAAATCTCGGAAGGAAACAAATGAATGAAAAACCCTCCAAGATTGTAGATTAAATTTATTTGTAGAAAATATATGTAAAAAAATTATTATTGTATTAAGTTACGGATAGCATATTAGCATGCGATCCCATCAACCATATCATTAGCAGGCTGAAGCCGAAAGAACCAAGTTTGACAATGAATATATATTTAAGTTTTCACAGGGAATTAGTAGTTTTACAACTTCAATATCTTGATTATATACCTTGTTTACACATCAAATTTGAAATTTTATAAGTCTCTTTCACGTGAGGTAAGAATAATTCAACTAGGTGAAAATATTAGTTTCCTCAATAATCCAATTTTGTACATTTATATTATTCCGAATATATACAATCATTAGACATTTGCATCTGATGGAGGTTACATAACACATTAGTTACATGAATGTATTTTTCATAAATAATGGATGTATGTACTTGTATAAACATTCAAACTAATATATAAAAAAATCAATAAAAAAAGATGACCTCGACATAACATGTCAAAAAAATTTGGTACGTATCATTACTTACTCATGTAATAATGTAGTGGCCGGCTATGTCCCTCATGCCAGCTTCATCAAATGACAAGTGTCGATTTCTAGTACATTTACAAACAATTATTTAACATTAAATCTTATTTTAACTTGATCTTATTTAGTTACTAAGATAGTTGAATAAAAGAGGAAGATAGTAATAATAATTTAATTAATAGTTCTGGCACTAGACTCTTTCAACACATATAGTTATAAGACGGCATACGCTTTCACCGCCTCAGTCCTCCTTTCTATAAAAAGGATCCCAAAGGAAAACTTTTTCACAACTCAAATTAATTAAGCTACTCAATACTTTCTCATCTCTTGTTATTGTTTGATATAAAAGTACGTTTCTTCAATGGCCTCTAAATTTCTTTTAGTAGGACTCCTAAGTGTTGTTATAACTTGTTATGTTGCTTTGGCATCTGATCATACTCCTCTTCAAGACTTCTGTGTTGCTGACAAAAACAGTCCAGGTACTTGAATGTTAACAAAAAAATTCTTTTTGAGCTTCTCTTTTTATTTACCCTAATACAAACGGACTTTTAATATAACTAATGAAATTTTATTCATCATGCAGTGTTAGTGAATGGTTTAGTTTGCAAGGACCCCAAGCTTGTTCAAAATAACAACTTTTTCTTCAGCGGATTGCACATTGCAGGCAACACTTCAAATGCAGCTGGATCACGAGTAACTACAGTTAACGTAGCTCAGATACCAGGACTCAACACCCTTGGCATTTCCCTTGTCCGTATTGACTATGCGCCATGGGGCATTAATGCTCCCCACACACATCCCCGTGCTACTGAAATTTTAACCGTCCTTCAAGGTACCCTCCGGGTGGGTTTTGTCACCTCTAATCCAGAAAATCGTCACATAACCAAAGTCCTTAACAAGGGTGATGTGTTTGTGTTCCCCGGAAGGTCTTGTGCACTACCAGCAAAATGTTGGTTATGGTAATGCAGTTGCCATTGCAGGACTTAACAGCCAAAATCCTGGGGTTATCACCATTGCCAATGCTGTATTCGGGTCTACGCCTGATATATCTAGTGACATTCTTGCCAAGGCTTTCCAAGTGGATCGAAAGATAATCAATCAAATCCAGTCGCGATTCTAAATCTACAATTATACCATTTGTGGAGCACAAGAACAATATTATCAAGAAGGATAGCTTATTCCAGGTCGTTTGATGTATTATTATGTTAAGTTGCAGGTGTTGAAGTTGATTCATTATTTGATTGTTTAATTTGCTCATAAGAAAATAAGAAATTTTATTTCTTAGTCTTTATAATATTGCCACATAATGCTTGTTATTGTTGTGATTGAATTATCGTTTTACACCACTTATTTCATAATTTTATATGTATTATCTTTAATCTGGAATCAGGATATTAAATAAAGAATACAAGTAAATTGTATCATAACGCACTTAAGTGGCACACGTCAACATTCTAGCCCTTCTTTTAACTGGAAAAGGAGGATATAATATGAACTTGTTCAATCACATAGTCATTTGTGATGGACATCTTTGTCGTAACGTCCATCAGTAATCCGTCGCAAAAAATGCCATTGTGACGACTCATTTGTAGCTCAAGTGTTCTATTCAAAAAATTGAACTAACTAATTTACGACAAATTAGTCCCGCTAAGGATGTTTTCTTATTAAAAAATTATTTTAGAAATCTAGAATATCCCCAGAATTTGTCATATTAAACTTGTTTCTTAGTAAACAATAATATTTGTAATATTATTATTATATTAAAATCTATATATAAAACATTTAAAACGGATCATATATGGAGGGTTCAATTGTAAGGGTCATATTTATATATACAGGTCAATAATATCCGATCGATCGGGTGAATTTATACTTCAAGGGCTCAATTGTTAAATGAGCTATATTTGGAGGGATGAAAATGTTATTATCCGAAAAATTTAGGCACCAATTTAGCTTATGAGTCAAAAATTAAGTTAAAACAAGTTGTGAAGGTGATCGACTGATACAATGACTTATAAGTTGAAATAAAATCTAAAAATTACTAAAAAGAACATTAATAAAAATATACACTGATTTAATATCATATCATTGCGATCACCATTTTTTCATTAAATAAAACACTAAACAAATTTTCTAAACATGTCAGTACATTAATCTTATTCAAAGTTGAAGATTCTTAATGCAATATTATCTCTCATTGATAAACATAATTATTATGATATCATGGTAATTTATGCACCCAAACTTTCAAGGCATATTAGAATAGAACAACATTCTACTTACCATATAATTTTAAAGATGTCAGTTAGAAAAATAGAAGAGGGCAAAATTGTCATAACATTTGGTTAAATCTAGTTATTAAAAATGACTTATTAGTCATTTTAAAATAAATTAAATTTTATTACTTATCAAAAATAAGTTATAAATCAAAAAATAAGTTATTCTTAAATATCTCAATGGTAGAAATTAACTTATAAGTTGGACAACCAACTTATAAGTTTTTCTCGAAAACTCCCTTGGAGCCAAATATCAAAATTAAATGATAGTTAATTTGATAAACGCGATTGTAAGTTAATTGTAAGTCAAATATCAAAACTTATAGTTGTAAGTTAATTTGATTGACTTACAATTGTGCTCCACTGTAAAATATAGACCAAATCCAACCATAGCCTACCAACACTCAACTTGGAACAAAATATAGACCAATAAACATCATGAAACAAGAAGGGGACAATGGAAAGGACATAATACATTCGGTCAACTTAATCGAACCGAATAAATTATGGAGTCTTAATATTATATCTCATCCCCAATGAGCCTTAATCTTGTTTTCATTTATAATATAGAAGACTGACCCTATTGTGTCTCTTTCAATTTTTTATAAAAATTAGGTTTTCTATCATTGACTTATGCCACTGCAAGAATCCATATGACATTCCAAAAAAGATAACCTGTCAGTGATCAAACACAAATGTCTTTCTTGCTATATAAATCCCTGAGGCCAGGAGCAACTCCCCATCTCTCACAATCAAGTGTGGTGGTTTATACCATTCAAATTCCATGGCATATTTTATAATAAGAGAAGTGTGGTGGTTTAATTATTGCCAAGAGTGATACAACGCATGTGGGAGTGCTTTATTGGATGATTATCCAATTGATGAGATGATTCTATGAATCATGCATATTTGTTAATTCCTAAAAGTGTTTGCACTAGTAATATACTTCACAAAGCTGCAGTTGGTATGAATTATGTTTTTGTTGGGTGTAATTCGTTCAGTGGCAACACAGTTGGGTATTGTTGTGATTAATAATTGTCTTCCATATAATATCCACGGAGATGTTGGTAAATTATTATTGATATTATCATTCCTTCCTTAGAATAAGAAGGATTATGTTTTGCATATAATGATAATTAAAGAGTTTGGGTGTATTAGATTAGAACGAAAAACAACTTCGAAAGCAAGAAGAAATGAAAGTGAATCAAATGAAAATTCTTTAAAACAGTGGTGAACTCTGACTTTTGGGATTTATATTAGATGTCTTAATGAGGTTGTTAGAGACCAATCAATGATGAAAATCCTACCATGTAGCAAGGACTTGAGGTAGGATCAAGTATCAAGTCGATTGGACTTGTGTAGCAAAAGTTACGCTAACCGTTAGGAGACTTGAAGAAACAAAATCCGAAAAAGTTAGTGGACTGCTGACCCTAAAAGAAAATTTCGGGGATAGCTAGATTGTTTAGAAAATTATGGACTTTTGGGAAAGTATAGTACACTGAATAATATTTCCATAGACTCCAGAATGAACTAATTTCGACTTCGGATCAACGAGTTATGACTGTTCAAAGTAGTGGCGTTAAATCTGTCTAACAAATTCGAAGCAGTCACCTTGCACGAATTTTCTGGAATTTTGTGTTAAGAATTTGAAAATGGTCTAAAAATAAAAGTTGTAGCCCCCCGGAAGTTAGCTTTGTGTGGGCTCAAGAATTGGCCAAAAATGTTTTGAAATGAATTAGTTATGACTGTTTTAGCGAGAGAGGATAAAGCTGAAACAAAATTGAAAATTGTTATGAACGTCCACTTTTGGTGCAATGTTTGGACTGCCTATCGAACCCAGAATGGGTGTTTGATATTTTTTAAAAATAGTCTCTTATAATAAGTAAAACATAATGAAATTTGAGAATTTTCCGATAAGTGAGCAAGGCTTGAGAAAATCACGAAGTGGGCTGCTCGTTAAGCATGTTGTAGGCAGCAAGCAACACTGCAGGCAACAGCAGCAGGCGCGTGCGAGCTGCCGGCTGCGCTGCACTGCAGTGCTTATTGTGGCTATTGAAGGGTTGCCTTGACATATGAGAATGTAGTGGAAAATGTATACATTTGTGTGAAATAATTTAAGCTCGGTGTGTATTGGCATGGAATTATACAAAAGTGATCAAAGAGTATCACTACTAGAAACCCATAAGTCATAACAACTCTATCAATAACAGGTTTTGGGGTTTAGCCAATTGTTTCTAAAGGGTCTCTTTTACTTAAATTGTTGTTTTCGTGTGACCTATTAGGAGTTCTAACTCAGGGATCATATTGTTTATACATTTTAAAGTTGGAATCCTTGATGATATGGACTGAACCTTTGGTAATGCTCATTTTGGATTGAAATGTATGGAATCTGTTGTCCATAAACCTTAGTGTCTACATGGTTTATCTTTTTGTAAATTTGAACTAGACAAGAAATAAGGAATTCTAGATGACCACTTAAATAAAAGGTAGAATGGAAAGTCACGTTTATGCTCTCAATGAATAAAAGTGGACTGATGACGGTTATCATGTAAAAGAAATATATATATATATATATATATATATATATATATATATATATATATAGCCCTCCTAGCAATGTTCCATGTTGTTCATTTCTTTTATAAGCCTAAATATTTCTATATTAATAGGAGTTGGTGGATCAGCCTACATATTAAAAAAAATGCCAGAATAACACCTTGTGATCAACACGTGATACTTGGGAAATAATGCCAATTGCAAACTTACTGAAGAAGAACTACTGACATTATTTAACAAAGATAAGATAACATAAAATCAATACATTATGTGTTATTTAGGATGCTAATTCGGAAAATATTAGGAAGAGTGGCTAACCTCCTTGAATTATGCTTTTTGCTTTACATCAAGTATTTTTGCTTTATGGTGTGATCGATATACATATATTGAACTATAAATGTAATAAGTTAGCATATGTGGTGATGAAATTGGATATGGAACTAAGTTATTCAAATAATACAGTTGAATGTCTATAAAGATAATATAAGAAATAATAAGTTAAGGTAAAGTTTTAAAGAAAGATTAACAGTTAGAGTGGAACTTTAACTAATATTGTGCATTGTTGATCTCACATACGGTGTAGGTCGTGCATGGAACGTGAAAGGTTAGCATATTAGTAAACCCGGATACAGGCAAGTCTTCTAGTTCCTATTTGTTATATGAACTTGATATTATTACATGGATTACATGTTATACTTGTGGAATGATGAAGGTCAACTATTGACTAAATTTGATTGAGTTTTTAAAACTCAGTCTTGACTTGATATTTGATATGCATGAGATACAAATGTTACTTAAATTGTAATAATCTTGAGATATGATTTAAGTATGATATTATGTGCTATGTGAAACATGAAAACTGTTAGATTTGTTGGGTTGTTGTGCTCAGTCTTGCAAACGTTTTTGCAGATTTGTTATGCGATGAGATCTCTTGCTGACCAGATCAGAATAAAGACTAGGAGCATGTTCAGGAAAACGGTTTTCTTTATTTAGAAACTGTATTACACTATGTTGACAGTTTGCGAAGTTATAAATGAAAGATTTGTAAATATTGGATTATTTATTAATCAATAAAGAAAGTTCGTTTTGAGAAAAGAATGTGTAGTGACAATTACTAGTTATTGAAAGTTAATATAATGATTATACTATATATACAGAAGGATATGTTTGAAGAGATGAGTTGGATATAATCATCTTACTCTAATAAAATAAATCATAAAATAAATATGATTTTGAAATAAGGGAATAGTAACTGTTACGATTCAGGGAACGAATGAAAGACAGAAAGAAAAGGTTTAAATTATTTGCATTTTTATCTATTATTTTATTAAATTATGATGTAAAGCTGAAACAAGATATCATTTAACGCACAAAGTCGGGATTAAGATTAGTCCTGATTTTGGATTAAGATAGTCCCGATTTTTGGGGGACGTCAAAAATGCTTCAAAAAACCTCCACACACGCCCAACCACAAGCTTTCTAGAACAATTAGGAAGCATCTACCGACTTCAAACTTGTGACTTGGTGTTTGTAATGAACTTTATAGAATCAATTCATCTGTGTAATTATTTCTGATTACACAGTAGTCAATTGAATATTTTTATATAAAGAGGAAAGTTTACCAAATTCAACCTTTATGCGAAGAAACTGCATAAATCTTATTGAACTTCTATTTAATATCTAAGACAGATGGATTCAATGAAATCGAAAGTTTTATTATTAGATCATGATCTCTACATCAATAGAGTCTTTTGGGTATTGATTGAGGTCACTATATCTGAAAATTTAGCTAGGATTAAGACAACTAGATGACAAATGCTTTGATGCATAATAACAAGAGAAACATTACTGCTAGGATTTTTAAAGAATTGATCCTCGTTAATGGATACGTGAATTTCATTTCTGGGTGAGAGAAGAAGCTTTAAAGATTGCATTAAGTGAAGTTTATCCTGAAGTGCGTGCACTTATTGACAAGGAAAAGCAATGTCAAATCTGATGCTTAAGGCTTATTGCCTCAGGGAACTTCAATTCCCGAGAAGTGATGGAAGCAGTTGGTTCTTGCCTTACAAACAAGTATTCTAAAGGACTACCAGGCAAAAGGTCAACCTTTTCATTTCCGGAAAGGAGCATTTGACTTCTATTTTTGTTTTGATTTGTCAGAACCAACTGTATGTTAATTTTTTTTGCTTGTCGATCTTATAATATATCTCAGGTACTATGGAGGCAATGAGTTCATTAATCTGAGGGGAATGAGCTGAAATTTGAGATCGCAGGGGCCATGGCCCCCCAAGATTTTAAAATTTTTTAAGTACCAAGGCCCACCCACTTGAATTGTGAGAGTAAATTTGTGCTTTGTGGGCCTTGTGGCAATCCATTTCATTTTCGCCCCTTAGAATAATCCATTTCATTTCATTATCTCCAATTCTCCACTGCAAACTAACAAACAAAGTCTTGTTTTGCTTTTGCCTAACATTTGCCATTCCATTTCCGCCCCCAGCCCATTCGCCATTTCGTCTCTGTCTCCTTGGATTCCAGATTGAAGATGAAAGTATTCAAGTAGAGATTCTTTACTTTATTCATTCTCTATTTCAAGTCTTCATCTAATTTTTACAGGTACTAATTTCTCTCTTTTTTCTCTAATTTGTTTGTGTATATCAGTATATATACTAGTTGATAGCCCGTGCAATGCACGTGCTAGTTTAAATAATAAATTTACTAACTTAAACCTGAATATATTTAACAAAAAATACATTCATTATAGCATAACAAATGAAAAATGAAATCAATTAACTGTACAATATGGATACACTGAGCATAAGAAGCAACACATTCTATAACAAAACTAATTATCCAAATATCTCGTTTGATAATATAATAATTGTGACGCCCCCAAAATAGGTATACATCACCCATTCTGAGTTGTCAATACATGGTACAGAAATAACTACAACTTTATTATTACAACAGTAAAACTGTGAGTTTGAATACAAATATTATCTTCTAGACAATATCTATACTCAAATAAATCCTCATCACATTTATTGATACATTATTTTACAAAAATGGTGAGGACTACTAAACAACTCTCTCTAGAACCTTCATTCCATACCCCAACTCGTACTCGCTATATTCTCGCCTCTTGAGAAAAAAAATGGAACAAAAAGGAAAAGGGTGAGCTCAACTAGCCCAGTAAAGAATATTATGACTAAGATAATATACAACAAATTATCATTAGTCTTCAACGGGGAAAAATCTAATAGAATACAATAGACAACAAGTTTTTAAATCAATATTCGCAGCGGAAATAATAATTCATTAGAAGAGTTAAGTAGAGAATGCAAACTACTATCTTCTATGTATGAATTTAAAAGTTCATCGCTATCTTTTATCCCTATAACATCAATCAATATACATCTCGAATCAAATATTCATCTTTGCACTACAGCCAAAGATATTCATCGATTAATCATGTTCATCTAAACACTGCTCATCTTTGCACTACTACGGCAAAAGATATTCATCGAAATCATTCATCTTTGCACTACAATGCAAAGATATTCAATAATATCATCATTTAAGACCGAGGATGATGAAAATATTTTTAAAGAAACGAATCCAAAGGAAACAAAATGACAAGGATTAAGGATTAAGGATTCGTACTTTTGTTTTATCCATGTCCACAAATACCTCAAAAATAATCATAGTGGTGTAAAATTCAAGAATGATCAAAACATGGATACAATCAAAGCTAGTATCCACAATAGATATTTTAGACGAAAAGGAAAATTTTCATTTTTCGATGAATAATAGTCTTAGATTCGTGAATAAGACCAGATACGTGAATAATGCCAGATATCGTGAATAATGCCGTATCGTGAATAGTAACTCCGACACCAAAAGTTCCAAATTTGATAAAACTTCAGATCAATATTTCAAATAATGATATTGAAGAAATAATATCATTACTGAAAAATAATAATATCCCTTACCTCGAAAGATCGAGATTTCTAAATGAAACACCGACATATAGGCTATAACTTGACTTTGCACCGTATAGCAATACTCAAAGTATACTCAAAATACTCACAAGAATACGCCGATAATATAGAGAGAAAAACTTCAGCTTAAATGTGATTTTCAATTCTAACCTAAGCACCCTATTTATAGAAAATTGCTTAGAACACCAAAAGTTAGAAAAATTTAATATAATATTAATATATAAATAAATTTTCTTACGCCCACTTTGAATCCTCTAGCTTCAGCACTTTTCACATGTTTCATGAGGCCCACAAGTGTAAGAAAAACGTTTTTCCTATTTTAAATATTTTAAACTTCCAAAATCAATTATTTGAGCTTGAAACTTCAATAATTCATAATAAATAGCCCTTTTATCAGAAAATTCTAATCTCATGAGTTTTTATAGGAAATTCAATTCTCTACAACTTTGCAGAAGAAAGTTTTTCCAATTCCAAATGAAATTGACCAAATCTACAAACCAGGCGATTTTACAAGCTATAATCAAATTTCAAATAATAAATGGGGTCCACCGACATGTTTAACATGTTTTAAAATTTATTGCAACAAAATACTCTTCTTCCTCAGATACTCATATATCCCACATTCGTTGTAAAAATATCACCATTATTATATTATTAAAATATAATAATATATTTAAATAATTATTTTATCGTAAAAAGATAAAATTTCAATTTTCAACAATTATCACATTAAAATTTTCTCCATCTATATCCACATAAAATCAATATTTTCTTCATCATATGAATCAATAATTAATTATTCACAAATAATATTACGAAATCACAATATTGATAACCAGGCGGGTTCCTGGAAAGAGGGGCTTCAATAAGAATTTCTCCTTCTTGGCAAGCAATTAGGTGACCAAACCTCTCCTTGTATGTAACTTTCTAGAAATTGCCAATAATATTATCTAATAATATTATTCAGATAATATGAATTATTGCTTCGATAATGAAAAATAATGTAGAATGACAATTATTGAAACAACAAAATAATATAAAATATCAACGCAAAGAATTATTAAATCAATAAAATAATCTTGAGCAAGAATTACTATAACCATTATTGAGTAGTGCCTTCTTACGTAAGAATCAATAATTGGTGCAATACCGTAAAGCTTCTTGTGTTTTAACCACCAAGATAGTATTTTAACAAGATTAATCTGTGAATAACTACGCTGTTATTTTTAAACAACTTATATTTGTCATTTTCTTCATCCAATCGCTTTACATTATGGGGCCCACAAAAAGACTGCGTCGTCAGTATTTAATATTCCCTACGCAAAGAAGAATATTCCACGACCAAACGAATATTCTCCTAATAACAATGAATATTTTATAACCACTTGCTTATTTTGAAATATTTATGTATTTTACCCATAACTATCCACATTAATCAAATCAACCCTTACTATTTCAAAATAATAAATAGAAAATTAAATTTCATTAGTAATAAGTTGGGGTCTTACAACCTCCCTCCTTATGAAATTTCATCCTCGAAATTGACGTGACGTACTCGGTGTTTGAAAAGGTGAGGATACCTCGCTTTCATTTCCGCTTTCCAATTCCCGGTCATTTCCTCTATAGCATGATTCCTCCACAAAACTTTAACTTGTGGTATGACCTTTCATGCGTAGGGACATGCTCTTTCATATCCAAGATCTTGACAGGTACCTCCTCATACGTTAAGTCTTCGCTATCTCGTCCTGGTTCTAACTCTATAACGTGGTTCGGGTCTTTCACATATTTACTGAAGTACGATATGTGAAACACATTATGAACACGAGACATACTTTGGAGGTAACGCGAGTCTATAGGCTACATTTCCTACTTCCGGTCAAGAATTTGAAATGGACCAATAAATCATGGATTGAGCTTTCCTCTCTTCCCAAATCTTGTAACTCCTTCCATGGAGCAACTCACAACAATACATGATCCCCTATACTAAATTCCACGTCCTTTCGATGAAGATCCGCATAACTCTTTTGTCGATCTTGTGCCGTTTGTATACGTTGTCGAATCATTTGGATCTTTTCCGTAGTCATACGTATTAACTCGGGTCCCAACAATGTTGCTTCACCCACCTCATCCCAACATATTGTAGAAACGACATTTTCGGTCCATATAATGCTTCAATGGAGCCACACCTATACTTGCTCGATAACTGTTGTTGTAGGAGAATTCCACCAATGGTAAATACTTATCCCAACCGCCTCTTGAAGTCTAGGACACGAGTCTTAATAGCTCTTCAAGAGTTTGAATAGTCCTCTCTCGATTGTCCGTCTGCTTTGGGGATGGTATGCTTAACTAAATCGCAAACTCCGTGCCCATAGCTTTTTGCAAGCTAACCCAAAATCTTGAAGTGAATCTTGGGTCACGATCCAAACTATGGATACCGGCATGCCATGCAACCTCACAATCTCATTCACGTACATACTAGCAAGACGTTCAAGGAATAAGTCTCCGTGACGGCAAGAAATGAGCGTACTTGGTTAATCTATCAACAATAACCCAAATAGCATTGATGCCTTGAGAAACCGTAGGAAGACCCGTGAATCAAATCCATGGTAATGTGTTCCCACTTCCATTTCGAATCTCAAGTGGTTGCAACGAACCCTTAGGTACTAGATGCTCGCGCTTTACACGCTGGCAAGTTAAACACATTGAGATAAACTTTGCAATCTCTCTTCATATTGTTCCACCAAAATGTATGTCAAGATCACGATACATTTAGTACTTCCAGGATGGATTGCAAATGGTGTATTGTGTGCCTCCATCATAATCTTGTACTTCAAATCGTGGTCGTTAGAACACAAAATCTAGAGTGGACTCAAGTATTCCTTCTTCATCAATTCTCGCTTAGGAATAGCTCCTTCTTGTACTTTCTTCTTCATACGCATCACTCCGGCCTGGTGGCTTGAGCAAACCTTAACTTTTTCTATTAAAGTTGGCTCTATCGCATATACTTGACATCATCGCACTCATTCCGCATATGATCTTCTACTCAACGCGTCGCCTACCACGTTCGCTTTTCGGGATGGTATTGAATAGTGTGGTCGTAGTCTTTCAATAGCTCGAGCCAACGTCATTGCCGCATGTTGAGTTCTTTTTTTCGAGTGAAGAAATATTTAAGGCTTTTATGGTCCGAATATATCTCCACTTTCTCCCCATATAGATAGTGCCTCCATATCTTTAACAAGCGAAAATGATCGCCGCCAACTCTAGATCATGCGTAGGATAATTCTTCTCATACTCTTTTTAAGTTGTCGCGAGGCATAGGCTATGACTTTTCCACGTTGCATGAGAACACATCCTAACCTTTTGCCTCAAGCATCATCAGAGATAACAAATCCATCCGAACCGGATGGTATTGTTAGAACAGTCTTAAAATAAGTCTCCTCTTAAGCTCTTGAAACTCTTCTCGCGATTCTTCGCTCCAAACGAATTTTGTATCCTTTCGAGTTAAGCTTAGTTAATGGAGTAGCGATTCGAGAAAAACCTTCCACTTAATCTCCGATAATAACCAACCAGAAGCCCAAAAGCTACGTGCTTGATCACCGACTTTTGGCTGTTCTAACTTTGTATTGCTTCAATCTTCGGCGGATCAACAGATACTCCATGTTATTTACGACACCACGTGCCCAAGGAATGCTACTTCCTCGAAGCCGAACTCGCATTTCTTCAATTTGGCATATAGTTTGTTTTCACGAAGCCTTTGAGTACCAAATTTCAAATGGTGCTCATGATCTTCACGACTTTTGAAATATATGAGGATGTCATCAATAAAACAACAACGAATCCGATCCAAATATTCCTTGAATACTCGGTTCATCATATCCATGAAAGCCATAGGAGCATTAGTCATCCGAAAGACATGATTAAGAATTCATAATGCCCGCATCGAGTTCTAAAGGCGCTTTGAATATCCTCGCCTAATCTTCACCGATGATATCCGAATCGAAGATCGATTTTGAAAAGAATTGTGCCCTTGCAATGGTCAAAACAAGTCATCAATACGAGGTAGAGGATACCTATTCTTGATGGTGACATGGTTCAATTCCCGATAGTCAATACAAAAGTCGCATACTCCGCCTTTTCTTCTTTACTTAATAAAACAGAGCACCCCAAGGAGATGTACTAGGATTTAATGAAATCGATGTCCAACAATTCCTCGTAGTTGGACCTTTAACTCCTCGAAGTTCAATAGAGCCATTCGATATGGGGTTTTAGAAATGGGCTTTGTATCGTTCAAGATCAATAAAGAATTCAACTTCACGCCTGGGGTAGACCGGAAGTTCTTCAGAAATACGTTAGGAAAGTCAATAACAACAGAATATTATTCAAATTTGACGTGTCTTTATTCAAATCCATAACATGGGCTAAGAAAGCTTGACATCCGCTTTTTCAATAAACGAATAGCTTTATGATTAGATATGATGATGATTGATTTTAATGGTTTAGTTGCTTGAATTTGTATAAACAGTTGTTTAGGAATATGAAAGCTAACAACCTTACGAAAAACAATCAATTTTGGCATGATGTGTAGTTAACCAATCAATCCCTAAAATCACATCAAAAGCAAGTATCTTTAAAGAGATAAGGTCAACCGGTAAGGTGATGGTGCCAACTTGAATCAAACAAGATTTATAAATGATGGATGTGATGAAAGTTTCTCCTAACTGAGTTTCCACACAGATAGGTCAAAGTCTAATTTCTCCTGAGTCAAGTTTAAACGTTGAGCACAAGCGGAGAGAGATAAATGAATGAGTAGCACCGGTATCAAGTAAGGTATAAACTTCGCAAGAATTTATAAATAAACTTACCCGTGATCACCTCGTTTGGGTTCCTCGCATTTTGACCACCACAACAAACGCTCTTCCAGAACCGCTGACTTTAACTTTTTTCGGGATGATCTTTTGAGTCACCGTCCCTCATTGAACTAGGTTTCGCTATCGTCTAATCTCGAAAGATATGTCCTTCCTTTCCACAATTATAGCATACCTTGAATCTGTCAGGGCGCTTGGACCGATATGTCCTCTTTCCCAATTTATAGCATATATGACCGGTGGTCGTTCTCCTCCCTTAGAACCAGCTTGTTCCGGACCGCTGCCTTTCACATGGTCGTTGTTAAATCTCCTCTTTTAAAATCTCCTCCGACTCGCTTCTTCTATTTTCACGGCCATGATTACCACCGAGTGGTTACCATTTTTGTCCGCTTTTTCTTTCTCCGTCGGTTATCGTTGTTTTGTTGACTACCATCTCCTAGATGATCCTCGGTTGTGGTCCTCACCGATCGTACTTTCGTTATCTCGCTTTAATAATTGAGCCCTATTTACAACATCCTCGAATAGAGAGAAAATTTATGAGAAATGAGATATCGACGTATCTTAGGGTTTCAAACCTCTAAGAAACATCCGCCATACGTTCCTCATTCTCCACCAAATGAGGTGCAAACTGGATAACTCGCAAACTTTGCCTCGTATTAAGACACCGCCATGTTGTTCTGCTCCAAATTTAATAAACTCCACTTCCTTCATACGACGAACACTTTCGTGAAAGTATTTGTCATTAAATAGTTTCTGAACGTCTCCCAAGACATCTTGAAAGTGCCGGTGGATGGGTACACTTCACATACTCCCACCAAGTGAGTCCGCTCGCCATTTAAACATAAAAGTGGCGAATGGAACCTTCGTTCTCCCGCATCCCAAGACATCGAATATCTTGGTAATTTGCTTGACCCATGTTTCCGCCATGATCGGATCCGCTTTCCTTAAATTCGTGGTCCCAACTCTTTGAACTGCTTGTCAGTGACAACCCGTGAATTGCTATCATTTCCTCCTATATTTTGAACACGAGTCTCCTCGTCTCGATTTTGCATGAATCGCAAAAAGCTTCTAAACATCCCTCGCTCATCATCTACTCAATGGTGTTGTTCACAGGAGGAACATTGCCACTGCTGTTACGTTCTCCTCCTCGTTGGTGAGTACAAAGTCTCCACTGGCCTCATTTCCATTATTAATATTCTCAATCGACATTCTCAAATCACCGTATAAAACAAGGGTTAATTAAGGAAATCAATATATCACATAATACCCTATATACCGACCAACTAACAAATAAGCTTAGGTAGGACACACTAGCGAAGGATTTACTCGCCTCTCCTCCTAGTTCTATTCCCCGATCTCCGCCAGAGATCATATCCTAAGCTCGATACCAACCGTGACGCGCCCCAAAATAGGTATACATCACCCATTCCGAGTTGTCAATACATGGTACGTAAATAACTACAACTTTATTATTACAACAAGAAAACTATGAGTTTGAATACAAATATTATCTTCTAGACAATATCTATACTCAAATAAATCCTCATCATATTTATTGATACATTATTTTACAAAATGGTGAGGACTACTAAACAACTCTCTCTAGAACCTTCATTCCATACCCCACTCAGCACTCGCTATATTCTCGCCTCTTGAGAAGAAAAAATGGAACAAAAAGGAAAAGGGTGAGCTCAATCTAGCCCAAGAAAAGAATATTATGACTAAGATAATATACAACAAATTATCATTAGTCTTCAACAGGAAAAAATCTAATAGAATACAATAGACAACAAGTTTTAAATCAATATTCGCAAATGAAATAATAATTCATTAGAAGAGTTAAGTAGAGAATGCAAACTACTATCTTCTATGTATGAATTTAAAAGTTCATCGCTCTATCTTTTATCCTCAGAACATCAATCAATATACATCCGAATCAAATATTCATCTTTGCTACAGTGCCAAAGATATTCATCACCGGTCATGGTCATCTATCTAAACACTGCTCATCTTTGCACTACGGGCCAAAGATATTCATCGAAATCATTCATCTTTGCACTACAGCCAAAGATATTCAATAATATCATCATTTAAGACGAGGATGATGAAAAATATTTTTAAAGAAACGAATCCAAAGAAACAAAATGACGAGGATTAAGGATTAAGGATTCAGATTTGTTTTATCCATGTCCACAAATACCTCAAAAATAATCATAGTGGTGTAAAATTCAAGAATGATCAAAACATGGATACAATCAAAGCTAGTATCCACAATAGATATTTTAGACAAAAAGAAAAATTTTCATTTTTCAGATGAATAAAGTCAGATTCGTGAATAAGATCAGATATCGTGAATAATGCCAGATATCGTGAATAATAGAATTTCACACCAAAAGTTCTAAATTTGATAAAAACTTCAGATCAATATTTCAAAGATAATGATATTGAAGAAATAATATCATTACGAAAAAATAATAATATCCCTTACCTCGAAAGATCGAAGATTTCTAAATTTGAAACACCGGATATAGGCTATAACTTGACTTGCACACCGTATAGCAATACTCAAAGTATACTCAAAATACTCACAAGAATACGCCGATAATATAGAGAGAAAACTTCAGCTTTAAATTGTGATTTTCAATTCTAACCTAAGCACCCTATTTATAGAAATTGCTTAGAACACCAAAGCGAAAAATTTAATATAATATTAATATATAAATAAATTTTCTTACGCCCACTTTGAATCCTCTAGCTTCAGCACTTTGCACATGTTTCATGAGGCCCACAAGTGTAGGAAAACGTTTTTCCTATTTTAAATATTTTAAACTTCCAAAAATCAATTATTTCGGAGCTTCAAAACTTCAATAATTCATAATAAATAGCCCTTTTATCAAAAAATTCTAATCTCGCGAGTTTTTATAGGAAATTCAATTCTCTACAACTTTGCAGAAGAAAGTTTTTCCAATTCCAAATGTAAATTAACCAAATCTACAAACAAGGCGATTTTACAAGCTATATAATCAAATTTCAAATCAATAAATGGGGTCCAATTTACATGTTTAACATGTTTTAAACATTTATTGCAATAAAAATACTCTTCCTCCTCAGATACTCATATATCCCACATTCGTTGTAAAAATATCACCATTATTATATTATTAAAATATAATAATATATTTAAATGAATTATTTTATCGAAAAAGATAAAATTTCAATTTTCAACAATTATCACATTAAAAATTTTCTCCATCTATATCCACATAAAATTAATATTTTCCTCATCATATGAATCAATAATTAATTATTCACAAATAATATTACGTAATCACAATGTTGACAACCAAAGTGCGCTCCTCAGAGAGAGGGCTTTCCAATAAGAATTTCTCCTTACTGGCGCGCAATTTAGGTGACCAAACCTCTCCTTAGACAGAACTTTCTAGACATTGCCAATAATATTATCTAATAATATTATTCAGATAATATGAATTATTGCTTCGATAATGAAAAATACCGTAATGACAATTATCAAACAACAATGAATATAAAATATCAACGCAGCAATTATTAAATCAATAAAATACTGAACAGTAATTACTATAACCATTATTGAGTAGTGCCTTCTTACGTAAGAATCAATAATTGGTGCAATACTGGTGTAACTTCTCGTGTTTTTAACCACCCAGTATTTTAACAAAGATAATTGTGAATAACTACGCCTGCTTATTTTTAAACAACTTATATTTGTCATTTTTTCATCCAATCGCTTTACATTATGGGGCCCATAAAAGATCATACTGGTCAATGCATTTAATATTCCCACAAAGAAAGAATATTCCACGACCAAACGAATATTCTCCGACAACAATGAATATTTTATAACCACTTGCTTATTTTGAAATATTTATGATTTTACCCCATAACTATCCACATTAATCAAATCAACCCTTACTATTTCAAAATAATAAATAGAGAAAATTAAATTTCATTAGTAATAAGTTGGGGTCTTACAACCTCCCTCCTTATGAAATTTCATCCTCGAAATTGACGTGTCGTGCACAGTGTTTCAAAAGGTGAGGATACCTCGCTTTCATTTCCGCTTCCAATTCCCGGTCATTTCCTCTATAAAGCATGATTCCTCCACAAAACTTTAACTTGTGGTATGACCTTTCTGGCGTAGGACATGCTCTTTTTCATATCCAAGATCTTGATGTACCTCCTCATCGTTAAGTCTTCTACTATCTCGTCCTGCTTCTAACTCTATAACGTGGTTCGGGTCTTTCACATATTTACTGAAATGAGATATGTGAAACACATTATGAACACGAGACATACTTTCGAGGTAACGCGAGTCTATAGGCTACATTTCCTACTTTGGTCAAGAATTTGAAATGGACCAATAAATCATGGATTGAGCTTTCCTCTCTTCCCAAATCTTGTAACTCCCTTCCATGGAGCAACTCACAACAATACATGATCCCCTATACTAAATTCCACGTCCTTTCGATGAAGATCCGCATAACTCTTTTGTCGATCTTGTGCCGTTTTGTATGTCGTTGTCGAATCATTTGGATCTTTTTCGTAGTCATACATGACTAACTCGGGTCCCAACAATGTTGCTTCACCCACCTCATCCCAACATATTGTAGAAACGACATTTTCGTCCCATATAATGCTTCAATGGAGCCACACCTATACTTGCACGATAACTCGTTGTTGTAGGAGGAGAATTCCACCAATGGTAAATACTTATCCCAATCGCCCTTGAAGTCTTGGACACGAGTCTTAATAGCTCTTCAAGAGTTTGAATAGTCCTCTCTCGATTGTCCGTCCGTTTGGGGATGGTATGCTTAAACTAAATCGCAAATCCGTGCTCATAGCTTTTTGCAAGCTAACCCAAAATCTTGAAGTGAATCTTGGGTCACGATCCAAAACTATGGATACTTGGTATGCCATGCAACCTCACAATCTCATTCACGTACATACTAGCAAGACATTCAAGGGAATAAGTCTCCCGTATCGGCAAGAAATGAGCAGACTTGGTCAATATTTAGGTTTTTGCGACGAAAAATGCTATAACCGGAGTTCTATAACTCCGATGACCATGAAATTTAAACTGGAAGATCATGTTAACATGTATAAGATCCTGCCAAGATTTGGGAATTTCTGGAGTTAAACTTGAGGTAGCTAATTTCTTAAGGAATTAATTAAAAATTAATTTTTGAAAAATAGTAAATGAATTTTAAAAATTCCGAGAAAAATATATGTTCATTATGGTACTATATTCTGCTAAACCCCAGAAAAGAAATATTTTTGGGACTGATTTGGTATTTTTCATGAAAATGGTTTAGTTACGAATATATGAATTAAATATGTTATGTGAAGTACAAAAATTGGTAAGTAGGATTTTATGGCTTGGAAATCCTATATAAGGTATATGCATATTTTTGATGAGGAATTGGATCATTGGTGATGAAATCTTATGAGTATGGCATTTTTGAATGATTAAATGCATTATTTGGTAAAGTGTAAACAAATTGAGATAAATTGTTTATAAGTTTAAGAAGTGATTAAAATATTGTTATGATATTAATAATATTAGATTATGAATTTATTATGTGATTGATAATATTTGGATAAATTTAAAGTCTTTAATATTTATCCTTGTTTTCGTTTGATTAATGCTTATATCATTGTCATCATTCTCATGTTTATATTATGTTGAAAGTCATCTGTGGCATGTAGTGCATAGATGGACTTTGTATGATTTTAAGTGTGGATTATTCGGTGTAATCATGACCGTAATGTTACAAATGATGTGGTAAAAGTCCTCATTGGCCCGTAAAGTGCATTGATGGGCCGATTGTTGTAACGACCACGACCATTGATGAATACACGAATATCCTTGGCCCGTAGTGCGTGGATAATTTGTGGTTGTGATACTAATGAATATCCTCGGCCGTAGTACGGGGATGATGTGGATTATTTATTAAGTCGAGTCCCAATGATAAAAGTGATGAAAAACTTTTTAATCATAAAAGATAATAGATTTTATTCTCTACTTGACTCTTTTAATGGATTGTTTGTTCCGCTGCAGTTAAACTTGATGTTTGTTATTTTGTATCAGTTTAACACTGTTGAAGACTAACGATAATTTATTTTGTATTATCTTAGTCATAATATTTCTTACTGGGCTAGTTGAGCTCACCCTTTTACTTTCATTGTTCTCTTCAGGAAATGAGAACGTAGCAGGGACTAGTCGGGGAATGGAGTGACGGTCCAGATAATAGCATTCGTAGTCCTCACTATTCTGTTAAATAGTGTGATAATAAATGTAATGAGGACTCAATTGAGTGTGGATATTGTCTAGATGACAATATTTGTATTAAAACTCACAGCATATGTTTTGTCGTATTTTGCACGACTGTTGTATAATTAAGTTGTATTTAAATTTTGTACCATGTATTTGGCGACTCAAGATGGGTGATGTATACCTATTTTGGGGGCGTCACATAACCTGTCTATTTGGATTATCACATGCATGGTGAATGATCCTTTGTATTCATTCCTTATTAAATTGTGGAAATAATCTGTCTAAGTGGATTACCGCATGGCAGCGAAAATCCATTTGCATTTTCATATATTCTATTGTACTCAGTTGGTTAAAGTTTTAGCTTCTATACTCCATGAAATTAATGGAATATCCTTGATATTTGCGCTTCATCCAGTATCTTTTCTTGGAAATATTCTTCTGAGCATTCTTGAATTTTACTCTACAAAGAAGTATCATGTTGACAATTTGGACGTTATTGAATTTTGGATAAATTAATTCTTGAACTTGTTTTATTGAATTATTATGTCATTATCATCATCCTCATGTTTATATTATGTTGAAAGTTATTTGTGGCCTATAGTGCATAGATGGACTTGGTATGATTATGACCAGGGATTATTCGGTATAATCATGACCGTAATGTTACAAATGATGTGAAAAAAGTCCTCATTGGCCTGTAGTGCATTGATAGACAGTTTTTGGTATGATTATGGCTATGGATTCTCTTGACAAGGGTGCAAAGATGAATTGTTTTATGGCATGATCAGACCGGTTGATGAATACACGAATATCCTCGCCCGTAGTGCATGGATAATTTGTGGTCGTGATACTTAATGAATATCCTCGTCGTAGTTCGTGGATGATGTGGATTATTTATTAAGTTTGAGTCTCAAAGAATAAAAGTGATGAAAACCTTTTTAATCATAAAAGATAGTAGATTTTATTCTCTACTTGATTCTTTTAATGGATTGCTTGTTCATTGCGCAGCTTAAACTTGATGTCTATTGTATTTTATCAGTTTAACATTGTTGAAGACTAATGATAATTTATTTTGCATTATCTTAGTCATAATATTTCTTACTGGGCTAGTTGAGCTCACCCTTTCCTTCACTGTTCTCTTCAGGAAATGAGAATATAGCTTGGACTAGTCGGGGAATAGAGTGATGGTCCTAGATGGTGCATTAGTAGTCCTCACTGTTCTGTGAAATAGTGTAATAATAAATGTAATGAGGACTCCATTGAGTGTGGATATTGTTTAGATGACAATATTTGTATTAAAACTCACAGCATATGTTTTGTCGTATTTTACACGACTGTTGTATAATTAGTTTATATTTGTATTCAGTACCATGTATCTGGCGATCCAAGATGGGTGATGTATACCTATTTTTGGGGGCGTCACATAAGATAATGCAGAATAATTTATCGTTAGCCTTCAACAGTGTTAAACTGATAGAATATAATAAATAACAAGTTTAATTGCAGCGGAACAAGCAATCCATTAGAAGAGTCAAGTAGAGTATAATATCTACTATCTTCTATGATTTAAAAGTTTATCATCAATTTTATCGCTGAGACTCGGCTCAATAAATAATCCACATCACTGAATTATCCATGCCTTACGGGCCAATGATATTCATTATTATCACATCCACGAATTATTCATGCACTACGGGCCAAGGATATTCGTATTGTCACAAATGGTCATGATCATACCAACAACTGTTCATCAATGCACTACGGGCCAATGAGGACTTTACCACATCATTTGTAACATTTACATGTCATGATTATACCGAATAATCTCTAGTCATAATCATACCAATCAACAGTCTATCTATGCATTACGGGCCAAAGATGACTTTCATCACAATATAAGCATGAGGATAATGACAATGATATAAGAATTCAATTAAATGAGAGCAAGGTTAAATTTTAAAGATTTATAATTTAATTTATCCAGAATTCAATAATGTCCAAATTGTCAACATGATACTGCTTTGTGGAGTAAAATTCAAGAATAATATTGTATCAAAAATAATTTAGACATAAAAAAAATCAATTTTTGTCATGAATAGTACCCCGTGAATAGTACTTCGTGAATAGTATCCCGTGAATAGTACTCCGGCATGAAAAGATTAAAAAATTATCAAGAATGTTCAAAATAATATTTCTGTAAAAAGATACTAGATGAAGCGCAAATTTCAAAGATATTCTACTAATTTCACGGAGTATAGAAGTAATACTTAACAAAATGAGTGTAGAATTCAGAATCTAAAACAAAATAATATTACTTACATACCACAGAGTATGGAAAAATATATTATTTCATACGAATATTTAACAAAAATAATATCCCTTACCTTAAAAAGGAGATTATTCCAACTGGTATAGCGGGAATATTCTTGAAGAAAACTCGCATTGTTTTCTACACTCAAAGCTTCCTTAAAATCTAAAGAAATACGCTCAATATTATAGAAGAAGAATTCTCCGATTCTGGTGTGATTTTCAATTCTAAACTAAGCATCCTATTTATAGCATAATGGCAGGATACTATTTGGATGCACAGTAAGGAAAAATCACGGACTGCACAATAACTGACACGGGAATCGGCTGAAATTTTCTGATTTTACTATGCAAACACTATGCATAATAAAATATAATATATTCTATTTTTCATTAAAAAAACAAAATTTATAATATATATATATATATATATATATATATATATATATATACTCCGTCCTTCCTATGCAACCTCTCCCCCTTTTTCCCCGACTAACACACACACACACACACACACACACACACACACACACACATATATATATATATAACAAAACCGAGATAACTTTCTACTAACAGTTTTGAAAAATGAGTAAGTGGGGGTCCATATAATAAATAAAATTTACAACAAATACTTCATAAAAATCCCCTCAATTTATCTCAATTCACTTGGCTTCACAAAACACATTTTTGAACAACAATTATTCATCATTTGTAACTTGCAATATTAATAACCAGATCATTCTCAAGAAAGAGGGGGCTTTCCGATAAAGATTTCTCCCTATTGGCGCGCAATTAGGTGACCAAACTTTTTTCCTCGATAGAACTTTATAGACATTGTCAATAATGCAAATAATAATATGAATAACTTTTTCGTCTTAATTACTGATTTAATAATATAAAATATTGTGCAGATGATACTGTGACAATAATTGAATCAAAAATGTGATCAGATACTATGCAGCAATTATTGTGGCAATAATTGAGTATAACTGAGTGATTTCTCATGTAAGCATCAATAATCAATATCGTGAGCTACTATGCAACCACGCGTATTACTGTACTTTTATCACCGGATATTTCTACAGTTAACGATAAAATTTTTGCCGTTATTTTTATAAAAAAATATTTATGTCATTTTCTAACTCAGACAATAATTCCATTGTGGGGTCCACCATTGATTGTGCCGTCGTATGAACATTCCCTAATAAAACGAATATTCCCCGACCAATCGAATATTTTATAACTTGCTTACTTTGCAAAATTTGTAAATATTACCCATAACTATAACATTATAACAAATTTACACCTTAATATTTAAAAATGATATTTAAAAAAAAATTATATTTATTCATAAAAGTTGGGGTCTTACATAGAAAAATAAAATATATATTAATCCCCTCCTCTAAATTGACATTCTATTTTGTTGCCGAATTTTTTTAATTAAACTTCGTGCAAGATACTCTCGTGCATAAAAAGACATTAATGAAAAGTTGTAAGCTGAAAAATGTATCTCTAAGATGGAGTAAAAATTTCTTACTAGATAATTTAAAGAAAACTTTGGCCTAATAGAATATATAGTAGAGAATTCCAATCATAGAAATTCATTTTTAATCTCATGGCACATATATATTTTCAGGGGAAATCAAATATATCCAATCCTCGACTCCTTGTGAATATTCTAAGAGGGAAAAGGAAAAACATGCCCACACAATCAATTAAATTTAATGAATACAACTTGAGACACAACTCTAGCTCGTAAAGATTTGAACAAAATACAAAAACATAATCAAACTGCAAACAAACACACTACAACAAATCATTGAATTCACTTCTCCCGGTCTGCAATGGTAATTCAAGTAATCAGCTAGAACTTTGACTGGATATTAGCAACAACACTCTTGTCCACCTGGAAAGCCCTCACCAGTATATCACTTGCTATATTTGGCTGAGAACCAAACACCGCATTGGCAATAGTAATAACACCCGGATTTTGGCTGCTTAGAGCTGCAATGGCAACCGCGTTTCCATTTCCAACGTTCCGTTGGAAGTGAATGAGTCCGATAGGAAAAACAAATGTGTCGCCCTTTTGGAGAATTTTTGAGATTAAACGATTATCGGGGTTTGAGGTGATGAATCCAACCTCAAGTTTGCCTTCAATTAGGGTTAGGATTTCGGTGGCGCGAGGGTGAGTGTGAGGAGGGTTAATGCCCCATGGTGCATAGTCGATTCGGACTAGAGATATGCCAAGGGTGCATGTTTAGGCCTGGTATTTGGGTTGTAGCCACTGGGGTGACCCTTGAGCCGACTGCATTGGTTGTGTTGCCTGCTAGGTGAAGTCCACTGAAGGAGAAGTCATTGGCTTGAACCGTGGTAGGGTTCTTGCATGCTACACCATTGACTAGCACTGCCATATATGGATAATTAAGTTTCTTCAATAATGAGTCATTGATTCATTCAATGAATTTTAATGAAAATTGCATTGTAACAAACACAAGAATATATATCTCATTGGCATAAGAAAATTAAATATGAAATGTTTGTGTTACTTGGACATTTTGGAGAAAAACAATTAATATACAGACAAAAGAAAGAAAAACATTGTATAGAAAGTTAATGTTGCATATATTTAAACTTGATTCAACATATGCAACAATATTTATCTATAAAATCAAATCGTAAAGAAAAAAAGTTGCATCCGCCCAAGACTTTTTCTTGAGCCTACATATTTTATTTAAATAAATTTGAAGTAAAAAGGATGGCAAGAGGGAGAGAGTTGAAACTCATTTCACTAAATCTGTTGTTGCATTTTTTTAACATTACTCTTTTAAAAGGACTCATAACAAAGAAAACTAATAAAGGTAAATCATTGATGACAAAGAGTGGAAGAACTTATGTACAAATTTAAAATTCAGGATGACAACACTTTAATTGCAAGTATTAATTATCATACCCTTGCTGCTCGAGTCTGCAACACAAAAATCTTGAAGTGGAGTGTGGTCAGTTGCCAATGCTAGAGAGAAACATAAAGTTATAAGTCCTAGGAAATAAATGGGTGTTGCCATTTGATAATCAAACTAATTTGAAAGAAGTAAACAAGCACAAAAAGATTACTTGAGTGATGGAAGAAGTATCCATGCATGCAGCTATATATATATATATATATATATATGATAGAGAGTAGCTGCAAGGAATTAAGTCATAAAGCTGTAATTAAATCTATGCCGGCCAATGAATTAAATGAGCAAGTCCTATAATTACTATATTAATGTCCATGACCTATGAATGATATTAGTTATTAGTAGTTTTATAAATCAATTTTAAAAGGTAAACTATGTATCCGTCCTTGCACTACACTAATTATCCGGCCTCCCACCATGAATGATATACTAATTAAGCACATTATATGATATAATTCATGCTACTCCAAATGGAAATTTATATTTACTCCACCATGAATTGAAGTAAGAGTCAAATTGTTTATTTTTATTTGGCCAACGAAAAAATTCTAGAATCTAAAAGACTTATATTCTGAAAAATACAAAACGTCATTAATAAATTAAAGTACTATTAGTTGACTTGTGATTTTCTTAAATATGATGAACTCTTAAAGTATATATTCTTATTAATTATTAAATTTCATATTACAATTAAAATAATCAAAAAATGAAAAGCTAATTAATGTGTCAGTTGCAAAGCTTGATATGCCTATGGGTGGAAATTAAAGGTCAGCAAATTAAATTGGAGCATATCATTTTTGGATGGAAAACATATAGAATAAGTAAATTAGATTTATAATTAAGTAATTAATATTTTCTCACACGGAGAAGATATTACGACTCTTTCATAGAATTCAAAGGACGGCAGTAAATTTGATTTATAATTAAGTAATTAATATTTTCTCACACGGATAAATAATACGACTCTTTCATAGAATTCAAAGGACGGCATGCATGCAAAGATTATAGCTGTATAGCACCATATATTTTTCCTTCTCCTTTACTCTCCAACTCTGTATATAAACAAAGCTGCACTACATATGTACTTCATTCACAATTCATTACTAGCTAGCTGTAGAATTGAATTAAGATCCTATCTTCTTATTCTTCTTCAGATATTTAAAAACCCCTCACGCCTTTAATTAATTAATTGCATTTTCAAATGGCAAATCAAGCTGTATTCTTAGGGCTTTTAGCTCTATCTCTCTTCATGGCTGTGGCATCTAGCCAAAGCCCTCTTCAGGATTTCTGTGTTGCTGACCCCAACAGCCAAGGTGCGTATAACAATACTTTAGGAAAATTATACACTTGGCTTTTGACTTTTTCTTAAATACATGGCTAGCTCGTATAAATCTTAAGTAATTCGTCACATTAAACAATACACGTAGAATACATTTTTTCATATTTCTTATTCTTTTAAAAATGATATCGACAATGTTAATTAGTCATTGATAAAATCATCTCTTTTGAAAGTTTACACTTGAATGCATGGTTAATTAAGTAAGGGATTATATATCAAATGTCTTTCATTTTGAGACAAAGGGATTATAAATTTCTTAATATTTCATGTATACCATTTGATAGGCACAATCTTAATTGTCTGTTCAATTCTAACGTGTACTCAAATCCTATTAATTTCCTCCATTATGTTATTTAACATGCATACTTGAATGCCTACTTTCAGTGCTAGTGAATGGTGCAGCATGCAAGAATCCCACCACAGTCCAAGCCAATGACTTCTCCTTTAGTGGACTTCACCTAGCAGGCAACACAACCAATGTTGTCGGCTCAAGGGTCACCCCAGTGGCTACAACCCAAATACCAGGCCTAAACACCCTCGGCATATCCCTAGTCCGAATCGACTATGCACCATGGGGCATTAACCCTCCTCACACTCACCCTCGCGCCACCGAAATCCTAACCCTAATCGAAGGCAGACTTGAGGTCGGATTTATCACCTCAAACCCCGATAATCTTTTAATCTCAAGAATCCTTCAGAAGGGCGACGTATTTGTTTTTCCTATCGGACTCATTCACTTCCAACGGAACGTCGGAAATGGGAACGCAGTTGCCATTGCAGCTCTAAGCAGCCAAAACCCGGGTGTTATTACTATTGCCAATGCAGTGTTTGGTTCTAAGCCAGATATAACAACTGATATACTGGTAAAAGCTTTTCAGGTGGACAAGAGCGTTGTTGCTAATATCCAGTCAAAGTTCTAGACGAGATAAAAGGAACAAGTGAAAGCAGCTCCATAGTTTGATTTTTTGTGTTGTTTGATTTCATTATTTTAATTATTTGTTTTATATTGTATTTGTTTTTATTAATTTTTGTTCGGATAAAAGTTGGTTATTATTTTGATTTTTGATGGTGTTGTGTAGTAGTTGCTTTTGCTATATATAGTTATATTGAATGTATTATTGTGAAAATTATATCAAGAACCTCTTTGAAAATTTGTGTGTGCACACTTAGAAAGGAGTTGAATAGGTGTATGTGATTGGACAATAACAAATTTTCTGGAGAACAGATTTTCTGTCCTCAAATTCTCTGTCCCCTTTGTGTTCCTCCACTTATATTTTGACACATGCCCTTTTATTTAATTTTAAAATTAATTAATGTTAAGTAAGAGATTATGTGTCAAATTTAAAGTTAGAGACACAAGAGATTGTGGATTTAGTGGCAGATCTCTCCGTCTTTGAATTCTCGTCCCTCTGGTGTCCCCAACTTATATTTTGACATACGTCTTTTATTTAATTTTAGAATTAATTAATGTTAAGTAAGAGATTATGTGTCACAATTTGTTTATGGATACAAGTGACATTGCGAATTCAGTGACAGAAGATCTCGCTTCTCTTGTTCTGCATAAAAGTAATCTAGACATGTAGACTTGTCTACTTTATTACCTGTATTAAACTGTACCTAAGAACAAAACACCCAACAGATGTACAAATTTTAATTAATTAATTCTTCAATTAATTACAAAACTCGCTGTACAAATAGTTTTAAAACATTGTTGGACACAACTGTCCCTTTTGCACAAGTGTAACTATTTGCACCACTGTAATTTTAGAGCATTTTTTGTATAAACCTATCCACAACTGGATCAAACACAAACCAATCTAAACTTGTATAAAAGTTTCAGCAAGAAGGAATATAATTACAAGATATAACTATGAATTTCCAGCAATAAAAATTTAAGAACATGAGTACAAGAGTAATTTGCTAAAAAACTTTTCTGTGTACGCGCTATTTTTCTTAATTTGTGATCCTGTGAAGCTTTGGCCGTCAGGTGTAAATATAGATCATGAAGTCCAACGATCGACACGAACAACAATTACACCATTTATATCATTAAAAATAAAAAATAATAGTAATAATTATAAACTGAAAATCAATATTTGTTACTATTATTATTATTAATACTAGCGGATGATAAAAAAAACACTCCACTGCTAACTTTAAACGAGTTAATAATTTATTAACTATAGGTTAGAATTTATAAACAAGGCAAGTTACAAATTCTCCATCCGTCCCTAATTATTTGACGTTTTAGAGTTTTTTATTTGTCCCTAATTACTTGAGTTTGTTCAAATCTAAGAGAATTAATGATAATTTTTTCAAAATTACCCTTCATTATCCTTCCTATTTTTTTTGATACTTTAAACTCTTTCTCTTTTTCTCTCTCCTTAAGTCCTTATCCCAACAAAACTCTTATTATCAGAACAAAACTCTCATTATCCCAACAAAAGATTTAAGGGTATTATAGACAATTGAGTACTATATTTAATACTTTTCAATCATTATCTTAATTCTTGTGTCCACCTCTAAAACGTCAAATAATTAGGGACCGAGGGAGTATGTTGGAAGAGAAAATATATTACTGAAAATTATTAGCAATCCCAAAGGTAGTCAATTTCAAACCAATGAGGAAGGGTTTTGATTTTTAAAAACTGGCAACTTGAAACTAGGACTAATCAGAGATAATATCTCAGCTAATAAGTAATTTTGCTTGGTTTAGCTTAGGAATGATATATGTCTTTTACTAAATGTCATGAAACAGGGAATGTCCCACGTGTTGACGGCCAACTTGCAATGACAAGGGAATTTGGAGATGGGAAACTGAAGGAACACATCACTGACAAGGGCACTATGTCTTGTCTATGCTGTTATATAAATTCAAGTTTTGGATGCTCCAATGACTAAAAATTATGTGCTTAATCATAGATTTCTCGTATATGCAAGTATTGGGGAATCCAGGATCTGTTCCAGTATGGACGTATTTTCTTAAGTTGTTGACTGAAGTAAAGGGCTGAAATTAGAGAACGAAAGTTTGAATACATTATATATCGTGTGTTTAATTCTTTTTAGAATAGTAGTAGTTTAAGTTTTTTTTTTGTCCGCTCTAAGTTTTATAAATTTGTGATCCTCCTTAAGTTTTATTTATGCCCCTATTCCTATACCTATAAAAAAAATTCAACTGTCAATGCTGCCCTATGAATAGATCCGCCCTTGACAGGTAATGTCAAACCAGGAGGCTTGTGATTGCATTAATATTATCGAGGATGCTCAAGAAGCGTCCGAAGAGTTGATTAAGGAGGCACTACTTAGGGAAAGTCGTGACATTGATACTTAATGGTCCTCGGTTAAACCTACAGCCAAATTTTGTATTTATGTAATATTCATTCCAACTTCTAGTGCCTGCTTGAGCAAGTTTTTGGGACTTCTTGCCATCAATGCAAGGTGGCATGCTGGTTTTGGTATATCAGTTTGTGTGTTGGTCTTTGTTGTAGGCATGTTTTGTAGGCATAGTATCTTCCAATTGGTGGTGGTTCAATATTTTGTGATTTATATTCCTTCAAGTTGCATATATGCCATGGGGATGTAGCTCAGATGGTAGAGCGCTCGCTTAGCATGCGAGAGGTACGGGGATCGATACCCCGCATCTCCATTTTTTTTCACCACCAATAAATAAAAAGTAAAGCATTTTCAGTAGGTTATGTACTTTTTTGGCTGCTACATCAAAATATATATACATATATATATGTGTGTATGTATATAATAAGTATAAAAAACAATAGATTTTCAGTGGGGTCATATTTTACTTTTTTTTATTCATATTATCTCCTTTAATCTACACTATTAGTCCTTATTTAGTTATTTACTTTTCTTTTTAAAAAAAATAAAATAAATTGTAGTCATTGTACTTTATTTAAGAATTTTGCTTTGCCTTCAGCTAATCAAATGAAGTTACTCTTCATCTGCATAGAATTAGCTTAAATCCATTCCATTTCAAACAACCAACACCAGATTGCTTATTAGTATAACTGAAAAAAAGAGGTTTATACAGAACTTGAACTTTTCTCCAATAAGGGATTGATTATGTATGAACAAAAACAGGACTAGAAACCTAAACAAGCAAGCAGTTTCACTCTGACCCTATATTTATTTAACTTTTTACATCTCTGTTCAAATCACAACAAGACAATTGTCTTTCTTTCACAACTATTGATTTCCTAGTATAAACCACCCCACAAGTACAGACAGGATTGCTCCTTCACTAAAAGAGTCTTTTTAAGTTTCTTGAAAGACACTTCTTCAACGTTACAAGTCTTCTTCTTCTTCAGCCATATCAGCCCAGCTCTTGTTACTTCTGCCCATGAATAAATCTTGGTACTTTTTTCCTGTAGGAGACTTACTTTGGCTTTGTAGATCCTGGCTTGCTTCTGAATCTGCTGAAATGTGTTCGTCTGTTTCCGATGATTTCACA
This sequence comes from Panax quinquefolius, assembly GCA_020205615.1. NCBI lineage: Eukaryota > Viridiplantae > Streptophyta > Magnoliopsida > Apiales > Araliaceae > Panax > Panax quinquefolius. The sequence goes on along the minus strand of CM035174.1, from coordinate 91,981,066 downwards.
CTTTCTGCAGCAGTTGCTATATTGGGTTTCTGAAAAGAGTCTTCATCTGTGGAAGCTTGCCTTGTAATGATACAATCAACAGCCTCTGATGATTCCGTGGGGAAACTTTCAGCATGCATCTGTTGCCCAAAATTTAATTTCCGGTGAACATCTTGTACCATTGCCCTTTTCTGCTCTTCATTTCCGAATGACCATGTACATCTTCTTGGTTGTGTAAGTAATACTCCTGAAGTAGCTCCAGCAGGAAATGGGGAAAGACAAGCCACCTTCTGGTACGCAAAACCATCTTTTACTCTGCCTGTCCTCCCCCATTTGTCATTCCATTGGCTGCCAAAACCAGCTCTTTTTGACCAAGAGCCTCCCCTCCATTTATCTACAAATGAATTCTGCGGAGAAGACTGCTGTCCGGATGATGCACATTTTGAATTTACTTTGTTAGTGCCAAAGAATAGAGAGAGTCCTCTTTTCTGACCACGGTTGTGGATAGAACTTTCTTCAGGTTTTCTGCTAGTAAATGGTGAGAAAGGTGTTGGGATTTTCTTATGTCTCTCTTCATCTGATGCAACAGGCTTCTCACCCGGCTGTGATTCAAATTCAGATAGCACCTCAACAGCACGTTCATAAGATTTAGCATATGATTCATCCATCTCTCTGTTTTTACATGAATCTCCTACAATTTGAAGCAGAAATCTGGCTTCAACCATCCTGTTCATGTGCATCAAACAGATTGCAAGATTGCACTGCTTGTTCTTATCTTGCTCAAAAGACAGTGATTTTCTGCATCAATATGTTTTCTGTGAGAGTTGCAAATTTTTTTATTTTTGACAACTTGATACACCACGAGTATGAATTTAATTTAGCAAGTGAAGAACATACCTATAGACCTCTTCAGCAGATTTATAATTGTGTTGCAGCAAGTAGGCCCATGCCAAATTCCCTAATAACCTGCATTTGAAGATGTTGAAAAGTAAGAATATTCACAAGACTAAGAAATTCAGCGAGCACGCGTTGATTACATTAAGTATAGAGGCATCTACCTCGCATACTCTTGTTCAATGGTGATTTCAATCCTCTTGCCTTGACATCTAGCAGACTTCGTCCTCTTCCCACCAAAAGCGAAACCTTTTTCAATGTGCTTAAGTTTTGCTTGGAGCATTTCAATCTGTTCTTCAGTCCTACCAGACGTCTGCAACGAAACCAAATATTTATTCAAAGTCTCAAATATGTTTCTGATTATAAATATACAAGTGGACATCCCTAAAAGAAAATATTCCTAATGTAGCATTCCTACAATGTGACGTTAAATTAAAGTCCCAATCTCTCTCTCTCTCTCTCATACATTAAGACACAAAAGTAACCTCTCATTGAAAAAATGTCAGGCTAAAAAATGTGCTTTTGTTAATATAGAAGTATAAGTCCTAAGATGTTAAAACTATAAGAACTGTAAATGCATCAATCCATCAATACAATGTTACATGAAATACATAAAGTTTCAGATCAGTTATGTTATGTCTCTCATTTCTGATCGAACTGTATTTCAAGTTTGCAAATCTTCCCAGAGAACTACTCTTAGAAAGAGATTTGAAGCCCTACTTCAATTGTAATATTATTTTCAATTGTAACGCTACGTTTCTCATTACTGACCTTCTGATCGAACTGTATTACAAGTTTGCAATTCTTCCCAGAGAACTACTCTTAGAAAGAGATTTGAAGCCCCACTTCAATTGTAATATTATTTTCAATTGTAATGATACATCTCTCATTACTGACCTTCTGATGGAATTGTATTACAAGTTCGAAATTCTTTCCAGAGAACTACTCTTAGAAAGAGATTTGACACCCATTTTTCAATTGTAATATTATATTCTTAGACATGTCAGTAAGAAAAGAGATACAGTTCACAATCATTATTATGAACCGAAATTTCATCGCCCTACAAGTATCCTAAGGCATGCAAGACATGCATTCTGAAAATGCTATTTTGCTAAATCTAACTACCTCTCCTCCCTTTTCAACTTCTTTTCATGTCCGGGCAAAGTAGTTTCTCAATCTAAATTATAGGATATGACTTATGAGGGAGGGGGGAAATAAAAAGATCTTCAATTATTAGGTCATTATCCAATTTCACCTATTTATGATTAGTTATGGAAATATGATCTTCATGTGCAAGAGGGAAATTCATTTAAAACACATCAAAAGTTAAAGCTGCATGGCACATATGAATGCCAGATACTCTATAGTCTAACAAATAGATGCGACATTTACAAATTCTTGGAAGGAATATTTACCTTGTAGAGATCAACAAGTATGTTGTCAAGAGATTCCTGTGATTCAGAGGGACACAGATGTCGAAAAGACTTAATCGCCTCAATCGCCTCATCTGACCTGCTCAACTGTCTCATCACAACTGCCATATCTTTCAGCGCACTATCAACTTGATCACCGGAATTTATAGCTGACCAGAACATGGAAATTGCCCTACTTGGATTCTTGTCCACCAACTATATTTGAAGAAATGAAAAAAAAAACTTCATTAATAACAAAAAATCTCATGCAATTTAGCATAAAAAATTAAAATAAAATAGTCTCATGCAGATGATTGCGCTAGACAATCTATCAAACACCTGGTAAACTTAAAATATTGGACAGCATGAAAACAAACTAGAGACTGAATTCTAAGTTTAGTTTAAACTAGAAAATTCATAATCTAGCTAAATATTCTACTCCAACAAAATGAAACAAAAGAGTAGAAATTTCAACATATCTAACTGAAAATGAGTATCCAAGAAACTTCATCGCAACAAAAATGGTCAAAACCCCAGATATTAAAATGGTATAATTAACACTCTTATGTTTTTCAAGGAATTCATGGTTTATTCTATCATCTTTCAAGAAAATTCATTATGTAGGGCAAATTCCATAGAATACTAACAGATTGATGAACACAAATTATCACAAACACGAAGCAAATTTGAACAAGATTGTATCCAGCCAGAGAACATCAAATCCCACATATTTCAGAAGAAACAGAAATCTTCAGATACAGAGCAAATCACAATTCTTGGAAACAAATACAAAATAAACATGAATAGGATATTCATTCAAACCCATCAAAAAAAAAACTCCGCAAAAATCTCAAATTGAATTAAAATTGAACAAACAACAATTCGAAATAAACAAGAAATTCAACTCAAACCCGCCAAAAGAAGAAGGAAATACAATAATGTAACACATTCCAACTTAATAAAATTTCTTACTTGAACGTGTTTGGCCCTGCCGTACGGCGAGTCATCAGCAGGCAACATGTGAAGCTCATTGAAAATATCAACTCTAGTCTGAGTTGGGATTGGCTTTCTCTCTGACGCCGGCATCACCGGAGGTAAATGATTCGACTTCCGCGCTGGAGGCGGCGTCCGAAACCCCCTCGCCGGAAAATTATTGTCGGTCGTCCACATTGGGGTTTCCTCTCAATTATCTCTTTTGAAATTAACCCTTTAGACCCTTTTCTTGAGTGATCAAAAAAATGGAAAAATCACAAGAGAGAGAGAGAGAGAACAGAGGAGTTTAGACAAAACAGAGAGATTTCTGATCATATATATGTACGTTTATGTATGTATATGTTGAGACTCAAACATGTGCTCGCGCCTCTTGAAAATTCAAAATATATTAATGAACTTCTCTTTCCATCTCTCTTCTTTTTCTTTTTTCTTTTTTCTTTTTTTTTTTTTTTTGGCATTTTTCACTTTTAACCATCATAGTCTATGTCTTATGATCTTATCTTCTTGCCCTTATATAATCGATTTAATTTTTTTACAACCAAATAAATTAATCAATAGTTTTTTAATTTGTTACTGCACTAAAATGAAAAATATCAAGTGCATGTTTGTTTATTAAGTTTTATATAATATTTGATGTATTTAAAAATCTTATTCGTCTATAAATAACTTATTTCAACGTAATAAACTAAAATTAGTTTGGATAAAAGATAAAACGAATCAAAAGCTAGTTGATGTCGGAACCATAAATACTTAAATAGTGACCAAGGCATTGAGCTAATCCGTGACTTGCATATTATAAAATCATAGTAACAAATTACTTATGACATAAGCTCCTCGTATTCATTAGTTCAGTAAAACCTTAACAATTTTTGCATTACATAAATTAGTTTCTGCATGCAGACTGGACTCTGGAGGCTGCTGAGGGAGCTCATGGGATCTGTTAACGCCAGGATCTTTCTCCACGTCCCAATCACCAAGACGCTGCTCAATATGCCGCATACCAACAATGTCAACACCAAAAAAATTTGACGGCTACCGACCACGAGGATAAATTCCCTACGTGAGAGTCAAGACATGATCACAAGGTCAACAATGGAGAGAAAAATATTATCTAAATATTCGAGAGGGATAGAATAAGAATTCTAATAAAAAATGTATGTATTATTTACTCTCTTATGTGATCTTAAATTTCACGATACTCCACTATCCGGCCATCGCGCCACCCACCACCTCCTCGACACCTTTTTTCCCTTACTTCCCATTACTCAAATTTAAAGTAAATAAATACCTACTTTCACCCCTCTCACACTGCTTTGCACACACGGCCATCATCCGAGTCCCATCCTCATTAATGTCATGCAAAGAAAGTGGCAGATATAATAGTCAAAACGTCATTTGGCATAATGATTCTTCGTCAAAATTGGGATTAAGTGATAATTTGTATAATGGGCCAATATAATGACTAGCCCCAATAATAAGAATAACCCAAGTGACTGTATCCAACCACGACTTAACATAACACGATCGAGAGCCAATAATTTCTACCAATAAAAAAAAAAAGGATTATACCAAATGGATCTATCACGTGCTTATAATTCTGGCTAATATATGTTCCCATAACAAACTTGATGAAAAATTTAGGCCGTGCACTTATGCATGAGATGAAGCGTAGTTAAGTGATTCTTTGTACTAGATTAGGGTCCCTCCATAACACTTTTAACTCAATTTCTTCCAATGCACAAATTGGCGACAGGCACCTACGATATAATTAGTTGCATTGGTTCGATGCGAATGCTTACAACCTTGTCACAACAATAAGACGTAGATGGAAGAAAAAAGTTAAAAATATTTAAAATGTCTTACTTAAATAAAGTAATCCATGCATAGCTTATGAGAACATGAAATTCTTGTAAACTGTAGAGTATAAAAGTTTCAATTCTAAAGTTAGGTGGTTTCGCTCATTGTTTTCTGAGTTTACGGGAACAAAATCGGATACAAGTAATGTTGCTTATAGTAGAAATGCACAAGGGATTTAAATACTCCTACTACGATTCAGAACGATAGTACCTGCTAAGCGAAACGTACAAGGCATTTAAGTACTCTTACTACAATTCAGAACGAACGATAGTATCTGATAAGCAAAGCGTTATAAGAGTTCCTTGGTAACCCTAGTTTTACTTACTGTACGTCTGTGGAAGCAATGGCTGCTTTTTTATTTTTCTCATAGGTCTAGATCTGCTTCTACTTCTTTCAGGCTTGGCCTTTTTTTTTCCATTCATTTTCAAGCATCTCATAGCAAGGTTTGCAACAGTAAGAATCTCCTCTTCCTGACCTTCACTGACAACAAGCTCATCAATATTTTCATACAAACACTCTCCTTTAATTGATGACTGAAAGGAAACAACTAGACCTTCATTAGATTCATCAGATAACACAGCTTTTCTTCTGGTTAGCAGTTCAGCAAGAACTACTCTAAAGGTGATCTTCTCATGATAATTTTGTAACATTTCCCTCATCATGAAGATGGTATGACAATGTGCCATTGGGTACATATTCATATACTAGTAAAATGGTTTTAAAACCCGAACCGGACGTTCAACTCGGAACCGGTCGGCACTACGATCCAGATTGTTAAGTTGAATCAGTAAACCGATTTTAATTATTTTTTAATATATATTTTTTGTACCAAAAAATTTTTAATATTAAAATTAACCACTTTTAGTAATATTGTAACTCTACTTTATTATATTCATATACTAGTAAAATGGTTTTATTAATTATTAATTATATATATTTTTATATATTAATGACAGAGTCAATAACAGTTCTACAACAGTTTTATTGGTTGAACCAATAATCCATCCACCCCCGCTACCTTTTTCAGATCGATAAATCGGAGTTTGAAAAAATAAACCTCAGAAACAGAAACCTTAATTTGGTGGAACCAACATGAACAATATCACCCATTAGATAAATAATTTTTATTTGTCATTGTGTAATTAAGATTCAGAACAAAAGATGAAGTTGTACTTCATGTTCTATACGGAAAATCAAATGATCAAACTCAATCATCCCTTTTCATAAACTGAGGCAGAATATATACTCTTATCAACCTGTTACCAAACATAAGGCAAAGTCAACAGAACTTCTATTTTGCATAAAGTATCTGTATTTATATGATACTGAGAACCATGATAAGGTTGAAGCAAAATCCAGTGAGCATATTTCTGCAGTTTTCAGAGAGATCTAGAGCTGTTGCTACTACTCCACTCCCATATAACTTCATAATGGTCGGCTGCATTTAAATTCTTCGAGCAATCATTATCTCCCCTCCTAAAGACAGCTATTTGGGAGGCAAACCCTGGTTCAACGCCATCAACTCCGCCAACTCCACTAAATTCAACAATGTAGTTTTGCCTTTCTGCAAGATTGGATGCCCAATCGCTGAACTGCTCCCTTGTCCACTCAAATTTGTGGTCATGGTTGCGGAACTTACAGGTTTGTGTTTGTTTTTTCTCCTCCGGATCCTCTTCCTGACTTTGTAGGCTAGATTTCTGGAGTATCACATTGTACTCGTAGTTTGGGGTGGAAACGATAAGAATCTTTGGACAAAAAGAACTTAGCACTACATCGCCGAATAAACATGCTTGATCTTCCTCCATATGCTCAATCACCTATCATCATGATACATAACGTAAGCCAAACAAAAAGATCCGGCATGGAAGTCTGCAGGTCATACTAACTACAGTGCACTGGTGACAAATGTTTAGGAAAGAGTATTTTATACAAAAATCAAATTATAGGAAATTTTGCAGGTAGCTGTAGCATCATCAACTCCGCTGATACAGCATGCAAATGCATGCAGTTATGGTGGTAATAATGCATGGCGTTACAATACAGATATGAAATGAAAGTCTTGAACAGTACAGTTCATCAGTCCCAATAGTGACTGTAAAAAGAGTGTGTAACTAGCACAAGCATGTTGTACATGCCAGTCAAAACTATTTGACTACTTTCAGCCCTGATCACTAGTTAATTTGAGTTCTAAGGTTGCAACTTCTAAGTTTAGAAATATCTATAGACAAAGAGAAAGGGTGAGGGGGATGGGGGAGGAAGGACAATATATGCTTCATAGCAATAAACAAATAACAGTGTGTAATGTACAATCATAAAGAAACAAATGGTTAAAAATTACCAGACATATTTCCAGACGAAGAATTCTGTAAAGCTTCAGCAAATGTAACTAAACTCAGAATCAATACCTCTAAGCAAGTTCCGATATCAAATCCATACAGTCGAGAATCGAAAATTGTGATCGAACCATCATAAAGCACTGCAGATTTAATTCCATTACTCGCCGCTGCAGCTTCCAAGTTTGTGGTTAGTTTTGAATGTAGTGTCTGCATCACAAATATCAGATCATTATATGTAGCCAATTGATCAAGTATCAATCACCAATAAACATCAAGAAATGATTGCACTGTAATCACCAACAATTACTTCAATTAAAAATGACAATTTTTCAGCCTCTATGTTGGTACACCTCCACAGGGTCACAAGAGAACACAAAATTAGGTCCTTTATCCAAATTAATAGTATCTTCAGTCATTAAAATAAATAAATAAGAAAACACTTAAGTCACAATTACTTGGACTGAGTATTTTCTAAACAGAAGTCTGTATATCAGTAGCTACCTAGTTTCTCCTCTTTGCCTATGTTTAAGTCAGAGAAGAATCGGGACAAGACTGAGCACTACCATGTGGATGATTATACAGGATCAAACTGATATCTGATGACAGCAACGATACAGTACCACAAAAACAAAAACAAAATAATACAACAAAAAAAAAACAATATGCTTCCTATACGTATATGACCAACAAATTAGTCAAGTACCATTGTTGAAATTGTAACAGCTATCTGCCAAACGACATGCTTACAATTGAAGAAAACCCTCCATATCAGCACTCTAAAATACCAAGCTAAAAATGAAAAGAACTATAAAACAATAGAAAAGATAAACACACACCCATTATACAAAGAAGAGAAGTAGCTTCTAGAAAAGATATTAATAAAATTCAGAGAAGAGATAAAATCAAGATGAAAAATTAGATATAAATCGTTCAAATCTTGGCTGCACGGGCAAGACTTCTCTGTGAAATATCAACACCAACAACTTTCTCCAAAGAAGTCGGATATGCTAACAAAGAATCCAATAAACTTCCAGCCCCACATCCAAAATCAACCTGTAGTGCCAACAAAAATATATCAATCTCTTTATCAAGTCTGGAATCATGATGCAAAAATGGTTTGCTTGTACCAAAGAAGCAGCACAAGATTCTTTAATGTGTTGCAATGCAAAATCAACACGCTGCTTTGATAGAGGAGGGCTGAAGAGTGCCTGCTCCATCCTCTCTTCCAAGGGCTCCATCACAGACAACAAAGTTATTGAATACTCCAAGCTGCAGCTTCCTGCCTCACACAAGGAAAGGAAAAGTGATGCTAAGTGATAGAGCAGCTAATCAGAACGGGAATTTATCAGGCCAAGAAGCATAGTCATTATTCTCAGAAAATCTTTATCTGATGCAATACACCATTAAATAACTATACAAGTACAGGAACAACTCACTTGAAGACAAAAGCGATAGAGTTCTCTCAGAATCACCAGCAGCAGCCATATCAATTCTTGTGGAGGCAACTCCGTAGTATAACAAGTAGACTGACCCACGGACATCTGTGTAACAACTGCTTCAAGATGGGGAACCACAGCTCTAACCCCTATCTCAAACTCAAACTTTTCACTACTTTCAAGAAATTCTTTTATGCAATCTCCGTCTGCCAACAAGCATATGTTATAACTAATGCATACCAAAGATCCTGTGGATGAAGAAACTCCAGAGCAATGACCATTATTTATAGACAATACTGTAATACTGTATCTTCCGACATAACATTTAGTTGACTCGAGCAGTCAGAATCTAGCAATCTGCTAGCACGAGTTCTAGTGCCCTGCCTATGATCATGAACTGATGGGCATAACACAAACTCCGTGGAGAAGTATTGGGGATAAATCTGGATAGCAAGTTCATCTCCAGACACAGTCAAGTTCTCAATTGACAAATCTAGTTTTTTAAAAAATGTGTTCAACCATGACAGAATTTTCAAGGCAGCATCCTGGATGGCATCATTCTGCTTCTTAAACGATTCTTTTGGTGTACATTGCATAATCAACTCCCGAGTCTTAGAAAATATTTTTACTTCACATTTAAAAGTTCCTACAGATCCCATGGCACCTACAGCAGGACCACCTCCATTAGTTTCTTGTTCACCTGACTCTGTAACCTTTAACTTCTTGTATGATCCACATAACTCTGAAATTTTTAATGGGATACTGACAGTTGAGAAGACAGGTTCTGATAACCGGTGCTGATGACAAATTGTAAAGAGGATATCCCTAGGATAGGGGCCCTTCCAGTTGCATCGCGTGGTGAATGCTACAGGCAATTCAGCTGCAAGTATTGCCTCCCTAGACAGCTTATAAACACCAGTGGGTATCTTATTGATAAGTAACCTGTACTTGATTACAATTATAAAAAAAAAAAAAAAAAAATGTGAGGTATTATATTATCATAAACTTTCAATCAAATGAATACATAACATGAGGCATTGTAACTGTACTCAAAAAGAAAAGAAAATGAACTAGATTTCATGACCGTGAAATAGATGAGCTAAGCACAACAAACAAAGAGACGATTCACAAAAAATTGTCACACCAGACTTCTAAAACCAGCAACTACTTCCTTAAAACACTTCACCTGGTTCGGGAAAGACAGCAATCTGTACTCCAATTGCAACTGGCAAAAATCCCACTGATTGCATCACTAGGAGTCATAGAGATATGACAGAAAATAACAGAAAAGAAAAGCACATGATGGTTAATGCTTCAAGAGAAATTCTTGGCAATATCTTATAGTTCTCAAATCATGAGGGTCTGAGGCTTATTGTCTTGGCCATGTCTCCCTACTTTCAAGTTCTTTTTAGTCAAACTGCTTTCCAACTTGCTACAAATCATAAGAATAACTGCTAGTAAATTTAAATCAAGAACACGTCACAAACAATGTACCCCAAAAGAAAAGGGAAAAAAAAAGAGTTAAACTAAAGGTGAATTATCGGGTACTTGGTATAATAGAACAGAACATAAGCGACGTGCTTTCTGGAATTTGTTATCTCATTTTCGTGAATCCCATTTACATAAGGAGTGAAAATATTGGAAAATAAAACAACAAGATAATAAAATATATTCACAATACACAAAGTTTATTCTGAAAATGACATGGATAGCTAAAGTATTTATTACTTCTCAAGCAACATCAAACACAGCCCTGAACAATATATGAACATGTGACTCACACATTTGACACTTCTTAGAACAACTAAAAAAAAACTTGCAGTACTGACAGAATAGAAGGTAGTTAAAGAGTGCATAAGGTTAAAATGAGCAATTTAAACAAATGATGAAAATACCTATAATATGTACGCAAGGATATGTCTTCATAAAAGAGTTTGGTAGAATCCCATATGTATCCGATACAGGCCAAAATTGCATCACCATAGATAGCTTGACCGGAAAAGTAACTTGCCCTGCTATTTAAAGATTCTGCAAGCTCAACGGTCTCTGTTTTATCCAATTCTGCGGATACATCCAACAGATATGATTTTGGAGCACAGGAGTATAATCTAGTCTCCGAAGAAGCTTTGCCTATAGTCCTGAAAGCAAGATGAACAGGGAAGGCATTTATGAGGTGCATTGTTTGTAAATTGAAAGAAAGAAGCCATCCATCCTGGCTTCAGTAAACTGTGTGTGAGGGCGGACAAATTAGGAAAGGATTCATATGGTGTACTGTCCAATAATAGAAAGAAGAAAGTAAAAAAAACATATACAATAGCTTTAGCAAGCACGTGTGTCTTTCCACACATGTGCGTGTGCATGTGGCATGAACCATGGCTGGTCAAGTTCACTGTTGGACTAAATTAGTAAATTTAACTATATAGCTGTCATGACTCATGCATGATAAAGTAAACTTTTCCAGATCTTCTGATCAGCAGCATCCACTCGGGCCATATTGAAACATTAGGTTAACTTTGATCATTTAATAAAATATGGAGTAGAAAAAGAAATTAAGCTTATGAATTTATAAGCTACTGATATGTGATTAAACTTAAAATTCCTCATGCGAGAAATGAGTGTTAAGAATGCAACAAAACAATGATACACTGAAAAATTCAAGTGCACCAAGACTCGGTAAAAGATTCAAACAAGAACTAGTACAACATACTTACAGCCTTACCTGGAAATTAGAACTTTAGAAGCATCAGTTACACCAAGTTCTTGCGCAATAACATCCAGGTAATAACCATTATCAGAAACATCAAGAGTCAAGGGTTCAACAGTCTTCTCCACTAAGTATGGAACACGTATTGCTCGAATCCAAGTGCTTTCTGGCGACTTAGGTTGTTGATTAACTAAGGCCTCTACAACTTCAGGAGGATATGGATTTAGCCTCTGCAGTGAAAGCTGATTATCAGGAGTAAACACATAACTTGTTAAACTTGCAGCAGCCTTCAGAACGAGCGACATCACCAACCATGGTTTTGACTCAACTTCAGGATTTATGTCTTTACATAAATTAATAAGCTTTTTATCAAAGACAGAAATCACAGAAACAGGAACAGAACCATAGAGGTGACCCTCTCTCAGCAAAGATGCTTTGAAGTGACCAGTTAGCGGCTGAATAGGCTGAACAGTTGTGAGGAACTTCACCAATGAAACAAAAGTAAAGCAAACACGTCAAAGTGGCCCCTAACAGCCTAACTAGACAATAGATCAAGTAGTGTCAACTAAAAGAATTGAAAACGAACAAAACTCAGGTACAATACAAGAAAAAATCAAATTTCACAAAAATTTAGCTATACCATTTTTTTCTGTCTCGTCTTTTTCATGGTTTGTATCAGCATGATTCCTAAATAATTTAGTATAGTTTATTTGAAGAATGATACATACCTCATTTGAGAAAAATAGGTAAGACGAGAAGCCAACTCATTCCATGGATCTTGTGCAGTAGAATTATTTGTTGGAGGACTGATGCCTAGCTGCAACATAGGAATAAATAAATGCACAAGTAATAACGAAATCGGTTTTGAATTAGCTAATTCAATGTTTCAAATAAAGGGGTAGAGATATTGAAGACAGAACTTTTAAAATATATATCTCATAAAGAACTTTTTGCACAAGCATGTACATAATTTAGTAAAACAAAAGTAAGGCTTTTACAAGTAGAGAACAAGATGCAAGAGTAGCTGTTGCAGAACACACTATAACACTTGATTCTTTTGTTTTTAAATACTTAAGGAATTACAGCATCATCTATTTTAGTCTGTTGAAAACAGTAACTCATCATATTAACTAAGAAGTTAACTCATCAGAAATTATATTCTTTGAATAATTTGTAAGTTTTTTTATCAACGATCTTTGTGAAATTTGTGAAGGCCAAAAATATATTCGTACAGAGAAAATAAAGCCAAGTTCACAACATTGGTAGCATTGTAAAATTTCACAAAACAAGAACATAAGCACTCCCATGTTCATTTTCTCATAGTAGCCAATTTGGTAAAAATCAAAGACTTTGTTCATGGAGCAAAAAGATCAAATAGAAGACCTTTTCTATAGCCTTCTGTGCAGCGGATTGCTCTGCGTCCTTTTTTCTTTTGCACATCTCCGAAACAACAAAAACTTCAGGAAGTTGCAAGGAGCATCGGAAAAGGCAGGTAACCTTTTGTGGTATGGCTAGCCCTGGGCATCCATTTGTAGTAGACTCTAGTACTTCCTCAACCTCATAGCGCGCATTGCCTCTAAACCTCTGGTATATAATATCTTTAGGAGTACGGGATTTTTCTTCACTGGAAGAGCTGGGGATCCTTGAGTTTCCATCAATCCTTCTCTGGTGATCAATTAACTTTATATTTTTCTCTGAAAGCAACAAAAATCAAAAGGTTCGCTTCGATGAACTTTAGATACTCCCTCCGTTCCAAAATTAAAGATGCATTTATGAAAGACATCTTTTTAAAGAAAAAATAAATAATTTTCCATGCATTTAGCATTAGTTAGAAATGTTATATATGTACATGGACTCTTCAATTTGCCATGACTGAGGTACCTGTGTCCAACACTCACTTAAATAAGGTATGGGTGTTGGAATTAAAAATTGGGAAAATTAAGAAGTACCCATATGGGACTCTTCAAAATACCTGCATCCGACTAGACATTCCATCCAAGCCCACATAACTTAGTAATGTGTAGTGATGGCATGATAGTACTCAATCGACCAAAATGGCAGGAACTTCATTTCACCTAATAGTCTAAAAATAAGCTAAAAACCAAAATGTATCTTTAATTTTGGAAACGGATGGAGTATTTGACAAGGGAAATTAACAAACAGATGATAAGTCTCCTATAATAGATAATACATGAAAACCAATTCAATCACAGAAAAATTCATACCCAGCAAGTGCCAAAGAATCTGAACACATACCCACTAAAAGAAACAAAACATCAAAGCTTGAACATTTAGATAATAGCATGCAATTAGAACACAAAAATTATAAAAGAAAGTAAAGTGCTTTTATGGGGATAAAAAGAATGGGGTAATGAAAGATTAAGACTATCGTACGTACATCTACACTGGCGTCTGGCAATGGCTTGCGAGCAGAAAGAGAAAATCAATGTCCGTACGGTAAAGAGAGAAAAGGTTGGGTTTGGTATTTCAAAGTTTAGGGCTTGCTACTTTTGCTTCTTGTGGGTTTTAAGAGAGAAAAGGGAGAATAAACTACAGTATCAGAAAGAAGTCAAGAACTGGTTTTGGGTTTAAGAGGAGGGAAAAGTATATATATATACACACACATGGGGAAAAGGGAAAAGCGAAGGCCGAATGATTATTTTGCCTTTTGATCTGACCCATCCCAATTTCACTAATTCAATTTTTTTTTTAAAAACTAACAAGTTTAAAAGTAATTATTATTTTTAATTTAATTTCACTAATTGTGCGTAAAAAAATTTAAAATAAGAAAAATTTCATAAAATATAGATTCTAAATAAATAAAATTTTATTTTAAGAAAAAAAATCATTTTTATGTAAACTTTGATTTTCAAAAGAAGAAAAAAAAACTTTATGTCTTTACCATTATTATATTTATTCTTAATATTAGAAATTTTAAAATAAAACTAAAAATAGAAATTAAAATTAAAATACAAAAACAGTAAAAGATAAATAAATAAAACTAATTAATTTTTTAAAAAGTTTTAAAAATAATTATTATTTTCATGGAAAAATAAAAAAGAATTCATTTTTTTAAAAATGAGTAAAGTTTTATAGAATATAGATTCAAACAAATAAAACTTTTTTTTCAGAAGAAAAATAGAAATTTTTATTTTTAAGAAATGAGAAAAGTTTCATAAAATATATATTCAAAAAATTAAATTAAAAAATATTATTTTAATAAAAAAATTAGAAATTTTATTTTTAAAAATAATTAAATTTTCATAAAAATAATTAAAATTAAAATTTTAACTTTAATCTTTTCAATCTATATTTTATGAAACTTTACTCAATTTTTAAAAATAAAATTTCTAATTTTTTAGTGAAAATAATAATTATTTTTAAAACTTTTTAATTCTATTTTGTAAAAAAACTTGAATTAGTTTTTGTATTTATCTTTACTTTTTTTTATTTTAATTTCTATTTTTAATTTTTATTTTTAAAATTTTTAATATTAAAAATACATATAATAATGGTAGCTTACAAAATGGGCCTAGCCCGGTCGAATTTTGGGCTGATTTAAGTGAAACTGACAAAAATAACAGAATTGACACAAAATATCATTTTAAGGAATCAATTATCGAAAAATAAACTTTATGAACGACTTTAAAAATAAATGACAATTTAAAGGGACAAAAATATTATTCAACCTATAAAAAAAAAAAAAAAAACCAAGACTCTCATTCACTCCCACCCTCTTGATAGAGCAGGAATGAGAGATAATCATTGGACCAAGACATTATATTATTTTTGTTTTATATTTTTTATAAAAAATTTATTCTGTTGCTTAATAATAAGTACAGAATAATAAAAGAAAAAATATATATATGCTGTAATATATATTCTGCATAAGAAAGTATATGACGATTTTTTTTGAAATATATATGACGGTTTCACCGTCGTCATTATAGCTATTTTTTGACTATATGACGCCATCTGTCATTTATAAATTAAAAAATTTGTCATCATAGTATTTTATCATGTATATGTAAATACAGTATATATCATATAATTTATAATTAAATTATGATGATAAATTAGAGATATTTAGCTATATTACTAATTGAGACTCATTATTTTAAAAATAATTAATTAATAAATAAGTTTTTTTTTTACTCGTAAAAGATTTTAAGAACAACTTAAAAAGAAGTGAAAGTCTAATCAAAAAGATTATTTACATTATTCCTTCCTTAGCGAGCAAGAAGTGGTCTTTTTTTAGGGTCACCCGAATTTGAAGCTGCTACACGAACAATAATTTTAAGAATAAAAACAAGAATTTTCTTTTTCATTTTTTTTTATTTTAAAATTGATCTCACTGGCCATATAAAGGCAGACCTTTCGCACCAACAATCAATAATTTACATGTCTTCTATATATAAAAAAAATGGAGTTAAATGAGTACTTTTTAAATAAAATAGAATTTTTAAACAAGGTTCCAAGAAATTAAAAAAAATAGTGAGAAAGAGACTATAATTATTTGTTTAAATAGTAGACAATTATTTGTCAAATATAATAAATAATCATTAAAGTAGTATTGAATTAATTAATTTTGTATTACTTAGTAAATCGTATAAAAGAGTTCACATGATTATAAAATAACAATTTTCAATTATTAAGCACAAAATTTTCAACTGTTATTAATAATAAATTAAATTTATAATAATAAATAACAAACAATAACAAATAATATTTTTGTCTAATTAAAATTTCAAAATAGCCACCATGTGGTAATCATATATTACCACTTATTTTTTGGTCATCTGATCACTGGATTATCGGTATAACAATCAACATCTATAACGATGACCGACCAATTCATATTACAGGGATGGGATTTAAGATAATGTGAACTCATTGTTAACGTTAAGATCTTTTGCCACATCCCAATCACGTAAGCCGTCCTGATCCTGCACAATAAACACGATCAACACCAAAAGCTTGACGGTTTCGACCGTCGAGGGATAGTTCAGGCGTGAGAGTCAGTATAGGCGATCACAAGAGTTAACTATGGAGGATAAAATATCTAGTGTATTGAGAGAGATAAAATTATCAGTTACCTGTTCTTGGACGACTTCATCGCTGTGATATACTCTCCAACCCGGTTTACCGTGCCATCCACTACCGTCAGACAAAGTTCCCCACTGCATGTGATCTCAACCGACTGCATGCAGAAACTGCTACCTCATCTCACTGTTTCCCACCGCCAACCGACTAATATCCCATCCACATTAATGATCGGCAGACTCTCGGTCAACAACTATCCTTTTTCATCATTGCAAGTCAAAGATGGAGATATTTAAATGTATGATGGATCAACCCACTGATCTGGCCCGATATAATAAAGACTTAGCAAGGATTATGGAATGACTAAGCCCAATAACTATGACCCAATGGACTAACCGAGTAAGAAGGCCCAATCCATTTGGCCCAATAAGTGAAATATCATGACCCAACATTGCCCCCTAGTTTTTTATTAAATGTTTTTTTATTAAATAGGACATTTAATAGAAAACTATAAATGGTCCATGATATTATAGAATTTGATAGGATTGAAATATGCCCCAAAATGAAACTTACCAAAGCCCAAACGGTGAATGATTAAAATAAAAAGATGGACTAAAACCGGAAGTCCACTTGAAAGGCTCAATCTAATAAATATCTGAGGCTTAACCCGGACGCCACCCATTCAACTTCCTCATCATTGCCATAAATTAAATTTGCCGCCTTCGTAATTCGTGCAACTATCAATATAAAAGGCAATTTTCCCCAAATTTGACAGTTTTACTTGTCAATTTGAAATTCAGACGCTTGAGCTCTCTTCTTCTCTCAAATTTTTCTTCCCTTCTCTGCAATATTCTCAACAATGGTAACCCTAAATACAAATCAAAGTTCTCCCCTTCATGTAACCCTAATCGCCACTGTTCCACCTAGCCCCAGCTCTCCTAAAGAAGCCTCGAACTCAAACCCTAAGGTTGCCAATCCCAGCAAGAAATCTCTGCCACCGAAATCCATTCCTAACCCCTCCGAATTCTTCAAAAACAAAGAACAGTTCCCTCATGCCAACAGTCCCTCCTCTGTTTCTGAAATTGAACTGCGAAAGATTAGGACTCGCTACCACATTCCTGATACGCACCTGGTATGAGCCCCTAAACCTGATGAAAGGATGTATCAACGTCCCGTAGGGTTGGACTACTGCTCCAAGACCTTACTCGAAAAAGGGGTTCGATTCCCTCTTCACATCTTCTTGGTTACCCTCTTGGGGTTTATCGGTGTTGGGTTCATGTAACCGGTTCCAAACTCATACATCCACATCCTAGCGTTCATTGCTTTCTGTCACAAACTAGGCGTCGAACCCACTCTCGATTTCTTCTTTACCGTTTACAAGGTTGCCCAGTATAGAGAAAAAGGGTTTAAAGTTCTAGACAAGCAAGCACCAAAGGCAGGTGAAAAGTTTGAGAGACGGTCTTTGATAAACACTCCTTTGAGCAACAGGGGATGGCATGAGAAATGGTTTTTCGTCAAAGGACCAGAAATTGCCTCTTTACCAAACTGGGCTACTGACGAAAAAGTCTCTGCAGATTTTGGTGACATCTCCGATGAAAGAGTGAACAAGATGATAGAGCTTTTCGGGAATTTCCCACAGGAGGAATGGAAACATGGACTTCTTTCCAAACATACATGGTTATATGATCATAAATGTAAGTCCCGAATCACTCTGTTGCATAATAATTTGAAATTTTAGTGGCATAAATATTAATATGTGATGTTCTGTCCCTTTGCAGTGTCCTTGATTAAGCCAACATCTTCGGATGTAAAAGATTTCGAAGACTTTCTGTCTGGAAAATCTACAGAAACACCTATAGAATCCCCACAATTGGAAGCTGCTCCTGAAGACAACCCAGTCATTGAAACAACCACTGCTGAACCTCAAATAAACGAATCTAAGTCGATGATCCCACTTATCACGGAAGAAGAATCCCTTCACCAAAGCCAAGAAAAAGAGAGCCATCCGGAAACCTCGATCAATCCCCACACCAACAGATCCTGAACCCCTCCCAGAACCTGAACCAACCACCAACCCATCCTCAGTCCAAGGGAGTCTACTCGATCTACTAGTAGATGATCGAAAACGACTCCTTCGGGTCAAGAAGTTAAGGACTAAGATTACCCCTTTGACCACCGAAGAGCTTAGAGTGCCTCCTTCTTCAACCGAACTTCCCCCAATAGTTCCAGTTGAGATTCAAGTCTCTGATGATGAAGAAGAGGCTGAACCCGCTCCAACATTATCCCAAAAAAGAAAGCATCCCTCTGATAGTCACCCAAGTTCAGCGTCTGCTCCATTACCACCCCGAGAACCCCTTCCAATTCGATCTACATCCCCCAAAAACGTATACACCGATCCATCCCCACCTCGCGATCAACCCATGCCCTCTCCTCCAGGACATACATCCCACGAGTTTCAGAATGAGGCTATGGCGTCGCCGACTCTATGGCCTCGATTTAATGTCAACTTCCCCTTTCAATTGTTTAACTCATTCGTTCGAAAAACTGACGACCACCGGTTCGGCAACAGCTCGATCGGGGATCTACTAGATGAAGGTATGAGTTACCTAGCACAGGTAAAGGACTTTCTCTATCTTCATACTTCTTTTCATGTTTGGATTAGATATCTTGAATTTGATTGGTTATCTTGAATGTATATTTGAGTTATGTTGTTTTTGGGCGATTCGCCTAAAACATCTCGGCCAAGTCGCAGAGGAGGCAACCGAAAAGAGAAATGCGATATTACGATTACGCGCTTTAGCGAAAGCGAGCACACGATCGTGATATTGCTCTTTACAACAATGAACATCTTCGGGAGGATCTAGCTCAAACCAAGGATGAATTGAAGACATCTAAGGAAGAGCTGAAGACGACCAAGGCCAGTCAACAAGATCTGACTAACATAAACGTCGATCTTGTTGAAAAGAACGAAGTTCTAAGGGCCAAAAATGAAGAACTTGCCATAGCCAATCAGAGCTTGGCAATACAAGTGGACGATCTTCAGGTGAAGGCCCGGGAAGATAAAGAAAGGCACCTGATCAGACGCCGGAAACTCCAGGATAAGCTGAAGGCCTTGAAAGTGCTAGGTCCTCCCCTGACTGAAGAACTCCGTAAGGAAATCCAAAAAGAGTACCGGGAGTCTGACGAGCTAAACGCAGAGATTCTGAAGGTATACTCTGAAGGTTACGAAGTTTGTCGGGGTCGAGGCAAGGAAAAGTTAACTGCAGCTCAACTAGATCCGGCTCCGCTCGACTCTGAAGACGAAGATAATGTCTGAATCTTATATTGCTTCATTCTAGTATTAGGACCTTTATGTAAAAATTTCTATCTTTTTATGTAAACATTTGAATATTAATGAAATATCAACTTTGTTCATCATGACTTCTGTTCAATTCGTTTCTTGTCAATAATTTAGTATCAATTAATTTGAAAATTGCACAAGTTATTTTTGAACTTAACTTAAACTATGAATCAGATAAGGCATATAACAGTTAAGTTAAGAAATGACATAAAATCGACTTAATGGACCGAACTCAACACTTGAACAAAATAAAGTAATGCATACTTATCGTTACCGAAGTGTGAGATAGATTAGGCATAAGGTGAATTCGGTTGATCCTCCTTGCACCATCGGGATCTTGTTTACCACTCGGGGTAAAATAAGTATATAAGGACATCTGTTTACCACTCAGGGTAAAACAAATTTATAAGGACCATGGAATTTGTTTACCACTCGGGGTAAAACAAATTCATAAGGACACACCTAACAATAAGGCTACCATCGAATGGTCAGCGAGTCCACCCAAACCTCCTTACTTCGGTGAATTTTGTTTACCACTCGCGGTAAAACAAAATTAAAAGGACTATGAAATTTGTCTACCACGCAGAGTATAACAAACCTATGAGGACACTCCTGCCGATAAGGCTACCATCGAATGGTCAGCAAGTCCACCCCGTCCTCCTTACACCGATGAAGTGTGTCTACCACGAAGGGCCTAACAAATTCATAAGGGCCACCTGCCAAAAAGGCTATCATCGAATGGTCAGCGAGTCCCCCCCGTCCTCCTTACACCATTGTGAATTTAGAACCAATAGGAAGTAGACCAATTGTGAAAAAGTGAATCTTTTATTGATGCTGATCCAACATTTACAGACTTCCGGGATACTGACTTGATCTCTACTGAAAATACTTTCAAAGTCTACCAGCATGCCAAGTGTTCTTGATCTCGGATCCGTCAAATGCCCTTAACCGATAAGTTCCTGGCTTCGGAACTTCAATTACTTCATACGGTCCTTCCCAGTTTGGTATCAGCTTTCCCAAGTTCTGAGGTGTAGAAGCTTTGACTTCTCTGAGGACGAAGTCCCCCGCTTCAAATCTACGAAGTTTTACCCCCTTATTGTAATGTTTAGCCACTCTTCGCTGATAGGCTGCCAATCTGATCAAAGTTGCCTCTCTGACTTCTTCCAGCAGATCCATGTTGATCTTCAGCCCTTCATCATTTTAGATCTCCCTAAACTGACTGACCCGAAGACTTGGAGATCCAATCTCAACTGGGACTAAGGCATCGCATTACCGTAGGCGGCCCGAAGGTGAATCCTCGTAGAGGTCCTCGGTGTAGTCCGGTAAGCCCATAACACACTGAGCAGCTCTTCTGACCATCTTCCTTTAGCTTCATCCAATCTGTGCTTGATCCCATTCAGCAGCGTTCTGTTGGTCACCTCGACCTTCCCGTTCGACTGTGGATGAGCCACCGAAGTCTTTCTGTGTTGAACATCCAACTCCTTCAGAAATCCTTCAAACTTCGATCCCATAAACTGGCGTCCGTTGTTCGATATCACCACCTTAGGAATTCCGAAACGAAACACTACTGACTCATTCATGAACTTCAAGCACTCTTGTTCCGTTATCAACCGAAGTGGCTTCGCTTCTACCCATTTGGTCATATAATCGATGGCGACTATAACAAAACTGACCTGACCTTTAGCTTTTAGCAATGGACCCAGTATATCTACCCCCCAGACAGCAAAGGGTATAGGAGATAAGATCGAGTATAACTCTTCTGGTGTCTGATGTGGAATCGGACTGTTGAGCTGACACTTCTCGCATTTCTTCACATACTCTGTAGCTTCCTTGAAGATAGTAGGCCAGTAGAATCCCTGTCGAAGTACTTTGTAGGCTAATGACTTAGCAGCCATATGGTCGCCACAGATGCCCTCGTGAACCTCCTGAAGAGCATATTCGGCTTCAGATGGAACTAGACACTTCAACAAAGGTGATGAAAAAGCCCTTCGATAAAGATCTCCATCAATGAGAACAAAATTAGCGCTCTTATACTTGATCTTCTTTGCTAGCATCTGATCCGAAGGAAGGACGCCATCTGCTAGATATTCTATATAGGGAGTCATCCAACAGTTAGAACGTTCAATACACATCACGACTTCATGCTGGATACTCGGCTGCTGCAGAACCTCCAAATAAATCGACCCATAAAATTGTTGGCGTCATGTAGTAGTGGCCCGGCTTCGATAAGGCATCGCATTAATAGAATTGTCATTCGTTCTACACCCTGAAACTCATAGGAGAGAAAATATTGAAGCCGATCCTTCAACTCGGCCAAATACTTGATTATCCTTGAACCTCGAGCTTCATACTCCCCTAAAACCTGCTTGACGACTAACTGCGAGTCACTGTAGATGATCAACTTCTGAACTTCGAGACTCTTCGCCAGTCGAACTCCTGCCAACACAACTTCGTACTCTGCCTCATTATTCATCGCTCTGAACCCAAATCTGATGGCCTGCTGCACTTTGAATCCCTCCGGACTTGCCAAAATAATCCCTGCTCCACTGACGTCCGATGTAGAAGATCTATCTGCATACAGCGTCCATGAACTCTGGTTGTGTTGAAGAACTGCAATTGCTCGGTCGGATACTTCAGCCTCTGGAAACTCTGCATCAGCTTCGGAAAATGAACACTCCACCATAAAATAAGCCAAGGCTTGCCCCTTTATAGCTGTTCGGGGATGAAATTCGATGAAAAATTGGGACAATTCCATTGTCCATGCAGCCAATCTCCCCGAAACTTCTGGTTTGGTCATCACCTTCTTCAGCGGTTGATCCGTGTAAACGACCAGGAGTCGACCTTGAAAATATTGCCTAAGCTTTCGACTGGCTATTATCAAAGCAAAGGCAAATTTCTCAATATTCGGGTACCTGGTTTCAACATCCCCTAGAACATGACTGACATAGTAGACTGGATGTTGTTTCCCCCAATCTTCTCGAACTAGAACTACTCCGACCGCCAACGAGCTTGCTGCCAGATACAGGTATAGTGGTTCAGCAGGAACTGGCTTGACTAATAAAGGAGTCGAAGACAAATACGTCTTTATCCCCTGGAAGGCATCTTCACACTCCGAAGTCCATTGGAACGTCTTGGCATTCTTCGGTCCTTTCAACGTGTTAAAGAATGGCAAACACCTTTCTGCCGACTTGGACATGAACCTCCTCAAAGCTGCAATCTTCCCTGTCAGACGTTGAATATCTTTGAATGACTGAGGAGTCTTCATGTTCAGAATAGCCTGGATCTTCTCTGGATTGGCCTCAATGCCCCTCGAACCCACCGTATAACCCAGAAACTTTCCCCGCACTCAAGCCCAAGGTGCATTTGGTAGGATTGAGCCTCAATTTGTGATGTCGGACCGTCTGAAAGCATTCCTCTAGATCATCCAGATGCTTCTGAACGATCATGCTCTTCACTATCATGTCATCCACATATACCTCCATATTCCTTCCTAGCTGCTTTTGAAAGACAAAGTCCATCATTCTTTGATAAGTGGCTCCAGCATTGATTAAGCCAAATGTCATCTTCTTGTAAGCGTACACCAAACGGTGTGTGATGAAAGATGTCTTCGGAATATCCTCTTTGTACATAGAAATTTGGTGATAACCAAAAAAAGCATCCATAAAGCTTAGTAGGGTATACCCCAAAGTCGCATCGATAAGTTGATCAATGTGAGGTAGAAGATAGAAGTCCTTCGGGCAAGCTTTGTTCAGGTCCGTGTAGTCGATGCATACTCGCCACTTTCCATTCTGCTTCTGCACCAGCACCACATTGGCCATCCACTCCGGGTAATCTATTTCAAAGATGAAGTCAGCAGCTATCAGCTTTGCAATTTCTTCATCAATGATCCTCTGACACTCAGGTGCAAAAATACGCCTTTTCTGCCGAACTGACTTCTTTGAAGGATCTACGTCCAACCGGTGCTCGGTAATCTTTCAGCTGACTCCCGGCATGTCCTGAGGCTCCCATGCAAAAATATTCGCATAACAACGAAGAATTTCTATAAGATTTGTCCGAAGAGGTTCCGGCAGACCTGAAGCTATCTTCACTGTTTTGTCCTTCTTCCCAAGAACCAGCTCGATCTCCTCCGTCTCTCCTGCGGGCATAACCAATGGCTCCGAACTGCTTTCAGTAAAAGGCTCGATCTCATTCGCCATGGTCTGTTTCTGCTTGCTGACCCTTACTCCCGAGGCAATCACAGCATTCCGATAACATCGTCTGGCCAGATCCAAATCCCCGGCCACCTCTCCAACTCCATGTGCCGTTGGTAACTTAATCTTGAAATGAGGAATGGAAGTTACAGCTTGCAGAGCTGTCAGTGTAGGTCTACCCAGTATGGCGTTGTAAGCCGAATCTACATGTACAACATAAAATTTACATGTTATTTCTACTTGCCGAGGAGTTGTGCCGAAGATCATTGGTAGCTCAATGGTGCCTGCAACTTTGACTGGATCGTTGCTAAAACCATATAGGGGGCCTCCTGCCCAACCTCCGTCTTTCGCCCATCAAGATGCATCCTCTGATAAGCATGGGCATACAAAATATCAACAGAAGACCCGTTGTCTATCATCATCCGTTTCATGTCTATCGAACCCACTTGTGCTGTGATCACCAGTGCTCCTTCATGGGGTTCGATGGGTTCCGAAGGATAATCTGCATCAAAAAAAGATATAACTGTCCCTGGAAACGGTCTATCAACCTTCGGGAGAACACCCGCCACGGACATGACCGAGTCCAAATATCCTCTCCTCTTTTTCCCTACCAACTTTCCTGTCGTCCCACCGGTTATTACATCAACGATGTGCCTTGGTGACTGATTTGGAGTAGGTTGTATGGGTGGAACCGGTTGAACCACTTGAACAGTTCGATCTGCATTCTGCAGTTCCTGCTGATGATCCCTTCCGGCCACATACTGAACTAACATACCGCTCTGAACCTTGCTCTCTACAAAGTCCTTCAGATTACAACATTCGTTTGTGTCGTGACCTGCAGCTTGATGATAGCCACAAAATTTTCGAGCATTGCCCTGTCCTGACTTAAAATTATCACGAGGTGGTTCAAAGAATGGCTGGTTCCTGATCTGATCCAATATCACCGACCTATCCGTGTTCAGTTTGGTGTAAACCTTGTTTACCTTTGGGGTAGGAGCAGGTGGGCAATTGCTTTCCTGTCGCCATGTGTTGTTGTACTTCTTTGAGCTGCTCTCAGGCCGATCATTATTCCCCCCACTCTTCTTCTGATCGCCTTCGGTCTTAGTCTCTGTCTCCTTAAATCTATCCGAAGAAGGACGCTTCAGGCTATTCATAGCCTCATCTACCACAATATAACCTTCAGCTTTATCAAAAGCTTCGGTCAAGCTCTTCGGATGATAGCTCTTCGGATGATGAAACATCAGCTTCTTCACCAGCTTCTCTGACTTCACCAGATCCAACTCATTCTGAAATAACCCAACAGCTTGGAGATCATTGAGGTCTGCCACTTGGCCAACGGCTTCCCTGAACCGTTTCACATACAAACCCAAAGACTCATTAGAAAACTGCCGGACTTGAGCCAAAGAACCCATAGGCTTTCCCCTCCTTCGATTGCTCCCAAAACGAGTGTGAAACTTGTCACATAGCTCGGACCACGAAGAGACTGAATCAGCTGGAAAAGTCCCCATCCACTGCCTTGCATCCTTCCTCAATGTCGTGACAAACGTGTGACACTTGGCAGCATCGGTGAAATCATAATAGTCCATCAGCCTATCAAATGCTTGGTTGTGGTCGTAAGGATCCCCCGATCCATCATAACTCTCCATGTGGGGCAACTTCTTAGTGGTATCCGCTTTCTCTTTAAGAATGTCCGAGGAAAAGGGAGACGCCTTTTTTCCCGGAGCATCCTTCACTTGCTAAACTTCAGCCAGTTGTTTCCGAAGCTCCTTTAACTCCTTAACAAGGAACTCAACACCCTTTGGTTGCGAGGAGACCTCCTTCTCCTGAGTGACCTTCTTCTTCTGGGCAAATTGACCTCTTCCACCAGAACCCACAGCCCCTGATGGACTTCTGGACTTACTCCGGCGCGTGACCATATCATCATGGTGAGAATATTCAAGACGGTGCTCTCTCCTTCTATTCTCATGTATATGCTCTCTGGACCGGCTCCTCTATCTACCTCCATCACGACCTTGAGACTCGATAACCAGAAGTGCTTTCTTCAACACCTTAGGGGTTCTGCTCCTTGATCTCCTTCGCTCCTGAGGTCGCCCCCGAGACACATGACCAGAATGGACATGCTCTTTCCCTTCTCGATGTTGCACATCCTTAGGCCTACTACGCCTCTCGGACTTCACATAAGTGGACGCTTCATCCTTCAGATCAGTCAACCGAAGCATCTGTACGACTATATCCTCCCTTTGCTTTAAAAGAACCTCCAAGGCTTTATCTGCTTCATCCGCCATCTTCGCCAACTTAGCAGCCTTATCCTCTCGACCACTTCGGTGATGAGTTCTAGGTGACGAACCCTCCACCTGCTTCCGGTCCTGGTCACGACCTTTATCAGCGGCAAATAACAACCTCCGTCTGGCTTCACCATGAGCTCTCGAACAAGAACCCCTGGAATCATGCTTGGAAGCAGTGTTATCACTCTCATGAGCACTCTTTGAAGGACCTAGACGATCCTTAACAAAAATATGCTGGACAGATGAGCTCACACGCCAGTCTACTTCCTTCTTCCAGATCCGCTTCTACTCCTCACCATCTTTTCCGACGTAGAACAAATGAAAGTTTGTGATTGAAAACTACAAGACACTAGAACACACCCCTCCTTCTAGCGCCAATGTTAACGCCAAGATCTTCTGCCACGTCCCAATCACGCAAGACGTCCTGATCCTGCACAATAAACACGATCAACACCAAAAGCTTGACGGTTTCGACCGTCAGGGGATAGCTCAGGCGTGAGACTCAATACAGGCGATCACAAGGGTTAACTATGGATAAAATATCTAGTGTATTGAGAGAGATAAAATTATCGCCATTACTGTTCTTGGGCGACTTCCTCATTGTGATATATACTCTCGGCCGGCCACCGTGCCATCCACTACCGCCATACGCTCCCCCACTCGCAGTGATCTCACCGATCGCATGCGAGAACCGCTACCTCATCTCACTGTTTCCCACCGCCGGCCGACTAAGATCTCATCCACATTAATGATCTGCAGACTCTCGGTCAACAACTATCCTTTTTCATCATTGCAAGTCAAAGATGGAGATATTTAAATGTATGATGGATCAACCCACTGATCTGGCCCGATATAATAAAGACTTAGCAAGGATTATGGAATGATTAAGCCCAATAACTTGAAGATCCAATAACTATGACCCAATGGACTAACCGAGTAAGAAAGCCCAATCCATTTGGCCCAATAACCCAACACTCATATTATATTATAGGGATGGGATTTAAGATAACCACATTAGATGACATGTAACAAACGCTCCTTAAAGAAAATGCTTAATAACAACTGCATTAGCCAAAAAAAAATCAAGCAAAGCAAAGCAAAGCCATAGGTTACAACACTCTTATAGTCATCAACCATACACAAATACCCCCCACTTGGAAGTTGATTCAGAATTCAGATAAGCTGAAAGAATGTTATAGCTTATCCTTGCCAGAGTAGTAATGGCGAAAAACACAAGAGAAGTCCTTGCTTGCATGACCACTGTCACAGAGCTCCGTAAATCTGAAAGAAAATAAATAATCATAAAAACAAATTCCAAGCCCCCGAGTTGATTCTCATCGCTAACCTCAACAAACTACATAAAAGCTACAATATTAAAATAGCTCTACTCTTTTCAATTTAGTGATGTTCTAACTTCTAAGGACTCTGACATTGAGTCGACAAGATTAAAATTGTGAGAGTACTAGTACTACAGCAGTAACGTGAAGCCTCCCAAGTCAGTATTTAACTTGGATGGGTAATTCCACCTATAACCACTTAACTTTAGGTTGTGGATGATAACTAAGTATGATCTGATCAAGCAAGTTCAACTATGGCAGAGTTCGTGCCAAATTTACCCTACAAAAGCCACAATTTTGAACCTTAGCAGGAGACGGTGGTCCTATACTCCTATTATTTCCAGAATTTGGACAAGTTGAAAGGGAAATGGCTTACATGTCTTCTGCTTGAAATGTCAATGGGCATTTAAGACCCACTTCTTTAGCTGATGCCGCAGCAAGGTTTAAATCTTTAGCCTGCATTAAGAAAGAGACCATAATCTTAAATGTTCATGACCTACTACGTAAAGATTTAGGAAGAAAAACATTGAATACTTTCACGTATATATCAGTTATATGGGCAATATATGCACAAACAAAAAATGGGACTACGGCAAAGGAAGCGATGGCATCAAAACACGGAGAGAAGATCACACAAAAAACTTCTGATATATTTCTACATCTCATAGTTTAAATAAGCGGCAAACTTACTACAATAAAATTTGTATGCTATTAACTACAAGCTTCCTATAGGTGGATGTGTTTTTTCAATTTATTTATGTCCATTCTTTTATACTATCTTTTTGTTCTAAATTATTTTTTATATTCGTATTGTTATATAATTTGTTTTATCTTTCTAGTTTATTTCTTTCCTTTCTACTTTTACACTTGCATATGGAATTCAATTTCAGCCTACCCCAACTACTTTGGGATAAAAGGTATTTTGAGTGAGTTGATCTTGTATTGCTCAAAATATGTATTGCATCACAGAGCAAGTAAAGCCCAATATAATTTGCATAAAAAGATAAAGCAGCTAGTACCAAGATCCATTTAGGGAGCAGAGCAAATAAGATTGTTGCGAGTCATGGGGAACTTTCTCATAGCATGATGTGAGACTTATTTGAACAAGAATACTAGTCAAAATAAATTATATAGTTATACGTTTTGAACCCATACCATAAGCTTAGATGCAAAGCCACCATCATAATTCCTTGAAGAGGGCACCCCGTCCATCACTCCAGGCACGGGATTATAAGCATCACTGTATAATTTATCAGATCTTATCAATTTTCACTTGAATCCCACTGAAACCATAAATTACTTAAGTCTTAAAGTAATCTATGATAAGATGAAGCCATGAATTAAGAACCTGTAGTTGGTTGAATTGTGGTTCAATTCGAATAAGGAATTATTGTAATTTTGAAGTGTCAACTCCAGTAGGATACTAGAATAGTATTGAATACCTACTCCAACAGCGAGCACTTGAAGAGTTGAATATCTTTGTTAGAGTACTGGCTGAAATTCCCAGTGACTGTCCAAGAGTAAAGGCTTCAGACACCCCAAGCATACTCACAGCCATTGCCAAATTGTTGCAGATCTTTGCTGCCTAAGTTTAAAAAAAGAAAAGAAAAGACAAACCAAATTTACTGGATGCCTATAAATAATATCCAAGAGTGCTAGTATAAAATAATGTTGTAGCTTGACAAATGAGAGAGCATACCGAACCGGTTCCAGCTGGACCACAATAAATTGTGTTCTTTCCCATTGAGAGAAACACAGTTTTTGCAGCCAGATAAGCTTCCTCTGAGCCACCAACCTGGAAGACATATATGACATTGACATTTCTTTTGGTCAAGTACACAATACATAACCTAGTAAAGTTTAAGTTGTTACTGCCACATGTTTAATAGAACGAGCAAGTTCCACGTGTATTTACTTATTCACTATAGACCAATTTATGGGTGCATGAAGAGACGCAAGAGCAATATGACAAGCCAGTCTTTCTAGCTGGAATAAATTTCCTAATGATTGAATGAAAAGATAAAACTATCTCAAATATGATGCTACATACCATGAAAGTAAGTGTTCCGCTCTCTGCAGCAAGAACACCACCAGACACAGGAGCATCCAACATAGCAGGGCTCTCCCGGGAATCTACATATGGCGTACATTAATTAAGTGAAATTTCTAGTAATGGAAACTGTCCAACATATTCACCATCATTGCAAAACCAGACCATGATGTCGTATCCACTTTAAGAATGTTGTATATGTGATGAATGCTTGATGACATAGTTATCAAGTACAAATTGCAGATGATATGTACATCGTCTCTTTATGTACCTTTCTTAACTTTTAAAGAACAATTAGATACAGCAGCAGAAACCTTTCTTGAAGTTTGAGGGTCGATTGTAGATGAATCTATAAATAACCATGGCCGTAGTTGATTATCACCATGGAGCAAACCATATGGTCCTGTGTAAACATCCAATACCTGCATAGCGCATATACAAGAAAATGACGGTAGAAAATGTTAGGTGTGAACAAAATAGACCTAATAACAAAGAGAACAAGAAATGAAGAATCGAATCTAGAGCTTACATGTTTTGGTGAAGGCAACATGGTAATTACGACATCACTTGTTTCAGTAACTTCAAAAGGTGATTCTTTTGTGAGAATTCCCTTTTCCGAAAACATCTTCATGACATTAGGATTGCTAGTGGATAAGAAAGGAACAGAAGCACTTCATGGTCAAGGTAAAATATTTGCAAATAAAATTTTCAACAACAAACTAGATCAATGGAATACCACAAACTAAAACCCAACATCCACATTACAGAAAACAAACTCCATCCACATCATAATTTTGCATCCAATGAAGTATTTTCATAATTAAATAAAGGTGGAAATTAAATAAATTGTCAAGAATAATTGCATTCTAACTGCAATAGAGTGAGTTGGAGACATTACACATCATAAATGGCAACATCATATCCTGCCTTGATTAAATTATTAGCCATTCGTGCTCCCATGTTTCCTAGCCCTATGAATCCAATCCTCTGTTTTGCATCAATAATTGAAAAGTTATCAATTGACTGAGACCATATAAGAAAAAGTAATGATGTTTAAAAAAATAATCACATTCACCAAAAGCAAGCTAAAGAAACCATGCAAGCTTACTACAAGACCGCTCAACCCTAAAACAATTAGACCCTTAAACCTTTTAAGGGATTACGAAAAAAGTCCCTCGGGCTTGAACACCTGCATGATGCAGTGGCAAATAATAATGAAAATTAGAATTTTCATATATTTTATTATTTATGGAGCTTTATTTTATTTGATGTATTTTAATTTATTACTTAGGAAAATTTAGTTGCTAAATTTATATTTAGCCCGTCTACATTTTGGGCTTTATTTTTATAATTTTAGTTAGTTTAGGATTTATTTATTTCCTTTTCCAATTAAGAAAGTAGTTTAGACTTTGTTAGCTTAGGGTTTTACAATCTTCCAATTTTATTGTGTTTTCTCTTGGAGAATTCTTTAATTTATCTACCTTCGTGTTAGTAGGTTAAACTAACCGTTATAATTTGTTGTGTCACTACACCAGCATGTTAGGGACAAGAGAGTACCACTAGAACTGAAGCTCATTGGTAAATAATAAAGAAAAAAGAGTAATTGTTAGTATACGGACCCTCAGGCCCACTGACTAGGTCCGAAAGATCGAAGGCCCGGAGATTTGCCCACCTTTGAGGAGGGCCTCACTTAACGAGAGGTGACCGGGCACCAAAATAAAAAATTGAAACTCTTTGAGGAGTCACATCAGCTGCTCGTGCAGGGTATGGGGCAGTGTAGCTGCCCCATAACCAGACAGCTCTATACACCCCACATGGGTCAGCTACAATTGCTCCTCGATGGGACAGGTCCGAAGGGACCCTCCAAGGCTGTCTCACATATAAGCAACGCCCGGAACACTGTGGAGAGGTTAGATACATTTTTGCACTTGAAACTCTTAAAATTGATATTATATCTCTCACCCCACTCACTAACAACCACACTCAAGGCATCCCACAATGGCCCAACCCCGTTACTCATCGTGTGAGGATGTTGAACCGATATAGCATCATCAGTAATAATGTTTCATTAGCTATTTTCAAGTAAAATAGATACTCAAAACTTGCAAAACATCCAAACATAGAAGAAATTTACGCTTACTCATAAGGAGCTTCATCAAATGGTATATACTATTCTCGTTTGTCCAAACATAAATCTCAACTCCTGAATCCTTATTGCTTGATCACAATTAAACTTATTCGATTCAAAAGAAAGAAAGAAAGAAACCCATCAAAAATCACGCGAAACCCACTTCATAATCATAGATTGATCATTTCTTTTGAAACCCAATTCTCCGAAATTTATTAAAGTACCAATTCACAGGCATAAAAGCTGAAGAAAATCTAAAATAAAAACATGAAGAAGACAAACTTACTTGACATTGAGATGGGTCATCGGATGAAGAAGATAATCTACGGAGTGAAGATAAGTGGTTGAAATAGGAGGAAGTTAATTTGGAAATAGCTAGCACCGATCGCACTTTGCAAATTGCCATCGCTACTTCGCTAGTTATAGAATAGAAGTACCTCTGTAAGTTTTATTTACAAAAGCTTAGTTGCTTAAATTTATTGTATAGCATTTATCCCAATTATATACCGTATTGGATAATTGCATATCAGACGAGAACAACATCAGTCATCGCTGTCATTATTAGTTAGTTAATATCAGGACGGATCCAGCCACTTAGGTCAGTGGGTCAAATGTAAAATAAAAAATTTTAGTAAAAAAATTAAAATATAATAAAATAAATTGCAAAATAAAATAATGTCCAAATATTATTTTTAGTAACATTTTTTGAGATTTTATTACTTAAAATTATTGTATGATAATCTCATTTTTATTAATTACAAAAACCCATAAGTAATTACAAAACAATTGCTAAATTTATGAAATTATAAATAAATAAAAACAACATATCGAATTTTCTCTAAAGTTGAACTAGTGGAGAGAATTAGGTAAGCTGCTAGACGAGAAACGGAGAGACAAAAAATATTATAGTGACCAAGGTGGATATGAATTTTCAAGAATTCAATACTACCTTCATTTTCAAATTAGATATATATTTTGACTTTTTAAAGTAAATTCGCGAAATTCTAAAACTCAAATTGATATAAGTTCGTTCAAATTTTGAAAACAACAAAGATAAAAATTAGTGGTGTTTTATAGTTAGTTTACAATTGTTATATTTGTTATATTAAAACTAAATAACTTCATATCAATTTGATTTCGTGAATTGACTTTAAAAAATCAAAATATATCTTTAATTTTAAAATGAGGATGGTATTTTTCAATCTAAATTTTAAAATTTTTATTAAACACCCTAAATTTTAATCTCTTTCTTTTTTATTCCTGAAAATTCAGATTAGGTGATAGACTTTACTCCATTTCTTGCAGATCCGCCTGGTTAATATTATTAGGAAATTGATATTTCTACAAGAAAAATTGATACGCCGTCATACTAATTTAATTTTTGAAGACGATAACATATTAAATTTTAAATTAATATAATTTATTTAATTTTAATTGATACAATATTATAATTGTATAGTACATAACAAAAACTATTAATTACAAAATTTATTTCATTCTAAAATTGTTCAAGTCATACTAATTTTAAAATTTAATACGCTGTTATTTGAGCTCAAAAGTCAAATTGCATCTCTAATTTTCTAATTTTGAAATGGAAATAGTATCATTTGTATTTCTTTTTAGTGAGTCATCGTACATATCTTTCAACTCGACTCCTCTCCCTTTAGCATTTTCCTTTCATCATTTTATCTCATTTGTATAAAAATTTCCATTTTATCATCATTTCGTAATGTTTGCGAAAACCATATAAAGTTTTTTAGGCACAAATACTAATCAAAAAGTAAGAAATATTGTAATTACTTTTAATTTCTAGTTTAGTGATCCTAATTTCTAAGTTTGTTAGAACACAAAGTAATGAAGAAACTTGACAATCTTGTTCAGCTGGAAACATTTTATTCCAACACTATATCAGACTGAAACGCACAAAACACTACCGACTGCTACTGTTGAGAAACAAAATGGCACGCCAAGCTTCACTTCATGACTGTCCTGGGTTTGTTCCCTTTTCTTCTTGTCTTTGTGAAGAACTTGACGAAAAAGAAAGTAATCGCGTTCAAACATTCATATTTGAACTTTGTCAAGTTTCGAATCCAAGCCCTACCTAGCTAACCCTTGCTTTATTTTCCAGTACTATCTATATCTACAAAATAGAACCACAAGCATTACTTGGGACTTGGGAGTAGAATTACGATAAATTTGCTAGCAAGTGTGCTACTCAACAGGAGCTTGGAGAGGCGGCAAAACCTCATAACTAATAAGCTAGCAGAATCAAGGGATTAAAACCAAGCAAAAAGGGAAGTTTTTACAAATAGACACATTCCCCAACTTTACATCAACAATGGTAATAAAATAAGCTAAATAGACTAAAATGCCAGACTAATGAAATTTAACCAAAAAATGGGAAGCCAATGAACTATTGATTCCCTGATGAGTTCACCACAAACTAAACTAAAAGATTATATAGATGATAGATCCTCATATATAGTCTTGATACCTGGCCTCTCAGATACAGACCGTATACATCAAAAGCTATCCCAAGAACTTCCATTGATCCTTTTTCAGCGGCTGGATTCACCAATTCGGGCAACAATGCAGCATCAAAACAATCTGGCCCTCGACCTTCTGTTACCCTCAGCCTCACCCAGTCCGTCAAATCAACCCCTCCATCATCACCGAAACCACATCCCCAGCACATTTTCCAGTTAGAAGTTCCAATAAAATCACTCCAAAGGCATAAACATCTGACTTGAAGGAAGGCTGTGGTTTCTTGAAGCAGCCAATTCGGTGCCCTATAACCTAAAACCCCAGCATCAAGAATCTGTTCTATAGTACCTGCTTGGGTCATGAGGCGATGCAGGCAGTAATCAGCAACACGAGCATTAAGATCTGGACCATCTAATAAAACATTGGTTGTTTTGAGGTTGCCATGTGGAACAGCACGGTCAAAATGGAGATAATTCAGGCCACGTGCAACATCAACTGCAATTTTGAGTCTTTGGGCCCAGGATAGTGGGGACCCTTTTTTCCAGGTCGATCTGCAGATGCCAATTAATCAGAAATGCTGATAAATGATGTTGCATGATTGAAACCAGAAAGTAAGATATAAAAGCAAATAGCTTCCAGTCAATCATGGAACAAAAGAGAACTGTGTTGGTACTTAACTCTAAATTAAAATTACTTGGTTCATATTTCTAGAAGCATCCCAAGAAAAAGCAAGAACTCTTCAAGTTCATTTTAGCAAAACTATAAATAGCATAATCTTCTAAACTAAAAAATGATATTTTAGCAAAAAAGATTCCACACATGTATAAACCATGTATTGCAGCATTTGCACTGAATTAGTAATTGGAGCTCTTTCTATAATCATTGAACAAAAGTTAATAAAATAGTGAATAAGCTAGCTTCAAATTTGATGAAGAATAATCATATAATTTGAGTCCGGACCTTTTGTCTATAAAAATTTGGTTATTTTTTGCTGATACATATTGATCAAGTACAACCTGGTATTTACAATATATTTGCTTGGGAAGTAATGGTGTCATGGGAACTTTAACAGATGATTTGAAATGGGGTAATTTGGTCCAGTAAATACCAAATCAATAAAGAAGCATACAAGTTAATATACAGAGCAATTATAACCTCTCACATTGCAAATCAAGAATGTATATCTTTGTTCTTAACAACATTTGGTGAGGTTAGACCTTCATTCAAATGTGATAGTGCTTCATAATGTTTCCCACCCAAACTTATAATACATGGTCTTATATTCTTTATAATGCTCTCTATTATGCCATAAAAGATGCATTGTTTATTTGAAACATTTGTAAACAGTTTAGCAACTCACTTTATGGCCTTAATCTTATTATTGCTTATCATTTGCAGGTCTTGGCATGCACAATGGAATAAAATTTACTAATTGACACCCAACGTCTTTAAATTAAATGGGGTAGTAAATAGCTTGAATGAAAAAGGAAGAAACTTTACCATAAAGAAAGCTTGCAAGACTCCCAGGAGATATATAATCTGAAAGAATAAGCTTCTCATGCTGTGTGTGGGACCCCAATAATACCCTCACAAACCAACCACGTTTGGATGTCTAATATTTGAAAATTTCTTAGCCTCCTTAGCGAAATCTTTCCTCTGTTTTGCCACCCCTTCTCTCAACCACTTCACAGTCAAGAACACCCCACTATCCAGTGTTGCCTTGTAGGAAGTCCCATGGCTACTTCTCCCCAAGACTTCTGCTGGGGCCTTCGACAGTTCTTCTGGTGAAAATGAGATCGTATCATCAAGAAAGTACAGCTCACCACCCAACCTATCTGGAGACCTGACATCTAATCTAGATAGGTCAGCAGTATACGAATCTCCAGACTCTGGTGACCAAGAATAATGGCTGTTCTTAGATGGAGAGAAGCCCGTTATTGCTGTCATTTTCTCATCAGGACTAATAATCCCAGACGACAGTCCTTTACGTGAGGTCACAAGGTCGTCTGCTGAAACTACCAAACCACCAACACCGTCTTTGCCACCCAAGCCGGAAGGAATCTGTTGGGCCTGCCGATGGATGTCTTTACTTGTAACATGTTGTGGAAGAGGTCTCCTTGATATGCGGATGTAATGAATGAAGATGGCAAGCAGGACAAGAATTGCCACAGCAACCACACAAGCAATTATGACCACCACCTTGACAACTGTTTTGATTGGTTTCCTGTTCGTATGTCCAGCTGGAACAGGGCTTGATCCAGGAGGAGGATTTGGAAATTGTAAATCAGAATTTCCAGGGAAGAAAGAAGATGGTGGAAACTTTCTTAAATTTTCTGGGACAACACCGGAAAGATCATTGTATGATGCATTGAATCTTTCTAGACTATCAGGCAACTTCTTTGGCAATGGACCAGTGAAATGATTCTGGGAGATATCTAATGAACTGAGGGAGTTGATGTCAGCAATGGAGGTTGGCAGAGAACCAGAGAAATTATTTCCAGCAAGATTGAGATCTTGAAGTCCAGTTAATGAGCCAAATCCATCAGGAAAATAGCCATCAAGCTGATTATTATGAGAAAGATCAAGAATGCGAAGATTGGGTTCATAGAAGAAGATGGAGAGAACTGAACACTTCCAACAAGCATATTGTTTTCAAGGTGAAGTTCTTGCAATGTGGGTAATGTTAGCAGAGTAGATAGAAGAGGTCCATTTAACTGGTTAGAACTGAGATCAAGGACTGTAAGCTTAGGAAACTTCACAATAACATTTGGGAGAGAACTATTTAGAGAATTATGAGAGAGGTTGAGGTAATTTAAACGCAAAAATTCTGCAGTTACCTCGGGGATGGACCCTGTCAAACGGTTTTGGCTGAGATCAAGAATTTCAATGTTTCCCCATTTCAGCAATCTGGTTAAATTTCCTTCAAATTGGTTATTTGAGAGATCAAGGACCGCACAGCTTCCAGTCACCAATGGAAGTTCACCAGACAGCCTATTTGAGGATAGATTAAGGTGTGTAAAGTTGTTGCAGTGATCATACTTACTGTCCCTGTAAAATGAAAGAATGTGAGAAGTGTCAAACAAAAGTATGTAAGCAAATAACAGTAACAAAGTGTATGGACTCCAACATATAAATATATATCATTATGGTCGTTTGAGACAAAACAAAACAATGTTCAACCTCAAAATGATTAATTACATTGCTTAAAACATATCTCAAAGAAATTTAAAGAAAATCTTTCAATAAATTTAGTTTGTAATATATAAGTACCTGTGAGGTTGTTGCCACTCAGATCCAATTCAGTTAAAACCAATGAATCTCCTTTCAAAAGGTTATTAGGAATGAACCCAGAAAATATATTGTTGCTGAGTTTGAGGACCTGGAGCTCATAAACAAAAATTAAATCCAGGCAAATCTCCAGACAGCTGATTGTGGCTCAAATCCAACACCCTCAAGTTCTCAAACACCTGTGGCTCATCCCCACTAACAAGCAATCCTGTGAGCTGGTTTCCACTAAGATTTAAGTACTTAATAGTGTCTGAAAGACCAGGTAGAAACTTCTGCTGCTGAGAACTAGAACTCACAAGCAAATTCCCACTCAAATCAACATGAACTGCAGTAGTAAGCAGCAAGAACTCTGTAATGAGATCACCATCAACAAGTTACCATGCAAGTCAAGTACCTGAAGATTTGTCATCTGCTCAAAACCTCTTGGGATTTTCTTTTCTGAATCCATTAAGAGATAGATTAAGATATACCAGATTATTCAACTTTGTCAATGATGATGGAAGTGGACCAGAAAGGAATTACGACTCAAGTCCAATGACTGAATTGAATTAAGCCCTGAAACTGAATCCGGGATTGACCCAGAGAAGTTGTTTCCAGCTAATGAGAGGTTCTGCAAACTTCCCAAGTTACCAATCTCTGGTGGTAAAGATGAGAAGAACAGATTATCTGAAATGTCAAGATATTCAAGACCTTTAATGTAACCTATATTGTTTGAAATTTTACCAGATATAGAGTTGTTTGACATTGAAAGCTTCACAAGCATTGTGAGGTTTGAAAACACACTCAAATCCACGTCGGCGGATAATCCCAGGTTATTAAGGACAACCCCAGCAACCTTGCCACCATTGCAAACAATTCCATTCCAAGATGAGGACACCCATTGAAGTCAATAGACTCCTCGTTCCATGAATCAAGAACATAACCTGTCGGGTCAAGGTAATTCCATTTTTGAATTCAAGTAGTGCCAAAATGTCCTGGGAAGGAAGCTGTCCCATGGCAGATACTAAAACTAAGGTCACAACCAAAAGCCTAAATAGCTTCATCCTATCCATAGAAAATAGCTTTACACAACTAATTTTGAGTTTAATAGTTTCAAGTACCAAACAGATTTTTGAGCTCTCAGTACTGAAATTTTATAGAAATCAATATAGAACTGCACACCTTATCAGCAATTAACTATATGTGATAAATTGAGATCTTTAAGGTTATAAGAAATCCAAAACCTACCTATTCACCCATTTAGGATATTAGCAATATGAAAAGAACCAAGAATCACAGTAAACTCAGATTCAAAAAACCTTTCAAAACCCTAGTCACAAGAGCCACGAAAAAAAAGATGATTCTACTTCAATAAAAGTAATAATGCAAACTTCAGCAAGAACACTTTAAGACACAAAATGAGCCAAACAAACTGAGTTGGTTTTCAAAGATCTAAGCAAGAAAGGCACAGTAATTTCTTACCAAACCCAGCTGTGTGAACAATGTCTCTTCTACAATGGGTCCCTCTCAAATTAATTTTAAGGGTTTCAGCAGATAAAGCCTCTCTCTTGCAAAGATAGAAGCTTTGTAAATGTACTCACAGATTTGCCTAAACATGTGACTATCAGACTATGTGAGCATCAAAGTTTGTTGCACATATTCTGCAAACAAGCTCAGAGCCTCAGAACATTCATATACAACAAACCCATGATAAATGAAGCAAATGGACCTTCAAAACTGCCATTTCACCAAATTGACAAGTGAGAAAAATGGACCCAGATACTTTCTCTAACAAAACAGAGTTTAGTTACTTAAAACTCCAAAACTTCTGGCAATTTCAGTACAAAGTGCAAATCCTTTTTTTAAAATGTTCACAAGAAAGAAAAAAACACCATAAAAGAAATGCCTTACCATCACATTCTTCTATTTAAGGAAAAAAGACAGTGTACTATACAAAACCCTTAATTTTTACTCCCTGTCTTCCATAATAACCGACATGAATTAAAAAAGTCATCTGATACTATTAATTTTGTTTTTAAAAGATTATCGTAAAGTTATTTAATATTATTATTTAATAATTAAAATTTATTTTAAATTTTATTACTGTTTGTTTATGGAAAATTAAAAATTATTAATACAAGGGAAAAAATTTCTTAGGACAATAAGAGAAGGTAGAGGTGATATAGGAAAGTAAATAATTTATTCTCTTAGAAATTTGTAAACGACAAATAAATAAAAATATATTTTTTTTTGTAAAACGATAATATTTTAGGAACGAATGGAGTATCATTTAAGAATTAAAATTTGTATGAAATTCTATCACTATTCTTCTAAGAGAGAAAATTTATTAAGAGAATGAAAGAAGTTAAGAATAATATAAAAAATAAATCATTTATTCTCTTGAAAATTTATAAATCGAATAATTTTTTTTTTTAAAATAACAATTATCATGAAATCGAAGGAGTATCTTATTGTAATTTTGTCTGGTTATTTAGAAGCCCTTTTAAATATTCCAACTTTTTTCCATTCTTCGAGGATTACTTTAACTACCCCCATTAAATTACTATAATCTGTCAAAAATTACAGATGGGAAAAGAAAAGAAAGAAAAAAGCGGGAAATTATGTGGTTTTTCGGGTGGAATTATCACTAAAAAGGGTGATTTAACCTCCAAAAAGTGAAGAATCTTGACATAGTGGACGTCAAAGGTTGTGTTAAATCTAGTTTAAGATACATTGAGGTCCTTTTATTGGGAAATGATGCTACTAGTGAAGTAAAGAAGAGAAGAGCATGGGGTAGTGTGGCCAGTACCAAATGAGACTGGGCCCACCTCTGCCCTTTTGACTAGGCTTGTGTCTTTGTATATAAATTCTGTATCTATAGCCTGAGGTGATGTTGGTGAGGGGAAAATATGATAAGGATTGGGCAATGGGACCCTATGAAATCACTGTTTAGGAGTTAGGGCCACCATCCAAAAGATGACACGTGTTCTTTGTGGTCCCTATTTGCTTCTTGGACTTAAAAGAGGTTGAGTCACAGACCGATTTATCGGACCGAAAACACTATATTTTATAAAAATTTATATTAAAATAAATACTATATATTTATATATTTTTTAAGAGTCACAATAAAAAAAAATAAAAAATATTTAATTTTTCTGTCCAATAAATCGGTTTGCATAAGACTTATTGTAAGAGGTTATATGGTAGTGCATTGTTTGTATAATTGGAGTTTTTTTGTGGGTCTCTTAACTGAATATTAAAGGTGGCAAAGCAAGGCATGTAGTGGCCACGGACTTATAACGGTCGAAGCAAAATTCGGTTTTGCTTTTTACGTAAAAATGTAGTGCCTTGCCATGAATTCATGGGCGGGCAGTCGAGTCTTGGTAGAAGGTGTTGTATGCCTATTTTTTACATTTTTTTTGGCCCAAAATTGAACGAGCCAGTCCTGGCCGGGCTTTGAACGGGCCGGACCAAAAAGACCCGGATTTCTATGGACTAAAAAATTACGACTCAAAGCCCACTTTTTGGCGGGCGGACCGACCCGATCCGTGGGCTTTGGGCCTGTTTGCCAGGTCTACTGAATATAGTGTTAACATGCGGGTGTGAGATAATCTCTTCTTTATATGTTAATATTGTATTGATCAATTAATTAATTTATTATAAAATTACATGTATGCTAACCGGATTCGTGTTTAACCCATTAGAACTTCAAAGTTAACCATCCATGTCATGCATGAAGAGTGGTCCTCTCACTTATAGGCTTCTAGCAATCCATTGTGTGACCTAGTTATTAGATCAAGTCTTAAAACAAAAACATAAAAATGTATTAGTAATAATTTTGAAGAATAATTATAGGTAATTATAAAATCTATAATATTTTTTATTATTTCTACAATAAAAGTGTCGCTGTAGATGTATAGCGATGGTTAACTGTCGCTATAATACTTTTGTTGTGAAAAAAACAATTTCTATTGTGAATTTAACAATTTCCTAATTATAATAACAACACCTAAAAATTTCTACTCAACGGACATACATGATTTATAAATTCTGGGCCAGCCTCTCATAGAAAAGAATTTCACTTTTTTAATTTTTTATTTTACAAGTCAAAAAGCTTCATGATTTGGCCAGAAAATTAATGTGTGTCCATGGCTATCAATCATCACCAAACAATTTTAATGTTAAATGATGTTATGATTGACCCCGGAGTAAACCCTTTTTGTGTACAACTACTACAAAAGCTAGAGTTTTTACTGATATTTGTGATAACATAGCATGATAGTGATAGGGAAGTATTAAAACTTGGTCCAAAAATAATACTCCCTCCTTTCCCTAATGTTAGTCGTTGGAGAAGGGGGAAAAATTTTAAGAGTAGCAAATAGTATCATATTAATTAGTATACAATAATTACGTTCATTTGAATTAAAATTAAATAAATTATATTGAACAGTCTAATTAATATGATACTATTTATTATTATATTTGTTACTTTTAAAATTTTAGTATTTTATATTTTAGTATTACATAAATTAACTTAAAAATAAATATATATATATATAAGATTTTGATATATTTGAGGAAACTAAAATTTTGTATGTTTTTATAATATACTTAATGATAATAGTTGGGTATGAAAACCCATAAGGGACCAAAAAATTGATGTGTTTGATTAAGTAGTGCCAACTCCAATTGCCTCCTGTCGCTACCAAAAAAAAGCCAAATCTCCTGCCGCTAGAACTTCTACCAGTAGCGGTAGGCAAGTCCAAGCAATTATGGTAAATTGGGATGTCGCTAGAAGGGATGTTACTGTTGCTAGAGGGAAAAAATTGATTCTAATCTAAGCCTTGAATTATCAACATCAACGGCTAGGATCAAGGTTAAAGTTACTGAAATAGTGTCTATGACAACCGGTTGTCACGGATGAATAACCATCATCTTTAATGTGGTGGTTTTAGTGTAAAAGATAAAAAGTAAAATTTCTCTACTTATTCAACCATCTTCACTAGTTAGTCCGTTTAGAAATGAATCAAAATGTCATGCACTAAGAAACTACTACTTTTTAGCATTATTTAAATTATTGAAGTCCAAACTTTTACATTTTGCCTTCCTGGATAAAATAAATAAATAAATAAATAAATAAAACTTCAGGCTCCTAGTATTTCAATTCGGTTTTTTTCCTGGTTGGTTCTCCCATTTTGACTTGGATTGTTGGTTGATGATTCTTTCAAATATTGTGGCCTATGGCTTTACATCATAATCATCCACCCACTTCATAAAAAGCATAATAAGACCCCACACTAAAATAAATGTTCCTGCACACAGTCTGTCTGCTTCATATATTCTGGAAGTAGGGCAGCATGAGAATAGAGAGCAATCATCAACTGATATGAATCTGATGAACCCCTTCCTGTTTCCAACTTCTAAGAGGCAACCAAAAGAACAAAATCATACAAAAAACAAAAAATCCTGTGTAAAACGACACAATGTAGTAGTATTTTAAGAATAAACATAGAACGAAAACACATCATCATTCATATCTGTATTATTTTCAGACTGAGCCGAAAAGAAGGTATCATTTATAGAAGAAACCCTCAACCTTTCAAATAGCAAGGCTATGCCATACATCAGCCTTGACTAATCATTACATTTGGTGGGAGAACATCTATACTAGTGGTGAACAGTTTTGGCAGAGTGCTATAGTTAGTGGCAGCAATGGAGGGTTGACACCGCCATCCTGGTGGCAGCGTTACAGTGTAGTTCATTAAGATGGAGCTGTGCATTGTAGTCACTACTGGCAAAATGAAGTTGATTGGTACTAACAAAATCAAGTAGGGGAAATTCTGTTACTATTATAAATTGGTTTCTCCAACAATTGAGTAATTGACAAAACATTTCAGCTTAGTAAGGAAATTTAATCGATAAGGGAGTAGTTACAACTCAAAGATTTGTCGCATAGAAATTACATAATATAATGATGAAAACACAGTTCTTTAACCTTGACGCCTATAGGGATGTGTATCTCACTTCTTCCCACCACCAGAAACATTGAACTTAAAGAAGATAATGTCTCCGTCTAGGACCACATACATCTTCCCTTCTTGTCTATACTTCCCCGCAGCCTGTAAAGTAATGCAGAGAAATTATGCAGTATTTCTATAAGGTCAAAAACAGTAGAAAAGTGCTAGTATGTCCATTCAACTCGTAGAGACTAGTGTCGATGTTTACTCCTTCAAGAAGGATATCCAAAGAAGATCATCCAATCATCTATCAGATATAAATAAAATGTTCGTGTATTTGTGTACTTAAAAAGTGT
The DNA here is from genome assembly GCA_020205615.1 of Panax quinquefolius. Classification (NCBI taxonomy): domain Eukaryota; kingdom Viridiplantae; phylum Streptophyta; class Magnoliopsida; order Apiales; family Araliaceae; genus Panax; species Panax quinquefolius. The sequence continues at coordinate 91,937,018 of CM035174.1, read as the reverse complement.
TTTATGAAATAGAGATGGTATACAAATTATCAAATATTATAACCAGTCCAAATGCAAATGTAAGCAAATGCCCCAACCTTAATACTACCGGCATTCCAAACCGAGTAACTTCCAATTCACAATATCACACCTCATTGTATTTTCATAAATTTGTTATATTGGCGACTGATTATGTCAAGAGTCAAACTTTTCTTAAAAACCTTCTACGTTTTGGGACGGGGTAAACTACCACGGCTACTATTGGTAAAAATATTTATCTACAATTCAAGAAGAATAAATGACTTGCTGTTTGTCAAAAACAAAACTGTGTGACACATCATTTTAATAACCACCACCATCTTTAAGCACCACTTAGAGGGTGTTTGATAACTACTTTTGAGTCTGAATGGTGCTGAACGAATAAGAAATGTCATTAAGCTTGTTTGTTTTGTAAAATTAAAATTTTGAATAGCTCTTAATAGTGCTGACCTAATAAGCATCATAATGCTGGCTGATTCGGTAAGCGGATAGCTGAATGGATTTTTTACGTGCATACCCATATGCTTTATGTTGCACCAAAATTAAATATTTTTAGGAAAGAGAGAAAAAAAGATGCACAAGTATTAAATGAGTTGCACTAAAATATAAAGTCGGAAAAATAGATGTAAAATATTGTATACAGTATTCATCACATGTCATAATATATATTAATATTATGTTATCAATTTTAGCTCTCTCTTCGTTATAATATAAAATAATTATTAACTTTCTAAAAATAATTTGAAATATGATTTATTCTCAATTATAAAACAATAAATTTCATGACTATTAGTATTTTGTATTTACTAAAATTAAATGAACTTATACCAATTCTAAGTTAAAAATATCTAACGATAAATTTTAAAAAATTAAGGTTTAAAAATAAAATACTATCCTAAACTATTGACCTTTTTTACTTTGATGATCAACCCTTTAATTTTTTTCAATTATATGATTAAACTATTAATTTTTTCCACTTCGGTCCAATTTGAGTTGCCACATTATAAATTGATGATGTATCCCACTGACTAGGCATATAAATACTTATGGTGTAATTAAATAATATTATTTAAAATAAAGTTTCATATTTATTAAATATTAAAGGGTAAATATGTCAAACCATCATCAAATATCTAACATTAAATCTAATAAAATCAAACATGAAAAATCCTTAAAATCATTCCTCTTCATTCTTCAATGGAAGCTACGCATCAGCCTTATCAAAATCTTCTGCCGCTTTCTACCACAATCCACACCAAATATTCCACACACCCATCTTTGGCCAAAAAAAAAACTCAAGCATCATTATAATTCTTCTTCTACTTTTTGTTTTAAAAAATAAAAATATTCATAAATCTACAACTTTCTTCCTCTTTTTTGCTTCTTAAATAGAACCCTAAATCTTACCCAGATCTGTAAAAATAGGTAACAAAATCCAATTGCATGAACCTTACTTTCATTGTCCACGTTCTTCACCAACCATACGCCATGAAAAAAAACCCCAAATTCCATATCGTCACCCCCAAAACTCTCTGTGCTTCCACAATCGTTGCTAGTTATAAATTTTACCAATCTGATCCGGGAAAAGATTACAAAAAAAAAGGAGTAGAAGAAGTAACGGTACCGATTCGTCGCCAACCTTCTATTCTGCCATGAAGAGATTGTTGCTTGCTTTATTTTACTTGTGTCGATTGAAGTACCCAAGCCATCTTATGTTTGCTAAGTTTGGACAATACATGATTTTGATCCGCTTTTTCTTTTTTGAATTTGGGTATATGCAGAGATGGTATTAATGGTGGCTTTGGGTGGCGTTTGGTTGAAATCGTTGGGTACGTATGAGAGATCTGAGAAGTGAAGATATGGGATTTGATTTTTTTATTTATTATTATTATTTTGATTAATATTGTATTAGTATTATTTTACCCTTTCAGACCAAAAAATTGATTTAAGAAAATTCAAAACTGCCTTTCTTTTAACACACAAGCACCATATGCCACACGTCATGTAATTAATTTATGACCTGGCAACTTAAATGAAAAAAAATAATAGTTTAATCATCTAATTAAAAAAATCGATCATCAAATTGAAAAAAGGTCAATAGTTTAGGATAATAATTTATATTTAAGCCAAAAATTAATAATGATGTTATGTTTTTGGGAGGGGGTGTTATTATATTTTTATATTGATGTACTTTGTATAATTGTATTATTATATTTAAAAACAAAAATATTTTGTAAATTTAAAATGTCTAAAATTGATTTTAAAAATTTAATAACAATCTTAAATTTTACAAATCTAATGGAGTATTATTATACTTGATAATGATGTATTATTTGATTATTAACAAATATATTACAAAATTTAAAATATCTAAAATTGACTTTCAAAAATTCAATAACCATCTTATATTTTGGAACAAATGGAGTATTATTATACTTGACATTGATGTATTTGATTATTATATTTGAAAAATAATATATTTTAGATTATAAAATTTATTATTACATGTTTTAAAGTTCATTAATAATAATTTGATACGTGAGTGACAGTGTGTGTATATATATATTATAAAAAAAGGGGTTAAAATGGGAAAAATACCTTCATTTAAATTATTCAGACAAATAATTATCAAACACTTTTATTCATCAAGTGTTAAATTATCAATCAGAGTTTCTATTTCATTCAGCCATCCAGGCGTGCTCAATTATTCAGATCATTTTATTCAGTTTTATCAAATAGCCCTTTAGTCTACGACCACCATTCATTTAAATATATAAGACAAGACAAGCAAGATAAATTATTAAAGTCAAATTATACTAGAACCAAAAGAATTTTGACCCAACAAAAATCATTTGCTTATGCTATTTAAGTTATTTAGATTTTGACACGTAAAAGTTAAAACATTGGTTTTATATATTTGTAAAAAAAAAGAGCACACTAATAATAGAGAAGAAATAGATACCTTCACTGCAGACTCGCTACCAAGTTCCTTTAGATCCTCAAATTTCATTACCTGTCGATCATTACCATATTAAGTCAGCAATAAAGTATAGTGGAGAGTAAAAGTTGGGTGGTTTCTGACAATAAGAGGAAATGAAAGAAAAAAATAAATCAACAATGTATAAAACATTATAGAACTTTGCAGCTTTATTTGTCAAAATAAAAATAAAAATTTTACTTCTTTTGCAACTTTGTAGCAAACTGCTGCCCAGTAACCAATTTTGTAGAGATGCAGGGCAACGTGATTAAGTTCAAAAAGAAAATCATGCAACAAATCACCTCAGCGCAAATGAACCCTCTTTCAAAATCAGTATGAATTGCTCCTGCAGCCTGAGGAGCCTTTGTTTGCCGTCGAATTTGCCAGCACTTTACCTGGAAGAAAGATGATCACCATCACATCAGGCAACAGATTCACAATAACATAGGCCAGAAGTTTGTCGAATGCACAATGGTAACAATGCTTGACAAGAAAAATATCAGCACCAAATCTTTGGGCGCCGAGGGGGGGGCCCGAGGGGGGTTGAAGAAGAAGAAGAAGAAAGACATCATATCCCAAACAGCACAATTAGTACAACTGCTGAAATTTTGGCCATGCGAAAAGGTAATGTCCACAAAATTTAATCAATGTATTCAATAACCTTGATTTCAATAATAAAAAAATGAGATGTGCCACATGAAGGGATACAAGATCAGTTGTACAAAAGAGGTCTATATGTAGCTTCACTTTATACAATACAAAAAAACTACTAATAACAAAAAACAAGCTTACATTATACCTCATCTGGACCTGCCGTGAAAAAGTATATGAGATTAATTGCTGAAAATCCAGTCTTTATGATCTTCGGGAGCGCACTGCAGCACAGTACATCCAGGTCAGCTTAGCTATTCAAAATTACAACTATGCCTCACTTTATTTCATACTTCTGGAACTATTGACAGTTATAAGTTGATATGCAATGCAAAAAATTCTGCTACCTTAAGAAGGTAAATCACGTCCAGTATAGAAAACATAATTGGGCAATAAATAATCATATATCAGTTGCAAGTTGTAAAAGTTACATTGCATCCTTCCAAAGCATTGATATTGATGGCACAACATAAATAATGCATTTTCATGGCTGTAATGATTTGTAAGAAGAGTGAATATACTTCATATGATGGTTCCAACCCTAAGTATGAAGTGCTATTAACAATGACATCACCAATACAAACGTCATGCCAGAACTCTTAAATCTCTTCAGACAGACGTTTATAGGTGCAAATATTTTTTGACTGATTTCAACCTCAACATTGTTTTTCCAAAGATGCATCACTAAACCCACTTCCTCTGCATCTTGTGCGCCATTTGGGCAGGCAATGATACCAGAAGGTCCGGAACACATCTAAACTGAAAAAATCATTGTTAATGGTAATATCATGGTTGAATCCTAGTCATTAATTGATCTCTAAGGTGAGATTGTCACGCATGATAGGGGGTAAGTTTTTGATTCATCCATTCAACCCTAAACTGGATAGGATTCAAATCCCAAGCCTGAAGAAGTGCATATGTTTATAATGGTATTCATCAAGTTAATCGTATACTCCCTCTCTCTGTCCGGAAATGAGAGACCTATTTATTTGGTTGACCTTTTTTCCTGAATGCCAAGGTTTGTAAAGACACACTTGAGACATAAAAAAATGAAAATTTGTTTGATATAAAAATTTAAAGACTAAATTTATCATTTAAAAGAAATAATTGGAAGGAAAAAAAAGTTTTATCTCTAGCTGTGTATACTACAAAGCTTAATGTTAGGGGGAAAATCAACCTAAAAAAATAGGACTCTAATTTCTAGGAGATAAACTATAAGTTGTTAAACAGCAAGACCTTCAACATACCATATAATCCTACTTTTTTATAAATAGCATTCCCACAAACCATCACACCTGTAACAGCAAGCAACAAATTGAACTGACCTTTGCAACTTGTTCTCCTCGCAGTATTTTGCAGCTTCATCTGCAGGCATATCAGCAAGATTTTTTTCTAGCACACAGCTGAAAGGGATAATTGTTTCACCCCCATGCTCCTGCACCCTAGAATTATTTAAGAAAGTTGCAACTGATCAGAAGAAAAAATCAAAAGAACTGAAAACCTTATTTTGAGTTACCAAAGAAGTATAGCACAGCATCAATGTCTTCAATTTCATAGAAAGCCCTTCGGCCCTCACACTTAAAATGAAACTGGGTTAGGTCAAGCTTCTAAATATATCCAAATTAACATGTTCTAACAGGAATTCCTGGTATACCACTGGAGCATAGCTAGAAATAGGTCTTCTACTGCAAAATATGTGATTCCAGTAATTTGCTAGGAAATCCAAAAGACCCATGAATGGGTAAAATGTAAAATAACTAAGTTCAACTTACACAGGGTATAAGGAGAAAATCTTATGTGCAAACGTGAAGCACTGGCTGTCAATTCCTATGAAGATCTAGAAGAAAATATTCCTCAAAAAGCTATTAAAACCCAAATAAATGTAAAAAAAGACACTTTCCAAAATAAACTAATATTCATACCCCAACCCCACACACACAAAACAAAATAAAAAAATCTAGCATTCCTCTTGATCCAAAATCCCAACAAAATGACCAAGCAAAATCCTTCCAACTGCCAAAACCCCTAAATCTGCATACAGATCTTTCAATGAATGACAAAATTTTCGTTTTCTTATTAAAATTTCCTAATAGGTGTTATTCCATCCTGCTTACATATATCCACCACAACTGAACTGCTAGAACAACAAATAGTGGCGGTGATGATATGATACAAAGATATATGGACTATGGAGTACCCAAAATTCATCAACAGCATAAACATACCAAGCATGAATCTTTGGAAGAAACTTGTTCTTTTTCTTTGATAGTCTCTCATTCACGTTCACCTGCAAATAAGGATAACAAGATATTGCATAAATGTTCTCTGTGTGTCTTGGCAGACGTACACCATATGCATACATATTGAATTCAATAGAAATATATGTGTATTCATTGATAGGAAAAGATAACAACAATATTTTAAATACACAACACCAAATTATGCAACAACTGATGTGGCCCATTGCAACTATTCTTTAACTTAAAAACAAATGAGTCTACTTTTCAATTCAAAATCACCAGCGACAAATTAGCAGGTTGAAAATTTAGGATCTGCATAATTCAAGGAAAATATTTCCGAAACTTTTATGTATTTTCGAGAGACTTGTATGAAAATGAAAGGCTGCTCAATTCAGTACATTTTATGGGTAAACGAACAGTTAAGCTTAGTTTTCAAAAACCGAGTCATTGTTTTCATCCTGCTAAGTTATTTTACAGAAAATAACACAACCTATTTTCCCCAGAATTGTAATTTGGAAAATAATTTCCTTAACAAAGCCTTCAAGTGCATGTTCAAGTGTACATTGCAATTTGCAATTCAAAGCTTATCTTTAATTTCAGTAGGACTTTAGAAATTAAGGGTACATCAATCACATAATTCTTTCAAGGGGTTGTTTTCTTTGATAATTAAATTATTAATAAAAAGAGAGGATACAGTGAAACTGAAAACTAACAAAACAGAACACTTCTAAACCAAAGTCCTTCAATCTCTACACAGATCATTCACTTAAAGGGCCCCATAGCATAAACCAAAGGGATGCAAGAAAGTCATAATTAACTATAGATAATATTTACCTATATAATATTGTATATCATAGACATTATGGGGACACTAGAAATCAACCTTTCATGGTTTAGCCAATATTTCTGTCAAAATTCAATGTAGTTTCTTCACAAAGTGGTAACACCAAAAATCTTATTCTACATCCATGATCCATGATAAAATGAAGACATCCAGCTCGCAATACAGAACTACTACCTCAAAAATTAGCCCAAGCAGCCTATTTGTTACTTAAACAAAGACATTAGTTATATATGGGCTAAATGTGAAGACAATGGAACCAGAGATCTATCTTTTATTATTGATGCAGGGAAGCATTAATAAGGTACATTAGAGTGACAAGGGGGCAATTTCCTAAATATATCAGAAAATGTGAGTGAATAAAAAAGGTTCGAAATAAGCACCAAAAAATCATCATACTTCATCAGGTTACTCTGATTAGGGAACAGATGACTCACCAAGTAAACAACAGGTTTGGCAGTGAGCAATTGAAAAGTATTTAATATCTCAATATCAGCAGCTTTCCATTCCCCTAGACGGACATCTTTTTCCTCCTCAAGCCAAGCTTTTACCTGTAGAATATTAGTATCAACATCATTCAATATTTTGGGCTACATCTGCATAAATAATTGAATTTAATGGACTGTCATTATAGCTTAAATTAAATAAAATGGCAAAAAAGCATATGCATAATTGATATTTTTCACATGACAATTTGTAAAAAGCTCGAGGAGCAATGGACAGGTAATCGCATTATAAAATAAGCTTGGACAAACACTGTTGACCTGGTATATTACCCTACACCTTAATGATTCTCTCTTCAACCATGTATATACCCACACAGTAATAAGCTAACAAATAGAATTATGCATGATCTAAGTGACCTGGGAGTAGACCTGGCAATATAGTTGGTTAACTATTGAGTCAACCCATATTAACTAGAACCATATGGGTTGGTTAACTATTTTATTTATTTAAGTTGGTTATGGTTTGGAACCATATTTTTTAAAACAAATATAGATCCAAACCGGTTAACCATTTTTCGACCCATATTTCATTCTAAATATAAATCAAAAGTTCTTACCACCCCAAATTAAGAAATATTTTATTCAAAAAAATAATATTCAGTGATTATGTATACACCCCCACCCCACCCACCCCCACCCCCACACCCACCCACACCCCCCCCACCCACACCCCCACCCACCCCCCCACCCCACCCCCACCTCACCCCACCCCCCCACCTCACCCCCCCCCCCAACCCCAACCCCACCCCCAACCCCACGCCCACGCCTATCATACCCTTATGAAAAATGTAGCGGTGTCACTGTAGGTCGTTTATTTCATTCAAAAATTTGGGTTTAATTTTTATCCGGAGTAAATGGTTGAAGTCTAACTCTAAGTCTTATAAGTTATTCAGAGAAGATTTTTAAATTTTGATGAATTATTGTAGAAGCAATGTTCTGTCAGAAAATTGAGAAATACCTTACCTATCTCCCAATTTTTGCACCAAAAAATAAAATAATATTATATTAATTAGTAAAATATTAAAATAACAAAATTATCCTTTTACCAAAATTAGTGACAAAACTACCAATGGTATTATATTAATTAGTAAAATATTAAAATAACATTTCAGTGTAGAAGCCTATGAAAGGAGTTGGCTTAGCCCTTTGGAATTGACTTTGGAAAAATATATGTTTTGTAATGTTAAATTTTAATATGTCATCTAATTAATTAAATTTTAATATGGTATATAGAATTATATGGTTCAATTTTTTACTTATCTTGTATGTTCTATAAATTAATATGTTCTTATTTTGGGTGATTAATGTTGTTTTGTATGTGTCAGTTTATGTAAATTCTAGTATTCTAGTTACAAAAGAATTATAAATATGTTTCAATATTTAAACGACATTCATATCATTATACCATATTTTGGATTCCAACCTTTCTATTAGCGAGGTTAATAATAATTTTAAAAATTATTTAAATATGGAAGGATATTAATAATTTCAATTTAAAATTTTATTAGTATAGTTTTTAGCATTTTATTATTTATATTAATAATTATTATATCATATTATTACTTAATTAATTTAATTGTGACGGTCACAATTTTATTTTTCAAAAGTTCTGTTTAAAAATCAAAACATCTTAAAATGGTTAATATGGTTAATATGATTTTGAACCATAACCATATAGTTCCAACCCATATTAAAAATAGTTAATATGGTTTTAGTTCTTAAATGGAACCATAACCATATTTTGAAAACCAAAACCAACCCATAACCATATTTTGCCAGGCCTACCCGGGTGATTGCCTCTGCCAGTTCTAGTAATTATATTCACCTACTGATAGACTAGACACCAGATAACTTGTTTAATCCATACATATGTCACCCATATTTAGATTAACCATTCTCTAGTAACCAATAATATTTCGAATTCAGGTACATGATTAGAATCAGATAAAAATAAAAAATTGTTAGCGAATAATAGGTCACTTGTACAAACCTTCTGACACAATTCATGCTCTACTTTTAATTGCTTGTCATTGCTCCTCTTCATGCTCTTCTCAACATCCTCTATCTTCCTTGCCATGAACTCAAGATCCTTGAGTGGCAGAAAATAAGAACTTCATAATCAACTTTAACAGATGACTCATAGTTTTAAGAAAATCAAAAATAATAAGATATAGATGAATACATAAACATTAAAGCAATAACTTCAGAAACATTTGCAAATCTTCACAATAGTTTCCTTAGAATAGGCAAGAATGCTGCAAATTTTGCAAAGGAATAAGTTATATGTGACAACAAAATTAAGAAATAAGGTCGAATATTAGATACTTCAAGCAAACAATTCTCGCACAATAAGTAGAAATGCAGTATCAAGTGGCTCAGTTTCAATACAAATTCACTGCATAGAAAGAATTCTTAGGTTTTAAAACCTTATAAAGTTATTATATCACTCGAACAAAAAGACTAAATTATTAATAAGCTCATACGACAAGTCGAGTATAAGACACATTTACCATACACTGTTATCTAATTTAATGTTTCCCTTCAGCATTGAAGGTCAGTTGTAACAAAAACATAGAAGTCAGTTTAAGCTGAAGCAAGGTTAGGACCTTCCTCTTTCATAAAACATTCCAGTATCCAGTCAAAGTGATGCCTCCCTCCCTCTCCCTAAAATGGTGGTTCCTATCCCCCCCCGCGGGAGGCCCCAAAAAAAAATGTTCTCTCTTTATACCCTGCAAGTGGGAATTTCATCATAGTTGTCACGGTGAGACGCGGCGGTAGTTGATTGCAAGGACACCTAGGCGATAAGGCGCTCGCCTTGGCATCCTTATGGCAACAAGTCGTTAACAAGATGCAATTTAAATATTATTTTTTTTACTTCAAAAGTATATTGGACGATAGAATTTTATATATATTAAAACTTAAAATATTATAAATAACACTATTAAATACAATTAAAAACACAATTATATAAATATTTCATAATCAAAATTCAAAAATAAAACACTTGAAATCGAAAACTAGTAGAACAAATCAGCAAACACTACGTAGAATATAAAGAATCAACCAAGACAACATCCATCACACATTACAAGTCTAATAAGTAATAAATTACACCATATAGCTAATCATATAGCTAGACCATGAATAATGATGAGTCATGGGTACAAACTAACTCGATCACTTAACTTGGGCAACTACCAAGCCTTGGCGGTCTGGCGTCCAAGGCACCTTGTCCTTCACTAACGCCAGGACGCCTAGACGACGCCATGACAACTATGAATTTCATAAGTCATCTTTCTATGCTAGTATGGAAGAACATAAATGTTAGATTAACCTGAAGCAAGAATAGAACTTTCATCTTCATAGAATTGACACTAACCCACTATTACAAAAAAATAAAAAAATGGCCTGTCTCAATTTTTTATCTTTTCATTTTACATTCCCCTCGTAAAAAACACAAAATTTCTTCTTGAGAATCCGGTGTCTTCTACAATTGTGTAAAAATATGGAGCAACCAATGAAACACATGGAAAACCAACAGAAGTTAAGATGTCAGTCCTATATTTCTAAACGAAGATAATTTACTTCCAATTGCAATTGACACATCAAATAACTTACATAGAGGCTTACTCAAATGATTGTGGAGCTTTGGACCACATTCAAACAATTTATTTCTCTGTTGTACTCTGAACAATTAATTGCATATCCTGGTTGGTCATATTAATGTCAGGCATGCCCTATCCTAATTCTATTCGAACAACAAAAAAGGAGTACATATTTTATTTTATTTTAAGATGGAAATCACATACAAACCAAGAATATTCAAGGTAAAGTTTTTTTGGATATAAAAAATACAAATATCAAGGACTGCTCACCAACAAATAACCAGAACTGCAAATTCACAAACAAATTTAAACTTTACCTTGAGCCGTAATTCTGCACTTATGGTCTCTAAATCCCTCACGGGATCCACAATGTCATCAACATGGATAATATCAGGGTCATCAAAAGCACCTAAAATAAAAGGATGATAAATGAAGACAGACACCAAAAACCACCAAATCAAGAGCAGAGAGAATTGAAATTCTGCAGTTTCCCTAACTAAATTAAACATTGAAGCTAAAGAACCATACACAACTCACAAGAACATAATGTGCAGAAAGATTAAAATGTGCAAATAACTCTTCCAACAAAATGAATGCCCTAAAGAGAATACAAATGAGAGAGAGAGGGAGAGAGAATTTCTTAAAGATCCTATCATTGTTTCACTACATTCAGGAAAGAAATTCTTCCTCGAACCAGTAGTAAATCACTTCATTGAGAAGACCTAGTCTAATAGGCATATGGCATGCAAGAGTCATATACAAGTGTGTTGTGTGTGTGCAACTCTATACAAGATAAAGATATACAAACCTCACTAATAAATCATAGTTGTCGTAGTAATAGTAATAATCCTCATAAAGGAGATGACCGAGAATGAAAGCAAGAGAGGAAGTAACTATTTCAGACGCAAGGAGTTTTTTATCAATAAGGAGTTTCCCTTTGTCATTATAATGTCTAGTTTCTCTGTTATAATTTTAATTATCAACAAAGCTTACTTCAGTACTACAGGGTTCTGTATTATGTTTCGTCATTATAATTTATAGGTTTTCTGTTATTTTTATATTTATCAATAAGGCTTTTCATTTTTTTCTGACCTCCTCTCGCGGACTCTAAAGGATAAAATCCCAACTCATCCCAACTCTAAACGAGAGAGAGAGGCACTACTGCAAAGAAGAAATAAGAATCTTACGTAAGACATGGAAAATGCCATCAACTGCACGAATGTGGGATAAGAAATTGTTTCCCAGTCCTTGCCCTTCATGAGCACCTCGAACAAGTCCAGCTATATCATGAATTTCTAGAAAAGCTGCTACCTGAAAGTCAGGTGAAAGTAAAGTGAACAAATGACAGAAAACTAAAATAGATGCAATTGATACACATTCTTGAGCAGAATATTATATAATAGCTAAATTTACCTCACTCTTTGGTTTGTACAACTGACAAAGCCATTCAAAACGCTCATCCGGAATGTAAACTCGAGCCTCGTTTGGCTCAATTGTACAAAAAGGGAAGTTCTCTGCCGGTATTGATAATTTTGTGAGCGTGTTGAAAAGAGTAGATTTGCCAACATTTGGCAACCCAACCTAAAAGTCACAAGCATAACATTTTAAAATCCACAATTAACTTACTAAAAATAACAAGAAAGGAAACAAAAGGGAGTTTGAAACTACAAAATCCAGCAGGAAAATCAAACCATTTAATATGAACATGCCTATATTCTTACGTAGAAAAAAAATATATAGTGTGATTCAAACATTTTAAGGAACAGGTCCATTATCCAAAATGAAGCTGGAGAATGATGCGCACATTATTATTTGAAATTTGCAACTACACTTAGTTTTCAACAGAAGATATTAATGATCCCCCCCCCCCACCCCCCCCACCCCCAATCTTTTTACTACTGGTTACAATGATAAAATCTTTATATATATATATTAAAAATATATATATATCATATGATCACATAGATATAAGGTGGTTAAGTTTTTTGGTGCAATGAAATGTAGCCCAGATCCTCTCTTCTGTGTCATTCATTGGTTTTTTTTGTGGGATTTCTTTTTGGAAGTTTAGTCTGCTTCCTGGTTTTTGTCCTCTTTATGCTTGAGAGAGGTTTTTCCATGCCTAATACATTCTATGCTGATAAACTCCAACTGCTGATGTTTCAGCAAAATTCAGAAATGGTAAGTACGCCTTGAGCACATAAAAGTTCTTTTTAAATACAACTTAGTAATATAAAAAATGGCCCATGCAGAATAATTCAAGTGGAACCAAAATAATTGAAAAAAAAAAAATCATTCCTTGAGAAACCTATTCTCCACTAGTTAGTAATTCTGCAATTTCTTATTTTTACTAAAACACTCTAGTACTACAATAGTACAATCAAAAACTAGGTTAATCCAGTCAAAAGCTATTTACTCATATTAAGAATAAAAAAAATAGACTAACAAATTTAATCCCATTACGAAAAAGGAAAAATATCTAGCTTCGTGATTGAGTCAGCTAGCTTCAGTTTACCAATTGCTAATAATTCTTCAAGTTCCATATAATCAGAAAAGCAAACTTGTATACTTCAATATATCATGGCAAATCCATTATATCCAGCACTTTCTCATTAACCAAACAAAATCCAAACGAATACTATACATATATGAGCTCACAATTCCAATCTTGAGGTGAGATGAGAATCGACCGAGAATTGGCCTCTCTGCCGGTGCTTCCTTCGATTTAGATGCTTTCGGAGGCATCTTCTTCACAGAGATCCGACGAGAGAGGTAAAGCTTTAGTAGGGTTTTGCTGTTGATTACTGCGAGTGAATCAGTGTCGAGTGAAGCTGAGTCACGACTCGATGGAAATTGTTTATATAATCAACGGTTCAACCCTAAAATATGCTACTCTGCTCCCGCCCCGCGTTAGCTTCATCACAATGCAGTACATTCTCGGGTCGGAATGGGTAACATCATTGCAATGAGGCCTGGGCCCAATTAACATAAACCTTATTACACTACAAAAAGCATGGCCCAATTCCTAGAACGTTAGAAAATTATAGCTTAAAATTACGCGCGCTTATGAAAAAATTAACAGTAGCCCTTAATAGATTGTACTTTGTGAATGCTCCATTGGCCGGAGCTGCACAAATTTTATATTATATTTAGTCTAAGACTCAGATTTTATTTTAATAGTAAAACTAAATATAGTTTATGGAATTTTTTGGTGAGCCAAATATCAAGGAATAAGATTTGATGTATTATAATTTTAAATATATTTAAATGAGAGAGATGGTTGAAGAAAGAGTTGAAGAGGAATGCTTGAAGAAGGAGATGAAGGCTGCTAAGAATAAGAAGTTGAAGGGGCAGGGGTAGGGTTACTATGATGCTCCAACGAATATAAAAAAAGTCAGAACGGTAAAAAAAATTATCTGAGCAGTAATAATAGCAACGGATATAAATTGAAAGTGTTAATTGGAAAATCTATAAATATGTACAATGATTCAATACATTTTACCATTAGTCAATCAACTACTTCAATATTTAGCAATTGTAAGTATTTTGTTAATAATAGTTTGTATTTTTATTATATTTGATTTTTATTTTTTATTGATAATCTCTCTTTAATTTATTTTTTAGATGAAAAAACATGGTCCTCCGATGTATTATTCTTCATTATTATCTAAAGATTTCTCACTTGATAATCCAAATTTGTTGCATCAATTTTCAATTCAAACTGATGTACCAATTCAAACTCCCAAAAATTAGTTCAATAAAATAACACTGCGAAAGGAAAATTACACCATTGATGAAGATGTCCTTTTTGTTTTTGGAAGGCTTAATATAAGCATGAATCCAAATCAAGAAAATGATCACAAACATGTAAGATATTGGGAAATAGTTCGCGAATACTTTCATGGATACAAAATATTTGAGTCTGAACGCAATTCTACTACTTTGGCTAAACGTTGGTCAATAATTCAACTCGCGATGAATAAATTTTGTGTATATTATGCTTCAATTGAGAGAATGCAACAAAGCGGTGTAGGTGAACCAAATAAGGTATTTCAATTTTTTCATATAAAATTTCATTAAGTTTATTCTTATAGTTTATACTTAATACTTTGTAAATAATTTTTAAAATAAATATGTCAAGAATTAGAGATATTCAAAAGTATCCAAAAACAATCATTTGGATTTATGCATTGTTGGAGACTATTAGAGGATGCACCGAAATGGAGAACAGATAATAGTGAAAAAAAATATAGAAGTACTAGAAAGTCAAGTCCTACAACATATTCTCCATCAACCATAGAAGAAGTAAGTTTGGATGAAAACAATGGTATTGAATATGCAATCTCAGCAGTTTTTGAATTTATCACGACCATTCAAGATCAGATTCACCAAGATTGGTTGATTCAGTTATATATCACCATAAAACTAGAATAAAGATGATTAACGAGCATATAATCCAAATATCTTTATTCATCTCTTTTTTTTCTTTCTTAATTGGCTCATGCTAGTTATTTGGTGACTCAAATGCTTATGGCTGCAAGCAGGCAGTACCTGACATTCCATGGGGAAAACACACTCGAACTGTCTTGGATGTTGGATGCGGAGTTGCTAGCTTTGGAGGGTTTCTTTTCGAGAGAGATGTTCCCATTATGTTTTTTAAAGATGAACATGAAGTTCAAGTTCAATTTGCACTTGAAAGGAGCATACATGCAATATCAGCTGTAATGGGCATTAAGAGACTGCCATTTTCGAGCAGGGTATTTGACCTTATCCACTGTGCACGATGCAGAGTTGCTTGGCATGTCGAAGGTTCCATTGATTACTGTAACAACCCCAAAATAGGTCCATTCCATCCAACCCATTCTGAGTCGCCAAATATATGATACGAAAAACAACTACAACTTTATTACAACAATTGTCGTGCAAAATACAACAACACATATGTTGTGAGTTTGGATACAAATATATACCAATCAGAAGACGTCACAATGACACCTTACATAAAGGTATAGTCAAAAAGCTTTTAGAAATTAGAATCTTTGGGAAGTGCTCAAGAAACCTTCATACATGGGAGGCCATGCTTTTAGGTTATGGTAGATATCATATGGCCACGAAATTATCCTTGGTTGACCTAATAGACCCCTAAAAGAAAAACGAGAAGATTACTATCATATTCTTCCCAATGGTGAGTCTTCTCTTGACATATCATTATCTCCACTGTCTCTAATTGGGTATTATACTCCAAACAAACACCAAGATTATATAGGTAGTGCTTGTAAATATACTCAAAGAAGTGGATGAAACACAACCATGTCTTATGATGACACGAGGTTGTATGTCATTAGACATCTTGTATGATAGTGGCAAAACACCCTTCCAAGTTAAATTCACCTCACCCTCAACATCTATAGACCACCATTCTATTCCTCGCTATCCCCGCTCGACCCGGCTACACTTTTATTACACGAAAGGAATTGTAAAACAAAAGGGTGAGCACAACTAGCTCGATAAAGAATATTATGACTAAAGATAAATAAATTATCAATAGTCTTCATCAAGAAATGAATCGGAGATTTAGAACATATGGTAGATGATAAAACTTTTCAACCATAGTTGCAATCTTAACGAAGCAATCCATTAAAAGAGTCAAATAGACTATAAAGTCTATTATGTCTTCTCCACGTTAAAAGTCCACCAACAATATTTTATCCTCAGAACATCATCATCAACAGCCTTTCCCACAATTATATGAATAACTCATAATCATAATTGTGATTCTAAATTCTCTTCTCATCCGGACGAAGATAATTTTCATCACTTGCCTTTACCCGAAACATCAAATATCATGGTTATACCAAATCACGCCCTGCTCATAATCATACTAATAAATTCATCTTTTTACCACGGGCGAAAGATATTCATCAACAGTTCATCTTTACAATACAAAGCAAAGATATTCAACAACAAAATCATCTTTGCATTACGAGCCAAAGATATTCATCAATAATTCATCTTTGCACTACAAAGTAAAGATATTCAACAACAGTCGTCTTTGCATTACGAGCCAAAGATATTCATCAATAATTCATCTTTTACTTTCACAAAGCAAAGATATTCAACAACAGTCATCTTTGCATTCTGAGCAAAAGATATTCATCAATAATTCATCTTTGCACTACAAAGCAAGATATTCATCAACAAACCATCTTTGCACTACGGGCCAAAGATATTCATATCTCAAATAAATACATAATCATTTCGGAAGTTATATAACAATAATTATAACCATGTTGATCAATTCACCTTTGCACTTAAGCTAAAAATATTCAATTGTAAATTCAATGGTCATGATCATACCAACAACAATTCAACTTTTGCACTCTCGGCAAAGAGAACCTATGGTCACGATCATACCAATAATCTACTCATCTTTACACTCAAGTCAAAGAGAAATATCATCATTAGGGTTATAAGAATGTTATATAAAAATAATATAATCAAAACATGGTTTTAATTTCAAGAGTAAGATTCATAAATCAACGATAATTTGGTCGGAAGAAACCAATTTGTCGTGAATAGTACCGTATTCGTACGTAGTCCCGTGATACGTCGTGCATAAGTAACCTCGACACGAAAAGATAAAGTTTCATAATAAAATTCATATCCATATTTATAACACCTTAATCCAAATGTTATAAATCACTTAGAAATCTCATAATCTAATATTATTAATATTATAATAATATTTTAATCATTTCTTAAACTTATAAATAATTTAATTAAATTGTTTACACTTTACTAATTAATGCATTTAATCATCATAAAATGCCAAACTCATAAGATTTCATCACCAATAACCAAAACCCTCATCAAAAATCTGCATATACTCTATATATGGTTCTCAAGCCATAAAATCATATTTTCCAATTTTCTTACTTCACATAACATATTTAATTCATTTACTCATAACTAGAATATTTTCATGAAAATACCAAATCAGATCCAAAATATTTCTTTTCTGGGATTTAGCATAACATAGTCCCATATTGAACATATATTTTTCTCAAAATTTTAAAATTCATTTACTATTTTTCATATGGCCAAAACCAATTTAATATTTAAACATTTATCATAAATTATACTTTTATCCAAAAATTCTGAAATTTACACGGTATACTGATATTATATAGATGTACCCCCAATAAAAATTTCATCAATTTTAGAGTTAATCACAAGGAGTTATAAATAGTTACTTTTAAAATAGTCTTTTCCCATAAAATCCATAACTCCTAATCTATACATCCAAAAATCGCCATTTTTGGACACACTCTACAAAACTCATCAAAATATCATTTCAAATTTTTCCAGAATTTTTGAAGGTTCAGAAAAATTTCGAAACTAAAACATAATAACCCTTAAAATCCCTTACTATCCCTTACCTCAAAAGAGCAGTACTTCTGACTGGAATAACGCTGAACGAACTTACACCGTATAGCAATACTCAAAGTATACTCAAAATACTCACAAGAATACGCTCGATAATATAGAGAGAGAAAACTTCAGTTTCTGGTGTGATTTTCAATTCTAACCCAAGACCTTTATTTATAGGAAAATACTTAGAACACCAAAGCGAAAAATTGAATATAATAATAATATTATTATCAAATTTCAAGCCCACCTCTAGACATTTGAAATCAGCTGATTTTGCACATGTTTAATGAGGCCACAAAATATAAAAAACGTTTTATTAATAAAATAAATAAACTTCCAAAATCAATTATTTGAACTTGAACTTCAAAATTCATAATAAATAGCCCTTTATCGTAAAATTCAATCTCATGAGTTTTTATAGGAAATTCAATTCTCTACAACTTTTCAGAAAAAGTTTTTCCAAATTCCAAATAGAAATTAACCAAAATCCACAAACAGACGATTTTACAAAGCTATAATCAAATTTCGATCAAGAAATGGGGTCCAATTGGACGCATAAAACATGTTTTAAATATTTTTGGTAACAAAAATACTTCTCCTCCACATATACTCATATATCCCACATTCATCGTAAAAAATATCATCATTAATATATTATTAAAATAATATATTTAAATGAATTATTTTATCGAAAAAAGATAAAATATTAATTTTCAACAATTGTCACTTTAAAAATTTTCTCCATCTATATCCACATAAAATAAATATTTTTCTCATCATAAAATCAATAATTAATTATTCACAAATAATATTACATAATCACAATATTAACAACCGTGCGGTTCCTCAGAAGAGGGCTTTCCAATAAGAATTTCTCCTTACTGGCGCGCAATTAGGTGACCAAATCTCTCCTTAGACAGAACTTTCTAGGCATTGCCAATAATGTTATCCACTAATATTATTCAGATAATATGAATTATTGCTCCGATAATGGAAAATATCATGCTGACAATTATTGAAACAACAATAATATAAAATATCAACGTAGCAATTATTGAATCAATAAAATAAAATATTGAACAGTAATTAGTGTAACAATTATTGAGTAATGCCTTCTTACGAAAAAAAAATTATCATGCTTCATGAATAGTACTCATGAATAGTAACTCGTGAATAATAACTCGTGAATAAGAACTCATGAATAAGAACTCATGAATAATAATTAAAAAAATTGAATACTTTTATTTCATAAAATTCGGTCTTACAATCTCCTCCTTATGAAATTTAAATCCCCAAAATTTACGTACACTGTATTTCAAAGAGTTGAGAATACCTTGTTTTCATTTCAGATTCTATCTCCCCATCATCATGATTTCTCCATTGATCATCTCCTCGTATTTCAGATATCATTCTAGAATCTGACTTCAAAACAAGGGTTAATTTAACAAATTAACATATCACATAATATTCCGATATTATGGTGACCAACAAAAATAAGCTTAGGTAGGACACACTAAAGAAAGGATTTACTCATCTCTCCCTCCTAGTTTTAATCCCGATCTCATGCCAGGAGATCATATCTTTAAGCTTTGATACCAAATGTAACAATCCCAAAATAGGTCCATTCCATCCAACCCATTCTCGAGTCGCCAAATATATGATACGAAAAAACAACTACAACTTTATTACAACAATTGTCGTGCAAAATACAACAACACATATGTTGTGAGTTTGGATACAAATATATACCAATCAGAAGACGTCACAATGACACCTTACATAAAGGTATAGTCAAAACCTGCTTTTAGAAATTAGAATCTTTGGGAAGTGCTCAAGAAACCTTCATACATGGGAGGCCATGCTTTTAGGTTATGGTAGATATCATATGGCCACGTAATTATCCTTGGTTGATTGATAGACCCCGAAAAAGAAAAACGAGAAGATTACTATCATATTCTTCCCAATGGTGAGTCTTCTCTTGACATATCATTATCTTCACTGCCTCTAATTGGGTATTATACTCCAAACAAACACCAAGATTATATAGGTAGTGCTTGTAAATATACTCAAAGAAGTGGATGAGCACAACCATGTCTTATGATGACACGAGGTTGTATGTCATTAGACATCTTGTATGATAGTGGCAAAACACCTTCCAAGTTAAATTCACCTCACCCTCAACATCTATAGACCACCATTCTATTCCTCGCTATCCCCCCAGCTCGACCCAAATTACACTTTTATTACCCGAAAGGAATTGTAAAACAAAAGGGTGAGCCTGAACTAGCTCGATAAAAAGAATATTATGACTAAAGATAAATAAATTATCAATAGTCTTCATCAAGAATGAATCGAGATTTAGAACATATGGTAGATGATAAAACTTTTCAACCATAGTTGCAAATGAACGAGCGATCCATTAAAAGAGTCAAATAGACTATAAAGTCTATTATCTTCTCCACGTTAAAAGTCCACCAACAATATTTTATCCTCAGTAACATCAATCAACAGCCTTTCCCACAATTATATGAATAACTCATAATCATAATTGTGATTCTAAATTCTCTTCTCATCCGGGGATGAAGATAATTTTCATCACTGTCTTTACACGAAACATCAAATATCATGGTTATACCAAATCACAGCCTGCTCATAATCATACTAATAAATTCATCTTTTGCACTACGGGCGAAGATATTCATCAACAGATTCAACTTTACAATACAAAGCAAAAGATATTCAACAACAGTCATCTTTGCATTACGAGCCAAAGATATTCATCAATAATTCATCTTTGCACTACACAAAGCTAAAGATATTCAACAACAGTCATCTTTGCATTACGAGCCAAAGATATTCATCAATAATTCATCTTTGCACTACAAAAGCAAAGATATTCAACAACAGTCATCTTTTGCATTCTGAAAAAGATATTCATCAATAATTCATCTTTGCACTACAGGCTAAGATATTCATCAACAAGCCATCTTTGCACTACGGGCCAAAGATATTCATATCTCAAATAAATACATAATCATTTCAGAAGTTATATAACAATAATTATAACCATGTTGATCAATTCACCTTTGCACTTAAGCTAAAAATATTCAATTGTAAATTCAATGGTCATGATCATACCAGTCAACAATTCAACTTTTGCACTACTGGCCAAAGAGAACCTATGGTCACGATCATACCAATAATCTACTCATCTTTACACTCAAGTCAAAGAGAAATATCATCATTAGGGTTATAAGAATGTTATATAAAAATAATATAATCAAAACATGGTTTTAATTTCAAGAGTAAGATTCATAAATCAACGATAATTTGGTCAGAGAAGAAACCAATTTGTCGTGAATAGTACCCGTAAATGATTCGAATACATAGTCCCGTGATACGCATGCGTAGTAACCTCGAACCTAAAAGATAAAGTTTCATAATAAAATTCATATCCATATTTATAACACCTTAATCCAAATGTTATAAATCACTTAGAAATCTCATAATCTAATATTATTAATATTATAATAATTTTAATCATTTCTTAAACTTATAAATAATTTAATTAAATTGTTTACACTTTACTAATTAATGCATTTAATCATCATAAAATGCCAAACTCATAAGATTTCATCACCAATAACCAAAACCCTCATCAAAAATCTGCATATACCTCATATATATGGTTCTCAAGCCATAAAATCATATTTTCCAATTTTCTTACTTCACATAACATATTTAATTCATTTACTCATAACTAGAATATTTTCATGAAAATACCAAATCAGATCCAAAATATTTCTTTTCTGGGATTTAGCATAACATAGTCCCATATTGAACATATATTTTCTCAAAATTTTAAAAATTCATTTACTATTTTTCATATGGCCAAAACCACCGAATATTTAAACATTTATCATAAATTATACTTTTATCCAAAAATTCTGAAATTTACACGGTATACTGATATTATATAGATGTACCCCAATAAAAATTTCATCAATTTTAGAGTTAATCACAAGGAGTTATAAATAGTTACTTTTAAAATAGTCTTTTTTTCCATAAAATCCATAACTCCTAATCTATACATCCAAAAATCGCCATTTTGGACACACTCTACAAAACTCATCAAAATATCATTTCAAATTTTCCAGAATTTTGAAGGTTCAGAAAAATTTCAAACTAAAACATAATAACCCTTAAAATCCCTTACTATCCCTTACCTCAAAAAAAGAAGATTTCCGACCGGAATAACTTGAAACGAACTTACACCGTATAGCAAATACTCAAAGTATACTCAAAATACTCACAAGAATACGCTCGATAATATAGAGAGAGAAAACTTCAGTTTCTGGTGTGATTTTCAATTCTAACCTAAGCACCTTATTTATAGGAAAATACTTAGAACACCAAAGCAGAAAATTGAATATAATAATAATATTATTATCAAATTTCAAGCCCACCTCTAGACATTTGAAATCAGCTGATTTTGCACATGTTTAATGAGGCCACAAAATATAAAAAACGTTTTTATTAATAAAAATAAATAAACTTCCAAAAATCAATTATTTCGGAACTTCAGAACTTCAATAATTCATAATAAATAGCCCTTTTATCAGAAAATTCGAATCTCGCGAGTTTTTATAGGAAATTCAATTCTCTACAACTTTTCAGAAAAAAGTTTTTCCAAATTCCAAATAGAAATTAACCGAAATCCACAAACGGACGATTTTACAGGCTATAATCAAATTTCAGTCAAGAAATGGGGTCCACCGACGCATAAAACATGTTTTAAATATTTTTGGTAACAAAAATACTTCTCCTCCACATATACTCATATATCCCACATTCATCGTAAAAATATCATCATTAATATATTATTAAAATAATATATTTAAATGAATTATTTTATCAGAAAAAGATAAAATATTAATTTTCAACAATTGTCACTTTAAAAATTTTCTCCATCTATATCCACATAAAATAAATATTTTCTCATCATAAAATCAATAATTAATTATTCACAAATAATATTACATAATCACAATATTAACAACCAGGCGGCCTCCGGAAGAGAACTTTCCAATAAGAATTTCTCCTTACTTGGCAAGTGATTAGGTGACCAAATCTCTCCTTGAGACAGAACTTTCTAGGCATTGCCAATAATGTTATCCACTAATATTATTCAGATAATATGAATTATTGTCTCAGATAATGGAAAATATCATCTTGACGACAATTATTGAAACAACAATAATATAAAATATCAACGTAGCAATTATTGAATCAATAAAATAAAATATTGAGCATAATTAGTGTAACAATTATTGAGTAATGCCTTCTTTACGAAAAAAAAAATTATCATGCTTCATGAATAGTACTACGTGAATAGTAACTCGTGAATAATAACTCGTGAATAAGAACTCGTATGAATAAGAACTTTCATGAATAATAATTAAAAAAATTGAATACTTTTATTTCATAAAATTCGGTCTTACAATCTCCTCCTTATGAAATTTAGTCCCAGAAATTTACGTGCACTGGTATTTCAAAGAGTTGAGAATACTTTGTTTTCATTTCGATTCTATCTCCCCCGTCATCATGATTTCTCCATTGATCATCTCCTCGTATTTCGATATATCATTCTAGAATCTGACTTCAAAACAAGGGTTAATTTAACAAATTAACATATCACATAATATTCCGATATTATGACCGACCAACAAATAAGCTTAGGTAGGACACACTAAAGAAAGGATTTACTCATCTCTCCTCCTAGTTTTAATCCCGATCTCACCGGAGATCATATCTTTAAGCTTTGATACCAAATGTAACAATCCCAAAATAGGTCCATTCCATCCAACCCATTCTCGAGTCGCCAAATATATGATACTGAAAAACAACTACAACTTTATTACAACAATTGTCGTGCAAAATACAACAACACATATGTTGTGAGTTTGATATCAAATATATACCAACTGTGAAGACGTCACAATGACACCTTACATAAAGGTATAGTCAAAAACTGCTTTTAGAAATTAGAATCTTTGGGAAGTGCTCAAGAAACCTTCATACATGGGAGGCCATGCTTTTAGGTTATGGTAGATATCATATGGCCACGAATTATCCTTGGTTGATCCAATAGACCCCCAAAGAAAAAACGAGAATTACTATCATATTCTTCCCAATGGTGAGTCTTCTCTTGACATATCATTATCTCCACTGCCTCTAATTGGGTATTATACTCCAAACAAACACCAAGATTATATAGGTAGTGCTTGTAAATATACTCAAAGAAGTGGATGAGCACAACCATGTCTTATGATGATACGAGGTTGTATGTCATTAGACATCTTGTATGATAAAGTGCAAAACACCCTTCCAAGTTAAATTCACCTCACCCTCAACATCTATAGACCACCATTCTATTCCCTCGCTATCCCCGCTCGACCCAAATACACTTTTATTACACGAAAGGAATTGTAAAACAAAAGGGTGAAAGCACAACTAGCTTCGATAAAGAATATTATGACTAAAGATAAATAAATTATCAATAGTCTTCATCAAGAATGAATCGAGATTTAGAACATATGGTAGATGATAAAATTTTTCAACCATAGTTGTAAGTGGAACTAGCAATCCATTAAAAGAGTCAAATAGACTATAAAAGTCTATCGTCTTCTCCACGTTAAAAGTCCACCAACAATATTTTATCCCCAAGAACATCAATCAATTTCCTTTCCACAATTATATGAATAACTCATAATCATAATTGTGATTCTAAATTCTCTTCTCATCCGGACGAAGATAATTTTCATCACCGTCTTTACCCGAAACATCAAATATCATGGTTATACCAAATCACAGCCTCTGTTAATAATCATACTAATAAATTCATCTTTGCACTACGGGCCAAAGATATTCATCAACAGTTCATCTTTCTGTCTACAAAGCAAAGATATTCAACAACAGTCATCTTCTGCATTCTGAGCCAAAGATATTCATCAATAATTCATCTTTGCACTACAAAATTAAAGATATTCAACAACAGTCATCTTTGCATTACGAGCCAAAGATATTCATCAATAATTCATCTTTTTACACTACTGGTAAAGATATTCAACAACAGTCATCTTTGCATTACGAGCAAAAGATATTCATCAATAATTCATCTTTGCACTGTCACAGCAAGAAGATATTCATCAACAAGCCATCTTTGCACTACGGGCGAAAGATATTCATATCTCAAATAAATACATAATCATTTCGAAGTTATATAACAATAATTATAACCATGTTGATCAATTCACCTTTTGCACTTAAGCTAAAAATATTCAATTGTAAATTCAATGGTCAGCGATCATACCACCAACAATTCAACTTTTGCACCATCGGCAAAGAGAACCTATGGTCACGATCATACCAATAATCTACTCATCTTTACACTCAAGTCAAAGAGAAATATCATCATTAGGGTTATAAGAATGTTATATAAAAATAATATAATCAAAACATGGTTTTAATTTCAAGAGTAAGATTCATAAATCAACGATAATTTGGTCGAGAAGAAACCAATTTGTCGTGAATAGTACCAAATGATTCGTACATAGTCCCGTATATAACGCGTATAAGTAACCTCGACACGAAAAAGATAAAGTTTCATAATAAAATTCATATCCATATTTATAACACCTTAATCCAAATGTTATAAATCACTTAGAAATCTCATAATCTAATATTATTAATATTATAATAATATTTTAATCATTTCTTAAACTTATAAACAATTTAATTAAATTGTTTACACTTTACTAATTAATGCATTTAATCATCATAAAATGCCAAACTCATAAGATTTCATCACCAATAACCAAAACCCTCATCAAAAATCTGCATATACCTCATATATGGTTCTCAAGCCATAAAATCATATTTTCCAATTTTCTTACTTCACATAACATATTTAATTCATTTACTCATAACTAGAATATTTTCATGAAAAATACCAAATCAGATCCAAAAATATTTCTTTTCTGGGATTTAGCATAACATAGTCCCATATTGAACATATATTTTCTCAAAATTTTAAAAATTCATTTACTATTTTTTCATATGGCCAAAACCACCGAATATTTAAACATTTATCATAAATTATACTTTTATCCAAAAATTCTGAAATTTACACGGTATACTGATATTATATAGATGTACCCCAATAAAAATTTCATCAATTTTAGAGTTAATCACAAGGAGTTATAAATAGTTACTTTTAAAATAGTCTTTTCCCATAAAATCCATAACTCCTAATCTATACATCCAAAAATCGCCATTTTGGACACACTCTACAAAACTCATCAAAATATCATTTCAAATTTTTCCAGAATTTTTGAAGGTTCAGAAAATTTCAAACTAAAACATAATAACCCTTAAAATCCTTTACTATCCCTTACCTCAAAAGAAAGCAAGATTGATGGAATAACGCCGAATCTAACTTACACCGTATAGCAATACTCAAAGTATACTCAAAATACTCACAAGAATACGCCGATAATATAGAGAGAAAACTTGAGTTTACGGTGTGATTTTCAATTCTAACCCAAGACCTTATTTATAGGAAAATACTTAGAACACCAAAAGCGAAAATTGAATATAATAATAATATTATTATCAAATTTCAAGCCCACCTCTAGACATTTGAAATCAGCTGATTTTGCACATGTTTAATGAGGCCACAAAATATAAAAAACGTTTTTATTAATAAAATAAATAAACTTCCAAAATCAATTATTTGAACTTGAGAACTTCAATAATTCATAATAAATAGCCCTTTTATCGGAAAATTCGAATCTCATGAGTTTTTATAGGAAATTCAATTCTCTACAACTTTTCAGAAAAAGTTTTTCCAAATTCCAAATAGAAATTAACCTAAATCCACAAACTAGACGATTTTACATTTATAATCAAATTTCAAGTCAAGAAATGGGGTCCACCGACGATAAAACATGTTTTAAATATTTTGGTAACAAAATACTTCTCCTCCACATATACTCATATATCCCACATTCATCGTAAAAATATCATCATTAATATATTATTAAAATAATATATTTAAATGAATTATTTTATCGTAAAAAGATAAAATATTAATTTTCAACAATTGTCACTTTAAAAAAATTTTCTCCATCTATATCCACATAAAATAAATATTTTTCTCATCATAAAAATCAATAATTAATTATTCACAAATAATATTACATAATCACAATATTAACAACCAGCGCCTCCTCAGTGAAGAGGGCTTTCCAATAAGAATTTCTCCTTACCTACAAGAATTAGGTGACCAAATCTCTCCTTAGACAGAACTTTCTAGGCATTGCCAATAATGTTATCCACTAATATTATTCGGATAATATGAATTATTGTCCGATAATGGAAAATATCATGTCATAGACAATTATCAAACAACAATAATATAAAATATCAACGTAGCAATTATTGAATCAATAAAATAAAATATTGAATAAGAATTAGTGTAACAATTATTGAGTAATGCCTTCTTTACGAAAAAAAAATTATCATGCTTCATGAATAGTACTTTCGTGAATAAGAACTCGTGAATAATAACTCGTGAATAAGTAACTCATGAATAAGAACTCATGCATAATAATAATTAAAAAAATTGAATACTTTTATTTCATAAAATTCGGGTCTTACAATCTCCTCCTTATGAAATTTCGTCCCCAAAAATTTACGTGCACTGTATTTCAAAGAGTTGAGAATACTTTGTTTTCATTTCAGATTCTATCTCCCCTGTCATCATGATTTCTCCATTGATCATCTCCTGTATTTCAGATATCATTCTAGAATACAGCTTCAAAACAAGGGTTAATTTAACAAATTAACATATCACATAATATTCCGATATTATGACTGACCAACAAATAAGCTTAGGTAGGACACACTAGCAAAGGATTTACTCATCTCTCCCCTCCTAGTTTTAATCCCGATCTCAGCCAGAGATCATATCTTTAAGCTTTGATACCAAATGTAACAATCCCAAAATAGGTCCATTCCATCCAACCCATTCTGAGTCGCCAAATATATGATACGAAAAACAACTACAACTTTATTACAACAATTGTCGTGCAAAATACAACAACACATATGTTGTGAGTTTGGATACAAATATATACCAATCAGAAGACGTCACAATGACACCTTACATAAAGGTATAGTCAAAAACCGCTTTTAGAAATTAGAATCTTTGGGAAGTGCTCAAGAAACCTTCATACATGGGAGGCCATGCTTTTAGGTTATGGTAGATATCATATACGCACGTAATTATCCTTGGTTGATCCAATAGACCCCAAAGAAAAAAACGAGAAGATTACTATCATATTCTTCCCAATGGTGAGTCTTCTCTTGACATATTATTATCTCCACTGCTCTAATTGGGTATTATACTCCAAACAAACACCAAGATTATATAGGTAGTGCTTGTAAATATACTCAAAGAAGTGGATGAGCACAACCATGTCTTATGATGACACGAGGTTGTATGTCATTAGACATCTTGTATGATAGTGGCAAAACACCTTCCAAGTTAAATTCACCTCACCTCAACATCTATAGACCACCATTCTATTCCCTCGCTATCCCCTCAACTCGACCCAAATACACTTTTATTACCCGAAAGGAATTGTAAAACAAAAGGGTGAGCACAACTAGCTCAATAAAGAATATTATGACTAAAGATAAATAAATTATCAATAGTCTTCATCAAGAATGAATCGTAGATTTAGAACATATACGGTGATGATAAAACTTTTCAACCATAGTTGCAATTAAACGAGCAATCCATTAAAAGAGTCAAATAGACTATAAAGTCTATTGTCTTCTCCACGTTAAAAAGTCCACCAACAATATTTTATCCTCAGTAACATCAATCAACAGCCTTCCTTTCCACAATTATATGAATAACTCATAATCATAATTGTGATTCTAAATTCTCTTCTCATCCGGATCGAAGATAATTTTCATCACTTCGCCTTTACCCGAAACATCAAATATCATGGTTATACCAAATCACGCCTCTGCTCATAATCATACTAATAAATTCATCTTCGCACTACACGGGCCAAAGATATTCATCAACAGCCTCATCTTTACAATACAAAGCAAAGATATTCAACAACGGTGTCATCTTTGCATTACGAGCCAAAGATATTCATCAATAATTCATCTTTGCACTACAAAGCAAAAGATATTCAACAACAGTCATCTTTGCATTCACGAGCCAAAGATATTCATCAATAATTCATCTTTGCACTACAAAAGCAAAGATATTCAACAACAAAGTCTTTGCATTACGAGCAAAAAAGATATTCATCAATAATTCATCTTTGCACTACAAAGCTAAGATATTCATCAACAAGCCATCTTTAGACTACGGGCCAAAGAGATATTCATATCTCAAATAAATACATAATCATTTCGGAAGTTATATAACAATAATTATAACCATGTTGATCAATTCACCTTTGCACTTAAGCTAAAATATTCAATTGTAAATTCAATGGTCATGATCATACCAGGTCAACAATTCAACTTTTGCACCATCGGCCAAAGAGAACCTATGGTCACGATCATACCAATAATCTACTCATCTTTACACTCAAGTCAAAGAGAAATATCATCATTAGGGTTATAAGAATGTTATATAAAATAATATAATCAAAACATGGTTTTAATTTCAAGAGTAAGATTCATAAATCAACGATAATTTGGTCGAGAAGAAACCAATTTGTCGTGAATAGACTTCGTATTCGCACATAGTCCCGTATACGTGCATAAGAACTCCTCGACACGAAAAGATAAAGTTTCATAATAAAATTCATATCCATATTTATAACACCTTAATCCAAATGTTATAAATCACTTAGAAATCTCATAATCTAATATTATTAATATTATAATAATATTTTAATCATTTCTTAAACTTATAAACAATTTAATTAAATTGTTTACACTTTACTAATTAATGCATTTAATCATCATAAAATGCCAAACTCATAAGATTTCATCACCAATAACCAAAACCCTCATCAAAAATCTGCATATACCTCATATATGGTTCTCAAGCCATAAAATCATATTTTCCAATTTTCTTACTTCACATAACATATTTAATTCATTTACTCATAACTAGAATATTTTCATGAAAAATACCAAATCAGATCCAAAATATTTCTTTTCTGGGATTTAGCATAACATAGTCCCATATTGAACATATATTTTTCTCAAAATTTTAAAATTCATTTACTATTTTTCATATGGCCAAAACCACCGAATATTTAAACATTTATCATAAATTATACTTTTATCCAAAAATTCTGAAATTTACACGGTATACTGATATTATATAGATGTACCCCAATAAAAATTTCATCAATTTTAGAGTTAATCACAAGGAGTTATAAATAGTTACTTTTAAAATAGTCTTTTCCCATAAAATCCATAACTCCTAATCTATACATCCAAAAATCGCCATTTTGGACACACTCTACAAAACTCATCAAAATATCATTTCAAATTTTTCCAGAATTTTGAAGGTTCAGAAAAATTTCGAAACTAAAACATAATAACCCTTAAAATCCCTTTACTATCCCTTACCTCAAAAGAAGCAAGATTTCGACCGAATAATTTCAATCTAACTTACACCGTATAGCAATACTCAAAGTATACTCAAAATACTCACAAGAATACGCGATAATATAGAGAGAAAAACTTCAGCTTGTGATTTTCAATTCTAACCCAAGACCTTATTTATAGAAAAATACTTAGAACACCAAAGCGTAAAATTGAATATAATAATAATATTATTATCAAATTTCAAGCCCACCTCTAGACATTTGAAATCAGCTGATTTTGCACATGTTTAATGAGGCCACAAAATATAAAAAACGTTTTTTATTAATAAAAATAAATAAACTTCCAAAAATCAATTATTTTAACTTCGAACTTCAATAATTCATAATAAATAGCCCTTTTATCGTAAAAATTCAATCTCATGAGTTTTTATAGGAAATTCAATTCTCTACAACTTTTCAGAAAAAAGTTTTTCCAAATTCAAATAGAAATTAACCGAAATCCACAAACTGGACGATTTTACAAAATGCTATAATCAAATTTCAACAAGAAATGGGGTCCACCGACGATATAAAACATGTTTTAAATATTTTTGTAACAAAAATACTTCTCCTCCACATATACTCATATATCCCACATTCATCGTAAAAATATCATCATTAATATATTATTAAAATAATATATTTAAATGAATTATTTTATCGTAAAAAGATAAAATATTAATTTTCAACAATTGTCACTTTAAAATTTTCTCCATCTATATCCACATAAAATAAATATTTTCTCATCATAAAAATCAATAATTAATTATTCACAAATAATATTACATAATCACAATATTAACAACCAAAGCGGTTCCTGTGAAAGAGAGGGCTTTCCAATAAGAATTTCTCCTTACTCTGGCAGCAATTAGGTGACCAAACCTCTCCTTAGACAAAACTTTCTAGGCATTGCCAATAATATTATCCACTAATATTATTCGAGATAATATGAATTATTGTTCGATAATGGAAAATATCGTCTTGCGTGACAATTATTGAAACAACAATAATATAAAATATCAACGTAGCAATTATTGAATCAATAAAATAAAATATTGAACAGTAATTAGTGTAACAATTATTGAGTAATGCCTTCTTACGAAAAAAAAATTATCATGCTTCATGAATAGTACTCGTGAATAGTACCTCGTGAATAATAACTCGTGAATAGTAACTCATGAATAGTAACTCATGAATAATAATTAAAAAAAATTTGAATACTTTTATTTCATAAAATTCGGGGTCTTACAATTACAGTTTTTATTTGAGAAAGTTATGGACTGTTGTGAATTGAAAGAAATGGCGAAACAATATTTTCTTTTTTATTCAACGGAGATGAAAGAAATTGTTGTGGTTAGGCTGTTTTGATCTGGCATATTCGTCCATTTTTTTAATATTGTCCGCTAGTTATTCTAGCGGACGGTGGGAATTTTTTTTTAATCCATGCCATTGATAATTGTAATGGACGTTTGAGATGGTATTTGTCAATTTTTGATCCATAATAAATACATACTATGAATCATTCATTTGTATATATATATATATATATATATATATATATATATATATATATACATACTAGAGAGGTGAGATTGTACTACAAAATGATTAGCTATTATATATTATACAATGAAGCTTCATGCATTTACTAAGAGTTATTCGACAAAGGACTTATAAGTTGCAAAAACTAATTTATAAATCATTTGTCATTATTTATATGTTTGGCAATAACTTATTTTTCTATATATAAGTTGATTTTAAGTCAAAAAAAGAACTAAGGATTTGTAACTTACTTTAAAATGACTTAAAAATTATTTTAAAATAAGTTAGTTTGATCAAATATAATGTATATGACGCCTTTAAAATTAGGTATACGCCACCCATCTTGGGTCGCCACTTTTTCTATGGTACATAAATTCAAATACAACTTACTAATATAACTCAGTCAACTTTCTTTAATAATTAAATTCATAAACCGTGAGTTTTGAATACAAATATTGTTCTACTAGATATTATACAAACTCAAAAGGAGTCCTCATTACAATAGATATTATCACACTATTTCACGTAATAGTGAGGACTACTAATGCTATCCTCCGACCATTACTCCGCTCCCCGACTCGTCCAAAAGGAGTCCTCATGTTCTCATTTCCTCAAGAGAATAAAGGAAAGAAATTACTCCGTGAGCTCAATCTAGCCCAAGAAGAAATATTATGACTAAGATAATGCGCGTAATAAATTATCATTAGCCTTCAACAATGTTAAACCGATAAAATACAATAGACAACCAGCTTAATCTGCAATGAATAATATGCAATCCATTAAAAGAGTCAAGTAGAGAATAAAATCTACTATCTTTTAGGTTTTAAAAGGTTTTCATCAATTTTTATCACGAGACTCAAATTTTAATAAATAAACCACCACATCTAATCATCCTCGCATCACTACCAAGGATTTTCATCAAATTATCAATGGTCACGACTATACCGAATCACCCCCGGTCATAATCATACCAAAAACTATCCATCAACGCATTACAAAAGCCACCGAGGACTTTTTATCACATCATTTATAACAAGCCATGATTATACCGAATGATCCTCGGTCATAATCATACTAAGTTCATCTACGCACGTAAGCCAAAGATAACATAATATATCATGAGGATGATGACAATGACATAATAATTCAATAAAACAAGTTCAAGAATTATTTTATCCAGAATTAATAACGCCCAAATTGTCAACAAGATACTCGCTTTTGTAGAGTAAAATTCAAGAATGATCGTAAGAATATTTCCATGAAAAGATATCGATGAAACGCAAATATCAAGGATATTCTACTAATTTCATGGAGTATAAAGTCAAAGTTTTAACCAACCGGGTATAATAAAGAATGGAATAACAAAAGAAATCACCACGCATGCAGATTTCAGATGCATATGTGTTATTCCAATGTAATAATAATAATCTAACCAAAGTCGTGAAATTCACACCGGCTGATGATCCAATGTAATAATAAATGCTTGAATAATAAACAATGGAACCAGTGTCCTGTAAAACACACGCATGTGATATTCCAATGTAATAATAAATGCGAATAATAAACAATGGAACTGTGTCCTGTAAAACACACGCATGTGATATTCCAATGTAATAATAAAGAATGGAATAATGTAAGAAGATCACCAAGTATAGGGGATTCACAGATATACAAAAGTTATTCCAATGTAATAAATAAGGATGGAATAACATATAGGATTTCACCAAGTATAGGTACGCCGTGATATATAAAGTTATGTATAGGTATACCACTTTTACAAAAGTTATTCCAATGTAATAATAATGAATGGAATAACTTTCACCAAGTATAGGTTCCAATATAAAAGTTATTCCAATGTAATAATAAAGAATGGAATAATGTAAGTTCTCTTCATGAATAAGAAAATAATAATATCCTTTACGTACAACAAATAATACCCCTTACCGTAAAAAGACACCGGATATCAAAGTAGTGAAGTACCGTATACTTTTCTTCTTTCTCTCTATAGATTTTCTCTATAGCTTCTCTCTATAATTTCTCTCTCTAGAGTTTCAATGAATTCGTAAGAAAATAATGAAGGAATGAGCTTCTATTTATAGGAAAATAGAATGCATAGTAATTAATCCATGAACTATCCGTATTGATTTACTTTTTAATCTGACTATCCATATTTAAAGCAAAATCTTTTAAATAAAATATCATATATTCTATTTATATAAAAACATTTTACTATGCAAACACTATGCAAAACACTATGCAAAACTATATGCAAAACACTATGCAAAATACTATGCATATGCATAATAAAATATAATATATTCTATTTATGTAATAACTTTAATAAAGTATTCTTTTTTATATAAAAGATGTTTCGCTTTTATTACGCTAATAATACGAATAAAACAAAACGTCCATTATCGCTATAATAATTCATATTATTAATCGACAATAATGGAATCAAACCGAGTGACTTCTCACATAAGCATCAATAATCAATACCGCAGCGCTACTACGCAACCACACGACATCGCATTTTTACTACCGAGTAGTTCAACAAGATCAACCAGAAAAACTTCCGCCGTTATTTCAATAAAATATTTTTGTCGCTTTCAATCCGACAATAATTTCGCTAGGGTCCACCAATGATTGAGTCAGTTGTATTTAATATTCCCCGCTAAACCGAATATTCCCCACCAATCGAATATAATATAACCACTTGCAT
Organism: Panax quinquefolius; assembly: GCA_020205615.1. Classification (NCBI taxonomy): domain Eukaryota; kingdom Viridiplantae; phylum Streptophyta; class Magnoliopsida; order Apiales; family Araliaceae; genus Panax; species Panax quinquefolius. The sequence continues at coordinate 91,901,793 of CM035174.1, read as the reverse complement.
ACTTTGCAAAATTTATAAATACTACCCACAACTATAATATTATCTCAAATTCACACCATAATATTAAAAATTATTTCGACAAAATTTAAATCTTTATCGATAAAATCTGGGTCTCACAATCTCCCTCCTTATGGAATTTCGCCTCAAATTAGGTACGACTGTATGATAAAGAGGTGAGGATACCTTGAATACCTTTATCGTTGAAAACATTAAATTCATTCTTTCGCAATCCTACCAAAGATATTCATTAACAATTCATCTTTGCACTACAAAGCCAAAGATATTTAACCACAAATCTTTGCAATAATGCCGATATATAACGCAGAAAAATAATAATACCGAGACTCACCAATAGTATCCATGCACCATGCACCGCCAAGGATATTCGTGTTTTCAATTACTACCATGATTATACCAAAATAATCCGGGTCATAATCATATACCAAGTCTATCAATGCACTACTACTAAAGATGACTTTTACCACATCCATGAATTAATATTTCATCCATATCATCGATCCCCTCATCAATAATTAATCCATATCATCGAATCATCCCCGCACTACGTGCCAAGGATATTCATTAAGATCACGACCACAATTATCCATGCACTACTACCAAAGATAATCGTGGTATTCATTAAGATCACGACCACAAATTATCCATGCACTACTACCAAAGATAATCGTGGTATTCATTAAGATCACGACCACAAAATTATCCATGCACTACTACCAAAGATAATCGTGTATTCATTAAGATCACGACCACAAATTATCCATGCACTACTACCAAAGATAATCGTCATTAATTAATATTATCCATGCACTACTACCAAAGATAATCGTATTCATTAAGATCATCCATGCATCTACCAAAGATAATCATTCATTAAGATCACGACCAAAATTATCCATGCACTACGCCCAAAGATAATCGTATTCATTAGTATCACGACCACAAATTATCCATGCACTACTACCAAAGATAATCGTATGTATTCATTAAGATCACGACACAAATTATCCATGCACTACTACCAAAGATAATCGTGTATTCATTAAGATCACGACCACAAATTATCCATGCACTACTACCAAAGATAATCGTGTTTTTTATTACGCTATGATTATACCGAACAATCTCTCGTCATAATCATACCAAGTCCATCTATGCACTACAAGCCACGTATTTACTTTCAAATATAATATAAAATAATGAGGATAATGATATAAAGAATCAATCAAATGAGATAAAGGATAAATATTAAACATTTATAATATAATTTATCCAGATTCAAGAATATCCCCATGTTATCAATCACTTAATAATCTCATAATCTAATATCATTAATATTATAACAATATTTTAATCACTTCTTAAATTTATAAACAATTTATCTCAATTGTTTACGCTTTTACCATATAATGCATTTAATCATTCAAAATGCCATACTCATAAGATATCATCACCAATTATCAAATCCTCATCAAAAAAAAAATATGCATATACTCTATATAGATTCTTTAGCCATAAAATCCTATTTTCAACTTTGTTACTTCACATAACATATTTAACTCATATGTTCAGAATTAAACTATTTTCATGAAAAATACCAAATTAGTCCCAAAAATATTTCTTTTCTGAGATTTAGCATAATATAGTCCCATAATGAAAATATATTTTTCTCGAATTTTTAAAATTCATTTACTATTTTTCAAAAATCAATTTCTAATTAATTCCTTAAGAAATTAGCTACCTCAAGTTTAACTCCAAAATTCCCAAATCTTGGCAGGACCTTACACATGTTAACGTGAGCTTCTAGTTTAAATTTCATGGTCATCTGAGTTATAGAACTCCTATTATAGCGTTTTTTTTTTAAAAACCTAAATATTGAAATAGTCATAACTTGCTCATTTTAAGTCGAATGAGCTCATTTTTGGACAGGAGGTACTTTATACCATATACCTTCATGTCCCAAAAGGCCAGAATTTTTCTCATAATTTATTGGCCGAAACAGCCCTCTAAAATCATGGCAAGCAGCTTTTTTTTGATTTTTGCAGCTTTTGCACTCCTTTGCTAAAATCAGTCCACACAAAAAATCTACAACACCTTTTCCAGTAATTCCACTTGGATTAGTTAGGTAACTCATAGATCTAACTCTAGGACTTGACCACACTCAAAAAATTCAAAATATAATAGGAGATATGGTCAATTGAATTTCATGTTACGCTTTTCACCAAAAAATCGATTTTCAACTCTTTGTGATTTCTAAGAAACTTTCATGTTTTCACATACTAACCAACATAACTCATCATAACACTTACTAATACTACATATACCCATGATTTTCATTAGTCCAATGCTTTTATTATGACTTTCATCATAAAAACCACGTAAATGTGCTCATTTTAGTCAAGAAATATTTGAGGGTTTAAGAAATGGGTTTTGTCTATCGGGGTCAATACAAAAAATTCAATTTCACGCCTAAGTAGGCTAAGAAGTCTTCAAGAATACGCCAAGAAATTTATTAATAATAGAAATATCATTCAAAATCACATGACTTCATCCAAGACTTGATAAGACGTCACATTAATACCAACTGCGACTTCTATCCCTTAACCTAGATAACACCTCACAATGATACCTATAAACTTGCCATCTTCATTCACGATGTCGCCTACGAAAAGTCCGCTTTTGCATTTCCACACAAGGAAGTCAACAACGAAAAGGTTCGGGGCTCTTTACTTATGGCTTGATATAACAAAATTGATTAACTTTAGGATTTGGTTACTTTGAATTCAGATAACAAAGTTGGTTAGAAATATGAAAGCTAACAACCTTACAAAAAGAATAATGAGTAGTTAATCAATCGCTTTCAAAAATTACCTCAAAGGCAAGTATTTTCAAAGAGATAAGATCGACAGTAACGTGAAAGTGTTATTTGAATCAACAAGATTTATAAAAAGTTGAGGTAACGGGTTTTTCCCAACGGTTTTAAACAGATAAATCAAAGTCTAATTTCTCCTGAGTCAAATTTAAACGCTGAACGCAAGCAAGAGAGATAAAATAATAGGTAGAACCCCATCTAATAAGGTATAGACTTCGCAAGAGCTTATAATTAACTTACCCGTGATAATTTTATTCGTGTTCCTCGTCACGAGAAAAAAATGCTCTCTTAAACTACCGGCTTTCCGGGACATCCTTTGGCATCACTATCTCAAACTTGACTTCACCATACGACAAAATCGAGCTAAGACTTTTCTTTTGTTAAAATCCTTTGATTACACATCCTGACTGGATGTGTCCTCCCGACATTTGACTATACGACAAAATCGAGCTTCACGCCATTGTTGAACCCTCTCTTCTTGAAATGTCCATTCTTATTATCTTGGCCATGCCATTTACCACCGAAATGGTTACCATTCTTGACATGATAATTTCCCCACGATGGTTATCATTGTTCGATAGCCGCTGCCACCAAAGATGATTATTATCGTGTTGTTGGTCGTTACCTTTTGTTCGAGTCGACTCAACACTCTCATGTGCTTCATTGCTTATCTCAATATTTTCGTATGTCATTTTCAAACACCGCCACAAAACAAGGGTTAATTAACATATCACATATTATCCCTATACTCGACCGACCAAATAAATACCACATAAACTTAGTAGGTCATACTAGCGAAGGAATTCCCGCCTCTCCCTCCTAGTTCTTGTCTCACTCACATCTTAGCTGTGGATCATATCCCTAAGCTCGATACCAACCGTGACGCCCCCAAAATTAGGTATACGCCACCCATCTTGGGTCGCCACTTACATGGTACATAAATTCAAATACAACTTACTTAATATAACTGCTGTGGTAATAATACGACATAAACCGTGAGTTTGAATACAAATATTGTCTCTAGATATTATACAAACTCAAAAGGAGTCCTCATTACAACTATTATCACACTATTTCACGTAATAGTGAGGACTACTAATGCTATCCTCTCGACCATTACTCCGCTCCCCGACTCGTCTCCAAATATGTTCTCATTTCCTCAAGAGAATAAAGGAAAGAAAGGGTGAGCTCAACTAGCCCAAGAAGAAATATTATGACTAAGATAATGCGTAATAAATTATCATTAGCCTTCAACAAAGGTTAAACCGATAAAATACAATAGACAACCAGTTTAATCTGCAATGAATATGCAATCCATTAAAAGAGTCAAGAGAAATAAAATCTACTATCTTTTAGGTTTTAAAAGGTTTTCATCAATTTTTATCACCGAGACTCAAATTTTAATAAATAAACCACCACATCTAATCATCCCTCGCACTCACTTGGCCAAGGATTTTCATCAAATTATCAATGGTCATGACTATACCGAATCACCCCCGGTCATAATCATACCAAAAACTATCCATCACCGCATTACAGTGCCACCGAGGACTTTTTATCACATCATTTATAACAAGCCATGATTATACCGAATGATCCTCGGTCATAATCATACTAAGTTCATCTATGCACGTAAGCCAAAGATAAAGATAACATAATATATCACGAGGATGATGACAATGACATAATAATTCAATAAAACAAGTTCAAGAATTATTTTATCCAGAATTAATAACGCCCAAATTGTCAACAAGATACTCGCTTGTAGAGTAAAATTCAAGAATGATCGTAAGAATATTTCCATGAAAGATATCGATGATGAAACGCAAATATCAAGGATATTCTACTAATTTCATGGAGTATAAAGTCAAAGTTTTAACCAACCGGGTATAATAAAGAATGGAATAACAAAAGAAATCACCACGCATGCGCAGATTGTGATGTATGTGTTATTCCAATGTAATAATAATAATCTAACCCAGTCGTGAAATTCACAATCGACAGTGATGATCCAATGTAATAATAAATGTCAATAATAAACAATGGAACTGTGTCCGTAAAACACATGCATGTGATATTCCAATGTGTAATAATAAATGCGAATAATAAACAATGGAACCAGTCCTGTAAAACACACGCATGATATTCCAATGTAATAATAAAGAATGGAATAATGTAAGAAGATCACCAAGTATAGGGGATTCACAGATACAAAAGTTATTCCAATGTAATAAATAAGAATGGAATAACATATAAGATTTTCACCAAGTATAGGTATACCGTATATATACAAAGTTATGTATAGGGTATACCACTTTTACAGGTGTTATTCCAATGTAATAATAATGAATGGAATAACCAGGATTTTCACCAAGTATAGTATTCCAACAGATAAAGTTATTTCAAATGTAATAATAAAGAATGGAATAACCAAGTTCTCTTCATGAATACAAACGAATAATATCCATTACTACGCACAACAAATAATACCCCTTACCGTAAAAGACACCGGATATATCAAAGTAAAGAAGTACCGTATCACTCTTCTTCTTTCTCTCTATAGATTTTCTCTATAGCTTCTCTCTATAATTTCTCTCTCAGAGTTTCAAAGAATTCGTAAGAAAATAATGAATGAACGAGCTTCTATTTATAGGAAAATAGAATGCATAGTAATTAATCCATGAACTATCCCGTATTGATTTACTTTTAATCTGACTATCCATATTTAAAGCAAAATCTTTTAAATAAAATATCATATATTCTATTTATATAAAAACATTTTACTATGCAAACACTATGCAAAACACTATGCAAAACAAAAAACACTACAACACTATGCATAATAAAATATAATATATTCTATTTATGTAATAACTTTAATAAAGTATTCTGCTTTATATAAAAAGATGTTTCGCTTTTTATTACGCTAATAATACGAATAAAACAAAACGCCATTATCGCTATAATAATTCATATTATTAATCGACAATAATGGAATCAAACCGAGTGACTTCTCACATAAGATCAATAATCAATACCGCAATGCTACTACGCAACCACACGACATCGTATTTTTACTACCGAGTAGTTCAACAAAGATCAACCAGTGAAACTTCCGCCGTTATTTCAATAAAATATTTTTGTCGCTTTCAATCCGACAATAATTCGCTTGGGGGTCCACCAATGATTGAGCCATTGTATTTAATATTCCCCGCTAAACCGAATATTCCCCACCAATCGAATATAATATAACCACTGTGATACTTTGCAAAATTTATAAATACTACCCACAACTATAATATTATCTCAAATTCACACCATAATATTAAAAATTATTTCGACAAAATTTAAATCTTTATCGATAAAATCTGGGTCTCACAATCTCCCTCCTTATGGAATTTCTCCTTCGAATTTAGGGTACGACTGTATGATAAAGAGGTGAGGATACCTTGAATACCTTTATCGTTGAAAACATTAAATTCATCTTTGCAATCCTACCAAAGATATTCATTAACAATTCATCTTTTGCCTTTCACAGCCAAAGATATTTATTAACAATTCATCTTTGCACTACAAAAGCAAAGATATATAATCAGAAAACCAATAATACCGAGACTCAACTTAATAGTATCACAACCATGAATTATCCATGCACTAATCGGGCTAAGGATATTCGTGTTTTTCAATTACTACCCACGATTATACCAAATAATCCGTGGTCATAATCATACCAAGTCTATCAATGCACTACTACCAAAGATGACTTTTACCACATCCATGAATTAATATTTCATTCATCGAGACTCAAATTTCAATAATTAATCCATATCATCGAATCATCCCCGCACTACGTGCCAAGGATATTCATTAAGATATCACGACCACGAATTATCCATGCACTACTACCAAAGATAATCGTATTTCATTAATTAAGTTATCCACGCACCACAAAGATATCCATTCATTAAGATCACGACCACAATATCCATACACTACTACCAAAGATAATCGGGTATTATTCATTAGTATCACGACCACAAATTATCCATGCACTACTACCAAAGATAATCGTGTATTCATTAAGATTACACGACCACAAATTATCCATGCACTACTACCAAAGATAATCGTATTCATTAAGATCACGACCACAAATTATCCATGCACTACTACCAAAGATAATCGTGTATTCATTAGTATCACGACCACAAATTATCCATGCACTACTACCAAAGATAATCGTGTATTCATTAAGATCACACCACAAATTATCCATGCACTACTACTACCAAAGATAATCGTGTATTCATTAAGATCACGACCACAAATTATCCATGCACTACGATACCAAAGATAATCGTGTTTTCAATTACTACTTATGATTATACCGAACAATCTCTCGGTCATAATCATACCATAGTTCATCTATGCACCACAGCCACGTAATGACTTTCAACATAATATAAACACGAGGATAATGATATAAAGAATCAATCAAATGAGATAAAGGATAAATATTAAACATTTATAATATAATTTATCCAGATTCAAGAATATCCCCATGTTATCAATCACTTAATAATCTCATAATCTAATATCATTAATATTATAACAATATTTTAATCACTTCTAAATTTATAAACAATTTATCTCAATTGTTTACGCTTTACCATATAATGCATTTAATCATTCAAAATGCCATACTCATAAGATATCATCACCAATTATCAAATCCTCATCAAAAAAAATATGCATATACTCTATATAGATTCTTTAGCCATAAAATCCTATTTTCAACTTTGTTACTTCACATAACATATTTAACTCATATGTTCGTAATTAAACTATTTTCATGAAAATACCAAATTAGTCCCAAAAATATTTCTTTTCTGAGATTTAGCATAATATAGTCCCATAATGAAAATATATTTTTCTCGAATTTTAAAATTCAATTACTATTTTTCAAAAATTAATTTCTAATTAATTCCTTAAGAAATTAGCTACCTCAAGTTTAACTCCAAAATTCCCAAATCTTGGCAGGACCTTACACATGTTAACGTGAGCTTCTAGTTTAAATTTCATGGTCATCGAGTTATAGAACTCCTAAGATAGCGTTTTTCATTTAAAAAACCTAAATATTGAAATAGTCATAACTTGCTCATTTTAAGTCGAAATGAGCTCATTTTTGGACAGGAGGTACTTTATACCATATACCTTCATGTCCCAAAAGGCCAGAATTTTTCTCATAATTAATTGGCCGAAACAGCCCTCTAAAATCATGGCAAGAAAGCTTTCGATTTTTGCAGCTTTGCACTCCTTTGCTAAAATCAGTCCACACAAAAATCTACAACACCTTTTCCAGTAATTCCACTTGGATTAGTTAGGTAACTCATAGATCTAACTCTAGGACTTGACCACACTCAAAAATTCAAAATATAATAGGAGATATGGTCAATTGAATTTCATGTTACGTTTTTCACCAAAATCTGATTTTCAACTCTTTGTGATTTCTAAGAAACTTTCATGTTTTCACATAATAACCAACATAACTCATCATAACACTTACTAATACTACGTATACCCATGATTTTCATTAGTCCAATGCTTTTATTATGACTTTTATCATAAACCACGAAAATGCTCATTTTAGTCAAGAAATATTTGAGGGTTTAAGAAATGGGTTTTGTAGATCGGGTCAATAATAAAAATTCAATTTCACGCCTAAGTAGGCTAAGAAGTCTTCAAGAATACGCCAAGAAATTTATTAATAATAGAAATATCATTCAAAATCTGTGACTCTCATCCAAGACTTGATAAGACGTCACATTGATACCAACTCGTGACTTCTATCCCTTAACCTAGATAACACCTCACAATGATACCTATAAACTTGCCATCTTCATTCACGATGTCGCCTACGTAAAGTCCGGCTTTGCAGCATTCCACACAAGGAAGTCAACAACGAAAGGTTCGGGCTCTTTACTTATGGCTTGATATAACAAATGATTAACTTTAGGATTTGGTTACTTTGAATTCAGATAACAAAGTTGGTTAGAATATGAAAGCTAACAACCTTACAAAAAGAATAATGAGTAGTTAATCAATCGCTTTCAAAAATTACCTCAAAGGCAAGTATTTTCAAAGAGATAAGATCGACAGTAACGTGAAAGTTTTTATTTGAATCAACAAGATTTATAAACAAAGGAGGTAACGAAGGTTTCTCCCAACTAAGTTTAAACAGATAAATCAAAGTCCAATTTCTCCTGAGTCAAATTTAAACGCCGAACGCAAGCAAGAGAGATAAAATAATAGGTAGAACCCCAGATTTAATACGATATAGACTTCGCAAGAGCTTATGATTAACTTACCCGTGATAATTTTATTCGTGTTCCTCGTCACGAGAAAAAAATGCTCTCTCTTAACTACCGGCTTTGGCTTGTCTCGACATCCTTTGGCATCACTATCTCAACTGGACTCGACTTCACCATACGACAAAATCGAGCTAAGTGACCTTCTCTTCCGCAATTAAAACACGCTTTGATTATCATGACAGCTTGACGGATGTGTCCTCTCCTCCCGTCTATTTTTGAAACATACGACCGGGGTGGTCGTTTCTTCTTCCTTTTTGAAACGGTGTCGATGCCGCCGACGCCTTCACGCCATTGTTGAACCTCTCTTTGAAATGTCCATTCTTATTATCTTCGCCATGATTACCACCGAAAATGGTTACCATTCTTGACATGATAATTTCCCCACGATGGTTATCATTGTTCACGACATCGCCACCTGTGATGATTATTATCGTGTTGTTGCTCATTACCTTTTGGTTGAAATGACTCAACACCTCATGTGCTTCATCATTATCTCAATATTTTCAGATGTCATTTTCAAATACCGCCACCAAACACAAGGGTTAAATAACATATCACATATTATCCCTATACTCGACCGACCAAAAAATACCACATAAACTTAGGTAGGTCATACTAGCGAAGGAATTCCCCGCTCCCCTCCTAGTTCTTGTCTCACATCTTAGCCATAGAGATCATATCCTAAGCTCGATACCAACCGTGACGCCTCCAAATTAGGTATACGCCACCCATCTTGGGTCGCCACTTACATGGTACATAAATTCAAATACAACTTACTAATATAACTGCTGCAGTACAATACGACATAAAATCGTGAGTTTGAATACAAATATTGTCTACTAGATATTATACAAACTCAAAAGGAGTCCTCATTACAACTATTATCACACTATTTCACGTAATAAAGAGGACTACTAATGCTATCCTCTCGACCATTACTCCGCTCCCCGACTCGTCTCCAATTTATGTTCTCATTTCCTCAAGAGAACAAAGGAAAGAAAGGGTGAGCTCAACTAGCCCAAGAAGAAATATTATGACTAAGATAATGCGTAATAAATTATCATTAGCCTTCAACAATGTTAAACCGATAAAATACAATAGACAACCAGCTTTAATCATAATGAATATGCAATCCATTAAAAGAGTCAAGTAGAGAATAAAATCTACTATCTTTTAGGTTTTAAAAGGTTTTCATCAATTTTTATCACCGAGACTCAAATTTTAATAAATAAACCACCACATCTAATCATCCCCGCATCACTGGTCAAGGATTTTCATCAAATTATCAATGGTCATGACTATACCGAATCACCCCGGTCATAATCATACCAAAAACTATCCATCACCGCATTACATGTGCCACCGAGGACTTTTATCACATCATTTATAACAAGCCATGATTATACCGAATGATCCTCGTCATAATCATACTAAGTTCATCTATGCACGTAAGCCAAAGATAACATAATATATCATGAGGATGATGACAATGACATAATAATTCAATAAAACAAGTTCAAGAATTATTTTATCCAGAATTAAGAACGCCCAAATTGTCAACAAGATACTGCTTTTGTAGAGTAAAATTCAAGAATGATCGTAAGAATATTTCCATGAAAAGATATCGGATGAAACGCAAATATCAAGGATATTCTACTAATTTCATGGAGTATAAAGTCAAAGTTTTAACCAACCGGGTATAATAAAGAATGGAATAACAAAAGAAATCACCACGCATGCAGATTGCAGATGTATGTGTTATTCCAATGTAATAATAATAATAATCTAAACCAGTCGTGTGAAATTCACACCGGCTGTGATGATCCAATGTAATAATAAATGCTTAATAATAAACAATGGAACCAGTCCTGTAAAACACACGCATGTGATATTCCAATGTAATAATAAATGCGAATAATAAACAAATGGAACTGTGTCCTGTAAAACACACGCATGTGATATTCCAAATGTAATAATAAAGAATGGAATAATGTAAGAAGATCACCAAGTATAGGGGATTCCACAGATACAAAGTTATTCCAATGTAATAAATAAGGATGGAATAACATATAAGATTTCACCAAGTATAGGTATCTACAGCATATACAAAGTTATGTATAGGTATACCACTTTTACAAAGTTATTCCAATGTAATAATAATGAATGGAATAACAGAGGATTTCACCAAGTATAGGGGTATCACAGATACAAAAGTTATTCCAATGAATAATAAAGAATGGAATAACTGAAGTTCTCTTCATGAATACAAACGAATAATATCCATTACGTATTACGAAATAAATAATACCCTTACCGTAAAAAGACACCGGATATCAAAGTAGTGAAGTACCGTATCACTTTCTTCTTTCTCTCTATAGATTTTCTCTCTATAGCTTCTCTCTATAATTTCTCTCTCTGTAGTTTCAAAGGAATTCGTAAGAAAATAATGAATGAATGAGCTTCTATTTATAGGAAAATAGAATGCATAGTAATTAATTCATGAACTATCCCGTATTGATTTACTTTAATCTGACGGTCCATATTTAAAGCAAAATTTTTAAATAAAATATCATATATTCTATTTATATAAAACATTTTTACTATGCAAACACTATGCAAACACTATGCAACACTACTATGCAAAATACTATGCAACACTATGCATAATAAAATATAATATATTCTATTTATGTAATAACTTTAATAAAGTATTCTGCTTTATATAAAAGATGTTTCGCTTTTATTACGTTAATAATACTGAATAAAACAAAACGTCATTATCGCTATAATAATTCATATTATTAATCGACAATAATGGAATCAAACCGAGTGACTTCTCACATAAGCATCAATAATCAATACCGTGTGCTACTATGCAACCACACGTGACATCGTACTTTTACTACCGAGTAGTTCAACAAGATCAACCAGAAAACTTCCGCCGTTATTTCAATAAAATATTTTTGTCGCTTTCAATCCGACAATAATTTCGCTAGGGTCCACCAATGATTGAGCCATTGCATTTAATATTCCTCGCTAAACCTAATATTCCCCACCAATCGAATATAATATAACCACTTGCATACTTTGCAAAATTTATAAATACTACCCACAACTATAATATTATCTCAAATTCACACTATAATATTAAAAATTATTTCGACAAAATTTAAATCTTTATTGATAAAATCTGGGGTCTCACACAATTTTGTCATTTTATTCCTATTCTTAATATGCGTGAAAAATTTACTAAGATTTTTATCGTGGGACGGAGGGAGTAGCTCAACTAACGACTGTTGGGTAAAATCTAATTACACACAACACGCAAGTATACGTGGTCAACAAGTAATAAAGTGATAAGTTGAGTATCGTTCCCACAGAGAATTATTTAATAAAAAATTACCAAGTACTAACCCGTAACCAACTCAATCTTATTTAAACAAATGAATTTCAAATTATATAAATTAAACTACTATTAAATTCCACTAATTAAATTAAGACTATAGTGATTTAAGTTCACAACTTCACTTATTGCTTAATTTAAGTTAACACACTTCTCATCAATTATTCTCTATCCCAAATTGTTAATCAAGAACACTAAAGTAGTATTAACCACCTCTCGATGCACTAATACCGTATTAACGTCAATCCACAATTAAGATATAAATCCGTTAAACACCTTAATCAACTAACCCACTATATCTCTACGTGAATTACAATTGAAGAAGGTTTAAGAACAAGTTCTCTATCCGATTACATGCGGTGTCAAGCATATCTCTACCTTAACCCTCATCAAGTTTAAGCTACTAACAAAATCCTGAACACATGATATCATGATCAGATCTAAATCTATACTTCATCTCTCGAGTTCATATAGATTATCACGGTAATTGATGGCCAGTCAATTAAACAATTAAGTCCAAACCACAATAGACAATTCTCATGATAGAACATAATAATTGATAGCGAAACATATTAAAATAAACTACACAATAAGATCCATTGTAATCTCAAATAAAGAATTAGTTCATTGAATTAAAACTAAGAATCCACACTTGAAATAACATTAAAAGATAAAAATAAGAGTAGAGTAAAGAATTGAATTTGTTGTCAACAAATCTCCATCTTCCTCAAGCTCCTGCTCTTGATCTTCAATGGTCTTCAAGTTGCTTCAATCTCCAAAACTATTTAGAACTAGTGTTTTGATCTAATTTACTCTAATTTAATCTAATGGAATGCTCTCTCCCAATCTCTCCAATCTCTTCTAATCTCCTAATATCCCCTAATCTTTATTATTCTCTTCCTTTTATAAGCCTTTTTACATGTCTTTAAGTCATCTTGAAAGTCCTTGAGTCAATTGGATCGAAAACAATTCTTCCCGAACTCAAATTTGGCCAAAAACCACTTCTTTTTTCACAGACTTCACTACTTGACGGGTCTAGACTTGTCAAGGGCCCTCCCCGGCGGGCTATATAGTACTGTTTTGCAGCTGGTACCCCCGCCCCGGCGGGGGTTTTACTAAGGAAAAGCCCGCCCCGGCGGGCATCATTTTTCTGTCACAGCATCCTCTGGTAAAACGGCCATAACTTTTGATCCGGGAAGAGTTACGGGGCCTGCCACCTATCAAATCGAAGATATCGACGAGATCTACAACTTTCATGCTTTGAGGATTCAGAAATTCTGGCCGGATGAAGGTTGAAATTGAGCTTGAAGTGACTGCAATGAAAATGACCACCCAAAACAATGACATTCGACGTCCGTTGGCACAACGATCATAACTCTTGCATCCGAACTCCGATTAGAGTGATTCAAGATGTTCCGGAAAGCTAAGACGACGCTCTACAATGTAAGCTAAGTTCCAAACCAAGAACATAAAGTAAACATGAAAGCCCAAATGATGTCCGATTTACTTTTCTTTGCGTTTTTTTTTGCTTTTCGTTACCAATAGTCGTTCACATCGCTCCCAAACATATAACCTACAAAATGAACACAAAATGCATGAAAAATAACTAAGACACATGAATATAAGCAACTAATTCAATTAAAAAATAGTGAATAAGTGTATATAAAATCCACTTATCAACGACTTTAAAGTTAGCTACATTAAACATGACAAATGTGATAATAATTTTTATCAATAATTTAATTATTTTATCAATAAATCGTAACATCAACTTTCGTTTCGAGACGACGTTTATTTTTGACAGCATAACCTGGACACTTGACTAAGTTTGGGCGGCAATGGTTTACTATATACAAAGTATGTGCATAACTATTAAAAATGTATTTTATAGTCTATAGTCTATATTCATGAAAATGAGTTTTTCTCCATTATTTTGGAAAATTGATATTTTTACATGATTTTTTGTAGTATTTTTACATGAAAATCGTTACTGTAGATTCTTTAGCAACGATTTTTACTGTCGCTATACATCTATAGCGACACTTTTCATGTGAAAATATCAATTTCTTTATTTTGTTTTTGAAATAAAAGTTTAAAGAACTTAATAAAAAAATGATATACATATTGACAAATATTTGACGAAATTGGGTTACGACTAACGTGAAAGTATATACAATAAGATAAAATAAATTAAAATAAGACACTTTTTAATTCATATCTATCATATGTATACACATACGTTACAATAATAATTCGGCTGAAAATTTTCACAATATATAATAAGACTCACTTAATAATTATCGTAGGATACTATGATGAGATGGTAGAAATGGGTGCTCCTTTTTGAGTTCGTATTATACTCTTGATTAATTTTTGTTGAATCGAATTAATGAATTTATGGATGTGTAGTCCATAAAAAGTTTTACATCATTGGCCAAATGGTTAATCAAATTTTAGTTATTGACCACTTTATTACACCCTTATGTTACGTTACGTTTAAATTAAAGTGATAAACGTGAGAATATAATGACTTATTTATATAAAATGGAAAAAATTATGTTTAGTTGTGATTGAAATTGATTGAATCATTCTTATTCCTTCCAAATTTATGAATTTTATTCCTTAGAAAAGTAAGAGTATGAAATAACTCATAAAATTTGTGTTTGTGCCTATTAGTCATCACATATCACTTTCCAAATGGTAATTTTTTTATATATGTAAAATTTGATTTTAAAAAATCAAATATATTTAGAAGTACCAATGAGATGTTTCATAGTTGTCTTTGGTAATTTTTTTATGTTAATATTTATATTTTAATTAATTGGGTTATGTTAATTGCAGTACAATAAAATTTAAGTGAAATTTCCTTTTTTGAACTGAAGAAATACCAATTATAAAACACTTATTTTCAAAATTTAAATAAAATTTTGTTAATTTTAAATTGACTTTTAAAATCAATATCGATCTCATAATTTGAAACGAATAGAATAATATAAAGTGATTCTGAGCATAAATTCACATCAATTTTAAATTATAATTTTTTAATTAATTAAAAAAATATTTTTTATAGAAGGAAAAAATAAAAACTATTATACACCAAAATGAAAATACTAAAATGTGGTATGGAATTCATTAAAATGTGTTCGGCAGTTTGAAGTTAAACTTAAAAAATAAAACAAACAAAAGGATAAATTAAAAAAGGAAAATAAAATAAACCAACCAATTAAATCAACCAACCACCATAGGAAGGAACAAAAAATTGTATGGTCCTTCCAATGTTAAAATCATCAAATTCCTTTTTATGATATCTCTCCTCCTCTTTTTCAATTAAAATCAAATCGCCCCTTTTTCCCTCCATCTCTGTTTCTCTCGCATATATTTTACCCGATTATACAATTTTAGAGAGGAGCAGAGAATTGTGGGAATTTTGGTGGATATAATGTTTCAGAAGTACAGCAATGGGGCGATCCAAAACGGAGGGGAGGCTAGTGATGGTGAAGAATTAGGTGTAATTTTGGGTTTGGACGGTGGCACCACCTCCACCATTTGTGTCTGCATCCCGTTTTCCGACCAACTCGCCGACCCAGTTTGTGTTCTCGGCCGGGCAGTCGCCGGCTGCTCCAACCACAACAGTGTCGGAGGTATTTGTTCTTTTTCATCAAAGCCCACAATTTATGTCTATCTATTTGTTTATGCAGATATGGTGTTTGTTTATTTGTTTAATGTCTGTTGGGATGGATTTTTTTTATTCTAGCTACCAAAGACTTGGTCGAACATATATAATTGAATTGCGAGAAGAGTTGGTTCGGAAAAATCATGAACAGTGAATTAACAAATACAAATCACTAAGTCTACTATCACATAAAACTGCTCACGTACATATTTTGTGGCCCGGGCAGACTAAGTCTACTATCACATAAAATCATGTGAGCGATATTGAGTTAGTAGACTTATTTAACACAAATTGGCTGCATAAAGAAATGGATCTTGATTTCTGGATAGAGAGGAAGTATATTAGAAGATAATATTTGCTCGGTTCCAAAAAAGAGTCTCATTTGTCTTTGATCTAGTTAATTTGCGAAATCTAATTGTGATGTGATTTCTTTTTTACTTTTTAGTAATAAGAATTTTTTTAAATAGTTTATAATTTTAACTATTGCACTAATAAAAATCAAGTAAATTCACATTAATTTTGAATATTAGGATTTCACAAATTGACTAGGGAAAAAATAAATCAAATGAGATTGTTTTTGTGAAAAAGAGGGAGAAAGTAGCAATAGAAACTTTTGAGATTGGTCGGGGAGTGAAATGTTCTGTTCTTATGGCCGAATTCTTTCCCATTTAAAATGTACCTAGGTCCCAGATTTAGTGGTGTTCTTCACCTGTCAGTAATTCACACAAAAATTGGAGGCTATACCCTTTTGTGTATCACCCAAAATTAAATGAAATATTGTTGATGGGTTGAGAGTGGTCATGTTTTTTGTGCTATTGCTACAAAAGGTGGCTTTTATATTACAGTGTTCTAAAAATTCCCGCCTAGGTCCGCCTAAGGGCTAGGCCCCTCGGCGCCCTGCCTAGGCGCTGCCCCCCCTGGCGCCTCACCTAGGCCTAAGACGACAAAAAAATCCGTCTAAAAAATTAGGCGGGGTCTAGGCGGAGAGATTTTTATTTTATTTTAATAACTATCCAAACCAGATCTTGATATGTTTATTTTTCTAATGATTTACCATATTCATAATGCAGGTTATAGCATATCAAATCACAACAAGAAGTGAACAATATCAAGTCAAAATGGATAATTTTATTATAGTTGTAATTTTTCGAACTTGTACGAACTTCAAATTATATAAATGATGATACATTTGTAATATTTGGTTTAATTCAATATAATTCTTAAATTTATGTTTAGTTTCTTAAGTTTTAATATTGAATTAAATTCTTGAAATTTTAAATTTTATTATTTAATAGCAATCTTGTTTATGAATAAAACTAATACGTTAAAGATATGTTTGAACTTTCAGTAATTGCATGTTTGTGTTTGAACTTTGACATTGACAATATGATGTATATATGTGTTTGAACTTTAAGCAAAGGTCTTTATTATCTTTATTATAGATTGTTTTGCTTTATATTATTATTTGTTTGAATAAATATAAGATAAAATATTAAAATTGACTTAAAATAAAAAATCCCGCCTAAGCCCCTCCCAGGCCCCGCCTAGGCCCCTCCTGTCCGTCCGCCTCCCGCCTCCCCCCTCCCGCCTAGCCCTTTTAGAACATTGCTATATTATAGTAATAATTTTAGCAATAGAGTACCTTTTACACTTCACGAATACTGTGAAAGCATGAAAAATCTTACATGGGAATTATTGTCTACATTTACAGAAACTGCAGCAAGAGATACACTGGAACTCGTTATGGCAGAAGCCCTTTCAAACTCAGGGTCAAAGAGATCTGCTGTTCGAGCTGTTTGTTTAGGTGTATCTGGTGTTAATCATCCAAATGATCAGGAAAGGATATTAAATTGGCTGAGGTTGGTATGTAGCTAGTTGTTTAGTTGAATTTCATATTCTTTATCCTCTGCAATCTTATAATATATCTCTCACTTTCTTAACTGTAAAGACTTTACCACACAGTCTCCGTAATTACACTTGTTACTTTACCAACTTATAATAAGTTAAGTGAATATGATGAAATTGTTATTTAATTCTGTAAAACGGAAAGATTCAGATAGGGCTACTGTTAACAATTTCCCTAGAACACACATTATGAAACTAATATAATTTTGAGCTTCAAAATATAGATAATAAATCAGAAGTACTGTACTTCTTTCCCCTTCTCAAATTATAAATTATCATTAGCAGTCTTCCTATTGATGTCCAAAGTTATGGTTTCATGAATGCGTTGGAGAAAGGCATACTCGGTTATAGTAAGGAGACAATGAGAAATACACACATAACAATTGGTTAAGAAGAAATGATATAAAGAAAACAAGGTGCGGCAGAAGTGAAGTTTTCGGGCATAGTACGTTAGGCTTCATCATATATGTTCTACATTATATGTAACCTTAATAACTTTAAGATGAGTGTTGTTCATGAAATTTTGGAACTTCTTGCTACACACACACCTATATGAATATTTGTATTAAGCACTCCATTTTTAGTTTTCTAATTTACTATGTAATTATTAACAGGGACATATTCCCGAGCCATGTTAATCTATATGTTCAGAATGATGCTGTGGCAGCTCTTGCAAGCGGGACCATGGGGAAACTTCATGGCTGTGTTTTGATAGCAGGTACAGGGAGTATTTCTTATGGATTCACCGAAGATGGAAGAGAAGCTCGTGCTGCTGGTGGGGGACCTGTCTTGGGTGATTGGGGCAGGTGAGATTAGCGTGTTCTGGTTGCAGTACCATACATGGCGAAGACTTATTTATTTGTAGTTTGTTTTCAAATTTTTTTCTTCATGATTATATTAATTGTTTTTGCGACTAAAGAGTTTAATTAAAAATAAGTATTTGAACAAGATGAATATATTACTAGTTCTTGATGAGCATCCAGACAATCAACAAGTATTGATACATACACATATACGTATATATGTGTGTGTGTGTGTATATATATATTATGTTTTTGGTTTAGTTATTATGTTCTCATTATAATTTTGATAAATTTTATTTTAAGTGCTTACCCTGGATAGAAAATCTGCTACAAATGATATTGGCAATTTTGCTTTTTCATGTTGAATAACCCTGGAATGGGAATCTGGAAAGCAATTTGGCATTCATGAGGGA
The DNA here is from genome assembly GCA_020205615.1 of Panax quinquefolius. Classification (NCBI taxonomy): domain Eukaryota; kingdom Viridiplantae; phylum Streptophyta; class Magnoliopsida; order Apiales; family Araliaceae; genus Panax; species Panax quinquefolius. The sequence continues at coordinate 91,882,335 of CM035174.1, read as the reverse complement.
TACCTATATGTTACTACCTAACAACTAGTTCTAGTAACTGGGAAGAGGTCAGTAATGCAGTAGACATACAATATGTACATGACTTCTGTAGGATGTATTATGTATTTAGACATGGTTGATTGCGTACATTGATTTGCATGTCTGTTTCATCATTCTAAGCATAAAGGCACCCTAAGGGGATAGCTCAATGACATGTGCTCTACCATACTAAGGAGAAGTCACATGATCAAACCTTGCCAACTCCAAGGGGTACCAACACAAGCTTATGTTTGGATTTTCCCAGTGTATGGCTCTTGCGGGGGACATGTACCCATGGGATTAGTCGAATGCTCTAAGAAGTTCGGATACCCATGATTGCTATTAAAAAGAAGAAAAACTAGGTGTAAAGGCTGTATAAAGGCCTGTGGCTTATTATTTTGACAAAGTTATGATTTTACTTCCTCTGATTATTTGGGGGAGTATTTAGATCTCACAAGTGATTGTGGTTCTACTGTGGTAGTGTAATCATCAAAGAAGTGTCATAATCTTGCAAGGTCTATTATCTATCTTTCTGGTTATATCTTGAGATAGAATTGGACTAATGGAGATATTTTTGCTTGCAGTGGTTATGGGATTGCTGCTCAGGCCTTGACTGCAATAGTGAGGGCTCATGATGGTCGAGGTTCACAGACAATGCTAACACATAGTATTTTACAGTCACTCGGTCTACCTTCTCCAGATGAGCTCATAGGGTATATATATATTTTTTATTATTATTTAAATACTCTGGGCATACCATTGCTACTTAATTGCTGATAACACATTATTCCTAAAAAATTTAACTTTAGAGAGGAGTCAGTGGATAAAGGCTTGGTTTTACTGCCATGTGTTTGTCTTATATCAACTCAGGTGTTTTTTTGAAAATGGATGTCTTCTTTAGGTTTCGTGGTTCAAGTCATTCAATACTTTGCTATGTGTTGTAACCTGCTTCGTAGTTTGATGTAGAACAACAATATTACCGGTTGAATCGAATGGTTTACCACTTTTTACTTAAAACTATATTCGCCCCTTATTTTCGCTACACAGGGTTACTCTGTATTAGAATTTGTTGTGTAGAAATAAATCTAGTGTAAAAAAAAATTACAATAAGAAAAAATATTAAAATGATATTTTTTCTAAGAACTTGAGAAGGATTTGGAATGATTTTGAAGTACAAAACTTGGATGGATTTACAATCCATAAATACCCTTTTGAAGAGATACATCTTTTTGAAAATGTATTTAAATATTAGAGATATATTCCTTTGAAAGTCAAAGGATATGTTGAACCATTGTAATGATTCATCCAATGATCTTATCAATTTGAACCATTGCATCGATTCAATTGTTTCATTCCGAACTATTGCATTGGTGCAATTGCTTCTTAGCCTAAATCAATACATCCCTTGTCCCTGCCTCTTGTTCAAAGAGTTATAATCTTTCAAACCAAACCAATTGAACCAACTGCAACATATAATATATTTATTTTATACTTTCTAGATTTGAAAATATCTAACACTATGTATTCGGTGGGAAGTGTCCACAACTCTTAGAGTGCTATGCTGTGGGTGCACAAGTGCACTGTGTTTACTTATGTTACAATCTTTTAGAGATGAGACCTTTTTTTAGCATGCAAGCCTACTATACATGTTTTTAGTCATTTACTTGCAAATCATATGATGCATACACATTTTTTTAAGAGCAAAATTTAAATTACCACATGTGAGCTAATTGCTTCAGAGACTCAATTAGTGACACGTGGCAACAACAAAAAACAATTTTACGCTATACATTACTTAAGATAAAACCCACATGTGGTTTTTTTTATTGCTTTGAGGACCACAGTTGGTCAAGAACTCCGGATGGATTTTAGGTAAAACACAAGTGGAACTTTGGATTTTATTCATTTTTCGATGAAGCAAGTGCATAACTCAAACTGTTCCTAATTGGTTTATGTGAATTTCTTTTAGGACAAAGGCAACGAACTAGAATATGGGTATTTGAGTGGGCTTTGTCAATATATCTTGTAACAACAGAGATTGTGATAATACCGTGGTTGGTAAGCTTATTAGTCTATCAATCTTTGAAATGATCCTCCCTTTCAAGTTAATATGTTTTATCCACTTTGTAGTTTGAACATTATCCACTTTCTTACCTCACAATATCACCCGTTTGACCAGTTTATCTTTTCCAATTTAAAAGAAGTACAAATTGTTGTGAGATTACCTTTAAGAATAGCACAGTATAAGATTTTACAAGACTTTAGAATCAGAGAAAATTCTCTTCAGCAGACTGTGTTATATAATTTATTTATATATTAAAAAAAAGGTGTTGTGTAGTTCTTTGAGAAATTAATATTTTATGATAAACTCAAAAATAGAATACTGAATATCAAGGAAGGTGATCATTATGAACAGAACATTTCACATTGGTTTCATTTCCTTTCTTATTGGGATTTAGGTGGACCTATGCAGATCCATCTTGGGCGCGTATTGCGGCACTTGTTCCAGAAGTTGTATCTTGTGCTGAAGCTGGCGATGAAATTGCGCATAAGATCTTAAATGATGCGGTGGAAGAATTGGCTTTAACCGTGAATGCTGTTGTTCGAAGACTTGGTTTGGGCGGGGAAGGTGCTACTTTATTCAACAATTAATTATTTATTTGTTGTTATCTTTAATGTAATGAAAGGAAACCATATGAATGGCAATATCTTGGCTAGTGGAGACAAACTATGGGCATATGAAGTTTGAACTAGACTTTATAAAATTCTGAATTGTTCTTACTGCTTCAGCTAACTTAATGCCTATGTTGAATTTATTTGTAGATGGAAAGAGTTATTTCCCTATTGTCATGGTTGGTGGTGTCCTGGAACCTAACAAGAGGTGGGATATAGGGAAAGAAGTTATCAACTGTATTTTGAAGACCTACCCTGCTGCTTCTCCGGTTAGACCAAAGGTTAGCATCAATAACTCTTTGTCAAACTGTTACATTTTCTCATAGCAATGATATTCATTTAAATTCTTATTGCAAACATTTTCTTGTTTTACTTAGGTTGAACCTGCAGTTGGAGCAGCGTTACTAGCTCGGAACTTCTTAATGAAAGAAACAGATTGCAACTCTCATAGATGACCCGAGTATATCAGAATGTTCAACTGTATAGTTCAAATTACAAAGAAATCTTGAAAAAATGATTGTTATCTCACATATAATGTTGGGTACTTAGGTATCCTTGTAGTAATCCTTAGGTCAGATGATCAACGAATCAAAATACTGTAACTTATCTATTATTACAATACAGTAGTTTGTATGTCAATTCAATTTGCTGCCTGTTTTGCTTGAATTTGAAGCTCCTAGTTCACATATTTGTTTTAATTTTATTGGGGAAAGGCAGTGTACTTACTGATCAATAGAGCTGTCAATATGCATCAAAACTCTTTTGTGTGTTTCGTTAGCTTATCCTAGTTTGGTCTCAAAAACAGTAAAAAGTAAAGGGTTGTGTTCATTTGGTTCTGCAAAATTAGGAGTAAGATTTTCACTTCAGCAGTTTCCAATTGTTGGTGTTGGACAAAGATGGAAAAGATATAGAAGATCTGTTGGCAGGTAACCCCATGATTCTTGCCAAGAACATGGGGATCTGAGTGACAACTAAGCCTTTAACACAAAAGAATGCATTCAAATATAAAGGCACAAATTCGAAAAATGAGATCATTAATTAGTATATGCAGAATCTATGTTCTCTCTTTTAACTGCACCAGTAGAACTTTACATTGTAATTGTAATTCTATATATAGAATAGAGGAAGCATGAAAGGAAGAAAGGACTATACTCTGTTCACTATTTAGTCATCCACTGTCTGAAGACTAAAATACAAAACCTGCCTATAAAACAAAATATTCAATCCCATATCGTCTGCCAAAGTTTGCCAGAGCTGTGTGATCTTCCCCCAAATTCTCTGCAAGTGCTTCCCTTGTTTTAACATTGGCACACAAAAAGAGTACATTTTCTTTCTTTGCTCAACCGCTGAATTGATTTCTTGATCCCAATAGTTGTTCGCGCGATAGAAATGATCAATCATTAGCAATTTACTCTCCCATGGCAAAAATTAGGCACCGACTGTTAAATTGTATCTATTCATGATGAATAACCATTTCAGCCATGAGATAAAAACTATAGGTACACATTTTTGGTTAAGAAACGACAACACCAAACTCTCTCCCCCTCTTCCCGGTAAGCATGTTTTGTTAAACACAGGCACTGCCAACCCTGACCCCATCACAAAAACACAGACAAAGAAGAAGAAAATACTTGATGAGTGATGATATTTCTTAGAAAAGAAAATTATAAGTTTTAGTCTTCTCTCTTGGTCCTTCATATTCATATGTTTATAGAAGAAAATTACTTCTGATTTTAACACTTCTATTCTTTTTAAAAGGTCAAGGTTTTACCAATGATTTGCTATTAGTGAGAGAGACTCCAAGGGGGAAAAATGTATAACATTGTTTGCAATTTACAGATTCAAATATTATTTTGTTGGGAATCAATTGCAAACTAATATGCACTCCCACAGATAATTCATGACCTTAGATATCCCCCCCCCCTCTCCCATTTTCCCACTACCCCTCTTCTCCCCTCCAATTTTCTAGGGGTAAAATGATACTATTAGGCAAGCTTACCAGGCAAATAGATGATCAAACTGACTTGCAAGTTTCTCCACTTAACTCTCTTCTGACCAGCTTCAGGATTTCAATAATCTGTGGCAGTAAAACAATCCAAAACTGTAAAGGAGCTGTTAAAACCAATATACCTTTTCTGCAATTGTAAAGCAAAACTTGGAAGGCATAGAATAAACTATAGAATTAAGATTATGCAGACAGCCATAAATAACATAAAGTCTATCACGAGTTCTCCATCTACAAGATAAGCATGGAAGTTCCATTGCATCCCCCAAAGAACTTGAAGGCAGCAAACCAGCATCAAAGTTCCACTCTCTAAAATGGAACCAAGTCTGTGTTGAAATGGGAATTATATGCAAGTATGACAAATCCAATCCTATACTGAAACCAGAGTTTGACACTTCAATCATCTCTAGCCAACAGACCTTTTCATGTATATTTTGAGGTAAGGTTCTATGTCCCCCTCTGCTCACTATGACAGTAGTTTATTATTTTTAAAATAATACTATGTTTGAAAATCCAGAGGCAAATTTTGACAAGAATAACATATACTCCTATATCTTTTCTTGTCAGATTTTGATAAGAATGAGATCAAATCATCAAAAAATAAATTTGATTTGAAACAGTCCAATATCAAATTCAGACCATCTGATCTCAACTAGTTCTGTGATTGATCGGATTACGGTCAAAGTTAGGATCACTCTTGATCCAAAAGACTAGAACTATCATTATATTAGCGTCATGGCGAGGCGACGACTAGGCGTCCTAGCACTAGAGAAGGAAAAGGCAACGCCTTGGACGCCGAGCTGCCAAGGTGTTTGTACCCATTCATCATAACCCAAACTTGTTATGTGGTGTAATTTTAGTACTTATTAGACTTGTAATGTGTGATAATTGTTGACTTGGTTGATTCTTTATTTTATACGTAGTGTGTTTGTTGACTTGTTCTACTAGTTTTCAATGTCAATTGTTTTATTTTTGAATTTGTGAAGTATTCATATAATTGTGTTTTTAATTGTATTCCATGGTGTTAGTTATGATGTTTTGAGTTTTAATGTATATAAAGTTTTATTGTTCAATATACTTTTTGAAATAAAATAAATAAATGTATAAATTGCACATTGTTAACGACTTGTCGTCATATGGACATCATAACGGACTCCTTATCATCTAAGCTTCCTAGCGGTCAACTATCGCCGCGTCTCGCCATAGAGCCATGACAACTATGATATTAGCATAAATTTCCTTACTATTTACAACAAATGAGATCGTAAATAGGTGTAGGGATGCAACACATAGGATAATGAAATGTTGGAAAAAGCAAATAATACACATTCTCCAAAAAAAAGGTATTCAACAAGTGTAAATCCATCTTACTCCAGGATAATGTTGTAAGATCGGTGAATAATGATCAAGTGCTATGTATATCTTTTCAAGAAGACTCAAAAGTGTTTCCACCTCATCCCCCAGAAGATCAACCTGGATGCCAAAGAGACAAATCTAGTAAGAATATGGCAAGCATAATTTCCAAATTGATTCATATACTTCAATGAATTTCAGATAAATATGAAAAAGAATGTTCACTCGTATATAATAAAACTGAATGATGCAGTTAGCTTATTTTCGTTTCTATTATTTTATCTTTTTGTCCCTTGTACCAATTCAGAACCTATACTGTCTTGGTACAACAAGATGAGCTTCAACAGTGAAACATGTTTAAACAAAATATATTACTAGGTTCTGGACCATTTTTTCAAATAACATACCACAAAAAGCATCCTAGGAATGGTGGCATTGGATTGATATATATTCGAGGCATGATCAGTTTTTTGTTTTTTATAGGTCGAAAATAATTGATCTTGTATGATATATTTACATACACCGTATTAAAGGAGTAGATTAGCTGATAGGGCCTTGTCATAATTTTATGGTGCTCAAAAGAATATTGAAAAATTATTACTGGGCTGTAACATACTGGCATCTTAGGGCTCCTTTTATAATTTGTTTGTACCTCTTGTTCCAAGCAAAAGACCTGTCACTTTCTTTACTTGTTTGGCATGCTCTGGTGAAAAACAATGATAAATACAAGCATGCCAACAACACATGTACAAGAATAAGCTTGTCAACAGGGATGATATGTGAGTGCTTTTCCTCTTGTATTTATGATTACAACACGTTGATCATCTTAACAGTGCTGAGGAAGCACATTGATGGAGTTTTGTGCAAAGAATAAGCTTAGAGGATTTTCACTGGGGGTTATTCTATACATTTAAGGTCTATGCCCTCAGCAATCCCAAGTAACTCTCAGCGATACAGAGTAACTTGCGATGCCATCGGTGACCCTGATTAATTTGAGGGTTATGCCCTCAGTAATCATACGAAACTAATATTCCCCAAGATAAACAATATTTCATTAATAGAAAATTTTATCAAACATCAAAGTACAGCACTTCACCATATAATGAGAAGATATTTGAAGTTTGCAATATAAAAGTTAGTAGTAATATATACATTTTCATATATATATATAGCCCGGCTCTCTCCATCGAACCGGGGGAGCAAACTAAGAGCGAACCGGCTATAGCGACGGTTTTTTCCATCGCTATAGCATAAAAAACCGGCTTTCTATGCTATAGCGACGGAAAAAACCGTCGCTATAGCCGGTTTGTTCATAGTTCGCTCCTTCCAGTTCGCTGGAGAAGCTGACTGTGTGTATATATATATATATATATATATATCATTTCTATAAGGAAAAATACAGGTCATAAAAGAATTTATAGTGTGAGAAGCATTCACTCAATTACCTCAGCCTCAGCCATTTTAAGGTCAGAATATCTCCTTTCAAGCCTCTGCTTGTACTGCAACCCCGCATTTGTAAGCATTTCAGCTTTCTCAATAAGAGAGCTCAACTGAGATGTTGAGTACATCAACCTGGAAGAATTACACATTCATGGTTTTTAAACCAGAGGATAAAATCAAAGTTTCCTCAGATAAAGTGTCTGAGCCAGGACACAATACAAATATCAGCAACTGGATTCTAGAATGGCCAAGTGATAGCTTATTTATTAAAGTATATCCACAAACAATTCGTAGATTTTTCCTAGTTCTATTGGCTCAGTCCTTAGGCTAAGCAATAAGAATGAACCCCAGCCCTAGTGCTCTCAAACTCAAAACAATAAAACTTCCTTCATCAAGAAACAGAAAGAATCAGGGTTAGGTACCATTCAACCACAAAGGGGAGTTCCAACCTAGGATCAGCAGATAACACTTTGTCAAAAACAAAAGGAAGCAGCAGATGACATGTCGTTATATGAAGACGAAAGATATAGCAACATTGTAAGGGTACTCTCATGTCTCAATAATAATTTCGCGTCAAACAATATGAACAAAATCAACAGGCTACGTTGATAAGAAATGGAAAACATTTAACAGAGAGTAATCACATAACTGACATTTTAACTCAATATGAGAAAAGTAAAAAGAAAGAAAAAAAAGGATAGGTACCAAGTACTAGCTAGCATATTAATAGTTAAGAACCAATTTTAAGGCACCCTTCAGAATTCTCAATGTTACGATCTACTGAATGTCTCAAGCAAAACATATTCATGAACCAATTCACAGTTTAGAAAAAAATAATATAAGTACCTTGAATTGTTTGCATTGATATCTTCAGCTACTTTGCATTCAAATTGAGTAAACTGCTCTGACAGTGCATGAACAAAAAGAATCACTGCTTCCATTTGCTTCCTCTGTTCCTTTTCTTTGGCTTTAAGCAATGATAAATCATTTTGTGTGGCTTGGCTAAGAGCAACAGCCATCTTCTTCTGTTCATCAGCTTCCTCTAGCTTGTGCATTTGTAGTTCAAGATGTTTATTCAAGCTGTTTATTTCCATTTCATTTACTTTGATGTGCTCCAGTGCCTCCTTCAATTCACCCTTTACAAGATCTAAATCCTTGCAGGTGTTAGAAAGTTGCGTATTAGTGTGGTCTCTTAATTCAGAAAGCTCCTGAGAAGCAAGGTCAAACTGCACAGTTTTCTTCATTAATTTTTCTTTTTCTTCCATTGCTAATTTCTCTTTTTCTTCCATCGATGTAACCAATAGTGCTACCTCTTGCTTTAATCTTTCATTTCCTACAACTTCCGATCTAAATTTTTTTTCTTTTTCCAAGACTTCCCTTTCAAGAGAAGATTTTCTTTCATTCTCAGTCATATATTTTTGGTTTAATTCTTTGAGTTGTCCTGTAGCATCCTTTATGCATTCTCTGAATATACATCCACACATCTCTTGCATAATCAGTGATTCCATATCCGACTCTTCAATCTCACACTGTCCAGTAGTTTTAGATCGAGTACCTTCACCATAAATAATTCCATAAATTTCCTGCATGATAATAGACTTCATCTCTGATTCTTCAGTGTCACTTTTAATACGGTTACTCAGCTCCCTGAGAACACATTTATATACCTCCTCACGAACAGAAGCTTCTATGCTTGTATCTGACAGCCTTAAAAAGTTTGTCTCTGATGAAGAATGTTGCAACATTTTCTCCTCAGCTTCAGAAACTTGTGATAACAGACACTTCACTTCATTTTTCTTATCTGTGAGTAAGTCTTTAAGTTGGTGATTTTCCAAAAGAAGGCTGTCAAGCCTATCCTTTAAACCGCCAAGAGTGCTATCACAAAGTGCAGGTAATTTTTCATTGTCAACAATGATGCCATCTAATTTTAGAATGACTTCTGGGATCTTTTTCTTCAATATGTCAAACTCCTTATCCTTCCTGTTTGGCGCAGATGACCCCCTTTCATTTAAGATTTTCCCTTTAAGACTAAAAATTTCTTCAGTCAACCGATCCACAGTAGACTCATGGTCCCTCTTAGAATCCCACAACATTGTGTTATAATGTTTCACCAACTCAACCCTCGACAAGTGCTTAATATGTGCAGCATCAAAGGCCTCCAACACACCAGTTTCAGACTCGCACACTTTACCATTCCCTTCTTGATGTTGAGTTGAAAAGGGTATATGATTATTCAAAACCTTGCGATGAGAATGATCAACATCACCAGACCCAAGAGAGAGCAATTGTCCAGTTTCTTGGTTGGGAAGCAACTTTAAGATCACATCTAGCTCTTTGCGCAGACTTGAAATCTTGTCGAACTTTTCGAGCCAATTCACACTTTGGCTACCACAAAAGTTAGCACTTTGCTCCCACAATTTCTCTTCAAATTCCTCTTGAAGACTTCTAATCAAACTCTGCATCACCACTGCTTCAACTTCTCTTTGAAAATCCTGTTCCTGCCACCACTCACAGAGAGATATCTTAGACAACCGAAGCATATCATCGACCCGTGTGATAATGGTGTCCACAGTCATTTTCAGACTATCTACTGTTCTATCTACGCCAATCCAACTTTCATTTTCCTTTTCTTTCAAAATACCACCCAATCCCACCAATTCAGAACCAGAATTAATCCTCCTGATCGAATTACACTCTCTTATGCCATCAATCTCTTTCTTAAGCCTATTAAACTGCTCTTTGGAAGCATATCTCAAGCTGCTCAATGATTCTCTCATTTTATCATGCTCCACATAATCATTTGATAAACTCAAATGCTGCCCATAATTTATATTTTCTGGCTCATACAACTCAATTTTATTCGCACCCACATCAAGAAAATGTAAAGACTCCTTCAAACTGGTCACCTCCAATTCTTTTGCTGCAACTGTCTCGGCCGCCTCTTGTTCAACTGCATGTACCATACCTCTGATGACCGAGTCACTCACCATCCTCGAAATCATCAACCGGTCATTAATATCATCCCAATAAGAATCAAAATCTTCCACAAGTTCATCACCGAAATCACTTCCTCTTACACCACTGCCCGTTCTTTCTAACCCATCATCACATGAAATAGCACTACCATTTGAAACTACAACAATATCCAACACCTCTTGGCTCTCCATTTATGTATATGTATCTGTCTCTTTAAGTAAAAATATCCAAACAATTAGCAGTCTCCAAAACCTCTTGGTTCTCAATAACAATTTTTATGTTAGTATTAAAGAAAACAATCATCAGCAACCAGATTATCAAAATACAGAGATTCAAGAGCAAATTAACTAGAAATTGAGCTCAATTCTATATTCAATAAGTTAGTCAAACCCAGTTCATACTTAATTAAATCAATAGGATAAAAAAATACATAATAAGAAGCTGAAATTTAAGATGTGGAAAACTTACAATTAAAGAAACGGGCAGTCTGATAGCAATCCTCGAAGCAAAATCAAGGTCACAAATATGAAAATCTTAAAGTTTAAATTTCTAGGTTTTCGTTGTAATGGTAGTTTTTCCAGTTTTGGGGTATTAGGGCTTTTGAGGAGAGAGAAAGTGCAAGTGGACTTTAGCCGAGGAAGAATGGGCGGGAGTGGATGGAAAATGATTAAGCTTGATGAAAGAGTGAAACTCCGGAAGCTGCCATGAGTGAATTTGAGGTAAATTGTTTGGTCTTCAAGGGTAAATTTGGTAGGATACTCGGTTGAATATATATAATTTGTCTCTACCATACTACATACTGGTAAAGAGTCTTGTAGCTGTATTTTTTTTTTCCATTTTTTGCTTCTCTTTTTGGGAGAAATTTATTTTTGGCATTTTCTTACCCCAAAAAACAATTTTTTTTTAATGTTGAATTTTCTGTATAGCTGTTAAGGCATGGCGTCATGATTCAGATTCCATCATTCCGTATACCCTTACAACAAATATGACATTTTATTTTTTAAATTATTTATCGTTTTATATAATTTAAGAAAATTAATTATAATTTTTTAAAATTATTTTTCATGAAAAAATATTACAGATGATAGAAAGTAGATAAGTATGGTAATTATAAAATTTAAGGGTATTATATATAATTGATATTATATTTAATGTTATCTGATAATTTTTAAATTATTATAGATAACTTTAAAGCGTCATATATTATGTATATAATCTTATAACATTATAACATATGTCGTATAAATTATTGACAAAAAACTCATGGTAGAATTGATCATAATGTATAAATCTATGACAAGTGACGCACAAATTAATGACAATATTTAGAGAATTGATATTTTTATGTAAAAAAATTGATATTTTTATAAGATCCATCTCATATAAATAGTGAGTGCGTCATACTTTCATGAGAGACTCGTGTAAAAATATCAATTTTAAATATTTATTATAGATTTTATTATCAATGTATTCTCACCTAGCCATCTTACTTATTTTGATAATATCACATCTCATTCCAAGTAAAAGTATGTAACGACTTTGGTAAACAATTCTTCAGGCAAAAACCATTCTAGGTAATAGTTCTAAGAGCATCTTCAACATCCATTTCAATCATTTTGGGAAATTTAATTATCTCCAACGATCACTTTAAATTTAGTCATCAAATCTTCAACCTTATTCTCACTCTTCAAATCTGCAATCTCATTCTCTCTTCAAATCTACAATTAAAGGCTATAAACATTTATTATGCTTGATGGGATTGATGTACAGCTCATTGAATTGAAGAGACTGTCGAGGCACAAAATATGAAAGTAACAAATAATGCTCTTCAAATTGTCACGTAGGTCAACAAACTTCAATTTGAAGAGTTTTTCTTGCTATTACTGTTGGAGATGCTCTAAGAGGATCCGGTTATTATAAAGTTAACTTCATGATAAATTGGTCAATTAACCAATACAATATTGACACGAGGGAGAGAGATCACCTCCCGATATATTTGTCGACACTGTATTAATAAATTTACCAAAGTTAATTTCACCAAACCGCTCTCAGTTTTAAGTACTATAAGGATGTCTAACCTTGGGTAATACCAAACATATTTTTCTCACACTATATATCCATCTTGTGTTGTTTCAAAAGAGTATTAACTTAATAAGTTTTTGAAGTAGATTTAGAGGACAACATTTTAAGTATTCGTTCCCTTATTGTATTGTAGACTTCACTCAAAATTTAACTATAAATTTTAATAACGAACGTATTAACCAAACTTCAACAACAAATATATTCTATTACATTTAAATAATTATATACACAAAATATTAGAGTACTGACATTTTTTATTCTCAAGAAATTTTAATTTTTTTTTATTATTTGTTTTTAATATATTTTTCTCATTTAGGTGTATCCTGCAAAAGTAGATAGAAACATATTAAGAATAAATTACGTTTTTTTTAATATATTTATAAATTTATAATATCACTCGACTTTATAAATGTGGAAACAATTAAACATTCAATAATTAAATGTGCAAATAATTAATTCAATAATTCGCATTAATTAAATGTGGTTCGCTTCCGGCCCTCGGAGTAATTCAATAATTCGCATTAATCATTAGACCGATCGACTCCTTATACAAATTAGATTGATAACTCGTACAAGACACGAACTTTTTATAAAATTTATATTTTTCAAATTCATATATTGTATGAAGAATACTTGTATAGGTATGGATAAATTTTAAAATATTAGATAACATTTGATATATATGCATGCATGTATATATAGATATCAAATTATAATAAGTCAAATTTAGTATGGAACTCTCTTTAATTAGAAAAAAAATAGTCTTAAGCTTTTCTCTAGTTGGAGAGAGATAATAAAAAAGGGTTAATAATCTCAAGTTAATGAAAACAATAGAGAAACTATTAGATAAGAGTAATGGCAAGTTTTTTGGAGTGTCGCTATAAAATAATATGACAGAGTGTAATTAGTGAACGATTCATTATATATGAGTGGATCCCGTGATAATAATCAACCACAATCAGCCATATCATTTTGTAATATTGAGCTTTTTGACCAAATTTGTTGTTTGAGAGTGAGACTTTTTAACCATTCTGCCATAATTACTTGTAATTAATCTTACATAATACTCCCTTCGTCCCTTAATATAAGAAAATGATTATATAACATTAAATATAATATCAATTGTCTTTATATTGGGAAAAAAAGAATGTTATTTATTGAGTAAAAAATAGTGAAAAATCAAAATTATATTTAATCTTTTTAATATTAAAAATTAAACAATAAATATTTATTTTAAATTATAAAACGTCTTATATTAAGGGACGAAAATATATGATACAAAAATATCAACCACAATGATCATGTCTATATTCTTTTTAAGTTTAATCAATGTTGATAATGATTTATCCACTTTATAAAGAAGGATATAATTTTTAAGTACTATTTTTAATTATACAAAAAAATGTCACATCTTGGGCCATAAATTTTATATTAAAAATAGGTTCTATTGTGGGCTTTGTGGCGCATACTTATTAAGTACTATTTATTTTTATTTGGGTGTGTATTTTTTTTGAAATCACGTGGCTCCTCTTGTAGAAAGCAGATCCTCTGTTCTTATTTTTTTTAGGGTCCTTTACATAAATATACAACAAATAGAAAGTAATTATAAGAAAAGTGCATTAATTAAATAATTACAAAAAGAATGTAATTATTACAAAAATAGTACAATTCACATTAATAAGGAAACCTAAAATCAAGGATAACTAATAATTCAAATTTAAATTCAAATCTTGTCTCTAACAACAATTTCAAATCCATGTTTCAAAATTCAAATCAAAATAAGAAAATTAAAAATAAAAAATTATGAAGGAACTAATGTTCATCATCCTCCTCTCTCGCATACCACTGCATTCTTGCCGCCATTGCATCATCGCCATGCATGGAAGTTCTTTATTCTGAATTTCTTTTTGACGATTTGGTTACCCACAAAAATTGAAATGGTTACCTTTATACTGAATTTTGACTAAGTAATCGCATCACATTTAAAATAAAATTGGTAATCAAATAAAACCTGAATTGGTTACTTTATCAAATGGTTTAGTAACCAACTATATGAAATTTGGTTACTAAACCGCATCACATCCAAAATAAATTAAGTAACCTAATAAACTAAATTGGTTACCTTATCGGAAGGTTTAATGTAACCAATCAAGATCACATTCAAAATATATTAGTAAACTAATAAAAGCTGAATTGGTTACTTTATCAAATGATTTGGTAACCAACTACATGAAGTTTGATTACCAACCCATCACATCCAAAATAAATTAGTAACCTAATAAAACTAAATTGGTTACCTTATCGAAAGATTTTACACAGTGAAAATAAAGAATGGACCTAAGGTGGCGGTGGGAGGCGGAGGATCGAGGAGAGGATGGGCGGGAGGAGGAGGTGGAAGAGAGGGGGCGGGAAGAGGGGAGGAGAAAGGAGGCGTGAGGAGGGGATGCGGGAGGAAGGGTGGCGGAGAGAGGGAGGTGGTGGTGGCGGGCGGGGAGGAGGCCAGAGAGGAGAAAGGGCGGGAAGAGAGGGAGGGTGGGGAGGGAGTGGCGGGAGGAGGTGGGCGGGAGGAGGGGAGGCGGGAGGCGGAGGCGGGAGGAGGAGGAGGAGGAGGGGAGGCGGAGGAGGTGGAGGAGGGAGGAGGAGGAAGGCGGGAGGAGAGGAGAGGGAGAGGGTGGGGAGGGAGTGGCGGGAGGAGGAGGTGGGCGGGGAGTAGGGGAGGAGGGAGGAGGGAGGAGGAGGCGGGAGGAGGGAGGAGGGAGGCGGGAGGAGGGGGAGGCGGAGGAGGTGGAGGCGGGAGGAGGGAGGAGGGGAGGAGGGGGAGGCGGGAGGCGGGAGGCGGGAGGCGGGAGGCGGGGAGGGGGGGAGGGGTTGGACAGGAGGAGGAGGAGAAAATCGTAGGAGAGATGGGGAGAAAATTGTGGGAGAGATGGGGGAGAAAATCGTGTGCATAATTAAAGGGATAGGATTACACTCTTTTTGTAATTAAGTATTGCACTAGTATTGTAAATAAATATTGAAGTGTATTAGTTGTGTAAAATTTTTATGAGGACACTATTGTTGTAATTATTTTTAAAAATGTAATAGAATATGTAATTGTCCCTTTTTTTTATTCCATTGCGTCCCTTCACTTAAATTTTAACACTTAATCTTTTATTTAATTTTAAAATTAGTGTTAAGTAAGAAATTAGATGTCAAAATTAAAGCGGAAGATAGGAAAAATGGGGATAAAAAGATGTGCTCTCCCTCTTGTGAGGGCAATACCACATGGTTGTTGTACCTTAATTTGAAGATTGAGAGTGTGAAAGTCAATAAACATTGACACAAAATAAAACAAATTTGTAGATACATATAAATGCGTAGAGACAATGGAGAATGCAATTTCAACCATTTTGTTGGACAGGTTTCACTATCTATAATTATCATCACTTTCTAAACAACTGTCTAAGTCTCACAATTTCATTAATAATTTTATATATATATATATATATATATATATATATATAATCCGCCTCTCCAACGAAAAACCTAAGAGCGAACCGACACGAAAATAAAAAATTGAAAGAGATCCATTTCTGTGTTCACAGTGGGTTGTGAGACTATTCTTAATGGGAAAACTAATAAATAGCTAGAGCTGGAAATGGAGAAGGCTAATATGAAATAAAAACAGAATCATGATGATTGAGGGGGGGTGACCTGTCCTTTTTTTCATTAATGATCCATTATGAAAACAGTTGGGAGAAAAACTAATTAACTTGCTGATTATCATCAACAGATACTCATTTTCATACCTCCTACCATGCCTATATATGGGAAAAAGTAGCATGCAAGGAAAAAGAAACAAAATATATATATATATTCCAAAATTAACAAAGACAAATCATGTCTCATCCCATTCACCAAGCTAATGAAAATAGCCCTTATGGAATCCTCACTAGGGAAGAGTTCTACAAGAAACATCAAATATTCCATCAACAAAAGGTCATGTTAAACAAACAAAGAATGAAAATATTCACCCAATTATGGCGCCCGGATCCAAATATTTGGCCTCGCCTACGTGGGATTGTAGCTATGGTCCATGGTTACGCAACAGAAAGCAGCTGGCTCTTTGAGCTAACTGCGGTAGCTATAGCCAAAGTAGGATTCATTGCTTGTGCACTTGACCTACAAGGCCACGGATATTCTGATGGACATCCCGGTCACATACCAAATATCCAAGTCATTGTTGTAGGTGATTGCATCCAGTTCTTTGACTCCGTTCGAGGTGATAATCCGAAGCTCCCAGCTTTCCTGTATGGTGAGTCATTAGGTGGTGGAATAGCCATACTAATATGCCTAAAACAAACAAGTGAATGGAATGGTTTGATATTAAATGGAGCTATGTGCGGTGTTTCTAAAAAAATTAAACCAATGTGGCCACTCGAAAAACTACTTCCTCTGGCTGCTTTCATTGCACCAAGTTGGAGATTTGCGATCACAAGGTCTCCTGCAAGTAAGTCATTCAAGGAAGAGTGGAAGAGGAAGTTAGTCGGAAAGAGTCCTAATCGCCACCGCTTGACTTCAGGGAAGCCACCAGCGGCGACAGCATTGGAGTGTCTTAGAGTTTGTAAATTTATAAAGAGGAATTGCTATGAATTGGAAGTTCCAGTGTTGATGGTTCATGGTGGGGATGATAAATCATGTGACCCTAAGGCTGTTGTGAATGTTTATGAATCAGCAGCTAGTAAGGACAAGAGTCTTCGGATTTTCGAAGGCATGTGGCATATGTTGATGGGTGAACCAAATGATAGTGTGGAACTAGTGTTTCAGACTATAATTTCATGGATTGGGGAAAGAGCAGATAAAGCTAAAAGTAAATTATGATGCACAAATCAGCAATAACAAACTTGTAAGCATTTGATATTAGTGACTGAATGTCGTTATACTATATTCCATTATATTTATAACTTTTTATCAACAGTACTTATTCTTTTGATGTTTCTTCCATGAGATCTCAAAAGAAAAGCTCCTCGTAGAACTGCCAGGACTTTGCCGTGAAGGCAATGAAAAAACACTTGATGATCCACTCATTGTGGTGTTTCTTGCTATTTGGTTTTGTTTCCACAAATTTTTCATGTTTGTTATGACATTTTGGCTCAAAAAATGAAAAAGAAAAGAAGAGATATGTTCTAGTGTTTTCAAACTACCAGCACATGCTGTAAAAAGAAATGCAAGACTACTGAAAAACGGGCATGTTAATCATATGTGTTGATGCGACTCTTTCACAGCAACAATAGACATATTCTGTTTTCCTTTTCCCAAAAATAACAGAACACACAAGGTAACTAGCTAATTTTCCCAAAACTAACAGAACACACAAGGTAACTAGCTAGATAGCTTTAACTAGTTGTATCATTGGTACAATAAAGCCTCCAGAAGTTAACAATTTCAGTAGTCTGTTGTTTTAATACAGCACAGGTAACTATCATTGCTGTCATGTATGGAAGTCTGACAACAACACGAGCAACTCATGTATTTGTTTTGAAAGGATGCCTCAACCGAAATAACCATTAAAATAAAAATGCTAGTATCTAGAACAAGTCGAATCACTTCTTATTTATTATTTTAAAAAAAATTCGCTCCATTAATCAGTCAAAGTAGAAAAAGTGAGTTTTCATGCTTCGATCGAGTCAAAGGTTCAAATACGATATCATCGAGGGCTATAATGATGCTTCATCATCTCCGTCTTATATATATATATATATATATATATATATATATATAAATCTTTTTGGAAAACACATTCTACAATGGAGATGATATAGCCTGAGAGTAGAGAAAGTATCATAAAAGATATACTCAAACATTGCTCATATTAACGTGCTATTTTTGTGTAAATATATGACTAGTATTTGGGCAAGAATGGTGTGGGGTCATGAAGCTTTGGCTCTCCTAGTGATGCAGGCTTAAAGAGAGCAACAACATAGTCTGGATCGTTATATCTATGGGGTGATGAAATACCTATTAATAATTTATTCAGTGGCACACGTCCATTATTTTTTAAAGGCTTAAATATGTATTAGTACCCTAAACTATAGGCGATATTCCATTTCGGTGATCCACCTTTCAATTTTGTCAATTAGATGATTAAACTATCAATTTTTTCATTCACAATAATTGAATATGTAAACGTCGAAATTCTTGGCATGACTAATTCTCGCGGTCTTAAAAAGGGCGATGTGGCAAAAAAAACTATTTTTTAATCATTAAATAAACAAATCTATTTAAATAAAGGCAAAATGGTCAAAACCTAATTTAACATTTCTAATTAAAATAAAATCAACATTAACCTAAATAACACAGATTTTGCCTACCCTTCTCTTTCTCTCTCTCTCTAACACACACCGGCACCGCCATGAAAGGAGTTTCCTTTTCTCTCTCATCCTCACAGAATTCATCCAAGAAGACTACTACCCTTAAACCCACAAAGAATTCCTCACTGAGTTCGACCCTTCCAAATCCCTAATTTCCCGATCCAAAACCCTCGTGACTTGGACTCATCCTCCACCTTCAAATCTCCCCGGAAAACACCCAACAATCCGGCCAAAATAGCACCCAAGGGTAGTAAAAAGTTCTCTTTCTTCACTGAGTTCTCTTTCTTCACTAAGGGTAGTAACAATCCAGCCTCCACCTTCACTGAGTTCTCTTTCTTCTCCACCATGGACGACGGAGCCACCACCCTCACGGCCCTGTTGGGCCCGACGCTTCTACTTCTTCTCATCACGACCCTCTCTTCCAAATCTAGATCTACCACCCTCTCTTCCAAATCTAGATCTATCACCAGATCCGTTCCAAACAAATAGAAATAATCTTGGTAAAATCAATTTAATGTACAAGATAAGCAATATGAACCAAAAACCAGATCTAAACAGATCACAAATATAAAACATCAAATCGCCAAGAAACCATTGCTAGATTCGGCGTTAGCAGTTCGAGATCTTAGCCGTCGGAAAGGCTAAATAGCACCTAAGTAATAGTGATGGCAAAAAAAGGGGAGGAGATGGTGGGCCGAAGTGGAGAAGAAAAGAAAATGGGACAAGGAGATCAGGAGGCCGGAAGGAGCAAAGATGAAGATGGTGGCGGATTTTCTGAGAATTCGTCTGAGAATGGAAGCAGCAGAGATGGAAGATTTTCTGAGAATTTGTTTTTGTTTGTTTTGTTTTAATGTGTAAAAAGTGTTTTGTCAACTTTAGCCCCTGTTTAAAAACTTTAAATTGACAAAATAATGAAAAACATATTTTTTAAGTGCACGTCAGCTGGATATGGCCTAGTCAAGGTGCCACGTCAGTAATTTTTGATGTGTCAACAAAAATTGGATATAAGTGAAAAAAATTAATAGTTTAATGATCTGATTGAAAAAATTGAAAGGTGAATCACCGAAGTGAAATATGACCTATAGTTTAGGGTACTAATTCATATTTAAGCCTTTTTTAAAATAGTATGTTCATTTGTTGTGTATTTTATATATGGGGAGTGATCCATAACAAACGACTGCTATGAATACTATTTCAGCAAACAGATCTTACACCGCTAATCTAGAGATTCAATGGCTGAAAGAAGAATTTTTTTTACTGGCCGCAACTCTTATTAGCGACCAGGGAATATTTTTTTTACTGACCACTGCTAAGACTTGCGGCCAGAAGAAAAGTCTAAAACACCCCCACTTTAATTAAATTTAAATAGTTTTAGTGTATAAAATATTTGTAAGTTAATTCCAAGTTGTATGACAATATGGAGTTTAAATTTTAAATAATTAAATTATCACAATAATTGACAATGTTAAATTATATTATATAAAAAATTATTTATACAAATATTTTATAAAAATAAATACATTAAATATAGTTGACAATGTTAAATTTTATTACTTAAGAAATTATTCATACAAATAAATACATTGAATACATTTGAAAATTTTAAAAATTATTAATTAAGAAATTATTTATAAAAATAAATACATTATATATAGTTGACAATGTGTTAAATTTTATTTCTTAAAAAATTATTTATACAAATATTTTATTAATTGAAACTATTTAAATCTAACTAAAGTAGGGGTGTTTTCTCATGGCTGCAAGTTTTAGTAGTGGCCAGCAAAAAAAATTTGTCTAGCCGCTACAAAGAGTTGCTGTCAGTTCCTCTTTGGGGCATGAATTAACGGTGTAAAATTCGTTTGCTGAAATAGTGTCCATAACAACCATTTGCTACTTTATATATTATATTTATTCCTATTATTTGCCTATATGTGATGTCATCAAATGGGCACATAATGGTAACTCCTTCCACAAAAATAGAAAGTTCTATTTGTTAAATTTTTTGTTCCAATAAGAGTCCCATCTCTTTTCATGGTAATATAAAATGACTAAAAATCTTCATATTTATCATCACTTAACAAAATCAGGTAAACATGTAACAAAAATATATCCAAGTTTATAAATTTACAAATGGGAGTCTTCAAAAAGGAAGGAGGGAGTAATCAATATAGAGAGCAAAATATGTAGCAGAAACTAGTGATTTTAAACTTAATCACATGGGTTATGGATAGAAGCAGACATCACCTTTTATTCAAATCTGAAGGATGAGAATCAAGCAACTTGTTGATGCCCAGTGCGATAAAGCTACAAGCCAAACCCAAAACGCCGTCCATGGCTTCTCGCCGGTTAATAGTACTCTTCCACCGTCCCACATTGTGTTTGTGTGTGAGTTTTAAAAAGGCGAGAGATGAAATTTGGGTGAAGAAAGTAAAATCTCTGTTCATTAGTCTTTTAAAGTTTTCAATAAATATATATTTAATGATACTTTTATAATTATTTAATTATTTTATAATATTAATTTTTTTGATAATATTAAAAATATTTTAACAATTAGAATCTTTTCTATTACATCTCTATTATGATTTTATGTATTATATTTATCTTTTAATTTTTTTAATATGTGACTTGAATATTATAATAGAGGGGATCATAATCTTTGTATTATTTTTTTATTTTAAAATTAAAAAGACCCATTATTAAGTGTTAAACAATACGGATCCGAAATTTATTTTTTGGTAAGTTGGTCAATTGACCAATAGAATACTGACACACATAGAGTCTCGATGCGTGTCAAGACTTATTGATAATCGATTAACTTACCTAAAAATAAACATCATGCTAACCACTTCCAAACAATACATAGTCATTTTAGACACTTTTTGAGACCAATAATCATTCAAGTGACGCATCATTTCAGACAATTTTTGAGATCAAAAATTTAAGACGCCAGCATCATCTTTAAAATTTAAGACTCCTAACATTACTTATTTTTAAATTATATTCTCAAATAATTTAAATGTAATTGAGAATTTAATATATAAATATATTTTGACATAAAGAAAAAAAAATAGCAAGATGAAGGGAGTATTAATATTTCATAATATACTAGTAGAGTTTAATGTTAAAGTAATACTAGTTATAAATTATACATAAAAATTGTACACAAATAGTATAAGAAAAATAGAAAAAATAGGAAGTGGAACATACGATCAAATGTTTTACATATTTTTAATGTTAAGCAATATATGAGTTCTACTTTTTATACACATCTTTTAATATACAATTTGTGGACATAATATTATTCTTAATGTTATTATTGACCATGGCACAAGTGTATTTTCCTGTGGTGGCATGTTTTGTTCTCATGTTCCTTTCTTACGGCTGGTAATTTTAGGATGATAGTGTCTGACAAGTTCCATAAGATTTAAACTTTCCTATATATATATATATATATGGAATTAATCTATGACAATCGATTGCTCAGATTAATATTTCAGCAACTAACATGTCAACCGTAGATCAATTAAATGGAAGGTTGAGATTGAAAAAGATATTTCCCCAGTTGTAGCGGCTCAAACAACACTTTGAAGCGGCTTCTATTTTAATAATAGTCAAATTAACTTATTAACGTGGGCCCACTTTGTCAGATAAAAAGATAAAAAATGAATTTATATTTTTTATATACCAACCGCTATAAGTTGTAGCGGCTTGGTCTTAAATTTTTTTTTTTTACATTCTTAACGTTGTCCCACTTTGTTAGATAGAAAGATAAAAAAAAGATTTCTTTTTATATACCAACCGCTACAAGCTGTAGCGGCTTGGTTTTAAATTTTTTTTTTTACATTCTTTTCGTTGTCCCACTTTGTCAAATAGAGAGATAAAAAAATTTATTTTTTTTATATATACCAACCATTTTGTCAATTTTTTTTTAAAAAATATACCAACCGTTACAATATGTAACAGTTTGACCTGATATTTTTTGTCCAGCTAGTTTGAGTAAAACCGTGGTGTATGTGACAACATTTATTCGTCGCAAGGTGATGGAGGAAAATAAGGAAAGCAATTGACATCAATGCAAATACAACATTTGTAGGAGCATTAATTAATTAATTAAGAATATACCAACCGCAACAGACAGGTAGCAGCGGCTTGGTGATATTTTTTTCAAAACATAAGTGTAAATGGTCCCACTTTGTTGTCAAATTTTATAAAAAAAAATGTTTTTTAAAAAAAAATACCAACGGTATATAGCGGCTTGACCTATTCTTCTCGTTTGGCTATTGTTTATGTAACACCCCCTTTCCCAAAAAGAAAAAAGAATATCACGCACAAACATATTAAATACAAACCTCTAATAAATCTTAAAAT
The DNA here is from genome assembly GCA_020205615.1 of Panax quinquefolius. Lineage (NCBI taxonomy): Eukaryota > Viridiplantae > Streptophyta > Magnoliopsida > Apiales > Araliaceae > Panax > Panax quinquefolius. The sequence continues at coordinate 91,859,070 of CM035174.1, read as the reverse complement.
ATCTCTAATAAAATTTAATATCAAATGTCACATACTCAAATTTAAATAAAAGGAACTCCACATTTACATAGTCTCTACTAATAAGAAATAAATGCCAAAATAGGCCTCAAAACATCCAATTACAAAATCTTAGGAAAACCAAATAATAATAATCTCAAAAGCTAATCTACTCATTTGGATCAAAGGTAGCTCTTATCCCACACAAATTCGATCACCCCGATTACTCAGGGAAAAAAAATACGCGTGAGCGTAGCCAATTCTTAAATACGGATATGAAGGTGAATAAATATATCACAATAAGTAATGAATCTAAAAGAGTTGAATGAATGAACACATGTGAATTACAAACGAATTACGAATAGATCAAAATTTGAGAGTCTATTTACAAATGACTAACACTGTCAATCGAATAATTATATCCAAAAGAATACTAAACAAATAAGGCTGAATAAAATGGTTGTAAGATAACAATTTTATACTGAGCTCAAATATAAATAGCCAAAGACTAACAAAATACATCGGTACCATGATGTATACAAATCAAATCGAGATAATGCATACGACACATACGTCACTAATCCGTCAAACAAATCGAATCAAATCAAATCTTTGGGTGCGACCCATACGTTATCCCGAACAAATATATCAAATGGCCAAAGCTTCATACCCGAACATACTGAAAAGATACTGCCGTGGACTAATCACACCGCCACGGAAGATGTCATGCCCTTGTGTCGAGAGGACATGCACATGGTACCCCCCGTGGTTAGCTCAAGTATACCCTAAGGATCAAACTACAAAATGTAAGCGAAAAGGGTTGAATCACAAGGCTTACACGGACCATATTCAAATGAAATCAATTATCAAATACAAACATACCCAATTATTACAAGATATCAACGATCAAAACAACTCAATGTGAGCGAAAAATATCGAAACAATGGTACAAACGAATAAAGTCTCCAAAACATATTGACCACGATTAACTAGTTGAAAGAGTACAAATCTGAATTCAAATATCAACGCCAAAAAGCGAAACTATCTCAATAATTTTGACAACAAGGAATAATCCAGAGACAATACCAAATTTCTAAACGAGTACAAAGCGAGCGAATTAAATTTAAAGGAATATCATTTGAAAAAGTAATGCGAATCCAGTACCTCGATATAATACCAAAATAATTACGCATAATCCAAATATCACCATTAAACTCCCCGAATCCGATCTAATTATCAAAATAAAATATAACGCATATAATTAAATTATGAACTCATACAAATTATATTTTCACAAATTCAATAATTTTTAATATACTATATTCACTTGTAATCAAAAGATATATTTTAATTATAATAACAATATTATAATATTATTATTACTTTCCTTATTAAATTCTATAAATCTTTTATTTATATATATATATATATATATATATATATATACATAACGAAACTATGCATTATAAAATATATATATAATGAATTAGGTAATTATATATATAACTATACAAATACAAGATACCTATATATATATAATACTATTATACTAACTTACGGTATATATATATATATATATATAATATAACTAGCTAGCATGAAAAAAAAATTAGCAGTTAACATATATATATATACTAAAGAGTCATGACAGGTAACATATATATATATATATATATATATATATATATATATATATATATATAATTAAGTTTCATAGGTTTATATGTATATATATATATATATATATAAATAAAATCTTGAAAATTTTTAGGTTTATATATATTTATAATATATATATCTAAATTGTAAATCAAAATTTTATTAACAAATTCAACTAATCAAACATCATAATAAAATTTTAAAATATATTGTAAACACAACAAGAAAATAGATTTTAATTACAATAACAAAATAATTATTTTGTATTCAAAAGTAGTCCAACAATTACCTTTGAGAAGAAGAATATGGTGAATAAAGTCTAAAGATCTTGCTCTCAAACCCTTTTGTAATTCAAGTCACGTTCTCTTGTTCTTCTACTCGTTCTTCTTCCGCCTCCTTCTTTTGTTCTCGCTTTAATCCCACAACTCATCAAGCGTAAAGAGGTATAACTAGGTTTTACTTATTTATTATTAATTAATATGTTTTATTAATTCTTTTAATTTTAATAGGATTTAAAATTATACAATTACAAATTAGACCCAATTAATTTAAAAGCCGAAATAAATTAACTACAGTTTGACCTAAATATAAGAAAAGTCCAATTAAATATTTTATTATTATTTTATTGAGTATTACATCACCTTCCCCTTAAAAAGGATTCCGTCCCCGGAATCAAAAGAACAGAACGTACCTAATTTTCAAAAAGATGTGGATATTCCGCCCGAATAGACTCCTCCACCTCCCAAGTAGCTTCCCGCTTCGAATGGTTTTTCCACAAGACTTTAACAAAAGGAATTGTCTTCCTCCTCATAATCCGTTCTTGACGATCTAGAATCGCCTCGGCTTCTTCCTCACAAGTAAGATCTTCTTGAATCTTATCTGACGGTAATACCTGACATGAAGGCAGAGACGATAGTTATATTTCCTTAACAAAACATGAAAGATATTATGCACGTGAGATAAGCTGTGGAGGCAAAGCCACCCGATATATTGTAAGACCCCACTTTTATAAATAAAGATGAATTTTTTATAAATATTATTTTTGAATATTATGGAATAAATTTGATATAATGTTATAGTTGTGGGTAATATTTATAAATTTTGCAAAGTATACAAGTTGTTATAAAATATTAGTTTGGTGGGGAATATTCTTTTGTTAGGGAATATTAAATGATATGGCTCGATCATTGGTGGACCCACAAGCGAAATTATTGTCGGATTGAGAAAATGACAAAAATATTTTATAAAAATAACTGCGGAGAATATTCTGAATTAAAAGCTGTTGAACTACCCGGTGGTAAAAAAATACGATGTCTGGCGTAGTTGCGTAGTAGCACGCGGTATTGATTATTGATCTTTACGTGAAAGTCACTCCATTATGCTCGATTATTACTCTGATAATTCTTTGCATCATATCTCTTATATTATTGATTCAATTATTGTCACATTATCATCACATATAATATGTTATAGTATTAAATCAATAATTGAGGCGACAAGTTATAAATGATTAATAATTGTTGAAAGATTAAATATGTGTTGATGAAAAAAAAAATGATTTGTGGTAAGTTTGATTGTTTTATGGGGGCTCGTATGTCATCATCTAAGAGTCTCTTAAATCGATAGTAATTACCCTTGTGAATAGTATTTACCTTAATTATATTTACGTCGATATAATAATTACCTTCGTCGATAGTAATTACCTTCTTGTGAATAGTAATTACCCTTGTGAATAGTATTTACCTTCGTCGATAGTATTTACCTTCGTTAATAGTAATTACCTTTACGGACGTCGAACCACTTGTCATTTCACATTCTGAGCGTCCGAACCACTTGTCGTTTCACATTCTGACGTCATCGAACAAACCGGTCGTCGAAGCCACTTGCCTTTTCACACGGCGGTCTTAAGCTAGAAATCTTCTATAAATAGAGGCTGAGGGCTTCATTATTTTCACGAATTCATTCGAGCTATAGAGAGAGAAAAGTATAGAGAGAATAAGAGAAAGAAGAAGAGTATTTTATTCTTACTACAACTGCTGCGATATTCAATCTCTACCAAATGTAAGGGGTGTTATTCTTTCTTATTCATGAAGAGAATTGTTGTTATTCCATTGCTTATTATTACATTGGAATAACTTTTGTATCGTGGTTTACCTACTATACTTGGTGACATTCTTCTATTATTACATTGGAACATCCACATCGATGTGTTTTACACGGACTGGTTACATCTTTATTATTTTGTTGGAACATCACATGCATGTGTTTTACAGGACTGGTTAAAATCTTTATTATTCTGTTGGAACATCACATGCATGTGTTTTACAGGACTGGTTAAAATCTTTATCATTACATTTGGAATATCTATCATGTGTTTTTACAGGATGCAGTTCCATCTTTATTATTACATTTGAACATCACAGCCGGTGTGAATTTCACGACTTTGGTTAGTTTATTTATTATTACATTGGAATAACTTTTGCATGCATGCGATCTATCGCGTGCATGGTGATTTCTTTTGTTATTCCATTCTTTATTATACCCGGTTGGTTAAAACTTTGACTTCTATACTCCATGAAATTAGTGGAATATCCTTGATATTTGCGTTTCATCGATATCTTTTCATATTCTTCTTGATCATTCTTGAATTTTACTCTACAAATTAGTATCGTGTTGATAATTTGGATGTTAATAATTCTAGATAAAATAATTCTTGAACTTGTTTTATTGAATTCTTATATCATTGTCATCATCCTCGTTGTTTATATTTTTAAAGTCATACATGGCACATAGTGCGTAGATGGACTTGGTATGATTATGACCGAGAGGCTATTGATTAATGTAATCATGGTAGTAATATTACAAATGATGTGGTAAAAATCCTCGATGGCGTAGTAGTGCATTGATGGGCGATTGTTGGCATGATCATGACCATTAATGAATACACAAATATTCTTGGCGTGAGTGCATGAATAATTGTGGTGGTTAATCTTAAAGAATATCCTTGTAGTAGTGCGGGGGTGATTCGATGATGTGGAATATTTATTAAAGTGAGTCTCGGCTATAACGATGATGAAAAACCTTTTAAAACCTAAAAGATAGTAGACTTTATTTTCTACTTGACTCTTTTAATAGATTGCGTATTCATTGCTGAGTTAAAGCTGGTTTATCTATTGTATTTTATCGGTTTAACATTGTTGAAGACTATTGATAATTTATTACGCATTATCTTAGTCATAATATTTCTTCTTGGGCTAGTTGAGCTCACCACTTTCTTTCACCGTTCTCTTGAAATGAGAATATAGGCTTTGGGACGAGTCGGGAAGCAGTGATGGTCACGAAGATAACATTAGTAGTCCTCACTATTACGCGAAATAGTGTGATAATAATTATAATGAGGACTCCTTTTTGAGTTTGTATAATATCTAGTAGGCGATATTTGTATTTAAACTCACGATTTATGTAAATATTATACAGCATTATGTTTTAAGTTGTATTTAAATTACATACCATGTAAGTGGCGACCCAAGATGGGTGATGTATACCTAATTTTGGGGGCGTCACGGTTAATATCGAGCTTAGGGATATGATCCACAGCTAAGATGTGAGAATAGTACTAGGAGGAGAGGCAGGGAATACCTTGCTAGTATGACCTACTAAGTTTATGTCTTTATTTTATTGGTTGGTCGGGAAGATAGGGATAATTTATTACATGTCAATTAACCTTTTGTTTTATGGCGATGTCTGAAAATGACATCGAGAATGTTGAGAATATCGATGGGCCTATGACGATCGTTGATTCACCACATATCAATAATCGGGATAATGTGCATCGAGGCGACAATCCTCGTACAAACAACAACACTTGACCAAATGATGAATGATCAATGTTCGAGGCTTAATCTGATTTATCAATGATGATGAAAACGACTCTGTCCAAAACATAGGTGGAAACACGGAAAACTCTCGGTGGTCATCGTTAAACAATTCAAGGCTGGGACCACCGAGAGTTTAAGGAAGCAAAACCACTTACGGCGGAGCGTGGATAAAGCAGATTACCAAGATATTTGATGTCTTGGGATGCTCAGGAAGCAAAGTTCCCTTCTTGCCTTTATGTTGCGCGGAGGCGGATTCTTTGGTGGGAATCGGTAAAAGCGTACTCGACTTCTTTGTCTTGAAGATATCTTGGGAGAAGTTCGGGGAGGCATTCAGCGACAAATACTTTCACGAAAGTATTACGCCACATGAAGGAGGTGGAATTTATCAAGTTGGAACAAAATAATATGGCCAGTGTACAATCATACGAGGCAAAATTTGCGGAGTTATCACGGTTTCGTCCCACTGTGGATAATGAAGAGAATGGCGCGAATGTTTTTAAGAGGTTTGAAGCGGGAATCGTCGACATCTTATTTCTCATAAAGCGTGTTTGTATTGGATGTTGTAAATAGGGCTCGATTAGTGGAGCAGCGATAATGAGTCAACCTGACTAAAAGAGAAGCGGTAAGCAAAATTATAATACCGGTGAGTAGTCATCGAGCGGTGACAACAAACGTGGAGGAATCAACGGGCGGATATGGTAACCACTTGGTGTGTCGAGGCAAAAACAATAAGAATGGACATTTCAAAAGCGGAGATTCAACAATGGTGGAAAGGCGTCAACACGGCACCCATTGTTAAGGAAGAAGAAAGACCACCTGTCATATGCTTCAAATGCGGAGAGAGGACACATCGATCAAAGCTGCGTCATGCCGTCAAAGCGTGTTATAATTGTGGAAGAAGGTCAACAGCTCGATTTTGTCGTTTCTGAGAAACAATTTCAGCTAGGATGGAAGCACCAAAGGCCGTCCCGAAAAATTCAAAAGCCGGTAGTCTGAGGAGAGCGTTTGTTGTGACCTCCCCCGAAGAGAGAAATCCAAATGAGGTCATCACGGGTAAGCTTATCATAAACTCTAATGAAGTCTATACTTTATTTGATCTGGGTTCTACCCATTCTTTTATTTCTCTACTTGCGCTCATCGATTAAATTTGACTCAGGAGAAATTAGACTTTGACTTATCTGTGGAAACTCAGTTGGGAGAAACCTTCATTACATCCACTTGTTTATAAGTCTTGTTTGGTTCAAATCGGTACCCTCACATTACACAATGATCTTATTTCATTAAAAATACTTGCATTTGGCGTGATTACTAGGGATTGATTGGTTAACTACTTATCATGCAAAAATTGATTGTTTTAAATAAGGTTGTTAGCTTTCATATTCTAATCAACCTATTATCTAATTCAAATGACCAAACCATTAAAATCAATCACGGTCATCTCAAGCCATAAAAGCTATTCGTTTATTGAAAAGCGGATGTCGAGCTTTCTTAGCTCATATCACGATTTAAATAAAAATCGTCGATTTTTAAGCGATATTCTATTGTTAATAAATTTCTGGCGTATTCTGAAGAACTTCTGGCCTACCCCGGGCGTGAAATTGAATTTTGTATCGACCTTGAACACGATACAAAACCTATTTCCAAAGCCCCATGTCGAATAGCTCTATTGAACTTGAGGAGTTAAAGACCCAATGCGAGGAATTGTTAGACATTGGCTTTATTAGTCCTAGTATTTCTCCTTGGGGTGCTCTGTTACATTCGTGAAGAAGAAAGATGGGAGTATCGCGACTTTGTATTGATTATCGGGAGTTGAATCATGTCACCATCAAAAATAGGTATCCATTGCCCGCGTATTGATGACTGTTTGACCCGATTCAAAAGAAGCAAATTCTTTTCAAAATTGATCTTCGTTAGGATATCACCAATTGAAGATTAGAACCGTGACATACCAAAGGCGGCTTTGAACTTCGATGCGGGCATTATGAATTCTAGTCATATCCTTTGGATTGATTAATGCTCCTAACGCCTTCATGGATATGATGAGCCAAAGTATTCAGGAATATTTAGATCACTTTGTGGTCGTCTTTATTGATGACATCCTTATTTATTCCAAAAGCCGTGAAGATCATGAAAGCAACACTTGAGGCGACACTCCAAAAGCTTCGTGAATATAAGCTTTATGCGAGTTGAAGAAATGCGAGTTACGGCTTGAAAGAAGTAGCATTTCTTGGGCACGTGGTATCAAGTCATGGAATATCTGTTGACCAATGAAAGATTGAAGCTATTCAAAGTTTGGGAACAACTTCAAATCGATGGCCAAATCACGTAGCTTTCTCGGTTTAGTTTGGTTATTATCGAAGATTAAATGGAAGGATTTTCTCGAATCGCTATTCCATTATTTCGGTGACTCGGAAAGATCTGAAAGTTCGGTTGGAGCGAAGAATGTGAGAAGAGTTTTCAAGAACTTCGAGAGAGACTTATTTACACGTTACGACAATACCATCGGCTCGAGGGATTTGTCATCTCTGATGATGCTTGAGCAAAAGGTTGGGATGTGTTCTTATACTGACATGGAAAAGTTATAGCTTTATGCCTCGCGACAACTCAAAGAATATGAGAGGAATTATCCTACTCGTGATCTAGAGTTAGCGGTATTATCTTCTTACTTAAAATTGGAGGCATTACTTGTATGGGGAGAAAGTGGATATCTTCACGGATCATAAAAGCCTCAAATATTTCTTCACTCAAAAAGGAACTCAACATGCGACAACGACGTTGGCTTGAAGCTGTTGAAAGATTATGATCATACCATCCAATACCATCTGGAAAAGCGAGCGTGGTAGTAGTGCATTGAGTAGAAAATCATATGCAAAAATCTGAGTGCGATATTGTCGTATGAGGCCCATTTGTGTGACTTGCAAAGGATGGAGATAGAGTTAAAGACTCGAGGACGCGTGTGATGATAAGCGAGTATCTGAGTAGAGCCAGGCTTTAATCGATAAAGTTAAAGGCTGCTCGAGCTACGGACACAGGTGGCGTCGATGCGTGATGAAAAAAGTGCAAGAAGGTGCTATCTTAGGAAGCAAGAATCGATGAAGAAGGAATACTTGAGTCGACTCCGGACTTTATGTTCTAACGACCACGATTTAAAGTATAATATCATGATGGGCGCCTGACACACCATTTTACGATCCATCACAGGAGTACCAAATGTATCATGATATTAAATAAATACATTTTGGTGGACATATTGGTGTGTTTATCTCGAGGTGTCTAACTTGTCAGGCGAGTTAAAGCGGACATCAAGTACCAAAAGGTCCATTGCAACCACATGAAATTCCGGAATGGAAGTGGGAGCACATTACCATGGATTTAGTTCTGGGGTCTTCCTAAAGGTTTCTCAAGGCATTGATCACGATTTGGGTCATTGTTGATAGATTGACCAAATCTGCTCATTTCTTCTGAATCTGAGAAACTTATACACTTGAGCGTCTTGCTTCGTATGTACATAAGCGAGATTGTAAAGCGCATGGTATCTTGCCGATATCCATAGTTTACGATCGAGACCCAAGATTCACTTCACGATTTTGGGTTAGTTTGCAAAAAGCTATGAGCACAGACTTACGATTTAGCTTCGGCATATCATCCTCGAGACGGACGGACGATCGGAGAGGACTATTCAAACTCTTGAAGATCTATTAAGACTACTGTGTCCTTGATTTCAGGGAGTTGGGACAAGTTCTTACCATTGGTGGAGTTTTCCTACAACAACAGATTATCAAGCAAGTATTGGCATGGCTCCATTCGAGCGTTGTATGGAAGAAAGTGTCGTTCTCGATTATCTTTGGGATGAGGTGGGTGAAACAACGTTGTTGGGGCCGAAGTTGATGCGTATGACTACGGAAAAGATTGAAACGATCCGACAACGTATAAAAAACCTCACAAAATCAACAAAAGAGTTATCTTGATCTTCATCGAAAGGGCGTGGAATTGATATAGGAGATCATGTGTTGTTAAGAGTTGCTCCATGGAAAGGAGTTACAAGATTTGGAAAGAGAAAACTTAACCCTCGATTCATTGGGTCCATTTTAATCCTCGATCGAGTAGGGCTGTGGCTATAGACTATAGACTTTTCTGCTTGAAATATGTCTAAATGTTCATAACGTTTTCACATATCTATATTACGTAAATATGTGAAAGACCGAACCATATTATTGAGTTAGAACCGGACGAAATAGCGGAAGATTTGGCGTATGAAGAGGTTCTGTTCAAATTTTGGATAAGAAGGAACATATTCTACGCTCGAAGTTATACCTCAAGTCGAAGTTTTGTGGAGGAACCACGATGTTGAGAAATGACTTGGGAGTTAGAATCGAAATGAAATCAAGGTATCCTTACCTCTTGACATACCAGTCGTACCCTAATTTGAAGTGAAATTTCATAAGAAGGGAGGTTGTAAGACCCGACTTTTATAAATAAAGATGAATTTTTCTATAAATATTATTTTGAATATTATGGAATAAATTTGATATAATGTTATAGTTGTGGGTAATATTTATAAATTTTGCAAAGTATCTGAGTTGTTATAAAATATTAGTTTGGTTGTGGAATATTCTTTTGTTAGGGAATATTAAATACAATAGCTCAATCGTTGGTGAACCCCACAATTGAAATTATTGTCGGATTGAAAAAAGCGACAAAAATATTTTATAAAAATAACGTCGGAGGTATTCTGTTAAAAGCATTGAACTGCTGCGGGTGGTAAAAAATGCGATGTCTGGCGTGGTTGCGTAGTAGCACGCGGTATTGATTATTGATCTTTACGTGAAAGTCACTTTCATTTATGCTCGATTATTACTTTCTGATAATTCTTTGCATCATATCTCTTATATTATTGATTCAATTATTGTCACGGTATCATACATATAATATGTTATAGTATTAAATCGATAATTGAGGCGACAAGTTATAAATGATTAATAATTGTTGAAAGATTAAATATGTGTTGATGAAAAAAAAATGATTTGTGGTAAGTTTGATTGTTTTATGGGGGCTCATATGTCATCATCTAAGAGTCTCTTAAATCGATAGTAATTACCCTTGTGAATAGTATTTACCTTTACAAATCGATAGTAATTACCTTCGTCGATAGTAATTACCCTTGTGAATAGTATTTACCTTACGTCGATAGTATTTACCTTCGTTAATAGTAATTACCTTTACCTTTACGTAATAATTGTCATTAACACCACGTCGAACCACTTTCATTTCACATTCTGATCGAACCACTTGTCGTTTCATATTCTGAGCGTCGAAACGATTCGTCGAAATTCGACTTTTCACTTTTCACACGGCGGTCTTAAGCTAGAAATCTTCTATAAATAGAGGCCTAGGGCTTCATTATTTTTCACGAATTCATTCAAGCTATAGAGAGAAAGTATAGAGAGAATAAGAGAGAAAGAAGAAGAGTATTTTATTCTTACTGCTTCTTTGCGATATTCAATCTCTACCAAATGTAAGGGTGTTATTCTTTCTTATTCATGAAGAGAAGTTGTTATTCCATTGCTTATTATTACATTGGAATAACTTTTGTATCGTGGTTTACCCATATACTTGGTGACATTCTTCTATTATTACATTGGAACATCACATCGATTGTGTTTTACAGGACTGGATTACATCTTTATTATTTTGTTGGAACATCACATGCATGTGTGTTTACAGGACTGGTTAAATCTTTATCATTGGAACATCTGCATGTGTTTTACGGGACACAGTTCCGTCTTTATCGATTACATTGGAATATCTATCACATGTGTTTTACAGGATCTGGTTCCATCTTTATTATTTTGTTGGAACATCACATGCGGTGTGAATTTCACGACTGGTTAGGTTATTTATTATTACATTGGAATAACACATGCATGCGATGCCTATATCGCGTGCGTGGTGATTTCTTTTGTTATTCCATTCTTTATTATACCCGGTTGGTTAAAACTTTGACTTCTATACTCCATGAAATTAGTGGAATATCCTTGATATTTGCGTTTCATCGATATCTTTTCATATTCTTGATCATTCTTGAATTTTACTCTACAAATTAGTATCGTGTTGATAATTTGGATGTTAATAATTCTAGATAAAATAATTCTTGAACTTGTTTTATTGAATTCTTATATCATTGTCATCATCCTCATGTTTATATTTTTTTAAAGTCATCTACATGGCTGTGGTGCGTAGATGGACTTGGTATGATTATGACCGAGAGAGGCTATTGATTGTAATCATGGTAGTAATATTACAAATGATGTGGTAAAAATCCTCGATGGTAGTAGTGCATTGATGGGCGATTGTTGGCATGATCATGACCATTAATGAATACACAAATATTCTTGGCAAGTAGTGCATGAATAATTGTGGTGGTGATCTTAAAGAATATCCTTGGCCGTAGTAGTGAGGGGTGATTCGATGATGTGGAATATTTATTAAAAGTGAGTCTCATATAACGATGATGAAAAACCTTTTAAAACCTAAAAGATAGTAGACTTTATTTTCTACTTGACTCTTTTAATAGATTGCATATTCATTGCAGATTAAAGCTGGTTTGTCTATTGTATTTTATCGGTTTAACATTGTTGAAGACTATTGATAATTTATTACGCATTATCTTAGTCATAATATTTCTTCTTTGGGCTAGTTGAGCTCACCACTTTCTTTCCTTTATTCTCTTGAAATGAGAATATAAATTTGGGACGAGTCGGGGAAGCAGTGATGGTCACGAAGATAACATTAGTAGTCCTCACTGATACGTGAAATAGTGTGATAATAATTATAATGAGGACTCCTTTTTGAGTTTGTATAATATCTAGTGAAGCGATATTTGTATTTAAACTCACGATTTATGTCGTATTATACCACAGCATTATGTTTTACAAGTTGTATTTAAATTAAATGAAGGTTTCTCCCGATGGAAGTTTCACGGAATAAGTCAAAGTCTAATTCTCCGTGAGTCAATTTAATCGATGAGTACATGTAGGAGCAATAAAAGAATGGGAGTGACTCAGAATTATCAAATAAAAGTATAGACTTCATTAGAGTTTATAGATAAGTTTGCACGTGATAACCTTATTCGGGTTCTTGCCTTTCTGGGAGGTCAGTCAGCAATATTTCTCCACTTGCAGCTCTACGGTTTGACTTTTACAGGATTGAATTGTGAACCTCGATCCTAAATGAATTTCATTTTCGATAAAAGCGACAAAATCAAGCTAAGTGATCTTCTCTTCCAATTATAACATGCTTTGAATCCCGGCATGGCACTACCATTTGAATGATCTTATCCTCTCCTCGCGTTTGGAAGTATATGATAGGTGGTCTTTCTCCTTCATTAACAACTGGTCTTGTGCCGACGATCTTTCCATCAATGTTGAATCTCCTTCGGGTAAATGTCCATTCTTATTGTTTTGTCTCGATTACCACCGCCGGTTACCATATCTACGGCTCGTTATTGATTCATCGCTTGGTTTGCCACTTAGCTCAATGATCGGGCTTCACATTTGTATTATAATTTTTTAAGTGCTCTCTTTTAGTTCATACGTTGACTTCGTTATCGCTTTCTCCACTAATCGAAGCCCTATTTACAACATCCCCGAATACAAACACGGTTTACGAAATAAGATGTTGGCGTATCTCCGACTTGAAACCTCTTAAAACATTAGCGCCATTCTCTTCATTATCCACCAGTGGGACGCAACAGTGATAACTCCGCAAATTTTGCCTCACATTCATGACACTGGTCCATATTGTTTTGTTCCAACAGATAAACTCCACCTTCCTTCTATGTGATTTGAATACTTTCGGGAAAGTATTTGTCGGTTAATGCTTCTCGAACTTCTCCAAGACATCTTGATCTGACGCGGTTGAGTACGTTTCTATCAGATTCCCACCAAAAGAGACGCCCCAAAATTAGGTATACATCACCCATCTCGGGTAGTCGACATATGGTACGTAATTTAAATACAACTTACTAATATAACTGTCGCAGGTATAATACGACATAAACTCATGAGTTTGAATACAAATATTGTCTACTAGATATTATACAAACTCAAAAGAGTCCTCATTATAATTATTATCACACTATTTCATGTATAAATGGAGGACTACTAATGCTATCCTCCTCGACCATTACCCTGCTCCCCGACTCGTCTCAACCTATATTCTCATTTCCCAAAGAGAATAAAAAGAAAGGGTGAGCTCAACTAGCTCAAGAAGAAATATTACGACTCAAGATAATGCGTAATAAATTATCATTAGCCTACAACAAAGCAGTTAAACCGATAAAATATAATTAACATCAAGTTTAACTACAATGAAATCCAAAGAATCCATTAAAAGAGTCAAGAGAAAATAAAATCTACTATCTTTATGATTTAAAAGGTTTTTCATCATCATATAAATGAGACTCACCTTAATAAATATTCCACATCATCGAATCACCCCTCGCACTACTACCAAGGATATTCTTTAAGATTACGACCACAATTATTCACGCACTACGCCAAGAATAGTCAGGTATTCATTAATGGTCATGATCATGCCAACAATCGTCCCATCAATGCACTACTACCATCGAGGATTTTTATCACATCATTTGTAACATTACTGCCATGATTACAATCGGTAAGCCTCTCGTCATAATCATACCAAGTCCATCTACGCACTACAAAGCCATGTATTTACTTTTCAACATAATATAAAATACGAGGATGATGACAATGATATAAGAATTCAATAAAACAAGTTCAAGAATTATTTTATCCAGAATTATTAACGCCCAAATTGTCAACATGACACTGCTTTGTAGAGAGAAAATTCAAGAATGATCAAGAATATTTCCATGAAAGATATCGATGAAACGCAAATATCAAGGATATTCTACTAATTTCATGGAGTATGAAGTCAAAGTTTTAACCAACGGGTATAATAAAGAATGGAATAAACAAAGAAATCACCACGCACGCGATGATCAAGACAGCAAAAGTATTCCAATGTAATAATAAATAATCTAAATTCAGTCCCAAACGTGCAGAAACGATGCATGTGATGTTCCAACAGTAATAATAATAAAGATTTAAATCAGTCCAGCAAAACACACGTATGTGGATGTTCCAATGTAATAATAATAAAGATTTTAACCAGTCCGTAAAACATACGCAGATGTTCCAATGTATGTAATAATAAAGATTAACTGTGTCCCGGTAAAACACATGCATGTTCCAATGTAATAATAAGAATGTCACCAAGTATAGGTAAACCACAGATACAAAGTTATTCCAATGTAATAATAAGCAATGGAATAACAATGCTTCTCTCACTTAATAAGAAAGAATAACACCCTTTACGAAGTACAACAAATAATATTCCCTACCTAAGAATCAATATCGAAAAGTTGAAAGAAGGTACATTTTCTTTCTTTCTCTATAGTTTCTCTCTAGAGTTTCAATGAATTCGTAAAGAAATAATGAAGGAACGAAGCTTTATTTATAGAAAACCGGGTGGCTCTTGGTCTTAACGAAGGGTCAAAATGACTTCGTAATATCAAGAGACAACTACTATTTATGTGAAGGTAATTAACTGAAGACCGATCAAGAGGATAATCAAGAGGTAAGATAACTTCGTATTATCAAGGGACAACTATTATTCGAAGGGCTAATTACTATCATAATTATATTCACGAAGGTAATTACTATCAATTTAAGGTAATGACGAAATTGTAAATACTATCGACGAAGGTAATTAATATATTCACACGAAGGTAATTACTATTCACAAAGGTAATTACTATCGACGTAAGAGACTCTTAGATGACGACATACGGGCCCCCATAAAATAATCAAATCTTACCACAAACGCCTCATAATGCACTCTTTATATACATCAAGGATCGAATAAATATTACCACAAATCATTTTATTTTTAATCAACACATTTTTAATCTTTCAACAATTATTAATCATTTATAACTTGTCGCCTCAATTAATAATATAACATATTATACATGTGATATATTGGACAATAATCGAATCAATAATATAAGAGATACGACGCAATTAATTATCGTAGTAATAATCGAGTATAGCAGCATAGTTGATTTCACGAAGATCAATAATCAATACCGCAGCTACTACGCAACCACGCGACATCGTATTTTTACCAATTTAAGTAGTTCAATGCTTTTACGTGAATAACCTCCGCCGTTATTTTTATAGAAAGATAATTTTGTCGCTTTCTCAACCATTTATAATACTTCCGCTGGGGGTCCACTAATGATTGAGCCGTCAGCATTTAATATTCCCCACAAAAGAATATTCCCCACCAAACTAATATTTTATAACAACTCATGCACATTTTGCAAAATTTATAAATATTACCCACAACTATAACATTATATCAAATTTATTCCATAATATTCAAAATAATATTTATAGAAAATTCATCTTTATTTATAAAAAGTGGGTCTTACAACCTCCCTTCTTATGAAATTTCATTTCAAATTAGTGGTACGCATCTGTATGTCAAGAGGTAAGGATACCTTCGATTTCATTTCGCATTCTAACTCCCAAGTCATTTCCTCAACATCGGTTCCTCCACAAAACTTCGACTGAGGTATAACCTCGAGTCAGTAGAATATGTTCCTTCTTATCCAAAATTTGAACAGAACCTCTTCATACGCCAAATCTTCCGCTTATTTCGTCCTGCTTCTAACTCAATAATATGGTTCGGGTCTTTCATATTTACGTAATATGGATACGTGAAAACGCATGAACACGAGACATATTCACAAGAAAGCGAAGTCTATAGCCACAGCTCCTACTCGATCGAGGATTAAAATGGACCGATGAATCGAGGATTAAGTTTTCCTCTTTTCCAAATCTTCAGAATTCCTTTCCATGGAGCAAACTTTAACAACACACGATCTCCTATATCAATTCCACGCCCTTTCGCCGAAGATCAAGATAACTTTTTTCACGATTTTGTGAGGTTTTTATACGTTGTTTTATCGCGTCAATCTTTTCCAGTAGTCATACGCATCAACTCCTGGCCCCAACAACGTTGCTTTCACCCACTCATCCCAAAGATACCGGAGAACGACACTTTCTTCCATACAACGCTCAATGGAGCCATGCCAATACTTGCTTGATAACTCATAATCAGAGAAAACTCCACCAATGGTAAGAACTTGTCCCAACTCCCTTGAAATCAAGGACACAGTAGTCTTAATAGATCTTCAAGAGTTTCAATAGTCCTCTCCGATCGTCTGTCTGGCTCCCGAGGATGATACGCCGAGCTAAATCGTAAGTCCTGCGCTCATAGCAGCTTTAAACTAACCCAAAATCGTGAAGTGAATCTGGGTCTCGATCGTAAACTATGGATACCGCAGATACCACGCAGCCTTTTACAATCTCAAGCTTATGTATATACGAGCAAGACGTTCAAGTGTATAAGTTTCTCAGATTTTAAGAAATGAGCGCATTTGGTCAATCTATCAACAATGACCCAAATCGATCAATGCCTCGAGAAACCTTAGGAAGACCCAGAACGAAATCCACGGTAATGTGCCCCACTTCCATTCTCGAATTTCAAGTGGTCGAAATGGACCTTTCAGTACTGACGCTCCGCTTAACTCGCTGACAAGTTAGACACTCTCGAGATAAACAAATAAGCTATCTCTCTTCATATCGCTTCCACCAAAATGTACGACGAATATCACGATACATTTTGGTACTCCTGTGATGGATTGCAAATGGTGTGTCATACTTCCATCACGATATTATACTTTAAATCGTAAGTCGTTAGAACACAAAGTCCGGAGTCGACTCAAGTATTCCTTCTTCATCGATTCTGCTTTCTAAGATAAAGACCTTCTCGCACTTTCTTCCTTCATAATGATCGCCCTGTGTCTCGTAGAACGAGCAACTTTTAACTTTATCGATTAAAGTCTGGTTCTACTCTCAGATACTCGCTTATCATCACACGCGCCCCTCGAGTCTTTAACTCTATTCCATCCTTTGCAAGTCACACAAAATGGGCTCATATCGATAATAACGCACTCAGATTGTGATACGATCTTCTACTCAATGCGCTACCAACACGCTCGCTTTTCCAGATGGTATCGATGGTACGATCATAATCTTTCAATAGCCTGCCAACGGCGTTGTCGTGACGCGTCGAAGTTCCTTTTGAGTAAAGAAATATTCGAGGCTTTTACGATCCGTGAAGATCTCCACCTTTCTCCCATACAAGTAATGCCTCCAAATTTTAAGTGTAAAGACAATAAATTACCGCCAACTCTAGATCACGAAGAAGGATAATTCCTCCTCATATTCTTTGAGTTGTCGTGCGAGGCATAAAGCTATAACTTTTCCATGTCAGCATGAGAACACATCCCAACCCTTTGCTCCAAGATCATCAGAGATGACAAATCCTCCGAGCCGATGGTATCACGTAACAGCCTAAATAAGTCTCCTCTCGAAGTTCTCGAAAACTCTTCTCACATTCTTCGCCTCCAACCGAACTTTGTATCTTTCCGAGTCACCGAGTCATCGGAGTAGCGATTCGAGAAAATCCTTCCACTAATCTCCGATAATAACCAAATAAACCGGAAAGCTACGTGACGCAGCCAATCGATTTAGGGTCGTTCAGCCAATAATAGCTTCAATCTTTCAATCGGGTCAATGATATTCCACGACTTGATACCATCGCGGCCAAGGAATGCTACTTTCCAAGCCGTAACTCGCATTTCTTCAACTGCATAAAGTTTATATTCACTAAGCTTCGAGGTCGCCTTCAAGTGTTTTTCGATCTTCACCGGCTTTTGGAATAAATAAGTGACGTCATCAATAAAGACGACCACAAAGTGATCTAAATATTCCTCAATACCTTGGCTCATCATATCCATGAAGGCAATAGAGCATTAGTCAATCCAAAGGACACGACTCAGAATTCATAATGCCTGCATCGAAGTTCAAAGTCAGCCTTGAATGTCGGGCTTGCTCTAATCTTCAATCGGTGATATCCTAACGTAAGATCAATCTTTGAAAAGAATTTGCCTCAGAATCAAGGTCAAACAGTCATCAATACGCGGGTAATGGATAATTATTTTGACGGTGACATGATTCAACTCCCCGCTAATCAATACAAAGTCGATACTCCCATCTTTCTTCTTCACACGTATGTAACAGGAGCAATTCCCAAGAGAGAAGTACTAGACCTAATAAAGCCAATGTGTCAACAATTCTCAGCAACTGGGTCTTTAACTCGTTCAATAGAGCTATTCGAGCATGGGGCTTGAAATAGGTTTTGCATCGCCCAAGCGTCTATACAAAATTCATTCCTCACGCCTGGGTAGCCAGAAGTTCTTTCTAGGAATACGTGAAATTTATTAACAATAGAAATATCGCTCAAAACCGACGATTTTTTGTTTAAATTCCATGATACGAGCTAAGAAGCTCGACATCCGCTTTTCCAATAAACGTAATAGCTTTATGGGCTCGAGATGACCGTGATTGATTTAACGGTTCGTCAGCCTGACCGATAATAGGCTGATTAGAATATGAAAGCTAACAAATCTACGTAAATAATCAATTACTGTATGATA